>CM073475.1:18972500-20212500 GCA_037074535.1 Gleditsia sinensis
TTGTGCTTCAAAAGATGTAGTACTTGTGATAGAATAAAATTACAAAACTAAAGAACAAATGCTACAAGCCAAAGTCATTAGCAGTGGTTGAGATTTTTCAACTGAATGACCATTTTGCAAAGACAACAGGGAAATGATCATTTCCTTGGTTTTGGTTCCTCTGGGTCTTATCGTTTTGACCTACTAAAATGAATAGGAAAATGGAAAGTAGAATAGATAAGGGACATGAAAAAGAGAGGAAAAGAACAGAGATGTCATTAGAATAATTACTCTTCACGCAAAAGTTGAATGGGCTATAGTTCCCTCATTTTTAAAGGCACTACATTTCTTTCTTGTCATAATGATTGAGGATCCAGTTGAGCAAAGATTCTTAGTATTAGGCCATGGATTGTGGTGATAGACTCGCATGCACACAGAATAATAAATAATCACACATGAAACAGTGAAAATCCCCATTGTCAAGTGCATGGATTTAACCAAATGTCTATGTTTTAGGCGCATTGGATTTGGAGTGGACAATCATTTCAAAATTGGCAATAGCATTATGTATCTCTCACCCATCATTTCTGATGGGAATGCACTATTGCGGAAACTTTCTTAAACAACCCAACACTTCTTCTTTTTTAGGCCATTTAAACCAATATATAAGGTATAGGTTGTTTATCTCTGTCAGCTTGATTTTGTATCTTTCTGAGCAATTATGGCATAAAATCCTCTGTTTCAATTCATCTCCTTCAGTAAGGCATTTTAGAAAGAATAGGATAGTCAATAATGTTTTCTTCTACTTGTTTATATTAGGTGGTGATGGGTAAAGTTTTTAGACAAATGATAAAATGGAACCTTTTATCTCTGGATCAATTTATCATATGCCTTTTTTGCTTCCAACTTTGTATTATGTGTTCAGTCACTGAAGATTTCCAACAACTTGACCAAGTAGTCTTTTGGGTTCATGGTTATAATAAATGGCATACTAAAGACATAAATTTAATAAGATTTATTTGACTTATGCTAAAGTCAATGGTGGTATGTTTAAGGTAGATTTGACCAAGTATAATTTTTTACTTCTATCAAATGTCTTATCAAATTTCTTTTTTTCTTCTTACAATGATAATATTGATGTTTGAACTTTGAAAATTTTGTAAAGTCTTCAAAATTTTCACGGTTAAATCACTCTTAATTATTTTTAAAGTATAAGATTTTTTATTATGATGAAATTAGGCTATTTCTCAATCATGAAAATAGGGGAGATAAATATGTTGTGCTAGATCTTACTCCAAAAATTGATAAGTTATGAAATAAGTTTTTAAGCAAGCTTATTAAATATTTGAGATGAATTTGATTGATTTGATTTTTTATTATATTTTTTGGTAAATAATCATTAACTATGAGTAAAAGTTATATATTTTTTGTCTTAGTAACTTGCTGAGTATGGCCAAGAATACGACCAGGAAAATCCAAATATATTTGGTCTTAACCAACAACTTCTGATAAATTTTTATAGTGTGTGATAGAAGCACTAATGGTATATTTTCATCGTGTTAGGATTAATTAATTTCGTTTGTAAATAGTTATTTTTTTTAAATGTAACTAGTTACATTATTTTGAATATTTGTATTTGAACTAATTGTTGTTGAATATAAGTTTAAATAAAAATTTCTATTATTTTTATTATAATTTTAGCAAGATAACTAATATGTCAATTCTATTTTTTTTAATTATTTTGTCAGTAAAAGTTAACATCTATAAATTTTAATAATAAAAAATTAATATAAAAGAAATTGAATATTAGACTTTTTGTGGCGACTAAAGTCGCGACTAAATGTATCAAATAATATATAATTTGATGTTTTAGTGGCGATTAAAGTCGTCACTAAAATTAAACTTTTTGTCGCGACCTTGAAAAGTCATCAACAAAAATAGATTCAGTGACGACTTTAATTGCCACTGAAAGTAGACATTCAGTGGCAATTTTTATAGTCTTTTGTGACGATTTTAGTGGCGATCCCAAAAGTCACCACTAAAAACATTCAACAACGGAGTTATCAGCGACAAAATGGTGACGATAAAAAGTTGTCACTGAAAGTTTTTAGTGGCGACTTTTAGACTTTTTGTCGCCGCTAAAAGCGTATTTTCTTATTTTTAATATCCATTTGTTTAAATAAATTTATTTTTAATATTTTCATGTAATTAAAATATAAAATATAAAATTACAATAAATACATAAAAAAATATTTATTAAAATAATTGATAAGAAAACATGTAAATGCTTTTTTGTTTTTTTAACTTTTTGTCATCTACAAAAACCTCTTTCAATTTTAAAAAAATTGAAAATTACCCAGATGTCACACCACTTATAAACTTATGGTCACACCATCATACGAAACTTGGATTGTAAGATGCAATTTGAGAAAAATGTAGTATATCCTTTAGTTATGCTTGTAATAACCGTAAATTTAAAAAAAAAAATTGATTAAGAAATTTTTTAAATAAAATAGAGGATTTTGGAAATAGAGATAAGAATCGTTGAAAATGTTTATTTATTATATGGATTAAAGAATTATAAAGAAAATATGAGAATTTACATTTCGGGGCCAAAATGTAATTTCTTAAAAGTTTTGGGGTTAAAATGTAAATAAGAAAAATTAGCAAGGATCTCCCTCTAAAATTGAATTTTTGCAGAAAGGTCCCACGGGATATTTTAAGAGCCTCAGCCACTCAAAGGAGGAAAAATTTGGAATTTCCTCTCTTTCTCTCCTTAGAATTTTCTCTCTCGAAACTCTCAAACTTCTCTTTAACATTTCTCCACTTCTGGACCTCGGATTTCGACACCACCACCACCAACAGACTCAGGACGAAGAGTTCTACAAATCTATCCAATTGGTTTCTGGAGAATTAGCCAGAGATTGGCCGAAAAATGGAAGGAAAAATCGCCTAGAAAGGTAATATCCGAAACTCCTATCTGTGGTTCTCAAACGCAAAAACTAACACCGTAAATCGATCCGAAAGGTGTCGAAACTTTAGGATCTCAAATTTTAAGATCATCCACCACTGCACGCGCCTCCACACGTCGATTCTTTTTCGACGAGTGAAGCCCACACGCAGCTTCCCTTGGTGGCACGTGCAGCGGGTGAAATCGGACCTGTTTGCATTGACCGTGCTCCCGGAGGCCAAATTTTGCAAATCCGGAGTCATTTTTAAGGTTTTTGGACCTTCTGAACTCAATTTTAGGGTTTATTTTGTCAAATTTGGACAAAAAACGTGGAGTTTGGGGTTGTTCAACTTGGTACCCTAATTTAGTGAGTAGATAATTCTTCCTATGACTTGCCATATACTCTTCTTGATCTTTGAACATGTATATGATTATATTTATGAGATATTTATAATTTTATATGTTTTTAAAATGTATTGGATTTATTTGAAATTGTCTACAATTTGAAATATAGTTCAAAAAGAATATAGTTTTGAAACTAGTTTTCTGAAACCATAGTATAGCTGATTTCTCGTATATTTTTCATTGAACAGTGAAATGAATACTTATGCATATGGAATTGATTTATAAAGTTATATAATTGCCTTGAGAAAGAGCTTGCATATGTGACAAACTCTGAATGGGTAATTTATGACAGATGAGCTGTCTTAAAATTAAGATTCTGAATTATTTTGAAAGCTCTATTTTGAATAATATAGAATAAATGCATATGATAACTTTGTGGAGGAATCCTATTAGAAACACTGTCTGCTAACAATAGGTGATGTTAGTCCTGATGCACGTTGATAGCCCAGCTAACAAGGGGTGGTGCTAGCCTCGTGTGAGGGCCAACGCACGGGATATGATATGTGATAGAGAGCGGGATGCCTCCTATTTGGACAAGATGCCATATGATATGTGATTTGCCTTCCCTTGTTTTGTGCTTGGGGAATAGCCCATATTAGAGT
Organism: Gleditsia sinensis; assembly: GCA_037074535.1. Classification (NCBI taxonomy): domain Eukaryota; kingdom Viridiplantae; phylum Streptophyta; class Magnoliopsida; order Fabales; family Fabaceae; genus Gleditsia; species Gleditsia sinensis. The sequence continues at coordinate 18,976,437 of CM073475.1, forward strand.
CCCTTCGCGTGTCCTTTTGAATGATGGTAGGACAAACTTTAGTTGAAATGTTAAGTATAGGTAAATCCTACACTAACAAAGTACGGAAGGGGTTGAACTCTGATATGGTGGTTCTGATATAGGGTCCTCCTAACATTTTTATAAGAAATGTTTTTAATGCCTATCACTGTTTGATTAATGATCATATTGTATCATATATAGATACAAATATTTGAACTGAAAATATTTGAAAATGCAAGTCCCATATGGATGTACTTCTGAACTGTAAATTTTCTAATATGATTAATTTTAATTAATGAGTACATCCATATGTTGATCTGAGAGATCATAGGGGGTTTTATTTACTCACTGAATTGTCAAACTCACTATACGATATTTTTACATTTTTCAGATAAAGATACAGAGATTGGCCCTGTAGCTACGCGAACAGTTAGGTGTTATATTATCTAAATGAACCTTTGTTGTTTTCAAAGCTCGAAATGTTTAAATGTTATGTTATTGTAATCTAGAGTATGCTTTGAACGCTACAGGTAGGATCTCTGCTTCCATTGTAATATTGTTAAATGTAACTTTGGCATGTATAATGTCACGACCCTAATTTTAGGGCACGTGAAATCCATATACCATACACATATATTTTCCATAAATGTACATAATGCCATTCTTTATCATATAAACCAATACATATAAGTTCCCATACACATATACAATATACAGTTTACGTCTATAAACACCAGAGTAACAGTAGAAGCAAGGATCCTGCCTGTGACGTTCAGAGCAACTCTAAAGTACAAATATTTTACAAATATAAAATATTGAGAGCCTAGAAATAATGTAGGCTCACCACTGGAGTACGACCCCTAGTCGATCACGTGGCTGTTGGACCAAACTCTATGTCTTTATCTGAAAAATAGATCCACATCGTGTAGTGAGTTTTACAACTCAGTGAGCAGATAATATCTCCTATGACCTCTTAGGTCAACATATGGATGTACTCATATAATAAAATTTATGTTATCAAAAATTACATTTCAGAAGTACATCCACATGGGACCTGCATTTTCACATATTCTCTGTTCAAAAATCATAATCAGGTCTTTCAAACCGTATGCAGTACTGTATACACAATGCTCATGTCAAGTTCAAAATCATATTCAATACTGTAAAATAGGGGTAAACAAAAACCGAACCGGACCGAACTAAACCGAAAAAACCGAACCGAACCGACCAAAAACCGAACCAAACCGATTAAAATCGGTTTAGTTCGGTTTTTTTTTTTTGAAAAACCGACCGGTTTGGTTCGGTTTGGTTCGGTTGGGACGGTCCAACCGAACCAAACCGAACCGAACCAAATTATTTTTAATATATTTAATTTATATTATTAAATTTATTTTTTATTATATTTTAAAAATATTTTACATAATTTTTTTAAAATTTTTTGAAATAGGCCCAAAGAATTCGAAATAAGCCCAAAAATTAAAAAAAAATTAGGCCCAAAAAAATTTAAATGGGCCAAAAATTAAAAAAATTTAGCAAAAAATTTTTTTTTTTTTTTTAAAAGAACCGAACCAACCGAACCAAACCGAACCGCCTTTTGGCGGTTCGGTTGGTTGGACCCCAACCGAACCGAATGGGTCCAATTTTTTTTTTTTTTTATGGTCGGTTCGGTTTGGTTGAGGTCCAAAACCGAACCGAACCGAACCGAACCGAACCTATGTACACCCCTACTGTAAAATCATTAATCAAATTATGCTATGCATCAAAATATTTCTCATAAAATATTCGGAGGATCCCATATCAGAACCACCATACAAGAGTTTGACCCCTTCCGTACTTTGGTGGTATAGGATTTGCCTAAACTCAGCATCTCGCTGAGGTTTGCCCTACTACCATTCAAGAGGACACGCGAAGGGACTCTGTATGGGTCTTTCCCAAGCACACAGTAAGGGATGGCAAATAACATCTCATATAACTGGCATCTCCCCATCTTATAACTGGAATCTCGCCTATATATAGGAGACATTCCGCTCTTTTTCACATATAATCTCCCGTGTGTTGGCCCTCACACAAGGCTAGCACCACCTCCCTTGCTAGTTGAGGCAATCAAGGTGCGCACCAGGACTAACATCACCTGCTGTTAGCAGACAGTGTTTCCAATATGATTCCTCCATGAAACCATAATTTCATATGCACATATGCCATATAATCGAGTATAAAATTCTCAATATGATACAGACTTTCAGTCTCAGAATATTCATCTATCAAAACTTCTCATTCAGGGGAATCATGTATACATGCCCATATTCGAGGCAAACATATCACTGTATAAATCAATGTCATATGCATAACATATTTACTTTGCCATGTAATGCGAAATACATTTAAAAATCATATGTTCAATGTGTTTCAACATTCATTTCAAATGCCATACTCTTCTTGAACTAAATATCATATCTCAACCATTTCAGATATTTCAAACCATTTCATAAACATATGAAAATATAAATAACATGTAATCATGATCATTTATCAATGTAAAGTTCAAGAAGAGTAAAAACAAGCCAAAAGAAGAATCATCTACTCACAGTGTTAGGGCTCCAGATTAGACAGCCCTAAAATCCTCGTTTCTGATCCGAATTCGGTAAAATAAACTCTCAAATCGAGTCCAGAAGGTCCAAAAACCTTGAAAATGACTCCGAATTTGCTAAATTTGGCCTCTATGAGCTCGGTCAATGAAGGTCAACGTTAAGTACTGTTCACCATCGAAAATTACTATTCACCGCCAGAAAATACTATTCACTATCGGAATTACTATTCACCATCACTATTCACTGTCAGAAAATCACTATTCACCGCCATATAAAAAGTTACCAAATCATCAAAACGAATTCATATCCTAATGTTTTTCTAATTTCTGAATTCATTTACGGTGTCAGATTTCTATTTTGAGGTCTTTAAGTAAGAGTTTTAGAACTTACCTTTTATCGAGATTTTCTACTTCAGATCTACGACGATTCAACGGTTGATTTGAAAAATTGATCGGTCAAAACTGAAGTATTCTTCGTCTTGAATCCAGTAGCACCCTCAGTTTTGAGATCGAAAGCTCATAGACACTCCAGATCGAGAAAAAAAGTTGGATGTTACTATTTACTCACTATTCATACACTATTCCTCTCTTTCGTTTTTCTTCTTCGAAATATCTGATACATCGTCCCCGACTTCCTCTTTTAAATTTTAATTTTTTATAATAATTATTTAATAATTAAATAATAATATTTTCTTTTATATAAATTCATATAAATTCCGTTTTTCATCCAAAAATATCCCAAAAATTTCTAAAAATTTCCATTCTCATAAATCTTTAGTTAAATTCTTAAATTATGATTTTTCTTGATAAAAATCGTAATAAAACAAATTTCGAAACAAATATCTTTATTCATATTAAAAGAAAGAATATTTCTAAAAATACCATAAAAATTTATTAGAGGCCGGTATAATTATTTTAAACAACACAATACTTCTTTTACTTAAAAGTCCACTTACTTTTAACAAATCATAATCATTTCTACATAAATAAAAATATATTTGCTTATAGCAAAATACTATCATTTAAAAATAAAAAGTACGCGCAAAAACATAAATTCTCATATTTTCTTTCGTAATTCTTTAATTCATGTAATAAATAAACTTATTTTCACCGGTTCCTATCTCCATGTTCAAAATTCTCTCTTTTATTCTAACTTTCCTTTAATTGGAATTTTCTTTAAATTTTACGGTTAATACATATAATTAGCTATTCTAGAAACTTGTATCGTATGATATTTTCCGAATATGTAGTAATGTGAAGCCATATTCAAATATATAAAGATAAAGTTATCTGTTAATGGTGTATTCACATTTCATTAAATTGGAGCATGACAATGCTAGTGAGAAATGAACAAAAGAGTGTTAAATATTAGTTAGTGAAAGTTGAGGAGAATAATTTCTAACTTTCAAAGTTGAAAGAGAATATTTGTATTTTTTTTTTCATATTTGACACAACAACAAACTTCATTTAAATTTTTAATAAAACGTTAAAATTTTGGCAAGTTCTATAGAGTGCAAAGGCACCTCTAATTTTGTACCTCTATCGAAGCTACAAGGACTGAAAGTACGATTATGTTAAAGTAAAATTTCATAAGTAGTTAAAAGGCAAAAGATGTATTGTAAAAAGAAAGAACACATACTATTTTAAAGGCTTGTATCTGTCTAAACATTTAGCACAGCAAGAGCCATAATCTGGTCGATTAGCGCATTCACCGTGACAAATTGCAACAATGATCTTCCATCCAGGTTTCGGTGAATTAAAAGGGTAAAGCGTTGAATGCACATCAAAAGACTGAAGCCCCGAAAGCTCATCAGGGAGTACCTGCACTACAAATAGCAGCGCCAAAACTCCTACACTTGTATCTATTTGCTTGGCCTCGTAGCTTTTTTGAGTATATTATTTTTCACCGAGAAGGGAGCAGAGATAAATCAAAGATGACTATCATCTTTTTATCTGATAACTAGTAATGTATAAAAGTCGGATCCTCATGTAAAAGAGATGAAAATAAAATAATTAATTATAAAAAATACAAAATTATAAAAAGACAAAATCATTTTTTATGTCTATCTGATAGTCATGTGAGGCGAAATAATTTTGAAATTCTTGACAATCAAAGCTAAAAAAACATGTTAATAAAAATTGCAATAAATAAAAAAATGAAAATTATTTTCAAATAAGATCCTCCTTTCAATTAATTTTACCAATGGTTCAATCCGGAAGAGGCATGACTAGATAGTGTGACTTTTGGCCTTTTGGAATATAGTATTGAAAATTTGTACTTTATATTTATATTTAATGTGAAGAAGAAAATTAACTTACAGAGTAAATAATTATTTAGGTGGAGAAAATATGTATGTTTTATCAATTTAAATTTTTTGATAGATAATTGCCATTTTTCCATTTTAAAAATTTTCAAAAATTCATCAATGTGATTTTGTCGTGGACTAATGTGATGATTGATAGAACTCATGCTAAAATTTTACAGATATTCTTTTGAAACTTTTGGAGCTAAGTGATAATAACGGTTTCTAAAAACTAAATTGATGAAACGTGTATTTTTGATATGCTTAAATGGTAATTTAATTTTAGTTATAGTAAAATTTAGAGTACACTACACTTTCTTTCTTCATGTATTACTTTTATTATAAGGCACTCCTCTTTCTTTTCAAAATATACAGATACCTCTTTTAAAATTAAAATATAGTTACAACTTAACTTGTATTTTTTTAACCAACAAAATGCACTCTCTATATTAATTATATATTTAAAGACAAAAACTTGTGTGCTTATATATATATATATATATATATATATATATATATATATATATATATATATATATATATATATATATATATATATATATATATATATATATATTCACAATCTTAATAATTATAAAATTATTATTATTATTATTATATTAATAAAATTTTTGATTAAATTATTAAAATATTTTTAAAATAATTAAAATATCATTAAATTTGACAGTATTCACAAAATTTGAATACATAATACGAATGAAAGAAAAGAAGAAATTTGAGGGCACTTTGAGTCATTGTACTTCTGTATCATTCTATCCAACAACACACCGTTAAAGATTACATTTGACAGTATTTTTCTCATTTCTCGCATGTCTACAGTAAAATATCTAGATTTTCCACTGTTAAGTCATAATCATTCTGTGACTTGTGTTTTGCCTTGCTTAATTTCACGCCATAGTCCGAACTTAGAGCATGAACCCGGCACAGAATTTTTTTTCTACATAAAAAAACGCACAAATTAAAAAGAACACTGAAATACATGCATGGATTTCAATAATATTAAATTTATTTATTATGTTTATAATTTTTTTACTCTATGTTAATTTTTTTATTAATTTGTTTTTGTGATAATGTACCTGAGGCTATTTACTTTAATTCAGTCATTGAATGGAATAAGAGAAAAATAAATCGACTTAAAATTACTAATTTTTAATATAATTTTGAATTTATTTAAATTTTATTTATTTTTTAATAATATAATCAATTTTTTTTATAAAAGTAGATATTATTATAAAATTAATTAATAAATTTTCTTAATAACATAATAATAATAATAATTTTTAGTTATATATATATATATATATTGATGTAAATGAGAGGATTTTGATTAAAAAAACGGTATGGATTAAATTGTAGTATATATCTTAATTTCAAGAGAAGTTTGTGTATATTTTGAAAATTTAGAGGAGACTTACATAATAAAAGTAATAGAGGAGAGTGTATTTTATTCTAAAATTTAAGATAACATACACTCTACTTACTATCCTATGATTTAAGCCCTATTAAATTCGATTTTCTCAGTTTCCTCAAATTTCTCCAAATTAAATTTTAAAATTCCTAACTCTCTTTTTTTCCCATCTGTGTCTCGCACTCTCCAAATTCTGATCCCATCCCTAAGTTTTTACATAATTGTTCAATTTAACATCCTCAATTTTCTCTCAGTTTCATCTCAAAGTCTTTTCCCAACTGAGCCCCACACTTCCATGCACTTGCCACTTCATTAAATTCTTTCCCTAATTGTTAACTTGACATCTTCAATCATCCAAGTTTTTCCTAATTTTTTTTTTCTGAAAATATCTAGTGAGCCCTACACTTTCTAGAATTTTATGCAATCTCTAAATTTTTGCCCAATCATTCAATCTAACATATCTAAATTCTTAGTTCAAAACGTGTTTTTAAAGATAAACTTAAAAAAAAAAAATAACTTAACGGAATCAAAACACAGTAGTATTTAACTAATGGAGCAACCATGGTAGCAGAATGTAGAATTTTAAACTACATGGTAGGAAAATGATAAAAACGTGTAATAGCCCTAAAAAATAAAAATAAAAACCCTAAATAAATAAAAAAAATTCTGAAGTAAAGAAAAATTATGAATATAAGCGAAGATATGATAAATGGATATAAGTATCATTAGAAATGTGTTTATTTATTAAATTGTTTAAAGAATTATGAAGGTTGTATGAGGATTTAATTTTTGAGGTCAAAATGTAATTTCCCAAAAATTTAAGGGTCAAAATATAAATAACAAAAATTTCAAGGACATCCCTCAACAATTAAAATTTTTCTAATAGGTCCCTTAGATATTTTTAGAGAAATCTGAAGCAGAATGCATGAAACTTCTGCAACACATCTCTCTCTAAAATAACCTTAAAACTTATCTCTAGATTTCCAGCTCATTCGGACCTCGGATTTCGACATCACCACTGCTTACGAATTCAGAACAACGAGAACTACAAATCTATCTTATTGGTTTCTAGATTTTTGGTCAAAGATTAGTCGAAAAGTGAAGGAGAAACCCTATGAAGGTAAGTTCTAAAATTCATACTTAGAGTCCTTAAATTGGAAGTATGACACCATAAATGGATTCAGAAGGTGAAAAAACTTTAGGATATATATTTTTTAGTTATCTGACAACTTTTTGTGCATCGTGAACATTAAATCTAGCTAACATGAATAGTGATTCCGACAATGAATAGTAATTCAGACGTGAATAGTACCAAAAGGTGACCAGCGTTGACTAAGTTCCAGGAGACTAAATTTCATGATTTCAGAGTCATTTCCTAAGTTTTCAAACCCTCCAGACTCATTTTTTAGGTCCTTTTGATCATATTTGACTTGGAAAAATACATTTGGGATATCCAACTTGGAACCTTGGTTTTGTGAGTAGATAATTATTTCTATGACTTACCTTATGCTCTTCTTGAACTTTAAATGTATAATTGGTTTTATTTACAAGTTATTTATACTTGTATATGTCTCTAAAATGGATTAAATTACCTGATTTTTTTACTATCTGGCATATGGTTCAAGAAGAGTATGGTTTTGAAAAATAGATTTTTGAACTTATTGAACATGTGATTCTAAATGTATTTCTTATCATATGGTAAATGAAATATATTGTGCACGTAGCATTGATATGTATAGCTATAAGATTGCCTTGAAAAAGGGCATGCATATGTGATAACCCTGATTAAGAAGTTTCTAATAGAAGAATTGTACTGAGACTGAGAATTCTGAATTATACTGAAACCTCTGTTTTGAACAATATGGCATATGTGCAAATAAAGATTTCTGTGGAGGAATCCTATTAAAAACATTGTTTACTAACAGCAGGTGATGTTAGCCCTAGTGCACCTTGATACCTCAGCTAGCAGGAGTGGTGCAAGTCTTGTGTGACAGTTAACACACGTGATATGATATGTGAAGGAGAGTAGAATGCCTTCTATCTGAGTGAGATGCTGACTATATGATATGTGATTTGTCCTCCCTTGTTATGTGCTTGGGAAATGCCCATATTAGAGTCTCTTCGCATGTCTTCTTGAATGGTGGTAGGGCAAACCTTAACTAGGATGATGAATCTAGGAAAATCCTACACCACCAAAATACGAAAGGGCTTGAACTTTGATATGGTGGTTCTAATATGAGATCCTCCTAATGTTTTCAGGAGAAATATTTTGATGCATAACAATATTTGATTAATGATCATAGCGTGTTATATATGATTTCGGATATTTGAATGTGGTTTGAACTAAGAATATTTGAAATATTGGTCCCATGTGGATGTATCTCTGAACTGTAAATTTCTATGTGATAAATTTTAATATAGGAGTACATCTATATGTTGACCTAAGAGGTCATAGAATGTTTTATCTGCTCATTAAGTTGTTAAATTCACTACACGATATTTATATTTTTTTAGATAAGAATACAGAGTTTGGTCCTATAGCTACGTGATCATTTAAGTGTCATACTCTTTGGGTAAGCCTACATTGCTTTCAAGGCTCACAGTATTTAAATTTTTATGTATTTATAATCTAGAGTATGCTCTGAATGTCACAGGCAGGATCTTTGCTTTTGCCGTAATATATCTATAAAGACTTGGCCTATATATTTGATTATATTGGAAAAATTGTAAACGTATGTTATTATTCCTGATATGTGATATACTTGGAGCACATATGTAATAAAATAAGAGTAAAGTTATCTGCTACTTGTGACAATTGCGTTCCTTTAAATTGGGGGCGTGACAAAATGCTACAAATCACATTATGGTAGTTTACTTTGTTTTACCCTAAAGTTTATATTTAGTTTAAATTTAAGCTTTTTTTGAAAGCCATAAAATTGCATAAGTGCAATAAATTAAAAGCGAAAGTATAAGGAACATACCTCTAGCCATAGTAATTAGATTCTTTAAAAACACGATCACCAGATATAAATCAGAATAGAAAAAATTTGTCTAGTTTATCCAAAATCTTGATCTGTGTACATGATGGAGAATCACATGCTTTCTTGTAGACTAAAGATCCTTATATCAAAAAAATATTTTTTGAGTGTTTCACTAGGTCATTCTTTCCATTAAAGAAGGGATATTTATAATTGATAAATGGTTACCATAACCACCCTGTATCTTTCCACATAGGAACACATTTTTATATAGAGATACTTTTTTATATAGGAATACATTTTCATATAGGGACACCTTTTTTTATATAGGGTCATCTTTTCATATAGGGTCACTTCTTCTCATAGTACCACCTATTCACATAGAGAGATAACTACCAAATAAAAATAGGCCACATATATATTTATTTTAATTAATATAATTAACATTCTCCCACTTGACCCATTAAACACTTTATATATACCAATTTAATATTTATACATCTTTAAATCTCCTATGGACATAATATCTCCATACTCAAATAAAACAATTTAAATTACATGAATCATAGCAGTAAGTGCTTTAGAATAAATATTACTTTCCATGCATCACAATGCAACTAAATCCTCTTGAATGAGAACCATATGTGTTACATATCTTTATGAATGAACTTCCAAATGTTCATTCAGGGTCACCAAAAACATACATTAACATTCTCTTGAACTTTATGTATATATAACTAAATAAGAGAAGACAAATATAAATTAATGGAGTTTTTCAAATCGACAAAATGCGATACCAAAATATAAGAGTACCTCAATTACATAGGATTACATAATAAAACTGAGTCTCATATGTTCAACATGTACTTTATAAGCAACAGGTGGTAAACCTTTTGTTAAGGGATTTACAATCATTTGTTTAGTATTAATGTGTTCTATAACCACCTTGTTTGCTTTAATATGTTCTCTAATAGCTAGATACTTAATGTCGATGTGCTTACTGCGACTTCTGCTCTTATTATTCTTGGCCAAAAACACTGATGCGGAATTATCACAGTAAATTCTCAATGGCTGAACAATTGTATCAATAATCACAAGTTCAGAAATAAAACTCCTCATCCATATAGCCTGTGATGTTGCTTCAAAGCATGATACAAACTCTGCTTCAGTGGTAGAAGTAGCAATCAAATATTATTTTACACTTTTCCAAGAAATGACCCCTCCAACTAATAAGAAAACATATCCATATGTTGACTTCCTTGAATCTAGTCAGCTAGCAAAGTCAAAATCTGAATATCCAACCGCTTTCAAATTATCAGATCATCTATATGTAAGTTTGTAATCCTTAATTCTCTAAAGATATCACATGACTTTTTTTTGCAGCTCTCCAATGGTTTAAACTAGGGTTACTTTGATATCTTCCAAACATTTCAACTGCATATGCTATGTTAGGTCTTATACAAATCTGAGCATACATTAAACTTCCAACTGTAGAAGCATAAGAAATATTTTTCATTTGTTCCCTCTCTAAAACATTTCTTAGGCTTTGTTCCAAACTAAATTTGTCACCTTTAACTACAGGTGTAACATTAGATGAACAATCTTTCATGCGAAATCTCTCTAAAACTTTATTGATATAGGCCTCTTGAGAGAATCCTAATATTCCTCGTGATCTGTCTCTCTTAATCTTTACGCCTATGATATAAGAGGCTTCGCCCATATCTTTTATGTCAAATTGTTGTGAGAGAAATCATTTAACCTTATGAAGTAAGCTCAAATCACTTGAAGCAAGTAAAATATTATCTACATATAGAATCAGAAAAATTATTTTACTCCCACTGACTTTATAGTATATACATTGATCCATAATATTCTCCGTAAAATAAAATAAAAAAATAACATTATAGAATTTTAAATACCACTGACGGGAAGCTTGTTTCAGTCCATATATAGATTTTTTAAGTTTGCAAACTAAGTGATCATTGCCCTCTGAAATGAAAGCTTCTAGTTGTTTCATGTAAACATCTTCATCTAAATCTCTATTGAGGAATGTTGTTTTTACATCCATTTGATGTAGCTCCATATTAAAATGAGCTACTAATGCCATGATTATTCAAAACGAATCCTTCTTAGAAACAGGAGACAAGGTATTGTGATAGTCAATTCTTTATTGTTGAGCAAATCATTTGGCTACAAGTCTTGCCTTATACTTTTCAATATTGCCTAAATAGTTCCTTTTTATTTTTAAAATCCACTTATAGCCAATGGCCTTTCCCCTTTTAGGCAATTCAACAAGATCCTATACTTGATTGTTAGCCATTGAATTCATCTCATTTTTCATGGCATCATTTCATAATGTGAATTTATTTCTACTCATAGCCTGTGAAAACACGACAGGGACATCTTCAACACCAATGTACATGTCAAATTCTTGTAGGTACATATATAATTTGAAGAAATTGCAAGTTTCTTGACTCTTGAAGATCTTCTTAATGTTACATCAACATTCTCAGTTTGAGAATCTTGAGTAACTGAATCTACAAGTGTCCTCCTGATAAATGGTTCTCCAAACATTGGTTGTTCCTGAATAATTGAACCCTGGTGATTATTATAAAAAACAACCAATCGATTTGAAGATGTAGGAATAGATTCTTCTCTATTATGTTCCTCACTAAGTTTCGAGGATGACTACTCCAACTAATTTCATCATTCTCAAGGAACCATGCATTCTTAGATTCTATAATTCTCGTTGTACAAGATGGACAGTAAAATTTATATCCCTTAGACTTTTCTGCATAGGCAATAAAATATCCATTGACTGTTCTTGAGTCTAACTTTGTCTCATGTGGATCATAAACCCTAACTTCAGCTGAAAATCCCTAAACATGTACATGTCTTAAATTAGGTTTTTAACATTTCCATAACTCAAAAAACATTTTCTGAACCGCCTTGGTTGGAACCCTATTTAGTTCATATGTCACAGTTTTTAAAGTTTCACTCTACAAAGACAATGGGAGATTAGAGTTACTAATCATACTCCTCACCATGTCCATTAATGTCTGGTTCCTTCTTTTAGCCACACCATTTTGTGATGGTGAGCCAGGCATTGTGTATTGTGCCATAATTCTTTTTTTCTCAAGGAACCTTACAAATGGACTTGGTAACTGCCCATGTTTAGTGTACCTTCCATAAAATTCATTGTTTCTATCTAACCTCATGATCTTAATTTTTTTACCCAATTTTTTCTCTACTTCTGCTTTATAAACATTAAAAGCATCTAGTGCTTCACTTTTATCATAAAGCAAGTAAAGATACATATATCATGAATAGTCATCAATAAAGGTAATGAAATATTTTTAAACATTAAAGCACATATCATAAGGTCTTGAAATATCAGTATGTATGATCTCTAATACATTAGAACTCCTCCTGGCACCTTTCTTGAACTTGTTAGTTTGTTTTCTTTTAATACAATCTAAACAAGTACCAAAATCAGTAGAGTCAAGAGTCTCAAAGACTCCATCATTTACTATTTTCTTAATTCTATTAATAGAGATATGATCTAATTTCATATGCTATAACATAGAGGATTTCTAATTTATAATACTAAACTTAATGCCAATATTATTACCATACACAATTGTAAGGCTACAATCAAAGGTGGAATTCAAATGAAGTTTAAACAACCCATCATCCATAATACCATTACCAACTAGAACATTGTCTTTGTACAAATGTAAAGTATTATCAATGAAATTGAAACTAAAACCATAAGGTATAAGTCTTGAAATTAAAATAAGGTTTCTTGAAAAGGAAGGAACATAAAAAGTTCTTTCAAGGACTAATACAAAGACAGAATCAAGTACAAGGCTATAGGTTCCAAATGCTTCTACATGTGAACACATCTTGTTTCCCAAATAGATGGATCATTCACTTTTAGTTGGTTTCCTGTGGTTTAAAAATCCAACATGGATCGTAGAATCAGAATCAATCTACCAAGTGTTATATGAAACATGAACCATGTAACATCCCGTAATTTTTAGATATTTTCCTTAGAAATTCTTCACCTTACATATATGCATAGAAATATTCTAATATTAATGGAATAGGTAAAGAAAGAAAACCTAAGAGAAAATATTAGAAATAAACATGCTAAAGAAAGGTGAAATTCTTAGGTAAGGAAGATAAATTTTTGTGAAGTAGGTAAAGGTCTTAAAATTTCAAGAAGATTGGATTAGGGTAATTTTTTTTTCCTAATTTAAGAGTAAAAGTTACTAAGTTTAGTATCTCCACCCATAAATTGGGCTTTCACCTATGGACACTTCATATAGAATTTTTCTACTTCACATAAATTTTTAGCAAGCCAATAGGATAGCCCAATGAAGAAATAAAACATAGACTTGGACTAAGATATAGAAATTGGACCAGTAGACCAAAAATCATAAAAATGTGACCAAGCCCATTATGAAAGGTATAATTTTAACCAAAGTAAAGAAAATGGGCAAGAATGAGCCCAAACCCAAGAGAAAAAATGAAAATAAAAATAAAAGTAAAGTAATGAGATAATGGTTTAATCAAGATTAGGTGACTTGGCATTAAGACAAAAATTTAGTAAGTGGTATGATAATATAAGACTTTAGAACAAAACATCAATATCCTACACTCATAATTTTAGCAAGTGGTATGATAATACATGGCATTAGGACAAAACATTCCTATCCCACACAAATAATTTCAACCAAATAATGGAGATTCAAGGGCTAAAAATTTTCCAATTAAAAAGGAAAATCTATAATACTTGATTAAGACAAAAGAAAAAAGAAATGAATCCCTAAATCAAAGGGATCTTGTCTCATATCTTAAGAATATATTATCATAATTTTTAAAATACAAATCTCTTTTTTCCTATGCATATCTTGACTAAGGAAGAGGAAGGCAAGAACATAAGTTGTTTGTTTTCTAAAAATTCAACAAAGTGTAATCTAATTGTGATAAGGTAGACCCTGATCATGAAAAGTGAATTATTTGAGGGTCTATTTAAGCAAAATCCACCCTTACAACATTAGAATTTTCATCCAAGTGAGGGAGAGGAAAAATAGAAGTAAGGTAGAGTGAGAAAAGGAGAGGAAGAAAGGAAGAAAGAGGAAGGAGAAGTCTAGAAGACTAAGTGCTCTAAGTAAGTTTAACAATATTTATTTTTGAAGAAAAATTTTGAAACTTATAATATTTATATGAGATTTTAATCTTAAAACTTTGATGATTGGTCATGGATGTTGCTATATCATGTTACATATTGATCTTACATGTGATGTATGTTTGAATACTTAGGCTGGTATAGAAAGTTCTGCATAGGTATGGCTATGGGTGGCAAAATTTTAAGTTTCTGTTGTTAAAATGTTGGGAAGAATTGGTAAGAAATTAAAAGAAATAGTTAACATGAAAAATGTAGATCTATGTGTCACGAATATTAAGCTACTGTAATCATTCAATTTGGAGTCTATATGAGGTAGATATGATCCGAATAGTAAGAAAAGGTCAGAAAATGGTTAATCAGGGAAGAATATGTTAGGATAGCTTATGTGTTTTAATTTTTAGGAATTATCTGTATGAAATTAAAATAAATGGTTAACCTAAGAATTATAGATATATGTTTCACGGATTTTTAGCCACTGGAATAAGTCAATTTGGAGTCCATATATAGTAGATATAGTCCGATTAGTATGCAGTGGTCAGAAATTGGTTAATCAGGAAAAAATATTTTAGGATAGTTTCTGTGTTTTAATTTCTGGAAACATTCTGTAGGGAATTAAAATAAATTATTAACATAAAAATTATTTCTATATGTGTCACGGATTTGTAGCCACTAGAATTACTTAATTTGGAATTCTTATAAAGGAGATATGGACAGATTAGTAGGTAGAGGTCAGAACCTAGCCGAGAAGAAATAACTTGTACTTTGAGGGAGTAATATCACCTTGATTTCGTAATATTTCGCTAAAATGTTCAACATAATAGTTTTAGATAATTGTTCTATCTTGAAATTTACATCAATATCACTTACATCGGAATTAAATTGAGGGAGTTATGAGCTGATTAGTAAGAAAATGTTAGATAGGATGAAAACCTGCATCAAGAAAATAAAAAAATAAAATTAATATTTAAAAAAGAAGAAGAATCTTATAAATAAAAATAATAAATGACTAGTATATGTCATTGCCATTGCCATTGTATGAACTTCTTGCCATCTTTAGTGTGAAATTTTGACATGGAAATATTTTATAAAATGATATTTGAAATGGTTATGTTCATGGCATGATTACCAATGATTTTTGGTAATAATTATATTTTTATGAACATACTTGTTATTGAAAGCATATTTTTGGCTATTATTGTGAAAAAAAAAGAAATGAGCACGGTCACATGGCAATCCGTGTGGTGCACCAGTAGGGGACGCCCTACCAACGGTTATGATTATGATTATGAGAAAAGAAAGAGAAAGTGTGCCATGTCGGACGGAGCGAGAAAAGCCCGTACCGGAGAGTAGAGGATACTTACCCTGACCAGGGTAGCTTGAAATGAGAATAAGTTGATAGCCATCATATGATATTCTGAAAATAGTTAATCTTGTCATACATATCATTACTATATGATTCTTATGTGCATAGATATAATGTATTCATGTGACCAAAGATATTTTCTATAGTTTATACAGCTGAACATGACATGATGAGCTATATTGATGATGATTTATTGTTGAACTTACTGAGATTTAATTCTCACTATATTTCCATATAATGTTCAGAAATTAGTTATGCAATTTTTTCTATGGCTCTGGCTTTTAGTGCACATTGGATCGAGTTACTTTATGTTGGGCAGATCTCAGAATCAAATAAAATGTTTGTGGTCGAGTTGGCTCAAATCCCAGTGAAGGTGCAACCACCCGCACCTGTATCTCCGGAATTGGTTAACCAAAATAAACAAGATGTAAATATCTATGTGTTTGATATGTTGTATGTACGTTTTGATTAATGACGTGTATGTGAACTCAATATTGTATAATAATAAAGGAAAAAAAGGTTGTTACATAATTGGTATCAGAGCAGGTCGATCCTAGATGGCCAGTGGGTGGTTGGTTATCTGAATCGATCTTATAATATCTTAAGTATGTTGTGGCAATGCTGTGTAGGGGATCTGTGATTTTATATAGGTAAGAAATTACTAGTGTTTCCTATCTATATGCCGCTGATTTTTGCCACAGTAGGAAATGGCACCACCAAGGAGGAATCCAGCAAACAATGCAGAGGAAACTCTGCACAACCTTACCATGGCAATTCGAGAATTTGATATTGATTTACTCCTTAGAACCCAACTAGTATCTATATCCCTATATAGAATGATATCGATTGAATTTAAAAAAAAAAGAATAGTTACAAACCATATTATATTCAAAACACACTAAAGAGAAGAAATTACCTTTCTTTTCAAGCCAATGCTTGAATTTGGGACATATCTTCTTTATATGTCCTTTCTTCTTACAAAAGAAAAACATTTGACATCACCCTTATTAATTTGATTCAGATGCGCTTTACCCTTCCCTTTCTTAGATGACTTCTTAACATGAGTCGTAGAATGTGCACTTTCAATCATTTCTTGATTTAATCTCCCTTTCTCTTGTACATACATGGTCAAAAGTTCATTAATTGACCATTTTTTCTTATGTGTGTTATAAGATATCTTAAAAGGTTTAAAATGAGGAGAGAGTGAATTAAGGATGAAGTGAACCAAAAATTACTCAGAAATCTCAATATCCAAATATTTCAGTTGAGACGCTATGTCCCGCATCTTCATTATATGCTCACGTACACCACTGATACTATTAAATTTCATGGAACACAATTTTGTCATTAGAATGTTTGCTAATGCCTTGTCAGAAGTCTCAAAATGGTTTTGAATAGCTTTGAGATATTTCTTAGTTTTAGCACATTCAGGGATAGATCCATGGATACTTTTTTTCAATATAAGACTTAATAAACATCAAACTCAAACGATTTGATCGTTCCCAAAGATCATATGATGTTTTCTCATCTTGAGTGCTTGATTATGTGGGTTTTGGTAGTTTATCCACTCGAAGTGCTAAATCAAGGTCCATGCACCTCAATGCAAGGAGAATTTTCTCCTTCCAATAAGAATAGTTATCACTACTCAGAGAAACAATATTTGAGAAATCAAATGTTGGGACAGATAAATTTTAAACTACTGCAAAATAAATAACAAGCTTACTACTCATGTAATGAAACCCAATATGAAATATTTACCCATGTAAATAAATCAAAACAAAAAAATCAATATGTCATTATAATCTTTCCTGTGGGCTTAGACTATAACACACAAGTGATTTAATTTCTTTATGACGGGACTAGAACGGGATCTATAAATAATTTTTTAGACCTGTGGGCAACTAGAATTTAAATATATCAATGTTACTATCCCATCCTAATTAATTACGTAATTATAATAATTACCATGTGGGGTTAAATTATTATATAACTATAATTAATTACAATTATTGATGTCATTAACTTTATGTGACTAAACTTAATGTTACTTGATATTTTATGTAATTAAAAATACTGTGGCTATTGCTTAACTACACAAATATCAACTTAAATATGACATCAAAATTATTAACTAAATGTTATGTCAATAGTCTATATTTTTATTTAGGAAAACCAAATATATGCATATAAAATTAAGTATGCATAAAATCTTAAATACATATGAAGGATTAACAAAATTTCAAAATAAAAATAAATTTGCAAATGACTTCCCTCATAACGTCAACAATTACTATAAATAAAATTTTTGCATACACTTTCCTAACAATATTGATAGTTGAGTTGGAGAAGATGTGCAATCATTCCTAAAGGGAATGTGGGTTCAAATCCCATGAAATGGGTGTGAATTTTTTTTTTTATACATCAATGACCTAGTGCCCCATAAGAGAAAACTCCAAACAATATATAACATTCTCATATTTCTCCATTTGAAATTTTAATGGAATCAAAAATTGGACTAGAAGCATGTCTCTAATACCAAATAAAAGCCATAAAATTGTATAAGTGCAATAAATTAAAAGCGAAAGTTTAAGAAATATACCTCCAACCATAGTAGTTAGATTTTTTAAAAACACGATCACCAGATATAAGTCAGAATAGAAACAATTTGTTTAGTCTATCCAAGATCTTGATCCGTGTACTTGATGGAGAATCACATGCTTTCTTGTAGACTAGAGACCCTTATATCAGAAAAATATTTTCTAAATGTTTTACTATGTTCTTCTTTCCGTCAAAAAAAGATATTTATAATTGATGAATGGTTGCTATAACCACCCTTTATCTTTTTACATAGGGACACATTTTTACATAGGAATACTTTTTCATATAAGGACACCTTTTTTTTATATAGGGACATCTTTTCACATAGAGTCACCTCTTTACATAGAATTACATTTTTCATGTAGAGTCACCTCTTCTCATAGAATCACCTATTCACATAGGGAGATAACTACCAAATAAAAATAGGCTACATATATATTTATTTTAATTAATATAATTAACATTTTTCCCTGTCTGCTTTGAATTTTTCATCATATGCATTAAATGTGGATAATAGTTCAAAGAGATTGAAGTAAAAAGTTTTAAATCTATTCACAGCCTGGCTCTATGAAGTGGAACATAAGTATATGTCCATATGTGAAATGTTGTAGACTAGAAAAGCTTGCATTTATGGCCAAGACAATTTTATGGTGCAATGCCCTATTGCCAATTTATTAACAGCTTGATTGAATTTAGATAGAAGAAAAAGGCTCATTTATGGCCAAGACAATTTTATTGGTGCAATGCATGGTGTTATAAATAAAATTTTAATTAATTATAATATAGATTAAATATTATTTAAAATTCATTTAATATAAATTTTATTTTTTAAATTTAAATTAATATATATTTTCAAACACCAAAAGTTCTAAAAAAGAACTAAATTAATATATAATAATAATATTATTATTATTATTATTGTTGTTGTTGTTGTTGTTGTTATTATTTGGCTCGGGCAAGGTACTTAGCTCATTATCAAGTTTAGTTAAAATATTTTAAATAATAAGTATCTTAAAGCATCATATTGAAAAAGACTATTTTATATTTTTTTTTTAAATATAAGAGAGCTCTATGTATATTAATATTAAAAATAAAGGGACATAAGCCTATTTAATGTAAAGCACAAGAGAGTATATAATGCAAAATATAAAGGGTTCTATGTATATTTTTAAAATTAGAAGGGAGAAAGTGTATTTAATACGAAATAGAAAGGAGGTCAAATATTTTACACATAAAATTAAGTAAAAAAATATAAATAAACTACAATTACATTTCATAATAAAAAATATATAGGATTAGTAAATAAAAAATAAAATATCATAGAATAAAAAATTAAATACAAAATAAATGTAATAAATAAATAAAAATATAGAAATAGCGAAAAAATGTAGACAAAAAACTGAAAAATAATATAAATAGTGTAACGACTCCATTTATGTAAATGTAACAAATTTTTCTTTTTATATTTGTAATATTCCATGATATTATTACTACTTTAATTCTAATCACTTAACTCGTAATAATAATCACTTTAACCAAGCATAATTGTTATTAACAGTGATACAATACTGAGTTTCCATACATACCATTATTTTACAAACTACACACCATTATTTTACAAACATTTGTACAAAGATACATATTAACTCTAATCATCTATGTCTACTTCCGGGAACATTGGTGCAGGTGGCACCTCCACCTGAATCTCAGTCACATCTACTACAGATACATCTGATATAACTGGTAGTTTTCCAAGGTAGGGCATCTCGATCCAACGTACGGAAATAATAAGTGTCATTGAGAAAATCTGCATTATTCTTCTGAACATGATATGGAAATATAGTGAGAATTAAATCCCAGTAGGTTCAACAATAAATCATAATTTACCATCAATATAATTCATCATGTCATGTTCAGCTGTATAAACTACATAAAATATCTTTGGTCACATGAATGCATTATATCTATGCACATAAGAATTATACAGTAATGATATGTATGACAGGATTAACTATCATATGATGGCCATCAACTTATTCTCATTTCAAGCTACCCCGGTCAGGGTGAGTATCCTCTACTCTCCGGTACGGGCTTTTCTCGCTCTGTCCGACATGGCACACTTTCTCTTTCTTTTCTCATAATCATAATCATAACCGTTGGTAGGGCGTCCCCTACTGGTGCACCACACGGATTGCCATGTGATTGTGCTCATTTCTTTTCTTTTCATAATGATAGCCAAAAATATGCTTTCAATAACAAGTATGCTCAACAAAATATAACTATTACCATAAATCATTGGTAATCATGCCATGCACATAACTATTTCAAATATCATTTTATAAAATATTTTCATGTTAGAATTTCACACTTAAGATGGTAAGAAGTTCATACAATGGCAATGGCTATGGCATATATTAGTAATTTATTATTTTCATTTATAAGATTCGTCTTCTTTTTTAAATATTAATTTTATTTCTTTATTTTCTTGATGGAGGTTTTCATCATATCTAACCTTCTCTTACTAATCAGAGCATAACTCCCTCAATTGAACTCCAATGTAGGTGATCTTGTTGTCAATTTCAAGATAAAATAATTATCTAAAACTATTATGTTGAACAGTTTAGTGAAATATTAAGAAATCAAGGTAATATTACTCCCTCAAAATACAGGTTATTTCCTCTCAGATAGGTTCTGACATTTACCTACTAATATGTCCATATCTCCCTCATATGAATTCCAAATTAAGTTATTCCAGTGGCAAAAAATCCGTGACACATATAGAAATAATTTTTATGTTAACCATTTATTTTAATTCCCTACAGAATGTTACCAGAAATTAAAACACAGAAGCTATCCTAACATATTCTTCCCTGATTAACTATTTTCTGACCTTTGCTTACTAATCGGACCATATCTATCTCATATGGACTCCAAATTGAATGATTCCAGTGGCTAAAAATCCGTGACACATATATCTTTAATTCTTATGTTAACCATTTATTTTAATTTCCTATAGATAATTCTCAGAAATTAAAACATGGAAGCTATCCTAACATACTCTTCCCTGATGAACCATTTTCTGACCGTTGACTAGTAATCGACTCATATATTCCTCATATGGACTCCAAATTGAATGATTCCAGTGGCTAAAAATCCGTGACACATATATATTTAATTCTTATGTTAACCATTTATTTTAATTCCCTACAGATAATTTTCAGAAATTAAAACACAGAAACTTAGAATTTTACCACCCATAGCCATACCTATGCAGAACTTTCTATACCAGTCTAAGTATTCAAACATACATCACATGCAAGATCAATATGTAACATGATATAGCAACATCCATGACCAATCATCAAAGTTCTAAGATCAAAATCTCATATAAATATTATTAGTTTCAAAAGTTTTCTTCAAAAAGAAATATTGTTAAACTTACCTAAGAATTTCCCTAGTTCACTTAGTGAATAGGTTTTCTTGTTTCCTCTTGAAAGAAGTAGCAAGATTTCTCCATTCCCTTAGCTTTTCTAGCAGCTTAGGTAAGAGAAGGAGGGTGAGTTTTTGAACCTCAAGGATGAAGAAGAAAAATGGATTTAAGTGGAGATTAAGGTAACTTACCTTGAGTACTTAACCTTCTAAACTTCTCCTTCTTCTTCTTTCCTTTCTTCTCCTCTCTTTCTCTCCTTTCCTCACTCTACCTTGCTTCTATTTCTCTCTCTTTCTCACTTGGACGAAATTAAAATGTTGTAGGGGTGAGTTTTGCTTAAATAGACCACCAAATAATACACCTTTCATGATCATGGGTCTACCTTATCACAATTAGGATACACTTTGTTGAATTTTTGGAAAACAAACAACTTATGTTCTTGTCTTCCTCTTCCTTAGTCAAGATATGCATAGGAAAATGAGATTTTTATTTTGAAAATTATGATGATATGTTCTTAAGATAAGGGACAAGGTCCCTTTGATTTAGGGATTCATTTCCATTTTCTTTTGTCTTAAACAAGTATGATAGGTTTGCCTTTTTAGGTGGCAAATTTCTAACCCTTGAATCTCCATTATTTGGTTGATATTATTTGTGTGGGATATGAATGTTTTTTCCTAATGCCATGTATTATCATACCACTTGCTAAAATTATGAGTGTAGGGTATATATGTTTTTTGTCCTAAAGCCTTGTATTATCATGCCACTTGCCAAAATTATGAATGTAGAATCACACTACTTGCTAAATTTTTGTCTTAATGCCATGTAACCTAATCTTTATTATTATTACATTATTATATCATCATCTAATTTATTTTATTTTATTTTTCCTCTTGGATTTGGGCTTATTCCTACCCATTATGGGTTTATTCCTACCCATTTTCTTTGCTTTGGATAAAATTCTACCTTTCTTGGAGGGCTTGGTCACATTTTCATAATTAGGATAAATTACCCTAATCCATAGGTAAAAGCCCAATGTATGGGTAAAGATATTAAACTTAGTAACTCTAGTTCTTGAATTAGGATAAATTACCCTAATCCAATGTTCTTGAAATTTTAAAACCTTTACTTGTTTCTAAAAATTTATTTTCCTTATCCAAGAATTTTGCATCACTTTAGTATGTTATTTCTAATTTTTTTTCCTATTAGGTTTTCCCTCTTTATTTGTTCTCTTAATGTTAGAAACATTTTCTATGCATATACATAAGGTGAAGAATTGCTAAGGATTATATTTCTTTAGATATCTAAAATATTGTCTAATAAATTTTATTTCCTTAATTAAATATTTATGTACTTTTATTAATAAAAAAACGAAATTAGGGATGCTACAAATAGCCTAAAAAAGCTTATAGATTTTTCAATAATTATTAAACATAATTTTAAAAAAATTATAGATAAATTAGTTAGATTATTTTTAAAAAAAATTAAAAATACACTTAATTAGGAGAAAAATAAAAAATATTATTTATTTTTTTTAAAAAAATTAATGTAGCAATATTCAAAAAAAATTAAAAGGAAGAAAAATATTATTTATATTTTAAAATTAAATCTAAAAATTTAAGAAAAAAGAAAAATATTTTAAATATCAATATGAACTCTTGACATAAGGGGATTAAAACCCACACAACATGGATGACCGATGATGAAAGTTTTAACTATCTCTTTTGCAATTTATAATTTTGTTAAAATAAATTGTTGTACGGTCAATTTAGTAATAATTCTTGCATATATAGCTTTAAATATTTTCATTGAATGCTCTCTCTCTCTCTCTTTGTGTTATAATAAGACACTTATGAAATATTTATCCTTGAGTGAGGTCACTGATAAGTGAATTTTATACTCATTATTTAAATATTGTTGGCTTAGATTTTGGTTAGTTTTTAAGTATTTTTTTTTCAATTTTATGTTTTTTTGTACATAGAAAGAAGATGAAGAATTGAGAGAAAATTAGAGAAAATAATAAAAAATGAATAAGAATTGCAAATTTTGGACAATTTCAATGTCATGTCACTAATTTAGGCATAAAACTTAAATTTGAACTCCGATTAAAATGATTCAAGTGGTTAAGAAAAGTTAAGAAAAATATATACATTTTTATATTTTGAGTCTTGAGAGATTTGGCATCAAGAAGTTGGATATTGGTATCGCAATCCAAAAATGATAATGTAGTTTTTGAAAAATAAAATAATAATAAAAAATAAGATAGAGTTTGAGTCGGACTGAAAGATCTTTTATTTTAAAATAGTTTAAGTTAAAGTGAAAGATCTTTTGACATCTTTAAAAGGACATTAGGCTAAAAATTTAAAGGAAAGGAGAAGAGCTCAGACTCTTTGTAGACAGTGACTTCAACTTCTTCTTCTTCTTCTTCTTCTTCTTCTACTTCTTTTGTTTTTATGTCTTCAATTATGATATAGTTTATTTTTTAGAGCTATGAAGTAGCCTAAGTATGAACATTTGTATTATGTATTTAATTTAATCAATGATTTATTTTTCTTAATTAAGTTTTCTATACTGTTTATAATGTTTCGAATTGCCTAATCACCAATTAGATGATTTGTTAATTATTATAAGACTAAGAGAAGATTTATGTGTCTAAAGCAGTGTGTAGGAACTATGGATTACATGTAAGATAGAGATACACTTATATGGTTAGTGCAGTCTTAATTGAAAACCATAAAACTTAATAAATTTTACCCTATTATAATTCAAATAAAGGCATAGTATGTTAGCATTCGAAAGATATTTATGTTAGACCTTGAGAGAGGCTAGAAGATAATTTAAAGTATCTCAATTGGCAATTAAGATTATAATTTTAAGATTAAAAAGATAGATAATTCAAATGGGATTAACTATGGTGAAATTAAAACCTCTAGAATCCCAATCACTTGACTAAATTCAAATTACTTTTTCTTTCTTTAATTTTAGTTTTGTTTATTTTATCTAATTAATATTCAAACTATTCAATTGGGATAAATATTAAATTAGTGTAATAATTAATAACATCAATCCTCATGGGATCTATATTCTAAACTCGTATATAATTTATTACTTGATAATGATAGTGCTTGCATTTAAACGAATATTTAATTCGTGTGTTACAAGATTTTGGCACCATTGTTGGAGATTAATTTTTTTATTAATATTATTACTAAGTAGTTCTAATTCTAGTTAAATTTTATTTTTATTTATTTGCTGTGATTCTTGCTATGAATTTTCAAGTAATATCTTAAGAGAACATATTTGTAACTAAAGAAAATCCAAAAAAAAAAATGAATAGCTATAATCATTAGACACCTTAACATTATGCTCGACCCAAAAATTATGGAGCCTATTCTAATTATGAAAGCCAAGTTGGAAATCCATAAGCTTCATTCCAAATAGAGCCATCCCATTGGGTTGGAAATTTCTACATGGAAAATAATTTTTATTCCAACTGTTATGATGAAGGTTGGCATAATTAGCCAAACTTCTCATGGCACAATAATTAGTATTAGCCTAAGCCACTTAAGGCTTCTCTAGAAGAGACTCTTGCCTAGCTTGCAAGAAATATTAAGAAAATCCAAGAGAGTATTAATCAATTCAAAGAGCACACTAAGCAATTTATGGTAAGCACAGATGCTGTAAGGAGCTACTATCTAAAATTTAGAGTTTCAAATGGGTAAGCTTGCTAAACTTATAAAAAATTTAGAACTTCAAGTGGTTAACCTTGCTAAACTTATTAATGAAAGATTTCAAAGTTCTTTGCTTGGTAATAATGAGGAACTAAAAGAGCAAGTGAATAATAAGACCCTTCAAAATGGCATAGAGGTAATTGAACCTAAAACATAGAAGGCCAGCACTTGCTTTGTAATATCCTGTAATTTTTTTAATAATTTTTTTATAAACAAGTATTATTTTTAAATCCTGTCATATCCTAGATTTTATTCAAGCACGAGATTAGCACGAAATGAGGATTTCACCCTACTCCGTAAGTCTAACTGTCACATTTTGAATCTAAAACTCAATAATCAGTCTGGTTTAGCATGTGATCATCACTCTTTAAAACTTTAAGCACATATAAAAAATAAATAAAGATCTAGCTTTAAAACCATATCGGTTACATTTTTATTCCTTATTATACATATTCATTTTATATTTTTTCTCACTCATCGAAAACGAGGATCCTGTCTGTGGTAATGGAGCATACTCTAGAATATTACAAGCATACCAGAGAATAAAAGAATAAGGTCCAAGAACAATTTGAGCTCACCAAAGATCACATAACTTCTCCACACTTTCGCTACGTTTCTCTGATACTAACTGAAAAAAAAATATAAAGAAAGGGATGAGTCTTGCGACTCAGCGAGTAAGTAATACAATTATAACATGTAAAAAAAAATTATCTTACTTATTAGGTCATGATTCAGCTTATATTGTTTAAGTTATGAATATTTTGAGGTATTCTTACTAGTTTTGTTTACTTATTCTCATTAGAAATATGTTATGAATAGTATCTTTATTTTTAAACTTTAAATTCATACTTTTGATCATTCCTTTACCTTGGTTTAACCCAATCTCTTACTTTTCATTATCTAGTTTCATCATCATATACATATAGGCCTTTAAGGGACCCCTTGATTTTTCTCAGTCACTTCCCTTTATTGTTCCTCCATTAAGTAGACACTTGAACATTTTTACGTATGAACTTTTACACACACTATAACAAATAGGCTAAATCCACTTTATCATCTTTCTTAAAATTATGCTACTATAGTATTATACTCTTATGCCACATAAAAATATCATATGTTATTTGTGTACATATAGATATATATTTAATAATCAAGCTATATATATTCAAGAGTATAATTAAAGTAAATCTATTATATCTTCCAGTTTTATACTTTAATTATTATTATTATTATTATTTAGCGTATTTTATTTAGTTTAGAGGATTCCAATCTAGAACTATTTCAATATACTTAAGCACACAGTATGGTAAGGGAAAATCACCACATCACCCAAGCACACAACAAGGGTAAGTAAATCATCACATAGACATCTTATCCTAAGAACATAATAATGGGATGGGTAAATCACCACATTCTCATCATTTATATCATAAGGTTGGGAGGAGCTCCCCTCAACTCCTTAACATTTTCATATGATGACTGTCCTAAGCACACAATAATATGACGAGTAAATTACCACATTCTCATAATAGGTAACCAGGCTAAATGCCACTGACTATTGGAGGAGACATACCTTAACTCCATATTTTTTCACAATTCGATTCTCATGTGCCCTTTCTCACAAGGGGCTAACAACTTCCTTGCTAGTTAGGGTTATAAGGTGCACTAAGGTTAGCTATCTTTGCTGCTAGTTGACAGTGTTTCCGAAAATGAATCCAATGTAATTATTATTAGTTTTATTTATTTATTTCCTTGTTTCTAGGTTTTAAAAATAAAGTATCGTTTTACTCAGTATCTAGTGATAACCCATTGTGTTCACATAATCATAATCATTATATCCACAGTAGATACTTTATCATCACTGCATATCAAATTCAATAATCATCAGATTTAATCATATCACTTTCATTCATTTTCCGACTCATTTATATTTTTAAAGTGTATGTATACATATCCATGTGCTTACTTGGATAAAGAAATTTCAATTTGATAGTTATGCCTTATTTCATTATATATAATCTTATAATCTTGTATCATTATTTATTATTTTAATATCCATTAGGGTTGCCAACTTTTCTTATTCCATACTTCTATCAAGTCATCTTTGATTCTCATATGTCAATATCCTCTCATGAAATATCATCATCTTAATCTATCATCTATTTTTATCTTAAAATCCATTAATCAATATGTTAAACATACGTAGTAATAAATCTACTAAACCTTTTATAACGTTTAGGAACCATTGACATGTGTCTAATAATTCCAACTTATCTCATCACAGTAACTCTAACCCTCTTATTATCACCAATAAACTCATTATCAAAAAATTCAAGCCTTTCTTCTATCATATCTAAAAGTACCTCATTCTAACTCATATTAATCCCGTTTAATTCACCCAATCATTTCAAGAAGATTTTTCCCTACAATTACTCATACATAAATTTTCAAGTTAATAGGTCAAAGATTAATTTAAATTTTACTTCCCATATTTTTATTCCTCAAGAAATTTCGACGCCACTAACTCACTTGATTACACTTCTTAAAACACCATAAGGCATTTATCAATTAGTTATTCTAACATGAAATTTTTATACATTACGATACCTGAACTCACTACCTTATATTATGAAAAGTTAAATGCACAATTTTCTCCAAGATTTCCTCCATTAATCACTTCCAACAAATTGAAATTGTAAATTTCTTAGTTTTGTCTTGCCTATCCTCAAGTAAACTCAATATGCTCAAATCTTCCTCTTATGAAACTTTCCTATCACTAGCCAATCCTTAAGCAATCCTAACATATCTTACTTTCACTATTCCTAACATATCTACTACCTACCCATCTCAATTCAATTCTCACATATTCATATATTTTAGTGACATACTATCCAAATCTCAGACATCACCCAAGTCACAATCTTGACATACAAAAATAGTCATAAATTTACATTACATAACCATATTATGCAATTTATAAATTTAGAGACAAATTATAATTCTTTTCTCCATGCCATAATTTATGTCATTTACTCACCAATTTGAAGCTTCAATTGGACTAGCTTCTTCTCACCTTTTTCTAAATAAAATTGATCACCAACACCTCCAAATTATGCTCTTCAACTTAGCTATTTCAGAATTCAAAAATTCATTGCACAGGTACTGTTCACGCAGATAGAATATTGTTCACAGTTACTATTCATCCGAGAAAATTTTCATGATTTAAAGTTTCAAATCGTGTTATCCAGCCAAAAAAACATGTATACAATAATTATTCTAACTCTTAAACATGATTCTAGGGCCAAAATCACTAGAAAACATCAAGAAATTTTGAAATCCTAAACTTTATCTCGCAGCTACTATTCATCATTTTCGGCAAACTTTCGATGAGTTTTCGACGAAATTGATTGATGGGTTTTGAAGCTCTCGTCACCACAAGTCCAACGGTACTTTCGATATTTCAATTGGATGTCTAAATTGGGAGATATCTTAGAGAGAAGTTTGCTTTTTAGAGAGAGAAAGTGAAGAGGGAAAATGGAATTGTGTTGCTCACGATTCTGCTCCTTTTTCCCGTTATGCTTTTGCGTTTTTATATATTTAATAATTGAATATTTAAAACTTATTCTTTGATTATATACATATAAATATTATTATTCATCCTAAAGCATCCCAAAAATTTCTAAAATTTATATTCTTGTAAAACTTTAGTTCAAATATCAAATCATGATAGAATTAAAGATGACTTGATAGAAGTATGGAATAAGAAAAGTTGGCAACCCTAATGGATATTGAAATAATAAATAATGATACAAGATAATAAGATTATATGTAATGAAATGAGGCATGATTATCAAATTGAAATTTCTTTATTCAAGTAAGCACATGGATATGTATACATACGCTTTAAAAAAATAAATATAAGTCGAAAAATGAATGAAAGTGATATGATTAAATCTGATGATTATTGAATTTGATATACAATGATGATAAAGTATCTATTGTGGATATAATGATTATGATTATGTGAACACAATGGGTTATCACTAGATACTGAGTAAAACAATACTTTATTTTTAAAACTGAAAACAATGAAATAAATAAATAAAACTAATAATAATTACATTTGATTCTTTTTCGAAAACACTGTCAGCTAGCGGCAGATATAGCTAGCCTTAGTGCACCTTGTAACCCTAACTAGCAAGGGAGTTGCTAACCCCTTGTGAAAAAAGACACATGAGGATTGAATTGTGAATAAATATAGAGTTGAGGTATGTCTTCTCTAATAGTCAGTGACATTTAGCCTGATTACCTATAATGAGAATGTGGTGATTTACCCGTCCTATTGCTGTGTGCTTAGGACAATCATCATATGGAAATATTAGGAAGTTGATGGGAGCTCTTCCCAACCTTATGATATAAATGATGAGAATGTGATGATTTGCCTGTCCCATTGTTATGTGCTTGGGATAAGACGTGTATGTGATGATTTACTCACCCTTGCTGTGTGCTTGGGTGATGTGGTGCTTTTCCCTTACTGTGTGCTTGGGTGCTGTGTGCTTGAGTATATTGAAATGGTTCTGAATTGAAATCTTCCAAACTAAATAAAATACGCTAAATAATAATAATAATAATTAAAGTATAAAACTGAAAGATATAATAGATTTACTTTAATTATACTCTTGAATATATATATATATATATATAGCTTAATTATTAAATACATATCTATATATACACAAATAACATATGATATTTTTATATGGCATAGGAGTATAATAATATAGTAGTATAATTTTAAGAAAGATGATAAAGTGGATTTAGCCCATTTGTTATAGTGTGTACAAAGGTTTGGACGTAGAAATGTTCAAATATATACCTAAAGGAGGAACAATAAAGAGAAGTGATTGAGAAAAATCAAGGGGTCCCTTAGAGGCCTATATGTATATGATGATGAAACTAGATAAGGAAAAGTAAGAGATTTGGTTAAACCAAGGTAAATGAATGATCAAAAGTATGAATTTGAAGTTTAAAAATAAAGATACTATTCATAACCTATTTCTAATGAGGATAAGTAAACAAAACTAGCAAAAATATCTCAAAATAATCATAACTTAAACAATAGAAGCTGAATCATAACCTAATAAGTAAGATAATTTTTTTTCTACATATTATAATTGTGTTACTTACTCGCTGAGTCGCAAGACTCGTTCCTTTCTTTATATATTTTTTTCAATTAGTATCAGAGAAACGTAGCAGAAGCGTAGAGAGGTTATGTTATCTCTGGTGTGCCCAAATTGTTCTTGAGCCTTATTCTTTTATTCTCTGGTATGCTTGTAATATTCTAGAGTATGCTCCATTACCATAGGTAGAATCTTCGTCTTCGATGCGTAAGAAAAAATGTAAAATGTATATGTATAATAAGGAATGAAAAATGTAATCCATATGGTTTTGAAGTTAAATCTTTATTTATGTTTTATATGTGCTTAAAGGTTTAAAGAGTGATTATGTGATCACATGCTAAACCAGACTGATTATTGAGTTTTAGATTTAGAATGCGACAGTTAGGCTTACAAAGAGGGGAGAAATCTTCATTTCATGTCAATCTCGTGCTCGGATAAAATCCAAGACGTGACATGTTTTGAGGAGGAAGTTGTGGAAAATTATTGGGAAGAAATTTTTCAAGAGAGTTCACTTGTTGATCTCCTAGAGCGAGGAGCAAAAGAGAATGAACCATCAATAGGCAAAGATGAAAGGACAAATGCAAAAAAAAAAGAGAGCTAAGCTAGAATTTGAAATTCATGCAACAACACCAACATGTATGTATAGTCCTCCAAAATTAAATTTATCACCTAAATTTATTTTTTGTATTTTTTTGGATATTTTTATGAAAATACGAAGCTTTATAAAGAGTGATATGCATTAATCCCTCTTTGAGTTGTGAAGAAAAGTCTGACTATTAAAGCACTTACCAAGAGGCAACCTTACTATAAAAGAAAAGAAGAAAGGAAGAAAAGAGAGAGAGAGATAGTCAGAAATTTATAAATAAAAAAACAAAGAAAAAAAGAGACGTAGTTAGAAAATTTTCACTTAGCTTAGTGTTGCAATGCTACACTTTCATTGCTATGACACTAGCATGATATAAAAAATAAATAAAGAACTTGGCCAATAATTTTCAATAGAAATCAACCATTTTTGAGCAAAAAATTCAAGGAAGTCCTCTATATTTAATTTTTTTAAATATTTTTACATGGAGGACAATGTAAACCTTAAAGTTAGGAGTGGATTTTATGCATGAGTGAATTGATTGAGCTTTGTACTAAATATTCTGATTCTCCTCAATGCATGCACCATTTATTGCATTATAGCACGTTGTGTAAATTGTGAATGTATGTCTCAAATTTATGTTTTGAGTGACTTATTAAAGCAAATAACACTAAAAACCTATGATTTGATTGGTTTTAAAATTTTTTAGCTTTCAAAAAATAGATAAAAATTATATTTATTTGTGAATTTAATTCTCTTATATTTATATTTTTTTAACTTGAGAATCCTAAGAATTTTAAGTACCAAAACTTTAGGCATTTGACTAATTGAATACTTAAAGAAGATTTATGTGACTTAAATATTATCTATAAGATCTCATAAAGACTCGAAAATTTATTTAATTATCACTTGAGGCAAAATCATATGCTAATACTTCATTTAGGAGATGATTTAGACAATTTTTGAATAGTTTAAACTGTTCAAGCCTATCTATAAAATACTATATATTTATTCTATCTATTGTGAGCATAAGTAAACCCTTTCTTTTATACCCATATTATTAATTGAGCCAAAAAACAAAAAATATCTTTATTTTCACCTTTTTCATTTATATACATTATTATAATTGAAAATTATATTAAGAGCTATATTGTTAAATGATGGAATGTTGAAGAATGGAGTAAGAAGAAGAAGGATAGATGTAAATAAAAAAGTTGCAAATAAAAAGAGTAGAAGAAAATGCCTATAAAAGAAAAGGGCATTGAAAAAAAAATGGAGAAAAGGTGAAAGAAATTGATGAAAGAAAATGAAAAAATGAATGAGGAAGGGGAGAAGAAATTAAAATTTGGGGAAAATCCTCTGATAGATTATAAAAGCTTTGTGAAAGGACTAAAAATGATCATCTGTATTTGAGTGATTTGAGCCTAATATGATATCATATATCCTTCCTTAAACTTAAGCCACATTATAAGCTTAAAAAACTCTTATTGATCTTAAGTGTGGTGCTTAACGTATATTAGTGGAGAGTAACATGAAAAATAAGTCTATGAAGTTTTTAAAACTTCTATTATCTATAGATATGCTCTTAAAGTAATGAGTTGCATAAATTCATCTAAGTGCTAAAAGTTAGACGCCACAAAGTTATCCATACACACATTCAAGATTCAAAAAAGTGAAGTATAAATATCATTTTAGTTAAATTAATACATTATTATAATTTTGAAAATTAAAACAACTTGGCACTCAATTCATAATTTTGAATTTTTCCTTATTTTGCTTCAGGATAAGTAAAAAGTTAAGTTTGAGGGTATTTGATAAGTGAATTTTATACACATTATTTAGATATTGTTGGCTTAGATTTTTTTTAGTCTTTATGTATTTTCTTTTCAATTTTATGTAAAATTGTGTGTTTATTTTGTAAATAGAAAGAAGATGAAGAATTGAGAGAAAATAAAAGAAAATAAAGAAAAAGGAATCAAAATTGAAGATTTTGAATAGCTTCCATATTATTTCACTAATTTAGACATAATTCTCTCAATATCTAAACTTTGATTGAGATTACGGAAAGTGTAGAAAAAATTCTACAAATTTAAAAGGACCATTGGGTTACAAATTTAGATAGGAGGAAAGGCAAGCTCTCTCTATATGGTAATTTCAACTACTTCTTTTTTTTTCTTCTTCTTCTTGTTCTTGTTCTTCTCTATTTTTTTTTTGTCTTCAATTATGAACTAGTTTATTTTCTAGGGCAATAATGTAGCTTAATTATAAACCTTTATATTTACTATTCAATTTAATTAATGAGTTAGTTTTCTAAATTGAGTTTTCTATATTGTATAGAATGCTTCTAATTACCTTATCACTAATTATATGATTTATTAATCATAATGAAACCGAGAGAAGATTTATATATTTAGAACAATTTGTAGGAACATAAATTACATTTAAGGTAGAGATACACTCATATGGTCTGTGCAGTCTTAATTAAAAACCATAGAATTTAATGAATCTTTATTTATTATAATTCACATGGAGACATAGTGGGTTATCATTCAAAAGCTATTTCTATTAGACGTTGAGAGAGGTCAATGATATTTAGAGTATCTCAATTAGTAATTATGATTATAATTTAAAATTAAAGAGATATAAAATTCAAGGGGATTACTTATGGTAAAATCAAAATTCCTAGAATTCTAATCACTTGACTTAATTCAAATTACTCTTGCTTTCTTTAATTTTAATTTTGTTTATTTTGTCGAATTAATATTTGAACTATTCAATTATGATAAAGATTAAATTAGTCATCACTTCTCTTGAGATCTATACTCTATATTCATATAGAATTTATTACTTGATAACAATAATATAAGCTTGCACTTAAATGAATATTTGATTAGTGTGTATCGATTACTTAAGTTGAGGCTTTGATAAGGCTCAGTAATAAAATAAGTGTTTGTTCATAATATATTGGTCTTGATCATGGGTCATTTGATCTTAAGTATGATTGAGTATGGGTCATACCAATCACACTACCCCCAGTGGTATCAAAGCCTTGACTTTGATGTAGCCATGAGTAGAAGAGCAAATACTAGAAAACATGGTAGGTAAGGAAGATCCCAATTACAAATGGATTCTCAAACCTCCTCTGATACAACCCTTGTTCGAATTTCTTTAACCAAATTTTCATCTTTTCTATACCCAAATCTTGTACCCATGTAAATTCTACCAAAATAGAAAATCTTATGGAATATACATGTAATAACCGTAGAATTTAACGAAAATTTCAATTAAAGAAAATTTGGAATAAAAGAGAGACTTTTGAAAATGGGAATAAGAACCGTAGAAAATAAGTATATTTACTATATGGGTTAGAGAAGTACAAAGAAAAAAAATGAGAATTTATATTTTAGCGCGTAATTTTTATTTTTAAATTATAGTATTTTACTATAAGCAAATATATTTTTATTTGTTCAAAAATAGTTATGTCTTGCTAAAAGTAAGTAGACTTTTAATTAAAATAATTATTGTTTTGCTGAAAATAATTATATTGGCTTCTAATGATTTTTGTTGTATTTTTAGAAATATTCTTTCTTTTAATATGAATAAAGATATTCATTTCAAAATTAGTTTTATTACGATTTTTATCAAGAAAAAGTATGATTTAAAAGTTTAACTAAAGATTTATGAGAATAGAAATTTTTAGAAATTTTTGGGATATTTAATAATGAAAAACAGAATTTATATGAATTTATATAAAGAAAATTCTATTATTAATTATTTAATAATTATTATTATATTTATAAAAAAGAAGAAGGAAGCAATTGATAAACGAAACCGGGGGAGGACGATACCAGACAATTCGAAGAAAAACGAGAAGGAAGAAATAGTGTGTAAATAGTGAGTGAATAGTAACTTTCAACTTTATCTCTCGATCAGGAGTGCCTATTGGCTTCCGATCTCAAAACTGAAGGTGTTACTGGATTTAGAACAAAGAATACTTCAGTTTTGACCGATCAATTTTTCAAATCAGCCGTTGAATCGCCGTAGATCTGAAGTAGAAAATCTCAGTAAAAGGTAAGTTCTGAAAATCTTACTTAGAGATTTCAAATTAGAAATCTGACTTCGTAGATGGATTCAAAAGTTAAATAAACATTAGGATATGAATTTGTTTTGGTGATTTGATAAAATTTTTTGTGGCGGTGAATAGTGATTTTTAGCAGTGAATAGTGACGGTAAATAGTAATTTCCGGCGGTGAACAGTAATTTTAGCATTGACCTTCGTTGACTGAACTCCTAGAGGCCAAATTTAGCAAATTCGGAGTCATTTTCAAGGTTTTTGGACCTTCCGAACTCGATTTTGGAGTTTATTTTACCGAATTCGGACCAGAAACGAGGATTTTAGGGCTGTCCAATCTGGAGCCCTGACATTGTGAGTAGATAATTCTTCTTATGGCTTGTTTTTACTCTTCTTAAACTTTACATTGATAAATGATCATTATTACATGTTATTTATATTTTCATATGTTTATGAAATGGTTTGAAATATCTGAAATGGTTGAGATATGATATTTAGTTCAAGAAGAATATGGCTTTTGAAATGAATGTTGAAACACATTGAACATATGATTTTTAAATGTATTTCGCATTACATGGAAAACTAAATATGTTATGCATGTGACATTGATTTATACAGTGATACGTTTGCGTCAGATATGGGCATGTATACATGATTCCCCTGAATGAGAAGTTTTGATAGATGAATATTCTGAGACTAAAAGTCTGTATCATATTGAGAATTTTATACTGAATTATATGGCATATGTGCATATGAAATTATGGTTTCATAGAGGAATCCTATTGAAAACACTGTCTGCTAACAGCAGGTGATGTTAGCCCTAGTGCGCACCTTGATTGTCTCAGCTAGCAGGGGAGGTGGTGTTAGCCTCGTGTGAGGGCCAACACACGGGAGATTATATGTGAAGGAGAGCAGAATGCCTCCTATATATGGGCGAGATGCCAGTTATATGATGATGAGATGCCAGTTATATGAGATGTTATTTGCTATCCCTTGCTGTGTGCTTGGGAAAGACCCATACAGAGTCCCTTCGCGTGTCCTCTTGAATGGTAGTAGGGCAAACCTCAGCGATATGCTGAGTTTAGGCAAATCCTATACCACCAAAGTACGGAAGGGGTCAAACTCTGGTATGGTGGTTCTGATATGGGATCCTTCGAATATTTTATGAGAAATTTTTTGATGCATAGCATAATTTGATTAATGATTTTACAGGATTGAATATGATTTTGAACTTGATATGAGCATTGTTTATACAGTACCGCATACGGTTTGAAAGACCTGATTATGATTTTTGGAACATAGAATATTTGAAAATGCAAGTCCCATGTGGATGTACTTCTGAAATGTAATTTTTGATAACATAAATTTTATTATATGAGTACATCTATATGTTGACCTAAGAGGTCATAGGAGGTATTATCTGCTCACTGAGTTGTAAAACTCACTACACGTGGTTGACATATTTTTCAGATAAAGACCCAGAGTTTGGTCTTGCAGCTTCTTGATTGACTAGGTGTCGTACTTCTGTGGTGAGGCTAAATTGTTTCTTGGCTCTCGGTGTTTAAAAATGTAATTTAATTGTACTCTAGAGTTGCTCTGAACGCCACAGGCAGGATCCCTGCTTCTGCTGTACTCTGATGTATATGTACTTGATTTGTATATGGTATTTATATGGAAAAACTTATATGCATCTGTTTCCTTGATAAAGGATTAGAATATTCATGTTTATAGAAAATATATGTTCATGATATACGTGTTTCACGTGCCCTAAAATTAGGGACGTGACAAGTTGGTATCAGAGCATTAGGTTTCCCTGTGGCTATCAGAGCAAAGAATTCTGTTGTAGGACTTTGAGTATGGATATGTAACCGCGAACATATTTATACTCACGGTGCTGCTGTGGAATTTTATAGGTTGTCATCATCTTTTTCCTTCTAACTATTTTCCTTAGATATGCGATGTTTAAACATCGATTCGTATATTCTAGACAGTGCTTCTTGAGTGTGGACTTTTAGTTCTGTTTTTGAACTCGTGCTGATGAACAATGATAAAAAGAAACCTCTTGGGTATAAAGAAAAAGAATTAGTTAAAAATAAGAAGATTTCATCCAAACACAATGGTAATGGTGTGTTCGGATGTTAAGGAGATTTGAATTGGTTGTTTGATTTGCATGTGAAATAATACGACGAATGGATTATACAAGGTTGATAGTGGGTTATGATGTGACCGAGATTGTTAACCCAAGATAACAGTTTGTAATAAAGTGAGTATTTTGAAAATAGATGTAAACCACTTTTTGGATAGATGAGTTAGAACCTATGTATATAGATCGATTTGGCAAGCTGTGGAGTGGATTGAATTTGAGAGCAGGGAAACTATGAAGATAATGTTCTCAATGATAGATTTTGTTCATATAAAGAATTTGAAGATAGTTTAGTTTTTAATAATATTATGTACAAGCATTAGGAGAAAGGAAGGTTTGCCCATGAAAATTTAAAATTTGAGGTATGCAAGATGGGTAATTCATGTGAAGGACTCTTGGATAGATGTAAGATTTTCATGGTTGATTGTTTAGACATGTCATAAGCATGTTAAATAATAAAGTCAAAATGGGTTAATCTTGTTTAAGTGTTTTGAAGTGTGTTCTAACTGATATAGTATGACGATGTCATCATAAAAGATTAGTAAAGGAGTTGCAAGTAATGAACAATCAGTGGAAGCATGTACCCAATAATTTAATTTCAGCTTTAGCAGCCCATAAATTATTACAAAAATGGTGCTAAGGATATTTGGCAGTGGTGAGATATGTTGACACAAAGTATACTAATATAGATCAAGTTCCAATGATTAAAGAATTTTTGATGTGTTTCCAGAAGAATTGTCTGGATTACCTTAGAACGAGAAATATAATTTGATATTGATTTACTTCCTAGAACCCAACCAGTGTCTATACCCCCATATAGAATGACATCGGCTGAACTCAAGAAATAGAAGGATCAGTTGTAAGACTTGTTAGACAAGGGATTCATACGCCTTAATCCCCTCCTTGAGGTGCTTTAGACCTATATGTGAAAAGAAAGATGGATCGCTGCAACTAGGCATAAATTATAGACAGTTGAATAAGATGACAGTGTGAAATAAATACTCATTACCTCATATAGATTATCTGTTTGACCAGCTACAGAGTGCTCAACGTTTCTAAAAAAAAATAGAATTGTTTTGAGATTTGGATATCAATTAAGGATAAAGGAAGAATATATATAAAAAAATTGCTTTCAGAATTCAGCATGGATACTGAGTTTTCAATAATGTCATTTGGTTTATAAAAAAAAATGCCCAGCTGCATTC
This sequence comes from Gleditsia sinensis, assembly GCA_037074535.1. Lineage (NCBI taxonomy): Eukaryota > Viridiplantae > Streptophyta > Magnoliopsida > Fabales > Fabaceae > Gleditsia > Gleditsia sinensis. Next base: position 19,015,230 of record CM073475.1, read on the forward strand.
ATAGATTTAATGTATAGTAATTAAGCTATCCCTGAATCAATTTATTATTATATTATGATATCTTGGTATATTCAAGGAATTCTGGGGAGCATGAGGACATTTAAAGATAGCTTTGCAAACCCTAAGAGAACACCAGTTGTATGCTAAGTTTGCAAAATGTGAATTTTGGCTTAGTACTGTTATTTTCCTAGGGTATGTGATTACCAAGGATGATATTCAAGATAATTTTAAAAAGGTAGAAGCAGTTCAGCAATGGCTACACCCTATCACAATTACAAAGATTCGTAATTTTATTTGTTTATCAAGATATTACTGTAGATTCGTTAAATATTTTTCAAAAAATGTTTCTCCTTTGACAAGGTTGACAAGAGAAGCAATAAAATTTGACTAGTAAGATGAATGTGAAAGAAATTTTTAGAAACTAAAGGAATGTTAGACTACGGTGCCAGTACTGTCTATTTCTTTAAGCAATGAAGGATATACGATATATTGTGATGCATCGAGAATTGGATTAAGGTGTGTGTTGATGCAATATAGTCGAGTCATTGCATATGTATCTAGACAGCTTAAGCCACATGAGCAAAAATTGTCAGATTTATGATTTGAAAATAACAGCAGTAGTTTTACTCTCAAAGTTTGGAGGCATTATCTGTATGGTGATACATGTAAAATTCATACAGTTTCAATTATCTTTAGTTGAGTAGGTGAAAAAGGCACAGGATGATGATGAATATTTATGAAAAAAAATTTAAGAGGTCAAGAATGACAGTGATATTGAATTTATTGTAGACTCTAAAGGAATTCTGAGATTGGGCAAGCGATTGTGTGTATTTAATAAATAAGAACTTAAGGAAGAAATTTTAGAGGAAGCCCATAGATCCATATATGCAATTCATCCTGAGGTAACTAAAATGTATAAAGATCTAAAAGAAATTTATTGGTGGGACGGTATGAAGAAAGATATAGTTGATTTTGTATCTCGATGATTAACTTGTCAGCAGGTAAAAGTAGAACATCAAAGGCTTGCAAAATTACAATATCAGATAGAGATACCTCAATAAAAATGGGATTTGACTTAATATGGGTGATTATTGATAGGTTCAAATTTGTCTTTGAATAAGATAGTAAGACTTCATAAGGTATTGATATCGATTATATCTGATCGAGAACTATAGTTTACAGATTATTTTTAGAGAGCCTTTTAAGAAGTTTTGGGCAGAAGTTTTACATAAAATAAAGTAAATTTTCTAATAGGTGAGTGAGTAAATGACTATTTCGTTTGTCGAGATTGTGACTTGGGTGATGTTTGATATTTGGATAGTATGTCATGAAAGTATATGAATGTGTGAAAAATGAATTGAAATGGGTAAGTGGAAAACATGATATGAATAGTGAATCTATGTTAGGATTGTCTAAAGATTGACTAGTGATGAAAAAGTGTTATAAGAGGAGGATGTGAGCATATTGGGTTTACTTAAGGATAGATAAGACAAAATTAGGAAATTCGTTATTTCAATTGGTTAGAAGTGATTAATGAAGGAAATCTTGGAGGAAGATGGATATTAAACTAGTTATAACTTAAAATAGTGAGTTTGGACACCGAACTATATAACAATTTTTAGATGAAAGGAATAGACAAATGATGGCCTTATGGTGCTTTGAGGAATGTAATAAAGTGAATTAGTGGTATTGAAGGTCTTGAGGAATAAAATATGGAAAGTAAGATTCAAATTAATCTTTGAACTCTTAATTTGAAAATATGATGAATATTTTGATAACTATGTTCGGAAATAATGCAAAGTGATTAAGATATTTGTGTTAAAGTTTTATATTATGCTAAATCGAATTTAGTATCTAGGAAGTGAATTATGTTGAAGTTGAGAATTTATGTATGAGTAATTGTTGAGAAAAATCTTTTTGAAATGATTGGGTGAATTAAACAGGATTGATATAAGTTAGAATGAAGTGGTTTTAGATATGATAGAAGAAAGGATTGAAATTTGTTGATAATGAATTTATTGATATTAATAAGAGGGTATAAAGTTACTGTGATAATGTAAGTTGGAATTGTTAGACATGTACCAATGGTACATAAACGTTATAAAAGGTTTAGTAGATTTATTGCTATGTATATTTAACATATTGACTAATGGATTTTAAGATAAAAAAAATAGATGATAGATTAAGGTGATGATATCCATGGGATGATGTTGACAAGTGAGAATTAAAGATGACTTGATAGAAGTCTAGAATAAGAAAAGATAGTTATCCAATACGGATGTAAATATGTTCTTCTATGTGTGCGGTTTTTAATATAGACTTATAGATATATGCATGCGAGCTTAAGGATATAAAGGAATGAGATATATAATGGTTTAAGAGTTCCTTATTTGTATATACATAATTTGTTGAGTACTTTGTATAAAGTGAAATTGATTAGAAAAGAAATACAAGCAACTCAATACCGGTCAAAAGTTTATAAGGATTATGAATGTTGAGCACTAGAAAGTATCAGTTGGTGACCACATATTCTTAAAGGACTCACCAATGAAAAAGGTAATGAGATTTGGAAAGAAAGGAAAGTTACACCCTCGGTATATAGAACCATTTGAAATCTTTGATAGGATCGATCCGGTAACTTATCATTGGACTTTACCACCTAAAATGGGTAATGTCCATCCAGTTTTTCATGTGTCTATACTATGGGAATATTTATCAGATTTTACACATGTTATACAGTGTCCACGGATTCAGTTACAGAAAGTTTTAACCTATGAGGAAAGACCGATGTGCATTGTAGATAGGTAAGTGAAAAAGTTACGGACAAGAGAAATTTCTATGGTTAAAGTGACATGGAAAATCACTCTTATGAGGAAGTTACTTGGAAAAGAGAGTAGGATATACGCGCTAGATATCCGCATGTATTTGAACAATGAGATTAGTATTTATCTGCAACTATGGAGATGAAATTCGGGGACCGAATTTCTTTAAGGGGGGAAGAATATAATAACCGTAGAATTTAACGAAAATTTCAATTAAAGAAAATTTGAAATAAAAGAGAGACTTTCGAAAATGGGAATAAGAACCGTAGAACATAGGTATATTTACTACATGGGTTAAAGAAGTACAAAGAAAAAAAATGAGAATTTATATTTTGGCGCGTAATTTTTATTTTTAAATGATAGTATTTTACTATAAGCAAATATATTTTTATTTGTTCAAAAACAGTTATGTCTTGCAAAAAGTAAGTAGACTTTTAATTAAAATAATTATTTTTTTGCTGAAAATAATTATATTGACTTTTAATATTTTTGTTATATTTTTAGAAATATTCTTTCTTTTAATATGAATAAAGATATTCATTTCAAAATTTTTTGTATTATGATTTTTATCAAGAAAAAATATGATTTAAGAGTTTAACTAAAGATTTATGAGAATAGCAATTTTTAGAAATTTTTGGGATATTTTATGATGAAAAACAGAATTTATATGAATTTATATAAAGAAAATTTTATTATTAATTATTTAATAATTATTATTATATTTAAAAAAAAGAAGAAGGAAGCAATTGATAAACGAAACCGGAGGAGGACGATACCAGACAATTCGAAGAAAAACGAGAAGGAAGGAATAGTGTGTAAATAGTGAGTAAATAGTAACTTTCAACTTTATCTCTCGATCAGGAGTGCCTATTTGCTTCCGATCTCAAAACTGAAGGTGTTACTGGATTCAAAACGAAGAATACTTCAGTTTTGACCGATCAATTTTTCAAATCAGCCGTTGAATCGCCGTAGATCTGAAGTAGAAAATCTCGGTAAAAGGTAAGTTCTGAAAATCTTACTTAGAGATTTCAAATTAGAAATCTGACTCCATAGATGGATTCAAAAGTTAAACAAACATTAGGATATGAATTCGTTTTGGTTATTTGGTAAATTTTTTTGTGGCGGTGAATAGTGATTTTCGGTAGTGAATAGTGACGGTGAATAGTAATTTTCGGCGGTGAACAATAATTTTAGCATTGACCTTCGTTGATCGAGCTCCTAGAGGCCAAATTTAGCAAATTCGGAGTCATTTTCAAGGGTTTTGGACCTTTTGAACTCGATTTTGGAGTTTATTTTACCGAATTCGGACCAGAAACGAAGATTTTAGGGCTGTCCAATCTGGATCCCTGACAATGTGAGTAGATAATTCTTCTTATGGCTTGTTTTTACTCTTCTTGAACTTTACATTGATAAATGATCATGATTACATGTTATTTATATTTTCATATGTTTATGAAATGGTTTGAAATATCTAAAATGGTTGAGATATGATATTTAGTTCAAGAAGAGTATGACTTTTGAAATGAATGTTGAAACACATTGAACATATGATTTTTAAATGTATTTCGCATTACATGGCAAAGTAAATATGTTATGCATGTGACATTAATTTATACAATGATATGTTTGCCTTTGATATGGGCATGTATACATGATTCCCCTGAATGAAAATTTTTGATTGATGAATATTCTGAGACTAAAAGTCTGTATCATATTGAGAATTTTATACTGGATTATATGGCATATGTGCATATGAAATTATGGTTTCATGGAGGAATCCTATTGGAAACACTGTCTGCTAACAGCAGGTGATGTTAGCCTTGATGCGCACCTTGATTGCCTCAGTTAGTAGGGGAGGTGGTGCTAGCCTCGTGTGAGGGCTAACACACGGGAGATTATATGTGAAGGAGAGCGGAATGCCTCCTATATATGGGCGAGATGCCAGTTATATGAGATGTTATTTGCTATCCCTTGCTGTGTGCTTGGGAAAGACCCATACAGAGTCCCTTCGCTTGTCCTCTTGAATGGTAGTAAGGCAAACCTCAGCGGGATGCTAAATTTAGGCAAATCCTATACCACCAAAGTACAAAAGGGGTCAAACTCTGGTATGGTGGTTCTAATATGGGATCCTCCGAATATTTTATGAGAAATTTTTTGATGCATAGCATAATTTGATTAATAATTTTACAGTATTAAATATGATTTTGAACTTGATATGAGCATTGTTTATACAGTACCGCATACGGTTTGAAAGACCTGATTATGATTTTTGAAACAGAGAATATTTGAAAATGCGAGTCCCATGTGGATGTACTTCTGAAATATAATTTTTGATAACATAAATTTTATTATATGAGTACATCCATATGTTGACCTAAGAGGTCATAGGAGGTATTATCTGCTCACTGAGTTGTAAAACTCACTACACGTGGTTGACATATTTTTCAGATAAAGACCCAGAGTTTGGTCCTTCACCTTCTTGATCGACTAGGTGTCGTACTTCTGTGGTGAGCCTAAATTGTTTCTTGGCTCTCAGTGTTTAAAAATGTAATTTAATTGTACTTTAGAGTTGCTCTGAACTCCACAGGCAGGATCCCTGCTTCTGTTGTACTCTGATGTATATGTACTTGATTTGTATATGGTATTTATATGGAAAAACTTATATGTATCTGTTTCCTTGATAAAGGATTGGAATATTCATGTTTATAGAAAATATATGTTCATGATATACGTGTTTCATGTGCCCTAAAATTAGGGGCGTGACAATACATATATTCTAGAAGATGCAAAAGTTCAAGGAACTAGGATACCTATCCTTAGTCCTTATAATGTTTTCACTAGAACATGGAGTATTAGAAGTCTTATAATGTCATTTGCTTAACTAGGTGAATACCCACTAAAAAAATGATTAAGTTCTTTTAAGTACTTAACATTAGCAATTATCAAAAGAATATTCTTCATTTGAGTAAATAGATATCATGGAGTTGTGTGGATCTACCTTGCTATGTTTAACTGAGCTCATCTACCTAGTGTAGTGTGCTTGTCTAGTTTAGCTCTCCTGCGCGATAGAGTTGAGTTCGCCTACCTTGTTGAGTCACCCATGTAGTGGAGTTCATCTATCTAGTAGAACTCACTTGAATGGGCTTTAATTATATATTGCAGGTTGACCTAAGACATCAATTTTCTATTCCTAATAAAGTTGAAATATACTAAGCATACACAAGGAAAAAGTTTGTTTAGCCATTGCATAATCAAGTTCTTCCATACAAAGTAGGAAAGAGCTGGTGGCAAATTAAAATTTAAGAAAACCAAGCCGAATGACCTACTTATAGGATTTCTCCTTAGCCACAATGAAAGACCCTAACAAGTAGTAATGATGCGCTCTACTGTATAGGAACATACCTTTAACCAAGTCACAAACAAAGTTGTCTGCAACTAAGTGTGAAGTGCAGATAGCTTGATATGTGAACTTAAGTTGGCATACCTAACTTATTAAATTGTCCTGAGCTCCACTGACTTATCGACATATATAAAGATGGCCTCCCACTATGGAGACATCTACTAACTTAATTATTGAAGTTTGCGAAGGAGTCACTACTCCAACGGGCCTGACCATTCTTTATTTGAAGATCCAAGGTTTTCCACTATAAGACAGAAAATGCCTTTTGAGGTGAAGCTCTACAGTCAGATGCTAGATACCACCCTCCATGATAGAGTTCCACTGTTCTTCACCATAAGATCAAAAGGTAATTCTTTGATTAATATTAATATAATTGTGGTAAAATTCTAGTAATTAGATTATTAAACTAATAATAAATTAAAATATAAATGAAAATAATAAAGTTGTCAATTAAATAAAATATTTCTTAGAGTACTAAAAAATTCAAATGAGTTTAAATAAAGAAAAAGTATTATTCAGGTAGAAGAAAAATAATAATACCACTAAATTAGTTTCTACCTCATCGATAAGACATGGGCTTAGAAAGCACTCAAGAATAATCTAGAATTTAGGGTAAACTAAGTAAGGCAAACCTTCAAAATGTTCATCAATGCCACCTTTAAAGGAGTAAAAGGGGTTTAAACTTGCCAACTATGTCATGCTACGATAAATTAGGAAATATCATTTTTTTGAACCAACACAATATCTTATTTTCCCATAACTAAGCTTATACCCCTTTGAATTTTCATAACTATGGAAGTAAGCACTACTCATTAAGGTTGAGTTGGCTATCATCCTAATAGACACTAAAAAATTTAATGACATCCTTTCCAACATAAAAATAGACCTCCAATACCTGAGTGTTCTCATCCAACTTAGTGACCCTTCTATGGGGCTACCTACACTATCAACAAGGTTCGAAGCTCTCCCTAAACAACGCTTCCTTTTGCAAGCATTGCTATGTTCTAGGGGCATAAACTCCACATCTTAATAGCTTATTCCCCCTAAAAAAACTTGACCTACGTCGCTATATGTCGCAAAGCTTCTTTCACCATTCTTTCACTACCAAGAATATTAGATAATCTAAAACTAAATAACCTATCTTAAAAGTTTTCACTAGGAAAATTCTCGATATTGTCACATTATAACTAAACATAGAACTCAATATCGCTTGAGCAAACGCTTCAAAAATGCAAGATGCGAGCACCTCCCAAAAGGTAAGGAAAAGATAAACGAGTTAAGATAAAGGGACCAAGTTAGATGAAAACAAAGAAAAGATGTGATAAATGGAGGAGAAAAATCAATAAAACTCTAAAAAACAAAAGCCTAAGCATTCACATTCCAAGCGTGAAGACCTTTTTAGCAGTTCATTTAATGAGATTTTGAAATTCAGGGTATAAAATAAATACACAAGTACCCCTTGCTCCATGAAGGGACCTTCCTTGTGAAAAAGACTAGCACTATAGAATAATCATCACCCAAACCTAAAACAGGTAACCACCATGCGGCACACCATAAGGCACCTTTAAGACAAGTTCTGCAATGCCCCCAATTTACGAGCACGTGACATAAATATTTTTTTTCCTGTAATTAGATATTTTTTATTCTTTATCATAGAAATAGATACATATAGGTTCTCTCATGTATATACATTATACAGATCAAGTTACAAATGTCAAAGTAACAATAGAAGCAGATATCCTCCCTGTGGCGTTCAGAGCACACTCTAAAATATAAATACAGTATAACTTAAAATTGTGAGTTTTGAAAGCAACGTAGACTCACCCAAAAAATATGTCACCTAATTGATCAACTATCTATAGGATTAGACTCTGTATTCTTATCTGAAAAATGTGAAAATATCGTGTAGTGAGTTTGACAACTCAGTGAGTAGATAATACCTCCTATGACCTCTTAGGTCAGCATATGGATGCACTCATGTTTTAAAATTTGTCACATAAAAAATATAGTTCAAACGTACATCCATATGGGACATGTATTTCAAATATTCTTAAATAAAAAGATATTCAAATATCCAAAACCATATTCAGCACGGTATGATCATTAAACAAATGTTGTTATGCTCAGTTGTATAAACTATAGTAAAATATTAAACTTTAGAGATAAAGTCCTAAATTTTGTTGATGCATAATTAACATACTATATATGCACTCAAAATCTATTCTTTTTACATAATGTTCAAGCCTGTTATAGCTCTTAATACATTCAATTCACTCATTTGATATATGCATAGTGACCGATCGACTACAATCACAATAAGTGATTAAGGAATGTGAGTTCATCACCCATCTGCCTCCTCACATTACCACTATCACCGGTTGGAGCAGCCCTCCATTGGTTCACTCAGGCTAATAAAGCGTCCCCTACTCGTTACCACCTCAAGCCATACAACCCGTCGATATTCATCAATACATATATATAAACACATATTCATCATATGCAATGTATAATTATTAAGTAACTCGCCATGAACTTTACATTTGCCATTTAATCATAATAAGTAACTTTATAGTTTTACAAATCAATGCTTCATGAACATATTATTCACTTTACCAAATAATGATAAATACATTTAGAACCACATATTCAATGAGTTTCAAAATCTATTTGCAAAACCATACTTTTCTTGAACTATGTGCCAGTTTGTAGGGAAAACAAATATTTTAACACATTTTAGAAAATTGTGATAGCTTAAATAATTTGTAAACATAATCAATTATACTTTTTAAGTTCAAGAAGAGCATGGGGTAAGTCATAGAAAGAATTATCTACTCACAGGGTCAGAGCTTCAGGTTGGTCAACTCTAAATATATTTTTTCAAGTCAAATTTGATCAAATGGACCTCAAAAATGAATTTGGAGGGTTCAAAACCTTAGAAAATAACTCCAGAATCGCAAAATTTGGCGTCGAGGAGCTTGGTCAACACAAATAAACTGATGAGGGTATTATTCAAAGTTAGAATTACTATTCACAGCTAGAAATCACTATTCATGTTGGCCGGATTCACTGTTCAAGACGAATAAAAAGTTGTTAGATGGTCGAAAAATTTTCTATCCTAAAGTTTATCTAGCTCCTGAATTTATTTGTAGTGTCAGATTTTCAATTTGAAGTTTTTACATAAGAGTTTTATAGTTTACCTTTTACTAAAATTTTCTACTTTCGATCTGCAACGATTCTGCGACTAATTTTAAAAAATTGTTCAGCCAAAATCGTAGTACTCTCCGTTTTAAATCCAGTAATATCCTTAGTTTTGATATCAGAGGTCAGTAGGCACTCCAGATCTAGAGAGAGAACATAGAGGAGAGAAAAATACTATTCATAAAGATTTCTAATTCTTCTTTCGCTGTCTCTCCCCTTCCCCCTTTTTCTTCTTTTTATTTATTTATTATTATTTAATAATTAAATATTTAAAATTTATTGTTACTTTTTTATTATATACATATAAATACTATTTTTTATCTTAAAATATTGCAAAATTTTTTAAAAATTTATATTATTACAAAACTTTAGTTGAACTCTTAAATCATAATTATTCTTGATAAAATTTTAATAAAACAAATCACAATATAAAATATCTTCATGCATATTAAAAGAAAGAAATTTATAGAAATAAAATAAAATTTATTTAAAGCCAAATATAATTATTTTAAGCAAAATAAAAATCATTTAAATTAAAAGCGTATTTACTTTTAACAAAACATAATAATTTACAATAAAAATATATTTATTTATAGCAAAAAATTATTATTTAAAAATTACGGGATATTACATTCTTCTCCCTTAAGAAATTCAGTCTCTAAATTTCAAACCATTTTATCACAAGTAAGAAAAGAAGTCAAGACATAAATTACAGTTATTAACATCATTACTCAAGCAATTGAGGATACCTATTTTGTATATCATCTTTACTTTTTAATGAGTCTATTTACTTGAGTGATTTTACCATATAACCTTAGCCATGGGTCTTTCATTCAACTATAAGTTCTTCACTTATCAATCAAAAATAGACATCAAAGTTTTCCTCATAATTAAGTCAAATTTTTATCCAATTGAATTTCTTAAAATTAGAGAACATGAGAAGAATCTTATAGGTACTTCCTTAGCATTGATACAAAAAAGACTATATCAACATCACTTAGTCTTAATGGAAAGGCTAAGCGATATACTACTATGTCCAATTTGTTCAAGATTCCAAAAGAGTCTATATATTAGAGTTTAACTTTTCCTTCTTTCAAATCTCATTACATCTTCCATGGGTGATTCCTTCAAAAATATTTGGTCACCAGCTGATAATTTCTAGTGCTTAACTTTCATGGTCCTTATAGACTTTTGACCTATATTGAGTTGCTTATATTCTTTTTCTAATCAATTTCACTTTATCAATGATATCTTACAATAAGTCTAACATCACTGAATCATTTAATAAAAAGTTAATAACATCTCTTACATAAGGTTTCAAGTCATCTAATATCACTTTATTATAGGCAAATTTTGCTAAAAGATCTCTCACTAAACTCGAAGACATATGCTTGAAACATGCTCTCCAAACTAGTATAATCAATTCAGGTTAATCATATTCTATCTATTGTACATTATTACAAATTAGATTTGAAAAACTTTACTTTACTCAATTCACTCACCTATTAGGAGACCTACGATATTTCATGTAAAACCTCAAATGGTGCTATTTATATATTGGCTTGATATATACTAATATGGGTAAGTTCAACTAAAGACAAATAATTTCTCTCAACTTTCACCAAAAGTATATAAAGATACTTGAAGCATAACTTCTAATGCGTAAACATATCATTTATATTTACTATCAACTATACTATAATCTAACAAAGATCCTTAGGCTTTATGAATAGCTCTCCTAAAATAATATATTCAATTCTTACTTGTTGACACACCAAACAACGAAAAAATATCACTTATATCTTCTTTTTACCATTATACTAGTACAATTCTTTCATATCTTAGTATATCCTTATTGCCTTAGGGTTATCATATTCATAATCTATGGCTTTTTTTGAAATCTCTTTTCTTAACAATTATTTACACGTGAATTTTCAATCTCAACATAATTCACATCCTAGATACTAGACTTAACTTAGCATGGTATCAACCCTTAACACAAATACCTTGATCACTTTACATTATTTTTAGACACGGTTCTCAAAATATTCTCCTTTCCCTAGTCAACTACATTAGGTAAAATTGGGTATTCTTCATACCTTAGTACTCAATCAGTATATATTGTAAACTCATTATTCTTTCTAATTTGCACATAATTTGTCAACTTACATAGTTATATATACTTGATATAAAGATTTTTTTTTTCAAATACATTCTTTGTTAGATAAATCCTTTCAAAATTCTTATTACTTTAACCTACTAACCAATTGGACACCATAATAATTGAGTTTTAAAGAAAAGAAAAATTAACTTTCCTTATAATAAGGAAAAAGAACCTTACATTTAGTACCAAATATTAATGAGGGATGATGCAACAGAAAAAGAGGAATACATAATAGAGTATGGTGCCAAAATAGAAAGTCAGAAGTTTAGACAAAACATTGAAAGAAAATTAAAATCGATGGTCGTAATTCTTGAAAAGCTATAAACATAACTTAGCTGCTATCTCGGAAAAAATCAGTGGCCGCAAGTTTTAAATATATGTATCAAAATCTAATTCAAAACTACTGTTATTTGGTAGAAGAATATATATCACATGAAAAAGAAGCATTTCTGACCTTATAAAAATTTGTGAAAAATAAAGAGCACGTAGTTAATTAGCAAGATATAGTTAGTTGCTTCAAAAGAGATATAATCAATCAACTGTAAAATAAATCAATCAAAATTAAAAAAATTCAAAATAGCTGATCGACTTAATAATATCGATAGTTGACTGGCAAGAACATCGGGAATACAAGATAAATTATTTGATTGTCCTTCTTCAACAACTAACTGATTTACATTTTCATTTTATCACTTACAACTTCCCAACACAAATTAGGACATTAATGCTTCATCAAGGACAATAAGAAAAATAATTTTTTTTGATAATATCTTAATCTTATTTTATTTATGTGTTTAATATGTGCCACAATCATAATTAGTGTACATATGCATGCGTGCCATCATTTTTGAAATTCACATTCAATTTAGCTTATATCCACCAGCCTTTCACATAGCTATTTTAATTATATTGTCGGCCTATTCACATAGCTATCATAAGTATGCCCTTCTCTAAGTTCTATAAATGTACACATTAATATCTTTACCTTCATACTTAAAGTTAGGGTGAGTGCAATTATGGAGGGAACTGCATTCCGTTAGTTTCAAAATATTTGTATCTTTTGTGGTTCTAGTCTTGAAAAAGATAGAGAGTATGTGAAAGCTGTACAAAATCTGGGAATGGTGCTGGCTAGGAGAAAAATTAAGTTAGTCTATGGTAGAGGTAACCGTGGATTAATGGAGTGTGTGTCTACAGCTGCACATAATGAAGGATTTCAAGTTTTAGGTATTATTCTCACAGCTCTAGCTACATCCAACATCATAGGAAAGACAATTGAGAAACAATTTAGAGTAACTTCTATGCATAAGCTTATGACTAGAATGATGAGCAATGTTGATGCCTTCATTACCTTACTAAGGGGTTTTGATACTTTAAAAGAGATTTTCCAAATAGTCTCTTGAGCACAACTAAATATGCATCACAAACTGATATGTTTGTTAAATGTTAACTATTTCTTTGATGGTCTGTTGTCTTTTCTTGATCAAACTGTGGAATAAAAGTTTATCACAGACTCAGCACAATGAATTTTTATCTCAACTTCAAATGTTGAGGAGTTGATTGATGCTTTATAGGCATTTTTTCATGTACCTTATCTAACTATGGCTCAAATAGAATGGACAGTAGACAACTACAGAAAACGTAAATTGGATTTATATCTTCATCTTTAACTGTAGTAGAATGTAGCCATTACTGTACCACTTTTACTTTCTTAGGGTTTACTTGGATACCATCCTTGCCAACTATACTTCCTTAGAGTTTGTAAAATTATCCTCACATGTTGCTTATAATCCTCTGAACTCTTGGAACATATTAATATATCGTCAATAAATATATTTATAATTTGATCTAAGAATGGCTAAGCAATATATTCATAAAGTCCATAAATGCAGCTGAGGCATTTGTCAAACTAAATGACATCACTAAGAATTCATAGTGCTCATACTGAGTCTTGAAAGTAGTTTTCAGAATATCCTCTTCCCTTGTCCTTAATTGATGATATCCAGATCTTAAATCAATTCTCTTTTTTTTAAAAAAAATATTGAACACACTATAGTTGGTTAAACAAATTATCTATATAAGGTAATGGATATTTATTACTCACTGTCACTTTATTCAATTATTTATAATCTATGCATAATAGTAGTGATCCATCATTTTTTTTCACAAATAAGACTAGAGCACCTCAAGAAGAGTACTAGGACGTATAAACCTCTTATCTAACAAGTCTTGCAACTAATTCTTCAATTCTTTGAGTTCAGTGGGTGCCATCATTCTATATGAGGTATAAATATTGGTTGGGTTTTAGGAAGTACATAAATATCAAATTCTATTTCCCGTTTTGAAGATAATCCAGGCAATTCCTTAGGGAACACATCAGGGAACTCTTTAACTACTGAAACTTGGTCTACACTAGTATATTTCATATATATATTTTTAACCATTGCTAAATATCATTGTCACCCTTTTGTAATAACTTATGAGCTGCTAAAGCAGAGATTAGATTACTAGATACCTCACTATGGTCTCTTTGTATCAAGAAAGAAATTTTTCTAGGAATATTGAATTTAATCATCTTTAGATGACATTCCAAAATGGTATGGCATAATACCAATCGATCCATTCTCAGTATCATATCAAAGTCTACCATATCTAAACAACGTGGTAAAACGTATATCACATTCAGATACCGTCATATTTGGTATCTGTCTCAATTCTTTAAATTCTTTGGCATGCCTATCCTTTTCACTTTTAAGCAGAAATTGACCCATAAATACTTTTTAAAATGCCATAAAATCCAATCAAACTTATATTAGAAAATTTGGCAAACTTAGAAAAGAAAGGAAATTGAAACCTTATAAAATCCTTCGGCAGCACCTAAAGTATAAATATGTCAGGCTCATATCCATACTAAAAGTTCTACTAATGAATTTTTTGCTCTGATAGCATCAGAAAAACTTAATGCTCTGATACCAACTTATAACGCCCCCAATTTATGAGTACGTGAAACAAACATTTTTTTTCCACAATTAGATATTTTCCATAACATACATAACACTATTCTTTGTCATGGAAATAGATACATATAAGCTCTTTCATATATACATTATACAGACCAAATTACAAATTTCAAAATAACAACAGAAGCAGAAATCCTACTTCTGGCATTTAGAATACACTCTAGAATACAAACATAGTATAATTCAAAACTGTGAGTCTTGAAAGCAACATAGACTCAGTCAAAAATATATCACCTAGCTTATCATCTGTCTACAGGATCAGAGTGTATTTTTATCTGAAAAATGTAAAAATATCGTGTAATGAGTTTGACAACTCAGTGAGCAGATAATACCTCTTATGACTTCTTAGGTCAGCATATGGATGTACTCATGTTTTAAAAATTTTCACGTAGAAAATACAGTTCAGAAGTACATCTATATGAGACCTGTATTTCAAATATTCTTAAATAAAAGAATATTCAGATATCCAAAACCATATTCAGCACGGTATAATCATTAAACAAATGTTGTTATGCTAAGCTATATAAACTATAGTAAAATATTAAGCTTTTGAGATAAAGTCATAACTTTTGTTGATACATAATTAACATACTATATATGCACTGAAAATCTATTCTTTTACATAATGTTCAAGCATGTTACAGCTCTCAATACACTTAATTCACTCATTTTCTATACGCATAGTGACCGATCAACTACAATCACAATAAGTGATCAAGAAATGTGAGTTCATCACCCATCTGTCTTTTTACATTACCACTATCACCCGATTGGAACGGACCTCCTTTGGTTCACTCAAGCTAATAGGGCATCCCCTACTCGATACTGTCTCAAGTCATACAACCCGTCGATATTCATCCATACGCATAAATACATATATATAAATGCATATTCATCATATGCAATATATAATTATCAAGCAACTAGTCATGAGCTTTACGTTTGTAATTCAATCATAATTAGTAACTTTATAGTTTTACAAATCAATGCCTCATGAACATAATATTCGCTTTACCAAATAATGATAAATACATTTATAACCACATATTCAATGAGTTTCAAAATCTATTTGCAAAACTATATTCTTCTTGAACTATGTGCCAGTTCGTAAGCAAAAAAGATATTTTAACACATCTCAGAAAATTATGATAGAATAAATAATTTGTAAATATAATCAATTATACATGTTAAGTTCAAGAAGAGCATGGGGTAAGTTATAGAAATAATTATCTACTCACAAGGTCAAGGCTCTAGGTTGAACAGTCCCAAATGTATTTTTCTAAGTCAAATCTAATCAAATGAACCTTAAAAATAAATTCGAAGGGTTCAAAAATCTAGGAAATGACTCCAAAATTACAAAATTTGGCCTTTAGGAACTTGGTCAACACTAGTCAATTGATGGGGGTACTATTCATCGTCAAAAATTACTATTCATGCCACACCGGATTTACTGTTCACCACGGACAAAAAGTTGTTAGATGATCGGAATTTTTTCTATCTTAAGGTTTATCTAACTCTTGAATCTATCTATAGTGTCAAATTTTTAATTTAAAGTATCTAAATAAGAGTTTCAGAGTTTACCTTTTTCTAAAATTTTCTACTTTCGATCTGCAGCGATTTTTGTAATAGCCGTAAATTTAACGAGAAAGTTCAACTAAAGAAATTTAGAATAAAAGAGATAATTTTGAAAAATGGAGATTTTAATTAAGAAAAATTTGGAATTAAAGAGAGGATTTCGAAAATGGAGTTAGGACCCGGTGAAAATAAGTTATTATTTACATGGATTAAAGAATTATAAAAGAAATGTTAGAAATTTATGTTTCGGGGCAAAAATGCAATTTCTTAAAAGTTTCGGGGTTAAAATGTAAATAAGAAAATTTTGCAAGAACCTCCCTCAAAAAGTAAAATTTTGCAGAAAGGTTCCCCTGGATATTTTAAGGGCCTCAACCAATCCGGAAGGTGGTCAGTGACAGATTTCTCCATCTCTCTTCAGAAAATTCTCCCCGAAAATTCTCTAACTTCTCTCTAAGATTTCTTCACCTACAGACCTCGGATTTCGACACCACCACCACCAACGGACTCAGGACAAAGAGTTCTTCAAATCCATCCGATTGGTTTCTGGAGAATTGGCCGAAAATTGGCCAGAAAATTAAAGGGAAAAATGGCCAAAAAGGTAACCCCCGAAACTCCTACTTTTAGTTTTCAAACGCAAAAACTAACACCGTAGATCGATCCAGAAGGCACCAAAACCTTTGGATCTCAAATTTCAGCCAAACCCACCACTGCACGCGCCCCCACGCGCCGCATCTCCCTCGGCGAGTGAAGCTCACGCGCAGCTCCTCGGGTGGTGCGTGTAGCGCGTGGCAGCCGAACCTCCTTGCATTGACCTGCGTTGACCGAGCTCCCGGAGGCCAAATTTCGCAAATCTGGAGTCGTTTTCAATATTTTCGGACGTTTCGAACTCAATTTTGGGGTTTATTTCGCTGAATTCGGATCAAAATAGGATTTTAAGGGTGTCCAACTTTGTACTTCAAAGTGTGAGTAGATGATTCTTTCTATGGCTTGTTTTTACTCTTCTTGAACTTTACATTGATAAATGAGCATGATTACATGTTATTTATACTTTCATATGTTCTTGAAATGGTTTGGAAATGTCTGAAATATTTGGTATATGATATGTAGTTCAAGAAGAGTTTGATTTTGCAATAAATTTTGAAACACATTGAATATGTGATTTTTACACGTATTTCGCATGACATGGCAAAGAAAATATGTTATGCATATGACATTGATTTTTCAGTATTATGTTTGCCTCGGTTATGGGCATGATTATATGATTCCTTTTAATGAAAAATTTGTTATAAACGATTTTGTACTGAGATTGAAAGCTCTGTTGTTTTTCTACATAAATATATATATATATATATATATATATATTGATGAATTTTGTCGGTTATATGGCTTGAGACGGTAATATGAAGGTGATAGTAGTGGGAATGTGAGGAGGCAGTTGGGTGATGTACTCACATTCCCTGTTGATGGAAGTTGTAGTCAGAGGTATTGTGAGGAGGCAGTTGGGTGATGTACTCACATTCTCTGATTACTTATTGTGATGATGACAGTGGTAATGTGAGGAGGCAGTTGGGTGATGTACTCACATTCCCTGTTGATCTATTGAAGTTGTAGTCAGTGGTATTGTGAGGAGGCAGTTGGGTGATGTACTCATAGTCCCTGATTACCTACTGTGATTATGACTATGGAATTGTGAGGAGGCAGAAGGGTGATGAACTCACATTCCATGTTTATCTATTGAAAAGATTTGATTTTTAATGCATACCAAAATTTATTTAAGATTTATTTGTATCATATGTGGTTACAACTATTAAAATGTGATTTGAACTGAGAATATTTTGAAAATGCGGGTCCCATAAGAATGTACTTTTGAACGGTAGATTTTGATATGATAAGTTTTATTATATAAGTACATCCTTATGTTGACCTGAGAAGTCATAGGAGGTGTTATCTGCTCAATGAGTTGTAAAACTCACTACACGTGGTTGATATATTTTTCAGATAAAGATCCAGAATTTGGTCCCACGGCTACTTGACCGACTAGGTGTCGTGCTTCAGTGGTGAGCCTAACTTGTTTCTAGGCTCTCAGTGTATTATATTGTAATATATTTGTACTCTAATGTTGCTCTGAAAGTCACAGGCAGGATCCTTGTTTCCGCTGTAAACTTGATGTATATAGACTTGGCATGTATAATTATTAGTTTTGTAAACTTGTGAACGTTGAATAATACTTGGATATGTGTTATCGTGAGATCATTTGCATATGCGTAATAAAAAGTTTATCGGATATTAAAGGTATTTGCGTTCCTAAAGTAGGGACGTGACAATTTTGTACTGATTTTAAAAAACTGTTTGGCCAACATTGTAGCACTCTCCGTCCTGAATCTAGTGATACCCTTAATTTTGAGATCAGAGGCCAGTAGGCACTCTAGATCTAGAGAGAAAATATAGAGGAGAGAAAAATACTGTTCACAAAGATTTTTTATTCTTCTTACGTTGCGTCTCCCCTCCCCTTTTTTCTTCTTTTTATTTATTTATTATTATTATTAATTAATAATTAAATATTTAAAATTTATTATTATTATTTATATTATATACATATAAATACTATTTTTCATCCTAAAATATTTCAAAAATTTCTAAAAACTTATATTATTGTAAAACTTTAGTTGAGTTCTTAAATCATAATTATTTTTGATAAAATTTTAATAAAACAAATCACAATATAAAATATCTTCATGCATATTAAAAGAAAATTTTTTATAGAAATAAAATTTATAGAAATCACAAATATAATTATTTTAAGTAAACCAAAAATTATTTAAATTAAAAGCGTATTTACTTTTAGTAAAATATAATCATTTATAATAAAAATATATTTATTTATAGCAAAACATTATTATTTAAAAATTATGAGATATTATAAGTTCCCTTAATACAAATTAAACTTGGGAAAACTTTAAGGATTAGTGATAATGCCAAATATAATTGAGCCAATCGAAGGTGCCCTTCTCTCGGATGACTAACCATTATGCCTTCTAAACCAACCATTTTGGCATGAACTTTGCAAAAATGTTATGACTCTCCAGGATTCACTATGACACTCCTATTTAAGGTCAACATATCAATTCGATATGGGCTAGAACTCTCATACAAACTTCCTAAATACTTTCCATCTCTTGATATTAACTTAGGCTTAGGAATGAGCTTAAGGGCTCCTCACTCCCTCGTCAATCTAACCTTGATTATTTGCAAGTGATCTACACTGGTAAGACTTAACCAAGGAGTAGAGATTACTGCCCTTGAAACCGTTTTACAATCTACACTATAGGTACATTCATTCAAACAATTTTTTTCTATCAATGTCATTGTTGATAATGGTACTGATAATGCCTATATTCAGTTGTCCAAAGGCCTAACATAGGAGCTTGTTCATACCATCACCTCGAATATGCTAATTTCTTGAGAATCATTCTTTTGCCCAAGCCATGTTAGCACAACTGATCTTAACTCTCCTTTTGCAAAGCTTGAACAAATGGCCTAACAACTTATTCTTGTCAACAACTGACACATGAAAAAAGTAAAATACCTAAAGGCTGAATGACCTTGAAGCAACGGAGGATTCAAGAATTTTGTTAAGAAGGCCACTTCCTTTATGACATACTAACAATAATATTGCAAATTTTTCAAAAATTAAATATATGATAAGTGGATCATTAAATAAAGCAAAAAAAAAGAGTCAAGGATTGAGAGTGCGATTATTCAAACCTCCATTAAAAATTTTCAATGATTTCAAACAAACTTCACTATGCCTCCACACCTTATTTCTTTAATAAAATAAGATAAGTTTAGGTGGCGTGCCTGACTCAAAAAATTAAATGGGGGTAATTATTACTATATATAATTAATGAGATTAAATAAAAAAATTAATGAAAAGGTATTGCTAAAGTTGGCCAAGTGGGGTCAAGTTGCAGAATGGTAAATCTGCCTTGCCTTGAAGCTTTATAAATAAGTCCTCTTTGCCGACCTGGTACCAAGTTTTATCATCTTACATGACCTATTGGGGTTCCATCATGCTGAGCGTGTCCTCCATGCATTGACTTGATCTTGGAGTCCGTGACAAAGCTCTCGCTCTAACATGATATTGACTTGTCATGACAGGTCCACCAAACAAGATTCTTTTTTATGGGTTCCATCATTCTTAACTACCTAGATTTTTGTGCTCCGTAGTTACAAAAATAAAAATATTGTGGTAAAATATTTAATAGTTAAAATAAAGTAACTAGCATACATGAATTATTAATTCTTGGAAGGACAATATATCTTTCTTTTCTGTTTATTATTAATTTTTGTGGCACAAATATTTTTATATCTTTTAAGTATAAGATTAATCATATTTAGAGTACTAAAATTATTCTTTTCTATAAATAAATTTTTATAAATTCAAAATTTTAATATTATAAAAAAATTTGAATTCAAAATTGTTTAATAAAAATTTATGAATTCATTAATTATTTTTATATAATACTATTTATCATAATTCTTCCTCTATTTTTATGCCATGGATAACAGAATCTAATGATTAATCCCTATTTCACTCTCTTATCCTTTTTCCTATTTGTGATCTTTTGACATCAAAGTATGTAGAAGGGAGAGAAGATCATACTTTTCTTCTTATAGGACGATTGGGGATCCTCGGAGCTACGGGGCCGTACTTCTTGGAAAATTAGTTAGGATTGGAGTTCTATCTATTAATATTAAATTCACGTTAATTTAAAAATTGAAGTTCATACCATATGAATTAATTGATTAGAGATAAGTTCATAATTGAAAAACAAATCTTTCAACAAAATAGCAATTGAGGACTGAGTTAACAATTTTCAGTTTTTATGTAAAATAGTAATCATGCATGTCAATATCAGTTTTCTGGGATAGTGCAATTTGTACGTAGTTATTACAAATATAAAACAATAATATTGTAGTTTATTCATTTAAAAATATGATGGTTAAATATGTACATAACGTGAATTTTTTTATCTTTATAAAATACAAATGATTAAAGATGAATTTTTATTATTAAGTGTCATCGATTTGAGCGCATCATAGATGAAGCATATGACCAAATTAAAAATTAAGGAACAATAAACTTAACATCAATCAAATTTGACAACGAACTTGAACAAGAGAGAGTTCATGAATATATGATTCTACATAAGCAGAAATATTTATTCTTAACAAAGGAATTCAGAAACATGATTGCAGACAATGTGGAGCCATTATTTTCTACCCATCGAAGGGGCAAACAAACAGGCTATCGTCTGCTAACACTTAAAATATATAATAAAAAAGAAAAAAAAAATTCAAAACCCAACTTCACGTCAAAAGTTTCACCATCGTCAAATGAGGCTTATAAGGTAGGCCTCTTCTCAATCACCACATCACCACTCTCAGGAACATCACCTTTTTGGCCATGGCAGCACCTGTAATTGATAGATGCTATCTCCATTATACGCCCACATCCGGGATATGGGCAAGTTATAGGCTCAAGAACATCTGGAGGATAGTTAGATAGCTGCATATAAGCACAATGAATAGGAGCATCCTGAATCTTAGAATCATAGTATTCCTTGAAAGCTACGTCAAAACCAGCTTTCAGCAGCACTTTCTCCTTCCAAACATCAAATTCTGCTGCAGTACGATACATAAGGTCACCACGACCTAGCAGCTTTACGTTGGAGCCTTTGCTTAGAAGAACCCAACCAGGTGACTCTTGCTTGAGGCAAAGGAAGCTCTTGATCTCTTCAATGGTTGTGTCCTTGCTCTTCTTCTGATACTTGCTGGCGAACAAGCTCTCTATCCCAATCCAGAAGCGAGGAACGATCTTGGGGTCTTCCTTCCCGAAGTGATAGTATTCTATCACAGCGTCTGCTTTCTTGATGATCTCATGCCTCTTGATCTTGTTGACTGCCTCTGTGAAGCTCGCCAGCCAATCAGGATCGGTACCACCATAGATGAAGATGTAAGTTTGCTCCTTGATCTGATTCACTTGGACACATTATGGCATAGACATAGAAAAATTTCCATTTTGAATGCGATATTAAAGTATCAAAGTGAACAAGGTTGAAATGTGTGTTTACATATTTGTGTCTATGCGTGACATAGTATTAGACTCAACACAATACTTGAACTTGTATCTTTTACTTCAAATTTTATCAGATTACCATGTTCATGTGTCTATACCAACATATTATTAATGTTAATAAACAGAGAATTTCATTTTGATTGCAATATTAAAGTATCAAAGTAAACAAAATTGAAAAATGTGCATTATATATTTCTGAATTGCAAACTTGCTATATTGAATAATCAATGTCACACAACATTTTCAATTGCACATGTTGCTTAAGATCTTATTAGGTAGTGTGTATGTCTGTGTTATGTCAAGGTAGAGATGCATGCAAATGCTTTTATAATGTACTTACCAAGTCTTGCAATCTTGGATTCACTTTCTTCATTTCTCCCCAAAACCAGTTCCATTTCTGAGTAAGACTGTCATCATCTGTGGGCCTGAAAGGGAAGGCGTCGATCCCCCAGACGAAGATTATGTGCATTGCATTAGGGTTTACCACCCTACCTTGAGGGTTAAACACAGGGATTATAGGCTTATTCTTGTAGCCCAAGTCCTCTCTAATCAGTTTGATCCCTGCTAAAGGACGGAAGTACTCCACCACATACCATGGCATGTCTAGCTTCAAGTTTTCAAACTCAGCCTTGTGGACAATATTCCAATCATCCACAATGGGGACCCACAAGATCTTGAAGTCCTCTTTCCAATACCCTTTTACCTCTTTTGGATCTTCATTCAATCCGTAGTGGATAGATTGCAGAAGTCGAATCTCATCTCTAATGCTATCTAAGCCCGAAATGAACAACAAGACATGCTTCTGCCTAAACACTTCAATGCTAACCTGTTTTTGTAAACATAATAAAGAACAAAGATTGCTCTAATGGCTTAGTCTAATTTTGATATTTATAAATTCAAATATTGTTAGATGAAGTAGGTGAAAAGGGTTTTATGAGGGGCAATGAGGAAGATGAGCGATCCCAATTAATTGTGCCAAAGATTTTGGTGACGATATTGATTCATAAGTAACAATTTGTGGCATTTTATCAGATAACTTATAATTGAAATAATTTTTTACACGATACTAATAGCTTTGTAAGCAAAGGTTATGATAAACCAATAAGTCAATTGGCTACTGGAGTAATCTTCAGGACTTGGGATCAAAATTCAAAATCTAGTCAAAGACAATTGAATTAAAAAAAAAATGTTACAGAGGTATCTATGTTTGTACTTGGTATCCCTTCAATATCCCAAAAGACTTTAGCACGATAGGAGTATTAAACGTATTACTAACCGATTATTTACCAAACAACTTAAGCTTTGTATTACTAACCTTTTTTCCAGTTGAGCCATCATACACTTGTGGGTCGTGAATTTCATTGGGGTAGAGCAGAACTTTCAAAACCTCTACAATTTCTGTTGGAGTTTGAAGGACCCTTTTACGCTTCCAGTAATCTTCTAGCTCACCTGCAATAAACAGAGAGAATATTCTCTTATGATCAGCATTAATTAATTGTACTTTATTTTCTCTTTGTCACAAGTTCAAAGAGTGTGTGTGTATGTGTGCTAGGAAGGGCGATTTTCCCTCTTATGAACCAAAAAAAAAAACACTAAGTACATTACCTATCTCCCTTTTTATCCTTGCCAGATGAGCCTTCAATTTGCTGACAACGGAGGCATGCTTGCTGCTAAAATTAGATAATGCATATTTGTCGTCCCTGAATCAAAGAAAATATGGCAGCTATAAAGTGGATGACTGGGGAGTCAGTTGTTTCAATAGTATTGGAGTTATCTTGAGAATCTGAATTTGAATCTCAGTTTGGGTTATTTTGGTTTAGTTTCTGCTTTAGGAATTACTATGAGACGAAATTGCGTTTTGGAAGTTTGTTCCAAAACCTATCTATTTCTAAACTTGCTTTATAAGCCCCTCTTCTCAGTCCTCACCCGAAGAAAAGAAAATGAAAAAGTTGTTGGTTTAGGATGTTATAAATTATTTATATATCAATAATTTAAGCTTCTTTTGAAATATCTATGTTATATTTTACATTTTGTATTATATAATTTACAGAAAACACTGCCATTATAAAAGTATAGAGCATGCGCATCCAATTGTATATAGTAATACAAATTTAAAATAGCTAATTTTCTTAAATAAGTTTGAGCTGAATATATTCCAAAAACAACACTATACAGTTTATAAAAAGAGTTCACAATAAATTATAACACTACGCCATCATAAAACTGTAGAGCATATGCTTGTATATGCTAATAAAAGTTCAAAATAGATTTAATTTTTTATAATGTTGAACCGAAGACATTCCAAAATTAACATAACAAAAAAAAAGAAATTTTAAAGAAATTAAAACACACTTAATCAATAAAGTTATTAAGAAATATAAATTCTCTAGTACAACATAATGAAATACATACCTGTCAAATTAGACTGGACCTTTAGGGCCAATCCATTCAACCTAACAAAAATATACAGGGTTGGACTTTTGAAATAGTATCATGTTTTTGAAAAAAGAATTTTTGGCTCAACCCTATTTAGCCCTAGGGCTAAGCCAGCATAAGACATAGGGCTGAATAAGTTTTATTTTTATTTATAAAAAATATATAATTTAAACAAAAATAAATAAATTTGAAAAAATAATGAACTATGTTATTATAAAAATTGACTGTTTTTTCCCCTGCTTTTATGTTGATTTATTGTTTTTTTGAAAAGTTTTATATATTTCATACTATAAAAAATTATAAAATTCTATAGATTATTAGATGCAACCCTTAGGACAACACTTAAAGTTAGGGTTATCTCTTGAGGTCATGCTCTTAAAATCATTTCATATGACTATCTCTAATCCCTCAAGTCAGTCTGGATTAGTTAGTAAACTGACATTTCTTTTTATAAAAAATCTTTTTGACCTAGCCCAATTTAGTCCTAAGGCTGACTAAGGACCGGGTTGAATTGACTTTAATTAATATCTCTAATATTATGTGAGAATAGAAATAAATAATGCTATCATGTCATATGAGAGTATATTCAAATCCCTCATATGAATAGCGTTATGTGGATAATGGAGAACTTACGAATCGCCCAATAGAACATTAATGTGACTAGCACAAGAAACGATGGTCACGATGGTCCAGTAGACAACAACGGGGATATCTTGGAGGGCATCCACCAAAGCTGGAACATCCCTTCTGTCGTAACCCTTTGTGGAGAGCCTCTCCAACTCAGTGATGCACTCAATGGAATGAAAAACACTCTTCACCAGAGTGTTGTAGTCAGAAATAGCCGTTCGGTTTCTCTCGATGATTTGAGCACGATTCAAATGTGCCAATGATATTCCTAATTGGTCTGCTGTAGGAGCCTGAGCAAGGTGCCAGAAATTCCCATATTCTAGAGAAAATGCTGCTAGAACTATCACTGCTTTTGCATCCCACGAAAAGGATTTTAGCTGCTCAAGTATTGACAATGCTGTTTGATGTGCGTGGTACTCATCTTGAGGTGTGGTTATCATCTGCATTGTCAATTTTTAGAAACAAAGAAGTTATTTTCTAAACATAGTTAATAATTTATTAAAATTGAATAAATCCATATTTATTTTGGGATTCAAACTTTTAAATGGCTTATTTCTCTTATATCTTGATAAAATAAATAATATTTATTTTTGGTAGATAAACTTTCCATGACAAAAGCTTTTCTCCTGATTTGCTATTAACAACAATAAAAAATGAGAGCAGCAAAATTTAACCTTCAACAAAATTATTTAGTATGCAATAGATAATAATAACCTGATAAGCAATTTGCTTTAGTGTACGTGTCGGTGGGCTGAAACTGGCTGAAGAAAGCCTATCTTCTATAGTCTCAGGGGCCAGCGCAGAACTCTGTTGAAAAAAAGAGTCATAAATATCTATATGATAAGTTGGTAATTAAAAGATCCATCTAGGAAAGAAAGAAGTTTAAGAATTAATGTCTCCTTTGTAACATTCATCTTTACTTCCATATCATTAATGTTGTTTATTTTATTTTATTTTATTTTTCTTTCCTTTTAGCGGAGAAAAGTTTAGGGTAAAAGAAGGCTATCCTATTTTAAAATCAGAACATGCCACAAGTTTTATAGTTTACAATTATACTTATAAATGGAGAGATTGCCAGCAGTGAAAATTGAAACCAAGTTGTAGTACTTTGAGCTATTGCTTTCTATCAATGGAGAGACAATGAAGGTTTACCTTAAGCACAGTGCTGTCAGCAGCAAGAGTTGAGCGCCTCATAATAGCAGCCACAACGTTGAAAAGAGACTCCACATCGTAGGCCTCAACAGTGTGGACATGGGTTATGTAAACCAGCTCCAGGATCTGATCATCAGTCAAGGCTAACGGGTTCACCAGCGAACCCTTCGCCTCCTGCGGCGGAGCAGCACTTGAAGCTGCAGATTTGGACATGGACATGGCGGTGAAGTGATCGATTCACCCTAAGATCTCAGGAGGTTTAAGAAACAAATGAGCCAAGAATGCCTTGTGTGCAATTAGCCTGCTTGTGCCATACAATATTTATAGGCTTCAGAGTGGGCCATAGTCCAACACTTGGCATAATCACTTTAGCAAAAGAAAAACATAGCAACTAGCTTTTGCTGTGAACTCAGAGCGGGAAATATTCCAATCTTCATGACCTCGTTTGGGTTTTCTCAATATGCCCTTGATTTACCATTCTCGAGGTACGTGAATGTGAGAAAGATCTTCAAGGGTTAAATTGATATTTTGTTAGGGTTTTCTTAGAGCTTTTGCTTTTCGGAAAGATGGCATGTCTATCATCTGTTCTGTGCTCAAAACCTTCAAGAAAAGAATAGGCATTAGACTGCTAGACCGGAATGAGAGAAACAAGAGGATTCAGACAAACAATAAAAGAAATCAGAACCAAATCTCCAAATTATAAAAAATAAAAAAATAAAAAAAAGGAAAGAAAGAAAGAAAAAGAAGATAGGGATGAAATTGATGAACGATGAAATATTGCTATTGATAAAAATCTGTTAATTACAATAACGTTAATGTAATAAACTAATAATTCTTATATTAAATTACTTTTATTGATATACCCATTTCGTACTGTTCGAGCCCTTTAAGTCCAACTTCTTGTGCAATTGCCTAAACATAAGAGTTGGATCATGCCATCACCTTGAATATGTCAGTTTGTTGAGAATCATTTCTATGACTAAGCCACTTTAGCATAACTAATCTGGATTCTCCCTTCGCAAACCTCGGACAAATGCCCTAATTATTTATTGTTGTCACTAGCTGACATATGAAAAAAAAATACCCTTGAGAAACATATCAACTTTGAAGCAATGACGAATTCATTAATTTTGTTAAGATGCTACTTTCTCTATTACATAATAACAGTAATAGTAATACAATTTTTTTTAAAATGAAATGTGGTGATGATATGTTGACCATTTAGTAAAGCAAAAAAGAAAAAAGAAAGTCAAGAATTGAGAGTGAGATTATTCAAGTCTCCGTCAAAAGATTCCAAATTCAAACAAACTTCACAATGTCTCCACACCTTATTTCTTTAATAAAATAAGGTAATTTGAAATTTTCTTCTCAGACGAAGGTTGGGGATCCTAAGAGCTAGGGGCCCATACTTCTTGGGAAATGAGTTTGGCTTTGAATTCTATATAGCTATTAATATTAAATTCATGTTAATTAAAATGTTAAGTTCATATAATATGAATTAATTGATTAGACGTAATTGAAAAACAAATCTGTTAACAAAATAGCAATGGTGAAGGGCTGAGTTAGCAATTTACATTGTTTACGTAAAATAATACTCGTACTGATCTTATTGTTTCAAATTCTTTCTTGACCATGATAAACACGAATCCATTCTTGACCAAAGTATTCATTTTTCAACATCAAATTCTTCTGATCTTGTGTGACATGACGACTAGCACTAGAATCAATGCACTAAGATCATAGAGTGTTTCAGGTGCAGAAACCATTCATTGGAGCAGAGGCCTTGACTAGAGGAATTATAAGCAGGTGCAGGTGACTGAAAATGATGATCAGAAACAGAGCTAAGTTGTTGATAGGTTTGATTAAACCGGTAATAGCACACCGAGGCTGAATGACCAATCTGGCCACATAATTGGCTGGTTACAAATGATTTCGGACCAAATCAACTGCCTCTACCTCTTCTTGCAAAATTAGAACCTCTACCAGAATTGTCATCCTTAACAGAACCAAAATTTCTACCAAAACCCCCATGATTTCTAAAATTGCCCATAGTATTGTGAAAATAATCTTTAGCACTGAGGTCGCATTTGGTTGTTGGCAAAGAAGAGAATGTAAATTGGAAATGAAATAAAATGAAATGAAATACTGTTACTAAAGTTACGTTTGGTGCAACATAAAAATGAATGTAATTTATATTATTTTTCTACGTCTAATATATCTTAAATAATGTAAGAATTAAATAAAAAGTTGATAAAAAGATAAAATACACTATTGAAGAATAAAATTATTAAAATAATATTATTTTGATCTAAAAAATTTGTTAAAAATAATAAAAATAAAAATAAAATAGATAATTAGTAATATAAAATTTTTATTAAAAATATTAAAAAATAATTTAAATATTATTTATTTTATTTATCAAGATAAGGGTATTTTAGTTTTTTTTAATCCCATTCTATTATCTTCTCTCATTTTTTATCACTTTTCAAAGGTAATCTACTTTTTCACACATAAGGCAATCTATTATTGGTGTAATACAACCTTAACTACCTTATCCAATGTAATCTCTGTATAGCTGTTGTTTATACGTATCACAACCAATGTTTCAAACATATTCAAATAGCAGATAAGATATATATTCAGTTTAGATATTCTTAAATAAAATTTTACGTAAACCCTAGCAGCACCATGTATATATATCTATACTATTAATGAATAAGTAAGCCTTTCTTTTACAAGTTTTTGTTTTCATTATATGGTATCAGAGCACCAGTAGCTTCACTACTTCCTTCTCGATTCCCATGGCTTCAAACAGCTCCACCAATACCAATCCTAACCCAAACACCACGTCCTCTCCACATGACCCCAAAAATTTTGTTCAAATTAATATTGTAACTCAGCTGCCCATCAAACTTATTGGTACGAACTACCCTACCTGGCACAAGCAGTTTTGTTCTCTTTTAATTGGCCATGACTTAGTTGGCTACATCACTGGCACCACGCCATGCCCATCACTAGCTATTGAAACCAACAATAAAGCAGAACCAGAAACAAATCCAGCTTACACCTATTGGGTTCGGCAAGACCAATTGCTTTACCTTGCTCTCCTATGCTCTTGTGAAGCTGATGCATGTAGCATCATGTCTTTTGTAGAAACCTCAGCTGAAGCATGGACCAAGCTTCAAAAAGTCTATGCCAATCACTCACGGTCTCAAGTTATGTCCCTTAAGGAACGATTGGCATTAATCACAAAAGGATCTTCCTTTGTTACTAAGTATCTTAACACCATAAAAGGTATTTCTCATGATCTCTCTCTCATTGGCTATCCCCTTGATGATGTTGATCTTGTTATATATGCTCTTGGTGGTCTTGGCCCATCATTCCGTGAAATCTCTACTTCTCTAAGAACAGGTGAGTCTCCTCTTAGCTTTGATGAGTTATTTGATCAACTTGTGGATTTTGAACTTCTCCTCCAACGACTTCATGGCAGCAGCCCAGTTACTGCAAATTTGGTCCGAAGAAACCCTACCCATGGTCCACCTAAGACACGTTTCAACTATGGGAACACTAACACTGCATTTAATCCCTCAACTCGACGATTTTCACCTTCCTCCAATAGCAACACGGGTCCCATGATTTTTCAATACTGTGACAAATGTGGCCACATTGCCAAGGTATGTTATAAACTCAATGGTTATCCACCAAAGACTGTTGCACTTGCTGTTCACATGGCCACGGCACCAAATTTCTCTCCATCTTCTCCCTGGCTCATGGATTCTGGTGCCTCTCACTATGTCACTAATGATTTTGCCAATCTCACACTTAAGTCTCCTTATGAAGGCCCTGATTAACTCACTGTTGCAAATGGAGCAGGTTTGAAAATTTCACACACAGGTTCCACAATTTTAAACACTACTTTAGTTCCTTTAAAGTTATCAAATGTCTTATACGTCCCTTTAGTTGAATGCAACCTTCTTTCTGTTTCTCAATTATGCAAACATAACCAAGTCTCAATTGAATTTTTTCCTTCTCATTTTGAGGTAAAGGCACTGAGCAAGGGGGCGCTTCTTCTGCAAGGATTGCATGAAGATAATGTCTACAAACTACCATCACCACAATCCATACCACTCACTGCATCTCTGGCCATTGTTAAACCAACCACAGCTCTATGGCATTCATGGCTTGGACACCCAGCTTCCAGAATTTTATCTCATGTTATTTCTTCTAATACTTTGCCTGTCACGAGCTCTAAAATGGTTCCTTATATTCCTTGTTTTTCCAATAAAAGTCATAAATTGCCTTTTTCAATTCTACTATTTCCAGCACACACCCCCTAGAAGTCATTTATGCTGATGTGTGGGGCCCTGCTCCTATTTCTTCCATTGACAATTTCACTTTTATGTTATTTTTATTGATCATTATTCTAAATATATTTGGCTTTACCCGTTAAAACACAAATCTAATGTTTCCTTAATTTTTCCCACATTTAAAAACCTTGTTGAAAATAAATTTAACACTCAAATTAAAACATTTTACACTGACAATGGTGGTGAATTCATTAAGCTCCGTCCATATATTGCCTCTCATGGAATTTCTCATTATACAACACCTCCCCACACTCCTAAACACAATGGTGTCTCTGAAAGACGACACCATCATTTAGTTGAAATTGCCCAATGTCTACTTCAACAAGCTTCTCTACCTCCTCAATTCTGGACCTATGCCTTTCAAATAGCTGCTTACTTAATAAATCGACTTCCCACCCCCATCCTTCAAATGTCCACACCTCACACCATAATGTTTGGTTCCCCTCCCAATTATTCCAAACTCAGAACATTTGGCTGCCTGTGTTTTCCTTGTCTTAAACCATATTCCAAATCCAAATTAGATCAATGCTCTCATCCTTGTATCTTTGTAGGTTACTCTACTTCTCAAAGTGCTTACCTATGCTTTAATCCACACACCAACTATACTCATCCTAATAGGCATGTTCAATTTGTTGAAACCAAATTCCTTTACCCTCAGTTTAAAACCTTATCACACTTTTCCCCCTCCTTATCCTCTATGACCCCCGAAATGCTTACCTCTCTTGACTCTCCCCCATCTTCCCATATCCAAGAAAACTCCACTTCCATTTCTTTCTCGACACCTAAAACTAACCCTAAACCCATAACACAACTCACTGATCCT
Source organism: Gleditsia sinensis (assembly GCA_037074535.1). Taxonomy (NCBI): domain Eukaryota; kingdom Viridiplantae; phylum Streptophyta; class Magnoliopsida; order Fabales; family Fabaceae; genus Gleditsia; species Gleditsia sinensis. The sequence continues at coordinate 19,046,950 of CM073475.1, forward strand.
CCTAAAAACCCACCTTACAGTTCTCCTCAACCTCTACATAACACTTTCCCTCCTTCATTTAATCTCTCACCCACATGCACAAACTCTCTTGACTCTGTCTCATTTGATTTAGCTGAAGCAACATGCTCTCATGCTCCACATGTTGCATCCTTAAGTACTATCTCCACTTTACTTCCCTCTCATCATATGATCACTCGCTCAAAAGATGGTATTTTTAAACCTAAAAAGGCTTATACTGTTTCAAAATATCCTTTACCATCACTTGTGGAACCTACAAGTGTGTCTTAGGCTCTTAAATTTTCAGAATGGAAACAAGCTATGTTAGATGAAATTAATGCCCTGCTAAAGAATGGTACTTGGGATCTTGTTCCGTGCAAGCCAGATTATAATATTGTTGGCAACAAGTGATGGAGATCAATGTGTTGTCAAACATATTCCAAACCGTTCCCAAGATCCTTTGCACGGGATAAACGGTCCAATGACTAGGAGCAAAGCAAAGCGGGCCGAAGAAGCTTTATTGGGCTTGATCTTGGATGTACATGCTAAAGAGGAAGTTATTGGGCCAAGTCAAGACATCAAGTGGGTCATAATTTACAGCCTTGAGGATGGCATTAAATAGAGCTTGTTGGATCTTGAAGACAACTAGCCCAAATTTGCATGTCTAAAGATGTATTATGGGCTTTATGTTATATGTTTTCTTTTAGATATTATTAGTATTTTGGGCCCATTCTTTATGGCCAAATATTTGTTTAATTATGGGCTAATTTTTATTAGCTTAGTTGGGCCAAATAACTAATTTTGTTTGGGCCATATTCTTTTCAAAGTCCAATTAGAAGTTTTAGGGTTTTCTACTAGGTTTAGGATTGTTTGACTCTATAAGGGTCCTTTATGTTCATGTAATGCAGATATTTTTTATGATTAATAAAGATTGAGTTTTCTCCTAAAGTGAGAGCTTCCCTTTAATTCTTGGGCAAATAACTGAATCTGATCTTATCGAGGCAACTCGTGGCGATCAAACATCCATTGAATTTCAAGACGATCCTTACTTTCCCCAAACACTCTGTTTCTTGGTTTAGGAAAACGCATCATTTGGTATTAGAGCTTTGACACCTTAAAATTTGGTTGGTGTCCTATCTTTTCTTTTCTATTTGTTTTCTAGATTCTTTCTTCTTCTTCTTCTACCTTTCTTTAGGTCAAATTAGAGTTCTAGTTCTAGTTAATGTTCTTCTAATATCTCAAAAAAAGAGTCCTAGTTCTAGTCAATTTCTTTTTCCTACTTATAGTCTAATTCCTTAAAAAAAAAGAGTCCTAGTTCTAGTGTAATTTAATTTCTTTTTCCAAAAATTTAAATTTAAAAAAAAACAGAGTCCTTATCCTATTTCAATTTGGTTTCTTGTTCAAAAAAACATCGTAAAAAAAGTGAGCAGAAGTTCATTCAAAAAAAGAAAGAAAAAAATAGAAGCAAAAAAAAAAATAGCGTACTTGATTTTTCTATCCCTCATTTTTTTTTCAAATTCAGTTCCTAGAGTTGTCATTGTCTGAAAATTTGTTCTTATCATTCTAAATTCACTTGTTTCTTTTGAATATCTTGTTGATCAGGTTCTTGTTTAAGAGTTTTAAGGGAAAGAGGTAAAATTCGGTGCAAACACGTGAGGGTTGTGAGACAAACATGAGTAGTGAAAAAGATCAACCTAAAATTGACATTAAACTCTTCATGAAGGTGATTCAGGATCAGTTTAAGTTATTGAATATGAGGTTAGATAACCTTGAGTCACCATCCAAGCTTAAGCCTACCAAACAATTTGGGTTTGATGAGGAAGAAGGGGAAGATACAGATGGTGAAAGATTCGGGTCAAGAAAGGAAAAGAGGACAACACTTAGGCCTGATAGTGGCTTAGGAAGTATCAAAATGACTATTCCTACATTCCAAGGTAAGAGTGACCCTGAACTTTATTTAGAGTGGGAGAGGAAGGTGGAACATGTGTTTAAGTGTCATGCTTATTCTGAGGAGAAAAAGGTGAAGCTAGCTGCTATGGAGTTTACTGACTATGCTAGTATTTAGTGGGATCAGTTAGTAATTAATAGGCAGAGAAGTGGTGAGAGACCTATTTGGTCATGGGAAGAGATGAAGGTTTTGATGAGAAAATGGTTTGTTCCTAGCCATTACTATAGAGACTTGTTCAGAAAATTACAAAATATGCATCAAGGATCTATGAGTGTAGAGGATTACTACAATGAGATGGAGATGGCCATGATGAAAGCTAATATTAAGGAGGATAGGGAGGCTACAATGGCAAGGTTTATAGGTGGTTTGAGAAAAGAAATTATAGATGTAGTGGATATGCACCATTATATAAAAATGGAGGATTTATTGCATAAAGCAATTAAGTTGAGAAGCAGATAAATGTTAGAACATATTCTAAATTTGGCTCCATTCTTAAAACTCCATGGAAGTTGAATTGGCAAGACAACCATAAGGCTGCTACTAGGCCGAAAGAAGAGGGCAAGTGGAGAAATTAAGTTACAGCCCCCAATCCCAAGGCCAAAGATGATACTTCTACTTCCTTTAGAGCACGAGATACAAAATGTTTTAGATGTCATGGGTTGGGGCATATTGCATCACAGTGTCCTAACAAGAGATCCATTATTCTTCTTGATGATGGAGGTATGGAGAGTGAGCACTCTAATGAAGATGAGATGCCACCATCGAAGGATTGGAGTGATATGGAGATTGTTGAACCAGTGTATGGAGAGGTATTGGTTACTCGACGTGCTCTTAATATGCAGCTTAATGATGATGTTGATGATGAACAACATGAACACATCTTCCAGACCAGGTGCCACGTGAATAACAAGGTATATAGCTTGATTATTGATATTGAAAGTTGCACTAATGTAGCTAGTACCTTGATGGTTGATAAATTGGGTCTACCCACATTGAAACATCCTAAATCATATAAGCTAAGATGGTTGAAATATAGGGGAGATATATGGGCGACAAATCAGGTTTAGGTATCTTTCTCTATTGATAACTACAAAGATGAGGTGCTTTGTGATGTAGTACCAATGCATGCTGGACACTTGCTATTAGGACGTCCATGGCAAGTTGATAGAAGGGTTAATTATGATGGCTACAAGCATCGATATTCATTGACCATGCATAATCAAACTTTTATGTTAACACCCCTAAAGCCAACTGAGGCTTTTGTTGATCAAGTAAGGATTACAATAGAAAGTAAGTTGAGAGAAACAAAAGAAAAAGAGAAAAATAAGAGTAAAGCCAAAATTGAGAGTAAGAGAAAAGAAAGAGAGGCTGAGAGATGTGAGCAAGAAAAAGAGAAGAAAGATAGTAAAGCCAAAATTGAGAGTGAGAGAAAAGAGAGAGATGTTGAGATATGTGAGCAAAAGAAGAAAGAGAGTAAGACTAACATTGAGAGTGAGAGAAAAGAGAGAGATATTGAGACATGTGAGCAGAAAAAGAAAGAATGTTGTGAGCCAGAGAAAGAGAAAAATAAAATAATGAGTGCTTTTACATTAAAAAGTGAGGTGAAAAGTGCTCTGGTATGCAAGCCAAACCTTCTTGTGCTTATGTACAAGGATATTTATTTTACTAATACTCATAACTTTTCTTTGCCTAGTATGGTTGTGTCTTTGATACAGGAATCCATAGCATTGAAATATCCTACTTATGATAAGGAGTTATATGCATTGATGAGAACTTTGCAAACTTGGCAGTATTATCTATAGTCAAAAGAATTCATTATTCATTCATATCATGAGAGTTTGAAATTCTTGAAGTTCCAAGGTAAGTTTCAAAAGAGACATGCTAAGTGGTTAGAATTTATTGAGACATTTTCTTATGTGATTAAGTGTAAAACTGGAAAGAAAAATGTGGTAACTTATGCATTGTCTAGAAGATATGCATTATTGACATCCTTACATGCTAAGTTGCTTGGTTTTGAATATCTTAGAGACATGTATGCTAATGATGATGATTTCGGATGTGCTTGGAATTCTTGTGATAAGCATGCTATTGATGAGTTCTATAGACATGAAGGTTACTTGTTTAAAAAGAATAAATTTTATGTGCCTAAGTGTTCTATGCGTGACTTGTTAATTAAAGAGAGTCATGGTGGAGGTTTAATGGGATATTTTGGAGTGACTAAAACCTTAAAAATTCTGCATGAACATTTTTATTGGCCTCGCATGAAATATGATGTCATTTCGTTTTGTGCTAAGTGCGTGGTATGTAAACAAACTAAGTCTAGGGTTATGCCACATGGTCTTTATACTCCATTACTAGTACTTACACAGCCTTGGCATGATATTTCTATAGATTTTGTGATAGGATTACCGAGATCTCAAAGTGGTAAAAATAATATTTTTGTGGTTGTTGATAGGTTTAGTAAAATAGCTCATTTCATTGCATGTGCTAAAACCAATTATGCAACACACATAGCTAATTTATTCTTTAAAGAAGTAGTGCATTTGCATGGGTTTTCTAGAACAATAGTAAGTGATAGAGATGTTAAGTTCTTAAGACATTTTTGGCGTACTTTATGGGGTAAATTAGGGACTAAACTTCTATTTTCTAATATTGCACACCCTCAAATATATGGACAAACTGAGATAGTTAATAGGACACTTACTACACTTTTACGTGCTATTATGTCTAAAAAAACTTGAAACATTGAGAAATAGTTTTGCCACATGTTGAGTTTGCTTATAATAGATTTGTGCATTCTACTACTGCTTATATTCCTTTTGAGATTGTCTATAGCTTTAATGCTCTAACATCTTTGGATATTTTATATTTGTCTACTAATGCGTTTGTTAACTTTGATGGTAAGCAAAAGGCTGAATATGTAAAGAATTTGCATGCTAAGTTTCGAGCTAACATTGAGAGGAAGAATAAACAATATGTAATGCAAGACAACAAGAGCTGAACTAAAATTATATTTAAATCTGGTGATTGGGTTTGGGTACATATGCGCAAAGAGTGGTTTCCAGCTCAAAGGAAGTCTAAGTTGCATCCTAGGGGAGATGGACCTTTTCAAATCTTAGAGCGAATCAATGACAATGCTTACAAGATTGATTTACCTAGTGATACCTTTGATTTGAGGACGAATCCTTTCGAGGAGGGAGGAAATGATGGAGATCAAGGTGTTGTTAAATCTATTCCAAACCGTTCCCAAGATACTTTGCACGGGATAAGTGGTCCAATAACTAGGAGCAAAGCAAAGCGGGACAAAGAAACTTTATTGGGCTTGATCTTGGATGTGCAGGCTAAAGAGGAAGTTATTGGGTCAAGTCAAGACATTAAGTGGGTCACACTTTATAGTCTTGAGAATGGCATTAAATAGACCTTTGATTCGAGGATGAATCCTTTCGAGGAGGGAGGGAATGATGGAGATCAAGGTACTGTTAAATCTATTCCAAACCGTTCCCAACATACTTTGCACGGGATAAGTGGTCCAATAACTAGGAGCAAAGCAAAGCGGGACGAAGAAACTTTATTGGGCTTGATCTTGGATGTGCAGGCTAAAGAGGAAGTTATTGGGTCAAGTCAAGACATCAAGTGGGTCACACTTTACAGCCTTGAGGATGGCATTAAATAGACCTTTGATTCGAGGATGAATCCTTTCGAGGAGGGAGGGAATGATGGAGATCAAGGTGCTGTTAAATCTATTCCAAACCGTTCCCAAGATCCTTTGCACGGGATAAGTGGTCCAATAACTAGGAGCAAAGCAAAGCGGGATGAAGAAACTTTATTGGGTTTGATCTTGGATGTGCAGGCTAAAGAGAAAGTTATTGGGTCAAGTCAAGACATCAAGTAGGTCACACTTTATAGCCTTGAGGATGGCATTAAATAGAGCTTGTTAGATTTTGAAGACAACTAGCCCAAATTTGCATGTCTAAAGATGTATTATGGGCTTTATGTTATATGTTTTCTTTCATATATTATTAGTATTTTGGGCCCATTTTTTATGGCTAAATATTAGTTTAATTGGGCCAAATAACTAAAGTTGTTTGGACCATATTCTTTTCAAAGTCCAATTAGGAGTTTTAGGGTTTTCTACTAGGTTTATGATTGTTTGACTATATAAGGGTCCTTTATGTTTATGTAATGCAGAGCTTTTTGATGATTAATAAAGACTGAATTTTCTCCTAAAGTGAGAGCTTCCCTTAGTTTTTGGGCAAAGAACTGAATTTGATCTTATCGAGACAACTCGTGGCTATCAAACATCCATTGAATTTTTAAGACGATCTTTACTTTGGCCAAACACTCCGTTTCTTGGTTTAGGGAAACACATCATCCTTTACCATCACCTGTGGAACCTACATGTGTGTCTCAGGCTCTTAAATTTTCAGAATGGAAACAAGCTATGTTAGATGAAATTAATGCCCTGCTAAAGAATGGTACTTGGGATCTTATTCCGTGCAAGCCAGATTATAATATTGTTGGCAACAAGTGGGTCTTTCGTATAAAACAAAACCCAGATGGTTCAGTAGCTTGTATAAGGCACGACTCGTAGCTAAGGGTTTCCATCAATGCCCTGGCTTTGACTATCATGATACATTTAGTCCAGTAGTTCGTCCTCATACCATCAAATTGGTTCTCTGTATTGCACTCTCTCATGGTTGGCCTTTAAGCCAAATGGATGTCAATAATGCCTTTCTCCATGGCACCCTCACTGAAGATGTTTACATGGCACAACCTCTAGGTTTCACCCATCCGACTCTTTCTACTCATGTTTGCAAGTTGAAAAAGGCCCTCTACGGTCTCAAACAGGTGCCTAGAGAATGGTATCAAACACTCAAATCTTTCTTTTTCAGTTTTGGCTTTACTAATTTCAAGTGTGATAGTTCTCTGTTTGTATACCATAAGGACTCTAGAGTGGCATATTTTCTTGTCTACGTGGATGATCTTTTGCTCACAGGAAACAATTTAGCTTTCTTGAAGAATTTTAAACATGCTCTTACTCAATTTCTCTCAAGGATCTTGGTTCTCCACACTATTTCCTTAGTGTCAAAATTGTACCCACCTCCATTGGTCTCTTTCTCACGCAGCACAAGTATGTCCATGACCTGCTTGATAAAGCTTCCATGCAGGATGCAAGACCAATTCACACACCTATGGCCACCAATTGCACTCTTGCTCCTATTGCTGATGCCTCCACATGTGATTGTAAGTTGTATCGTTGTATTGTTGGCTCCTTACAATATCTTGCACTTACCAGGCCAGACATTAGCTTTTTTGTCAGCAAACTTGCTCAATATATGCAACAGCCCCAACATCATCACTTCCAAGCTCTAAAACGTGTCCTTCGATATCTTAAATCCATTATTGATCACGGTCTGCATCTCAAAAAGAATGCCTCACTTACTCTCACTGCTTATTGTGATACTGACTGGGCTGGTGATTCTACCGATAAAAAATCCACTAGAGCTTACATTGCCTATCTTTGCTGCAATCCTATGTCATGGGCTTCACGCAAGCAATCCACCATTGCTCGGTCTTCCACTGAAGCCGAATACAAAACCATTGCCTCGGCCACTACGGAACTTCTCCGGTTGCAGCAGCTCTTACAAGAATTGGGTTTCACTTTACCTCAATCCCCCTACATTTTCTTAGATAATATCGGTGCTACCTATCTCTATGCTAATCCTATTTTCCATTCTCGTATAAAGCATCTCGCAATTGATTATCACTTTGTTCGTGACTTGGTGGCAAGTGGTTCTCTGCGTGTTTCTCATGTTCCATCAAGCCATTAGCTTGTAGATTTACTCACAAAACCTCTTTCTGGACCACGACACTTCTTCCTCAAAGACAAGATTGGTGTCGTTCAGTCCTCCACCATCTTGCGGGGGCATATTGGTGTAATACAACCTTAACCACCTTATCCAATGTAATCTCTGTACAGCTGTTGTTTATACGTATTACAACTAATGTTTCAAACACATTCAAATAGCAGATAAGATATATATTCAGTTTAGATATTCTTAGATAAGATTTTACGTAAACCCTAGTAGCACCATGTATATATATCTCTACTATTAATGAATAAAGTAAGCCTTTGTTTTACAATTTTTTTTTTTTCATTATATCTATATTCTAAGGTTCTTGTATTTTGCCAACCAAACTAGATTCATATTCCATCAACTTAAATATACCTATCAAACAAGACCTGAATCTATTCAAAGATTGCAAGTTAGTGAAGTTAAAAGAAGATTATTCAACTGCCTTGTTGTGCTTCTAAATTCTAGTCTCCTGAGCCAACGGTAAAGCCTCAACCTCAAATATAGAATAAGACTTAAACTGCAATTTAAGTTGACTAATTTTGGCTCTAGTTTAGAATGCGAAGTCACCCCAAAATTGATAAGATTTGTCACAGTCAACCATCCTAGTGAGCATTCTCTCAACCCTGGAAGAGAGCTGCCACAAGAGAAACAATTGATCCTGCTTCTCCCACACAAGGTATGCTTCATTGACTCTTCCAATAGCTACATCTTCTGCTGTAGAAAACCATGCTGGCATTGCATCTGGTTCATCCAAATATTGTTGTAGATCATGACCTAGAATACTTGCTATAACATGCAAGTTACTTCCATAAGAGAAAGTTATTCTCATCAAGCTTTATAAACAGAGGATTCGAAAACAAAACCAATCCTTTCCTTGTAGCTTGATTCTCCATTAGAGAACCATTCATGGGCGTGACACCATGATAGGAAAGTTAAACTATGAAGACACAGAAGCAGAAGGAATGTAGGGAAACATGTAATCTAAAGTTATCCAATTTAGTGTACAATGGGTGCATTTACAAAGGAAAGTTACTACAACAAAAGCATAAGAGAATGTAACAGAATGCAGTCTAAACTGCACAATTAATTTATGTTAGTGTACTCTAACATGCTTCCATGAACTCCTTCTGATGAAGACTCCAGTAAGCTTAGATTAGCGGCATTATGATTACCTAGCAAATTGACCTTCAAAACTTAAATAAAATTTTCTAAAAAATATATAACTTCTGCAGAAACTAATAGTGTAATGCCTTTTGGTTTGGAAGAAAAAACTTTTAGAAGGAACCACATGTTGGACCAACTGTGTATAGCATTAGTAACAAAATATAAAAAACAAATTTAGTTATTAATATTGCATCAAATATTATGATTCCAATATGGAAAAGACTCAAATTCAAAATTTTCACGCCCTTATAAAAAAAAAGTAACAACAATGGGATATCCAAATCCTTATTATTACATAATCTGGTCAGGATTGAAAACCTCTTAATCAGAAAGGTCGCATAGTATCATAATCATTATTTATTACATATTTTATATATTTTTATCATAAAGAAAAAAAAACAACTAATACTCTCTCAGCAACTGTCATTGCAAATCTTTGCATGTTCCTCCAATTTATCCACACCTGTAACATTATGAAAATAAATAAATAAATAAATGCTATATAACACACTATCAAATTATGTACATAAGCTTCTAGGTGTGGTCTAGTAATGAAGGGTTTACATAGTTTGTAGTTTTAAGTTTGATCCTCAGCGCTAGTGTTAAAAAAATGTAGACGATAACAAGGTTTTCTGAAGAATTTAACAACTATTATTATTATTATTATTATTATTATTATTATTATTATTATTATTATTATTATTATTTGTAGTAATAGCTTTTTTATGGTAATGTAAAACTTGCAAGAGAGAGAAAGAAAAGGAGGGAAAAGAAGAGAAAGATGCAAAAGATGAGGGATGCAGTATTCATGGTGGAGAAAGAGAGGGAAGAAAGAAAAAGAAAGAGGAAGGATAAGAAAGAAAAAAGAGAAAAAAAAATTGATGACTAATCATTTATGTGTCTACAAGGATCCATGTAGAAACAGTGTTAGGGTTAAGGATAACATTAAACTTTTTAAAAAGAATAAGGACGAAATTGAGAATTAGACTAAACTTTATCTAAGAAAAATTTCTTTTTGCCTAAAAAATATAGACAATGTAGATTGTAGACAATGACAAGGTTTTCTGATGAATGTGTTAACAAGTTCAAGTTACAAGCATGGGGAATATATGTAATTGTCTTAAAATTAAAGAAAATCTTAAATTAAAAAAAAATTTAATAAAAGAGAGGATTTTGAAAATAGAGATAAGAACCATTGAAATATTTTTATTTATTACATGGGTTGAAGAATTATAAAGAAAATATGAGAATTTACGTTTTGGGGCCAAAATGTAATTTCTTAAAAATTTAGGGGTTAAAATATAAATAAGAAAAATTTGCAAGGACCTTGCTCAAAAATTTACTTTTTGTAGAAAGGTCCCTTGGGATATTTTAGAGCCTAAACCACACAAGGAGTTGGAAATTTCAGATTTTTCTCTCTTTCTTCTAAATTTTTCTCTCTCGAAACCCTAAAACTTCTTTCTAGAATTCTAGTGCTTTCAGACCTCAAATTTTGACACCACCACTGCCAACAGATTCAGAATGAAGAGTCTACAAATCCATTTGATTAGTTTTTGGAAAATTGGCCAAAGATTAGCCGAAAAATGGAGGAAAAAATCACTTAAAGAGGTCATTTCTGAAATTCTTATATGTGGTTTTTAAATTCAAAAAACTAACACCATAGATAGATCCATAAGATACCGAAACCTTAAGATCTCAAATTTCAGGTCTATCCTCCCTTGTACGTGCCCCCATGCACCGCTTTTTCCTCAACAAGTGACACCCACACGCAGCCCCTGCAGTGGCACGTGCAGCGCGTGTTCTAATAGCCCTGTTGCATTGACTGAGCTCCCGGATGTCAAATTTCGCGAATCCAAAGTCATTTTCAAGGTTTTTTGGACCCTCCAAACTTTTTTTTGGGGTCTATTTGGCTAGATTTGAATAAGAAACGTGGATTTTAGGGTTGTCGAACTTGGAACCCTAACTTTGTGAGTAGATAATTCTTTCTATGACTTGCCCTATACTATTCTTAAACTTTAATTATGTAATTGATTATGTTTATAAATTATTTATAATTTTATATTTTTTTGAAATGGATTAAATTATCTGAATTGTTTACAATCTGGAATATAATTCAAGAAGAGTATGGTTTTAAAAATAGAATTTTGAACTTATTGTATATCTGATATTAAATGTATTTCTCATCATATGGTAAAGTGAATATTTATACACGTGGCATTAATTTATAAAGCTATATGATTGCCTTGAAAAAAAGCATGTATATGTGATAAACCCTAATTGAGAAATTTATAATAGATGAACTGTATTGAGATTGAAATTATGTATTATACTGAAAGCTCTGTTTTAAATTATATGATATATGTGTATATGATATTTTCTGTAGAGGAATCCTATTGGAAACACTGTTTGTTAATTGCAGGTGATGTTAGTCTTGGTGCACCTTGATACCTCAACTAGCAGGGGTGGTGTTAGCATCGTGTAAGGGCCAACACACAGGATTTGATATGTGATGGAGAGTAGGATGCCTCCTATCTGGACGAGATGCCGGATATATGATATGTGATTTGCCTTCTCTTGCTTTGTGCTTAGGAAAATTGCTCATATTAAAATCTCTTCGTGTGTCTTCTTGAATGGTGGTAGGATAAACCTTGACTAAGATGCTAAATATAGAAAAATCCTACACCACCAAAGTACGAAAGAGCTTGAATTCTGATATTATGGTTCTGATATAGGATCTTCATAATGTTTTCATAAGAAATATTTTGATGCATATCAATGTTTGATTAACCATCATACTGTATCATATATAGTTTTAGATATCTGAATGTGATTTGAATTGAAAATATTTGAAATGCAGGTCTCATATGGATGTACTTTTGAAACTATAATTTTCAATGTAATAAATTTTAATATATGAGTACATCTACATGTTGATTTAAGAGGTCATATGAGGTATTATCTGCTCATTGAATTATCAAACTCACTACACGATACTTACATTTTTTTTTCAGATAAAGATACAGAGTTTGGCCTTGCAGCTACGTGATTAGTTAGGTGTCATATTCTCTGAGTGAGTCTACGTTGCTTTTAAGGCTCACAATGTTTAAAATATTATATCATTGTAATCTAGAGTATGCTTTGAACACCACAGGCAAAATCTCTGCTTCTACTATAATATTGATAAATGTAGTCTTAGCATGTATATTTGGCTATACTGAAAATTTGTAAACGTATGTTATTTTTCTTAATATGTGATATTTTGAAGCCGTATACAAATAAATAAAGATAAAGTTATCTGTTATTTGTGTTAATCGCGTTCCATTAAATTGGGGCATGACAATATATTAGTTTTTTTTTTATAATTATCAATTGTTAAACATGTTTTAAGAAGAGTGAAAGAAAAAGAAATTAAACTCAAATTAGGGTTGTAATTAAAAATAGGAAAATATTATAATTACCTAATGATAAATTGGAGCCTATGCAATCAAGAGTGCAGTAATAAAGGGAGTGGTAGAGAGAGTGGGAATCCATTTGTTTGGAACATGCTCAAGAACAAGACTCATAATTACATTGATTTAAGCAATTAGCACAGCAAACTGAAACAAGTGCACCCAAAATTATCTTTTTCATAAGGTTGATCATACTCTCAAGAGATTCATCTGTGGCTGAGTGAAAAGAAAGTTCATTGGATTGAGCTGTAAAAACTGCTGATAATGTTACAATTATAACAACTAACGCTCTCATTTTAATTCATAACCATATGTCTTTGAGTTTCGATGTCTTATTGGAAGAAGAATTTAGAATCTATTTATAGATCATTTCAGGCAACCATTTTTCTCTTATGAAATATTTTATTTTTTAACAAAAAATTTCTTTCAAAGAGAGTTTGAATCCTTTACTGCCCTGCAAGACGTCACTTATTATATTAACTGGTGGCTTTTAGTTGTTAGTTTTGGTTATAGAGCTGGAAATCAAGTAAATTAAAATGTGTGTAAGGTTATAAGTTTTATATTTTCATTTGAATAACGAGGTTTCTCAATACGACCTTTACCTAGTTTTTTTTAATATACATAAAAAGCCTAAAAAGGAGATTAATCGTTAGAATTAATTACTAAAATTATTTTACTAAATTAATGATATTGATTTCTTTTTGGTTCGTACGACCGTCAGTTGCGAAGGAAAAGCTAGGGGAAAAGTGATAACCTTTTCTTTTTCTGGGTGAAAAGTGATCATCTTTTCTTTTTTGGGATGCAAAGTGATCACCTTTTTTATTACAGAAAATAAATAACAATGTATAGAAACATAATTTTGTTTAATAATTACTTATCTTGTAAATATTTATGTAATATGTTAAATGATTGTACATTTAATTGAATAGTTAAAAAGTTCAATAATTTTGCCACTGTTCACATTAAAAAAATTCAATTATTTACCTTAATTTATATTTTCAATTGCAGTTTTCTAATCTAAAAAATATTGCAATATTTTCTCAATTTATATTTCACAATGAGTATTTTTCTGTCGAAATTAGATATTAAATTTGACATTTTAAAAGTTATGTGCATAATAAATGGACATAACTTTTGTACCATCCAGTCATTTATACCCCTCTTTCTATCTGTTTATACTATTTTCCTAATTTATTTTCTACAATTACATCCCTTCCCCTAATTATAGTAGATTTTTTGGAGTGATTGGATGGATGTCCAATTTGAACGAAATGGTGGTCATTGCAAATTATATATAAATTGAAAGAAACATTGCAGTATTATTTACATTAAGAAAAAAAACTACAAATGGTAGGATATCGACCACGATAGATAAATGCAATTTTTCACTATTATTCATTAGAATCGATGCATACTTAGGTTGATGCATACAAGAATTGTTGCAATTTATCAATGAGCCTATTGGTTCAGTGGTATTTGAGTCATGTTCCAATGTTGAGAATTTAAATTCTAATCTCAGTCGGAGCAAAATAAAAAAAAAATTGTTGTAACCTTTTAAAAGCTGCGAAGAGCTAAAATATTATTTTGGTAAAGTATGATGAAGTTTTATGGATTTTATTTTGATGAATTATTTGGTAATTTTTTGTAAAATTACTATGGGTATTAAAATTATAAAAATATTCATCTAAGTTTAAATTAAAAAAATAATATTAACATTTAATACGAGTAAATATTTTTTAGTTTTATATATTATTGACTGTCACTATAGTTTTGTAAAAGCACATGTAGATGTAGTTGCTTTTTAAAACACCAAAACAAAATCCATATATACAAAATTTTACTAAGATTATCGTATTCTCAGTCAAGAGTCTTTTCAATATTATTGTCCATTTACATAACTCCGTCAAAATATTTCCCTAATTATGTATTTGTTCTATTTGATTGGTGTATGATACATTTAAGTATTTCATTCGTTATGAAATGTTATTTACATAATAATAATAATGCTGCTGCTGCTGATAAGAACAACCATGACAAAGCTGTTTTTCCCTATTTTTCTTATATTCTTTCTTGTACATTTTTTTTAAAAATGAATTAATTTTGAAATTTAACCATTGGATTTTCCTTAAGAACATTGAATGTATATATAAAGAGAAAAGTATGTATATTTCATGAATTTGATGCCTTTTATTTAATCCTCTGAGATCTTTATAAGTCTGCTATTTTAAAAGTCACATTAGAAGAGAGCAAATATATTAAAAAAAGTGAAATGAAAGCTATTTTAGGAGTTCATTCCTTTTTCATTAAGAAATGAAAGATAATTTCCACGGGAAAGAAAAAACTATTTAATTAAGTGAAGGTAGACATGAATGAAAGTTAAATTTATTTTTCTGAAAATTTCAAGAAGAATTTTCCAAAACATTTGCCTCTCGAATTTGGAGAAATTTCAACGCTTTTGGACTTTACACATTTCAGTTTAACTGCAATTTGAAACAGTAAAGAAATGGGAACATCTTTTTGATTTGTCCAATCAAACATCGTGTAGATCGTTTGAACGCATATCATAGAGCCAATGGATCTATATAGTGATATCAAAGGTGTATATGGAAAACGACCTAATGAGTATGCCATAATTAATTACTAAAAAAAGTTGATTTAGAGACAAAAAAACCAAAATCTAATTTTCAAAAATAAAGACAGATATTACAGACAAAAATATTTTGTCTCGAAAGTACTATTTCCCTAAATCGATAAAAGTATCAACAACAAAAACCTAAACGTTCACATTCCAATCGTGAAGAACCCCTGACGCAGCTCATTTAACTAGATTTTGAAATTCGGGATATGACATAAATACACAAGTACCCCTTGCTCCATGATGGGACCTTCCTAGTAAACAAAGACTAGCATTTAGAATAACAAAACCCACACCTAAAACAAGTAACTGCCATGCGGCACAAAGCATGGCACCTTCAAGACAACTTCCCCGAAGACAAGCTTGGCAAAACTTTAGGGATTAGTGATAATGCCAAATATGATTGAGCATACCAAAGGCGTCCTTCTCTCGGACCTTGTGCCTTCTAAACCAACCATTTTGGCATGTTAGCTTGGGACCTCTTTCCAATACCCTTTTACTTCTTTTGGATCTTCATTCAATCCGTAGTGGATAGATTGTAGAAGTTGAATCTCATCTCTAATGCTGTCTAAGCCCGAAGTGAACAACAGGACATGCTTCTGCCTAAACACTTGATGGTAACCTGTTTGTGTAAACATAATAAAAAACAAAGATTGTTCTAATGATTTACTCTGAGTTTGATATTTATAAATTCAAATCTTGTTAGATGAAGTAGGTAAAATGGGTATTATAAGGGGCAATGAGGAAGATGAGCTATCCCAATTAATTCTGCCAAAGATTTTGGTGACGATGTTGTTTCATAAATAATTATTTGTGGCTTTTTCTCAAAAAAACTTATAATTCAAATAATTTTTTACACGATACTAATAGCTTTGTGAGCAAAGGTTATGATAAACCAATAAGTCAATTGGCTACTAGAGTAATCTCCTGGAAATAGGATCCAAATTGGAAATCTAGTCAAAGACAAATGAACCAAAAAAAATAAAATTACAAAGGTATCATATGTTTGTATTTGGTATCGCTTCAATATCCCAAAAGCCTTTAGCACGATAGGAGTATTAAAAGTATTACTAAAATCATTTACGAATCTTGCCCTGACAACTTAATATTCGTATTACTAACGTTTTTTTCCAGTTGAGCCATCATACACTTGTGGGTCGTGAATTTCGTTGGGGTAGAGCAGAACTTTCAAAACCTCTACAATTTCTGTTGGAGTTTGAAGGACACTTTTATGCTTCCAGTAATCTTCTAGTTCACCTGCAATAAATATAGAGAATACTTTCTTATATTGGCATTAATTAATTTGACTTTATTTTCTCTTTGTCACAAGTTTAAAGAGTGTGTGTGTGGGCTAGGAAGGGCAATTCTTCCTCATATGAAAAAAAAAGCACTAAGTACATTACCTATCTCCCTTTTTATCCTTGTCAGGTGAGCCTTCAATTGGCTAACAACGGAGGCATGCTTGTTGCCAAAATTGGATAATGCATATTAGTCCTCCCTGAATCAAAGGAAATATGATAGCTATAAAGTGGATAACTAGCGAGTCAATTGACTCAATAGTATTGAAGTTATATACAAGATTGAGAATTTGAATTTGAATCCAGTTCGGTTTAATTTGGTTTGGTCTCTGCTTTAGGAATTACTATGAGACGAAAGTGCGTTTTGAAAGTTTGTTCCAAAAGCTATCCATTTCTAAACTTGCTCTATAACCCTCTCTTCTCAGTCCTCACCCGAAGAAAATGAAAAAAAAAAAGTTGGTTTACGATGTTATAAATTATTTATATATCAATAATTTAAGCTTCTTTTTGAAATATCTATATTATTTTTTACATTTTGTATTATATATAATTTCCGTAAAGCACTGCCATTATAAAGGTGTAGAACTTGCGCATCCAATCGTATATAGTAATACAAATTTAAAATTGCTAGTTTTCTTAAATAATTTTGAGCTGAATATTTTCCAAAAACAACACTATGCAGTTCATAAAATGTGTTTAAAATAAATTATAACACTACGGTATCATAAAACTGTAGAGCATATGCTTGTATATATGCTAATAAAAGATCAAAATAGATTTGATTGTTCTTAATGTTGAACTAAAGACGTTCCAAAAATAAGTTTTGAAGAAATTAAAACATACTTAACCAATAAAGTTATTAAGAAATATGGATTCTCTAGAACAACATAATGAAATGCATAACTGTCAAAATAGACTGCATCTTTAGGGCCAACCCCTTCAACCTAAAAAAAAAAAAAACAATACCAGGTTGGACTTATGAAATAGTACCATGTTTTTTTAAAAAATAATTTTTGGCTCGACCCTATTTAGCCCTAGGGCTAGGCCGGCATAAGACTAGGGGCCGAATATTTTTATTTTTTATTTATAAAAAAATATATAATTTAAACAAAAATAAAAAAATAAATTTGAAAAAATAATAAACTGTTTTATTATAAAAAATTGACTGTGTTTTATCTTAAGTTGATTTATTGTTTTTGGAATAGTTTTATATATTTTATATTATAAAAAACTATATAATTCTATAGATTATTAGATGCAACCCTTACATAACGCCATTGGTGTGAATTCTAAGCCATGTCATCAAACATAGCTATGGCCTCATCATTATTCTTGTTTATAAAAGATCTACTAAATGTAGATTCAGCAATGTCCTGCTAGTGCCATTAAGCCCATCATAAAATATTTACATAAGCATCCATTCCTGAATACCAGAGGGCACTTCCTAAGTAGATCTCTAAATCTAGGCTAGGTATCTTGTACATCTTCATTGTTTTTCTAAGCAAACTGATGTATTTCATTCTTCATTCTTGTTGTGAGAGATTGTGGGTAGAATCTTTCTAGGAATGCCATACATAAATCATTCCAAGTAGGAATTGAACCTACAGGTAGGTCATATAGCCAATCCTTTTCCTCATCTCTCAATGAGAATGGGAATAATCTTAGATTAACAGTGTCTAGAATTAATGTACTAAGAAAGACCATAGGGTGTTTCAAGTGTAGAAACCGTTCATTGGAGCAAAGGGCTTCTTGAACCTTGGCTAGAAGAATTCTAAGCAAGTGTAGGTGATTGAAAATGATGACCAGAAATAGAGCAAGGTTATTGATAGGTTTGATTAAACGAATAATAGTACACTGAGGTTGAATGACCAATTTGACCACATAATTGGCAAGCTACAAATGATTTCTAAGCAAATCTACTACGTCTACCTTTTCTTGCAAAATTAGAACCTCTACCAGAATTACCATCCTTACCAGAACCAAAAATTTTGCCAAAACTACCATGATTTCTAAAATTCCTCAAAGTATTGTGAAAAGAATCTCGACCAATGAATCTATTCATAGATTACACGTTAATGAATTTAAAAGAAGATTATTCAACTGCCTTTTTATGCTTCTCGATTATGGCCTTTTAAGCCAACAATAAAGCCTCAACCTCACATATAGAATAGGTTTAATTCTAGTGGAAATAGAAGTAATAAAAGCATTGCAATCTTTATATAAACCATACAAAATACCTCAATATGATCATGAACAGAAACTAGATATCCAACGTTAACCAATGCATCAACAACTTATTTAACTTTAAGAAAATACTCATTTTGAAGGCATTGATCCTTTCTTAATATTCTTAAGCTATAATTTCAATTGATTAATTCTAGCTCTGGTTTGGGATGCGACGAATACCTGAATTCTCCCCAAACTTGATAAGATTTGTGACGCAGCAAGAAAGTGTAAATTGAAAGAAAACCAAAAAACCCAAACTATGTATTTTTTTTAAAAAATAATTTGAATGAATAGAAAGTTTGGATAACATAGGTTTAAATAGAAAGAAATAAAAAAAAAAAATCCTAATCCACATTAAGAAGAAAAGCTAATTCTAATCATAATCTATTTTAAATTCAAAAATAAAGAAAATACAAAAATCCAAAAACTCGTGTTTTTATGGTTTTTTTAGGGTTGAAATGGCCTCAACCAGATAAACCCTAGTTAAAACAATGTAGGGCTCAAAATAAGCTTCAAAACGATAGGTCATGGGCCTTGTGACTCTACCTAAGTTGAAAGTTATGCCCATTTTAGTCAAATAGGATGTTTTGCAACTCCTTTCTTCTTCTGGGCCTTATTGTGTTCGGTTTGCTTTATAAAATCAAACAACCCAATTTATGTCAGTCCCCTCCACTTAAGAAAAACCCTCCCTTGAGTAAATTAAATCATCTGGTACAAAGGACCCTTAGAAGAATAATAAGGAAAAATATCTGCCACATTCAATGTGTTGGAAATTCCCAAGGCATCTGCAAACCCACTGCATAAGAATTATCATTACTCTTCTCCAAAATATGATATGGCCTATATTTCTTAAGCTGCAACTTATTGTATGTGCCTACTAGAAACCTCTCATTCCTAAAAAATACCATTACCTAGTCACTAACCTGAAAACTTTGCTTCCTGTGGTGTTGATTTGTAGCCTTCTTATACCTGGCATTAGCTTGTTCCAATTTAGAATTTATCTTCTCCTGAACATCCTGCCACTAATTGGCTAAATTAGCTATAATTGCATTAGATTTGGGTAATTGAACTAAGTCAACAGCATGCTAGGGTGCCTTAGTATAGACCATAGAGAATGGTGTCCTACCCAAAGCAGTGTAGACAACATTGTTATATGCAAATTATGCCTGAGCTAATGCTTAGTCCCACTGTTTAGGCCTATCACCACAAATACTTCTAATAAGATTTCCTAGGGTCTGGTTAACTACCTCTGTTTACCCATTTATTTGTGGATGAGTTGTGCTACTGAAATTTAGTGAGGAGACAAACATCTTCCATAAAGTCCTCTAGAAGTGGTTGAGAAACTTACTGTCTCTATATGATATAATGGCTCTCGAAACCCTATGCAAATGAACTACCTCCCTAAAGAATAGTTTAGCCACATTGGTGGCATCTATAGTTTTCTAGCAAGGGATAAAATGTACCATCTTGGAAAACTTTTCGATCACCAAAAAAATAGAATCCATACCTCTCTGGGTTCTGGGTAATCCAAGGATAAAATCCATGGGCAACTCCTCCCAAATGTTTTTGGGGACAAGTAGCGGGGGTGTACAACCCTATATTCTACTATCCTTACACCACTAGCATCATAGTTAACTTCAAATAAAGCCTCAAAATCTAGAAATGCCAATAGTAGAGCAGTGTTCAACTTTTGTTTTCAGAACTACAAAACTAGTTTCAACTTTCTTCACCCCACTAAAATTTCATTTTTTTAGGCACTTGGTAATAGGTGCTGCAATGCTACTAAAATTTCTGATAAAATGTCTGGAGAATGTAACCAGCCCATGAAAACTCCAAATCTTAGATATGGTTGTAAGGATCGACCACTCTTTGATAGCCCGAACCTTCTCTTCATCCACACAAATGCTATCTGCACTAACTACTTAACCTAGAAATAATAGTTGATCTGTCATAAAACCACACTTATTTAGATTTGCATATAGTCTATTTTTCTACAAGACCTCCAAAACTTCTTGCATATGGGAAATATGATCCTCCTTTGTTCATCCATAAATTAAGATGTCATCAAATTAAACAACAACAAATCTCCTAATAAAATATTTTAATACTTGATTTATAAGTTGCATAAACATACTGAGAGCATTGGTCAAGCCAAATGGCATCACAAATCACTCATACAGTCCTTCCTTTGTCTTGAAAGCTGTCTTCTACTTATCTCTAGGTTTAATCCGAATCTAATTATACCCACTACGAAAATCAATCTTGGAGAAAACCTGTGCACCATGCAACACATCTAGGATGTCATTCAACTGCAGAATGGGAAACTTGTACCCTAATGCAATCTTATTAATTGCCTTGCTATCTACACACATCCTCTAGCTTCCATCTTTTTTTGAAGTTAATAATGTAGGAACAACATATAGGCTCATACCTTCCTGAATATACCCCTTTCTCAACAACTCCTCTATTTGTTTCTTCAAAATTTCTCCTTTTTTTGGACTCATTCTATAATGTTGTAAATTCGGTAGATTAGTGCTAAAAGTTAAATTAATGTCGTGCTAAATGTCTCTTATAAGTGGTAACCTCGTAGGTAACTCCTCAAGCACAATATTTCTAAACTCATCCAGGAACTGCCTAATTGCATTCGAGTGCTCCACAAATTCATTTACTTTTTCTAACACCAAAATCTGTCTCATGATCAAAGCGTGCACCTCCCTAATTTCTTTTATAGCCTCTTTAAATTCAAAAATGAGTGAGTCACAGTAAGGAAAGTCTGCCCATCCACTTTAGAACCTTTGATTCTAGAACTTACTTTTATTAGAAATATAGTGTATCTTTTACAATCCTTCTACAATTTGTAATTGTTCTCTCTTCCATCACATTGAGTTGCAACATCAAACTTCCAAGCATACCAAACAACAAATGACAAGCATTAATATCTACCACATTGTAATATATTTCATCTATATACTTACCAATGGAGAAACACCGTTCTGTCAACTAAATTTTGTCTTCGTCTTTGATCTAGCTAATTAAGTAAGGATTGGGACGCTTCTCTACTTTTAATCCTAAAGTCTTCATAGTGTCTTTTCCAATAATACTCTCATAGCTACCACTATTGACTATTACATCAAACACATGACTACGAATAGTACACCGCGTTTTGAATAGTTGATTCCTCTGTGTTTCATCCTCCTGTTTTGGGGTAAACGTTATACGCCTTATCACATAACTCGATCTCTCATTATTCTCGTATTCATCCTCAGACTCATTACCAGCTTCCTTAATGTCAAGGTCGTACACTTCTTCATCTTCTTCCTCTCACTATACTATATGCACTGGTTTTCTTTGAGGACAATCATTGGATATATGCCTAGGTTGTTGACATTTGTAAGACTTGCCTGTCATAGGTCTAGCATGAGAATTGACTACCTTTTGTGCCTCCTTTGCATCTATTACCTTCTGCTTTCCTATAATTTTAATCCTCCTATTCTTATTCTCTAGAACATTCTTACCTTTATCATTAGTAGTTTTAGATGTACCTTTCCCATAGTTTTTGTAAGGTTACTCTATTCTACTCCTTTCTTTTATGAGGTTTTTCAAAGTATTCCTTTTCATCACCCTCTAAATCGTCATCTAAATAAACATACCTTTCCTGACTATGAATTACAAGATTAGAGACAAGAATAGGCTACCTATGACCAACACCACTGCCATGCACTCTTCTACCATTATTCTTACCCTTGCTAAGATCTTCAAGTTATGCCACATCCTGACCAAGAATCTCTTCTAAACGATAAAACGTTCCTCGTGACATTGAAGATTGATATCGATTTGATCAACTCGAATTACCAATTCATCAATCTCCACCCCATGCTCTAGGATCTTAGCCCTTCAAATATTGTCGTGAGAGTTATCACTCCTTGTTGGACCTCCTGACATTGAGCCATCAAGCAAGCCACTTTGATACCAAATTGACGCTGCGATAAAGCATAAATTGAAAGAAAACTAGAAAACCTAAATTGTGTATTATTTTTGAAATAATATGAATGAATAGAAAGTTTGAATAACATAGGTTTAAATAGAATCCTTATCCAAATAAAAAAGAAAGATAATCCTAATCCTAATCTATTTTAAATTTAAAAATAAAGAATTTTAAAAAATTAGATAAAAATAAGAAAATGCCCAAAACTCATATTGTGAAGGGTTTTTTTAGGGTTGAAATGGCCTCAACTAGATAAACTTGAGTTAGGATGAAGTAGGCCTCTGAACAAGTTTCGAAACAACAGGTCATGGCCCTATAAATCTAGGTTGAAAGTTATGCCCATTTTAGTCAAACAGTGCTTTTTGCATACTCCTTTCTTCTTTTGGGACTTATTGTGTTTAGTTCGCTTTATAAAATCATTAGCAACCTGATATATGTCAATTTATCATAGCCAACCACCCTAGTGAGTATGCTTTCAACAATGGAAGAGAGATGGCACGATAGAAACAATTGATCCTGCTTCTCCCATGCAAGATATGCTTCATTGACTCTTTCCATAGCTACATCTTCTGCTGTAGAAAACCATGCTGGAATTACATCTGGTGCATCCAAATATTGCTATAGATAATGACCTCGAATACTTACTATGACATATTACTTCCATAAGAGAGAGTTATCCTTATTAAGCTTTAGGGACAGAGGATTTGAAAAGAAAACCAATCCTTTCCTTGTAGCTTGACTCTCCATTAGAGAACCATTCATGGCTATCACAACATGATAGGAAAGTTAAACTATGTAGAAACAAAAGAAAGGAAGGTAGAAGAAGAAAGAATGGAGAGAAAGAAGTAATATAATGTTATCCAATTTAGTGTACAACGGATTTACATAGGAAAGCTAATACAACAAAAGCATAAGAAAATGTAACAGAATGCAGTCTAAACTGCACAATTAATTTCTGTTGGATTGTAAGACCAAATAAGATCAATAGGGTCAGTCCACTATTATTCTTCTTTCTTTCTCCTACTATTGTTTGTCTGCCACACAATATTCTCCATGATTAAAGGAACTGTATCACTATTGTTTGTCTGCCACACACAAGATGCTCTATGATTAAAAGAGCTGCAGCAACTTGTATAAATTCCCTGTAAATATTGAATAATACACAACAAATATTTCTAACATTTCTGGTTGACATGGTATCAGAGCTAGGTTATGCTCTTTGAGTGTTCTTCCAGCCTTCCTTCCAGCCTTCATTGCTGGAGTTTTTCCCTGCTTTGCACCTAGTGTTTTCCTCCTCTGCCTTCATTGCAGTTTCTGTGCATCACAACCTATTTTGTTTGCTGTTTCTATCCTTGTTGTTGCTGGTGCTTTCATTGCTGCTCCTTCGCTGGTGGAAGCTGTGAAGTAGGTGGCCATCTATTGTTGGCCTTAATTGGATCACCCTACAAGCTGGTTTCGGCCTTAATTGCCCTTCACCCAGCCTTTATTACTGGTTACCTTTGCTGTTCTGCTACTATTGTTGCAAGCCACCTTCCTTCATCCCAAGTCTCTGCCACTCCTACATCAATTTCTGAGCCTTTATTGCCCAGCCATCTCACTCCTTCATTGCCCAAACCAGCCTTCATTGCTGGAGTATTTGTTTTACCTTACACCTAGTATTTTCTTTCTCTATTTTTTATCTCTAAACCTATCCTCTGTTTTGCTGCCTTTGTTTCTTTGTTTCCTTCACAGAAGACATACTCTCCTCTGGTTTTGCTCATAGTAAAAAAAAACTAGAGGGATTAAGACTATATATATCTATTATGTCTGAGGTTGTTGAATCAAGGGGGAGTGGCTAAACCCAACAGTACAGAGAACTACAACATATTCAAGCTACCTACAGACTAGATGGCAAGAATTATCTTAAATGGTCTCAACTTATTCGCACCATACTCAAAGGGAAAGGTAAGCTAAATCATCTTACGGGAACTGTAACATCCAATAATTTTCATTTTTAAATAATAATATTTTGTTATAAATAAATATATTTTTATTTGTTTAAAAATGAATATGTTCTGTTAAAAGTAAATCTATTTCTAATTAAAATAATTATTGTTTTACTTGAAATAATTATATTGGTCTTTAATGAATTTTTGTTATATTTTTGGAAATATTCTTTCTTTTAATATGTATAAAGATATTTATTTTGAGATTTGTTTTATTGTGATTTTTATCAAGAAAAATCATGATTTAAGAGTTTAACTAAAGGTTTATGAGAATGTAAATTTTTAGAAATTTTTAGAATATTTTAGGGTGAAAAACATAATTTATATGAATATATATGAAATAAAATAAGAATAATACTAAATATTTAATTATTAAATAATAATAATTAATATTATAAAAATAAAACAAAAAGGGAACGTGTATACAGAAGACGGAGAGAATTTTTGGAGAAATTTTAAACAAATAAATAGTGAGTGAATAGTAACTTTCAATTTTTTCTCTAAATCTGGAGTGCCTATTGGCTTCCAATCTCAAAACCGAGGGTGTTACTGGAATCAGGACGAAGAATACTACGGTTTTGACCGATCAGTTTTTCAAATCAACCGTTGAATCGCCGTAGATCTGAAGTAGAAAATTTTAGAAAAAGGTAAATTCTAAAACTTTTACTTAGAGACCTCCGATTGAAATTCTGACGCCAAAGATAGATTCAGGAGCTAGATAAACCTTAGGATAGATATATTTTTGGCCATCTAACAGCCTTTTTGTTCGTCGTGAATAGTGTTTTTCGGCGGGTAAATAGTATTTTCCAACAGGTGAATAGTATTTTCCGGCGTTGAATAGTGACCAGTTCCCGAAATTGCTATCTTGATTGTTTGGACCCTCCAAATACGTTTTTGAGGCTAATTCGATCAAATTCAGCTTGGAAAAGTACACTTTAGGGCTGTCCAATCTGGAGCCCTTACTAGGTGAGTAGATACCTCTTTCTATGACTTGTCCCATGTTCTTCTTGAATTATAAATGTATTATTGTTTCTGTTTATAAATTATTTATACTATTATAAGTTTCTGAAATGTGTTAAAATATCTGTTATACTTACGAACAGACACATAGTTCAAGAAGAGTATGGTTTTAGAAATGAATTTTGGAACTTATTGAATATGTGGTTCTAAATATATTTATCATTATTTGATAAAGTGAATATTATGTGCACGATGCATTGATTTGTAAAGCGATATACTTGTGAAAATTATGCATGTCATATTATAAATGAGATTGAATGACAAGCGTAAAGCTCATGGCGAGTTGCTTGATATTTTACATGTATATATATGTATTGATGTATATCGGCTGGTTGTATGGCTTGTGACGGTACCGAATAGGGGACGCCCTATTAGCCTGAGTGAGCCGGGGGAGGGCTGCTCCAACCGGGTGACAGTTGTAATGTGAGGAGGCAGTTAGGTGATGTACTCACATTCCCTAATCACTTATTGTGACTAGGGTCGATGTCACTATGCGTATAGCATATTTTCAACCGGGTGACAATGGTAATGTAAGGAGACAGTTGGGTGATGTACTCACATTCCCTGATCACTTATTGTGACTAGGGTCGAGGTCACTATGCGTATAGCAAATGAGTTATATTTTCATTGCATTGACCAGATTGCCGAGTGAGGCAGGTGCATTAAATATTTTTATTGCATTGACCAGATTGCTGAGTGAGGCAGGTGCATTAAAAGTGATGATTTTATCCCCAAATCATAATATTTTATTATAGCTTATGCAGCTAAGCATAACAACATTTGTTTAATGATCATACCATGGTGCATATGGTTTTGGATATCTGAATATCCTTTAATTTGAGAATATTTGAAATACGGGTCCCATATGAATGTACTTCTGAACTGTATTTTCTATGTAACAAATTTTAAAATATAAGTACATCCATATGCTGACCTAAGAAGTCATAGGAGGAATTATTTGCTCACTGAGTTGTCAAACTCACTACACGATATTTCTACATTTTTCAGATAAGAATATCAGAGTCTGATTCAACAGATAGGTGTTTTATTCTCTGGGTGAGTCTACGTTGCTTCTAAGGCTCACGGTTTTTGAATTATACTGTATTTGTATTCTAGAGTGTGTTCTGAATGCTACAGGTAGGATCCCCGTTTCTGTTGTACTTTGATGTTTAAAGACTTAGTTTGTATATTATGTATACATGAGAGAAATGACAAAGAATTGAATTGTGCTTATTTATGGAGATTATTTTATTGCGAGAAAAAAATGTTTATTTTACGTAACGTAAATTGGGGGTGTTACAAGTTGGTATCAAAGCCTTAGGTTTCCCTATGGCTATCAGAGCAAAGGATTCTTTAGTAGGACCTTTAGTATCGATATGAGCCGGACATATTTATACTTCAGGCGCTGTTAAGGGATTCTATAAGGTTTCAAATTCTTTTCTTTTCCAAGTTGCTAAAGTTTATAGTATAAGATAGATTGAATATTGTGACATATTAAGAAGTATCTATAGATCAATTATAACTTGAAAGTGGAAGAGATATGAGTCTTAAAGAATTTAAAGAATTGAGACAGATACCAAATATGATGGCTTCTGAATGTGACATCCGTTGTACCCGGTTGTCTAGATATGGTAGACTGTGATGTGATATTGAGAATGAATTAGTTGGCATTATGTCATGTCATGATGAAATATCACTATAAGGTAAATAAATTCAATATTCTTGGGGAATTTTCTTTCGTGATACAAGGGGATCGTAGGGAGATACCCAGTAATCTAATCTCTGCTTTAATATCCCATAAGTGATTATAAAAAGATGTTAAGAATATTTGACAATGTTGAGAAATATTGATATTAAGTAAACCAGTATAAATCAAGTGCAAGTGGTTAGAGAATTTTCTGATGTAATTCCTAAGGAATTGCCAGGATTATGTCGAAACAATAAATAGAATTTTGTATTGATTTATTTCCTAGAACCTAACCAGTGTCTATATTTCCATATAGAATGGCACCCATTGAATTTAAAGAACTGAAAAAGAAATAGTTACAAGATATGTTAGACAAGGGATTTAAAAGTCTTAGTACTTTTACTTGGAGTGCTCCAGTTTTATTTGTGAAAAATAATGATGAATCACTATAACTATGCATAGATTATAGACGATTGAATAAAGTGATCTATTTGACCAGTTAAAAAGTGCTCAACATTTTTCAAAAATTGACTTGATTTGATATCTAAATATCATCAATTAAGGATAAGAGAAGAGGATAT
Source organism: Gleditsia sinensis (assembly GCA_037074535.1). Lineage (NCBI taxonomy): Eukaryota > Viridiplantae > Streptophyta > Magnoliopsida > Fabales > Fabaceae > Gleditsia > Gleditsia sinensis. The sequence goes on from CM073475.1 coordinate 19,074,783, forward strand.
TACAAAAATTGCTTTCAGGAGTCGGCATAGACACTATGAGTTTTTAGTTATGTCATTTGGATTGACAAATGCCCTAGCTACATTCATAGATTTAATGAATAAGTAATTAAGCCATCCCTGAATCAAGTTGTTATTATATTTATTGATGATATACTAAAATATTCCAAGAGTTAAGAGTAACATAAGCAATATTTAAAGATAGTTATACCAACTCTAAGGGAGTAGCGTTGGTAAGGATGATATCCAAGTTGACCCTAAGAAAGTAGAAGTAGTACAACAATGGCATGTCCTACTACAGTTACAGATAAAGATCCAAATCTAACTTGCGCTTCCTGCGGTTGTCTGTCGTCCATTCTATTCGAGCCATAGTTGAATCAGGTACATGAACATATGCTTGTAAAGCATCAATCAACTCTTCAACATTTGAAGCTGAGATGAGAATTCGTTGTGCTGAGTGTGGGATAAACTTTTGTTCCACAACATGATCAAGAAAAGACAACAGACCATCAAAGAAATGGTTAACATTTAACAAACCTATCAATTTGTGATGCATATTCAATTGTGCCCAAGATACTATTTGAAAAATCTCCTCTAAAGTACCAAAACCCCCTGGTAAGGCAATGAAAGTATCAGCATTGCTCATCATTCTAGACATGTGCTCATGCATAGAAGCAACCCTAAATTCTTCCCCAATTGTCTTCCCTATGATGCTGGATGTAGCTAGAGCTGTAGGAATAATACCTAGAACTTAGCATCCTCCTACATGTGCAGCTGTAGCCACACACCCCATTAACCCATGGTTACCTCCACCATACACTAAATGAATTCTTCTCCTAGCCAGCACCATACCCAGATTTTGTGTTGCTTTAACATACTTCCCATCTTTTCCAGGACTGGAACCACAAAGACACAAATATTTCAAAACTGACGGAATGCAGTTTCCTCCATAATTTCTATCACCTAAACTTTGAGTATAGACAAAGATACTAATGTAAGTATTTATAGAACTAAGAGAATGGCATATTTATAATAGCTATGCGAATAGGCCGGGTATTATTAGAACAACTATGTGAGTGATTGGTGGATATCAGCTAAATTAAAGGTATAAAAAAAATTCAAAAATGACGGCAAGCATGTATATGTACAGTAGTTATGACTATGACCCATATTAGGCATATAAAGAGAATAAGGTTAAGATATCACCAGAAAATTCTCTTTTCTTGTTGTCCTTGATGAAGGATTGATGTCTTGATTCTTGTAGAAAAGTTGTAGGTGATAGCCATCATTGTAAAAAAAATAAAAATGCAAACCAATTAATTGTTGAAGAGAAACAATCAAATGATTTATTTTATTTTCTCAATGTTTTTGCCAGTCGACTATCTGTATTATTAAGTCGATTGGCTATTTTGAGAAATTTTAATTTGGACTGGTTATTTTACAATTGATTGATTACATGTATTTAGAAGCAATCAACTGTATCCTACCAGTTAACTATGTATTCTTTGATTTTCACAAACTTTTATAAGATCAGAAATGTTTCTTTTCCATGTGATATTCTTCCACCGAATAACAATATCTTTGAATTAGATTTTGGCACATATATTCAAAATTTGCGGCCACCGATTTTTGCCGAAATCGTAGTTAGATTTTGTTTATAGATTGTCAAGAATTACGGCCACCAATTTTAATGTTTCAATGCCTTGTTCAAATTTCTGACTTCCTATTTTGGCACCATGCTCTATTATGTATTCCGCATTTTCTGCTGCATCGCCCTTCATTAATGTTTGGCATTAAATGTAAGGTTCTTTTTTTCCTTCTTACAAGGAGGTTTAAATTATTTTCTTTGAAATTCAGTTATTATGGTGTCATAGTGGATATAGGTAAAAGTAATGAAAATTTTGAGAGGAACAGAAGGATGATGACCTTATGATGTTTTGATGAATGTAATCAAGAGAATGAACCATGTCTGAAAATAATGAAAGGCGATCAAGGTATTTGAATTAAGGGATTATACCATGCTAAGTTGAGTTTAGTATCTAGGATTTGAATTATGTTGAGACTGAAAATGTACGTGTGAGTAATTGTTGAGAAAAATCTTCTCGAAATGATATGGTGAATTAAATGGGATTGACATAAGTTAGAATGAGGTGCTTTTGGATATGATAGAGAAAGGATTGAAATTTTTGATAATGAATTTATTGGTATTAATAAAAAGGTATAGAGTCACTGTGATTATAAGGTAAATTGTTTAGAAATAGGGAGCATTAAGAAAATGTTTTAAAGAGAGGAATTGAAATATGTGGAATTTATGTGAGCATGGGCAAAATGAGACAAGGGAATTAGTGATCATAATTTTTATTTGGAAGTGTTGATAGTGGAAATTTTGGTGGTACTTAGACATTAAATTCCTTACAATGTAATTAGTGATTTTAGCTACCGAAAGTTTATCGAAAGGTTTATTTGAAAAGAATCAATTGAGAAACGTTTATGATAGTTTGGAAATGTACTAGAAGAATCAATGGTGATAGAACTCTTTGATGATGGAATGTGGAAAGTAGAATTTATGTGAATTAGTTTGGCCTACCAAAGTGGGAGTGTGGAGAACATTTTAAAATAACGTCCGAACAGAGCATAAGTGATCTAGGTATATGTATTAATGAGGTTTGGAAAGATATACATATTAGATTCTTCTTATGTTACCTAATTCCAAGAAATTCAATTGGACAAAAATTTGGCTTAACTATGGATACAATTGATGTTTATTGTTGATTGACAAGTGAAGAACTTATGGATGAAAGAAATCCCTATGAATAAGTTATATGAAAAAATCACTCAAATGAAGAGACCTTAAAAAGTAAAGATGTTATACAGAAAAGGTATCTCCAATTAGTTGAGTAATAAGATTGGTAACTCCGAATTATGCCTTGATTTTATTCCCTACATGTGGTAGGATAGGCTGAAATTCGGGGACCGAATTTCTTAAGGGGGGAAGAATGTAACATCCCATCATTTTTATTTTTAAATAATAATATTTTGTTATAAATAAATATATTTTTATTTGTTTAAAAATGAATATGTTCTGCTAAAAGTAAATCTATTTTTAATTAAAATAATAATTATTTTACTTGAAATAATTATATTGGTCTTTAATGGATTTTTGTTATATTTTTGGAAATATTCTTTCTTTTAATATGTATAAAGATATTTATTTTGAGATTTGTTTTATTGTGATTTTTATCAAGAAAAATCATGATTTAAGAGTTTAACTAAAGGTTTATGAGAATGTAAATTTTTAGAAAATTTTGGAATATTTTAGGGTGAAAAATAGAATTTATATGAATATATATGAAATAAAATAAGAATAATACTAAATATTTAATTATTAAATAATAATATTTAATATTATAAAAATAAAATAAAAAGGGAACGTGTATGCGGGAGACGGAGAGAATTTCTAGAGAAATTTTAAACGAATGAATAGTGAGTGAATAGTAACCTCTAACTTTTTCTCTAAATCTGAAGTGCCTATTGGCTTCCAATATCAAAACTGAGGGTGTTACTGGAATCAAGACGAAGAATACTACAGTTTTGACCGATCAGTTTTTCAAATCAAATGTTGAATCGCCGTAGATCTGAAGTAGAAAATTTTAGAAAAAGGTAAATCCTAAAACTTTTACTTAGAGACCTCCGATTGAAATTCTGACGCCGAAAATAGATTCAGGAGCTAGATAAACCTTAGGATAGGTATATTTTCGGCCATCTAACTGTAACAACTCCATTTATGTAATTTTTTTTTTTTTTTAAATACCATGAAGTTATTACCTCGTTACAACTTAACTCAATATAACATTTATTTAATTTATACAATACTGAGTTTCCATACACACTATTATTTTACAAACTACAAACCATTATTTTACAAACATTTGTACAAAGATACATATTAGTTCTAATCATCTATATCGACTACTTCCGGGGACACTGGTTCGGGTGGCACGTCCACCGGAATCTCAGTTACATCTACGACAGTTACATCAGAAATAACTGGAAGTTGCCCAAGGTAGGGCACCTCGATCCAACGTACAGAGATAATAAGTGTCATAGAGAATATCTGCATATTTATTCTTCTGAACATGATATGGAAATATAGTGAGAATTAAATCCCAGTAAGTTCAACAATAAATCATAATTTACCATCAATATAGTTCATCACGTCATGTTCAGCTGTATAAACTACAGAAAATATCTTTAGGTCACATGAATGCACTTTATCATGCACATGAAAATTATACAGTTATGACATGTATGGCATGAATAACTATTTTTCGAATTTCATATGATGGCTATCCACTTATTCTTACTTCAAGCTACCCCGGTCAGGGTGAGTATTCTCTACTTTTCGGTACGGGCTTATCTCGCTCCGTCCGACATGGCACACTTTCTCTTTCTTTTCTTATTAACATGATCATAACCGTTGGTAGGGCGTCCCCTACTGGTGCACCACACGGATTGCCATGTGACCGTGCTCATTTCTTTTCTTTTCACAATGATAGCCAAAAATATGCTTTCAATAACAAGTATGTTCATCAAAATATAACTATTACCATAAATCATTGGTAATCATGCCATGAACATAACCATTTAAAATATCACTTTATAAAACATTTCCATGTCAAAATTCCATACTAATACCTTAGTAACTGGATAGTAATTATAGTCTGTAAACAGCGCACCAGAAAAGTTCCCAGGAAAGAGAGGTGGGTCACTAATGGACACGCTTAAGTACCATGTCTTTCCTTGCCAGAGCTTTCCTTAGACATGCACTTTTCACAAATCACAATTTTGTTTTCCAGTAACTAGAATAATTCTTTTCTGATGTGAAAATACTGCAACCACGGAGCATACTAAGATTTTTCAAATAAAACCGGCACTTTCAAAACTTCTTGTAAATTTATATGAGTACTAGGGTAAATTCCATGTTAAAAATTACACACTTAAAATGGTAGTAAGTTCATGCAATGGCAATGGCTATGGCTATACTAGTCATTTATTAAGATTCATCTTCTTTTTTAAATACTAATTTTATTTCTTTATTTTCTTGATGCAGGTTTTCATCATATCTAACCTTCTCTTACTAATCAGAGCATAACTCCCTCAATTTAACTCTGATGTAGGTGATCTTGGTGTCGATTTCAAGATAAAACAATTATCTAAAACTATTATGTTGAACATTGTAGCGAAAAATTAAGAAACAAATGTGATATTACTCCATAAAAGTACATGATAGTTCCTCTCGGATAGGTTCTGACCATTACTGACTAATTAGACCATATCTCCCAAATTGGAACTCCAAATTGCGTTATTCCAGTTGGTAAAAATCCATGAGCCATATATCTATAATTGTTATGTTGGCGCGCTATTTTAATTCCCTACAGAATATTCCCAGAAATTCAAAAACTAAAGCATTAATAACATACTCTTCCCTGAATAAACATTTTCTGACCTCTGCTTACTAATCGGATTATATCTACCTCATATGAACTCCAAATTGCATAATTCCAGTGGGTATATTTCCATGAGACATAGATATATAACTTTCATGTTAACCATTTATTTTAATTCCATAAAGAAAATTACCAGAAATTAAAATACAAAAGCTGTCCTAACATAATCTTCCCTGATGAACCATTTTCTGACCTTGGCTTACTAATTGGACCATATCTACCACATGTGAACTCCAAATTGAATGATTCCAGTGGCTAAACATCCATGACACACATATCTTTAATTCTTATGTTGACCATTTATTTTAATTCCCTACCAATAATTCCCAGAAATTAAATTACCGAAGCTATCCTAACATATTCTTCCCTGATGATTCATTTTCTGACCTTTGACTACTAATCAGACCATAGCTACCTCATATGGACTCCAAATGGAATGATTCCAGTGGCTAAAAATCCATGACACATTTATCTTTAATTCTTATGTTAACCATTTATTTTAATTCCCTACCAATAATTCCCAGAAATTAAATTACCGAAGCTATCCTAACATATTCTTCCCTGATGATTCATTTTCTGACCTTTGACTACTAATCAGACCATATCTACCTCATATGGACTCCAAATGGAATGATTCCAGTGGCTAAAAATCCGGGACACATATATCTTTAATTCTTATGTTAACCATTTATTTTAATTCCTTATAGATTGTTCCCAGAAATTAAAATACCGAAACTTAAAATTCTGCCACCCATAACCATAACCATGCAGAACTATCTACACCAACCTAAGTATTCAAACATACATCACATGCAAGATCAATATGTAACATGATATAGCAACATCATGACCAATCATAAAAGTTCTAAGATCAAAATCTCATATATATATTATAAGTTTCAAAAGTTTTCTTCAAAAAGAAGTATTGTTAAACTTACCTTTAGCTTTCTAAACTTCTCCTTCTTCTTCCTTCCTTTCTTCTTCTCTCTTCTCTCCTTTCCTCACTCTACCTTGCTTCTATTTCTCTCTCTTTCTCACTTGGACGAAATTAAAGTGTTGTAAGGGTGGGTTCTCTTATATAGACCACCAAATAATTCACCTTTCATGATCATGGATCTACCTTATCACAATTAAGATACACTTTGTTGAATTTTTGGAAAACAAACAACTTATGTTCTTGTCTTCCTCTTCCTTAGTCAAGATATGCATAGGAAAAGGAGATTTGTATTTTGAAAATTATGATGATATGTTCTTAAGATAAGGGACAAGGTCCCTTTGATTTAGGGATTCATTTAATTTTTCTTTTGTCTTAATCAATTATGATAGGTTGCCTTTTTAAGTGGCAAATTTCTAGCCCTTCAATCTCCATTATTTGGTTGATATTATTTGTGTGGGCTATGAATGTTTTGTCCTAATACCATGTATTATCATACCACTTGCTAAAATTATGAGTGAAGGATATAGATGTTTTTGTCCTAAAGCCTTGTATTATCATGCCACTTGCCTAAATGATGAATGTAGAATCACACCACTTGCTAAATTTTTGTCTTAATGCCATGTAACCTAATCTTTATTCTTATTATTATATCATCATCTAATTTATTTTATTTTATTTTTCCTCTTGGATTTGGGCTTATTCTTACCCCTTATGGGCTTGTCCTACCCATTTTCTTTGCTTTGGATAAAATTCTTCCTTTCTTGGTGGGCTTGGTCACATTTTCATAATTTTTGGGCTATTGGTGAAATTACTATATCCTAGTCCAAGTCTATGTTTAATTTCTTGTTTAGGTTATCCAATGGGCTTGCTAGAAACTTATGTGAAGTGGAAAAACTCTATATGAAGTGTCCATAGGTAAAAGCCCAATGTATGGGTAAAGATTTTAAACTTAGTAACTATAGTTCTTGAATTAGGAAAAATTACCCTAATTCAATGTTCTTTGAAATTTTAAGACCTTTACTTGTTTCTAAAAATTTATCTTCCTTATCCAAGAATTTTGCATCTCTTTAGTATGTTATTTCTAATTTCTTTCCTATTAGATTTTCCTTCTTTATTTGTTCTCTTAATGTTAGAAACATTTTCTATGCATATACATAAGGTGAAGAATTTCTAAGGATTATATTTCCTTAGATATCTAAAATATTGTCTAATAAATTTTATTTCCTTAATTAAAATTTTTTATGTACCTTTATCAATAAAAGAAACGAAATTAAGGATGTTACATTTCTCTCCCCCTAAAAGAAATTTTGTCCTCAAAATTTCAGAAATTACCTTATAAGAACAATTGCGGATATTTCTTCCTCATGACTTCTTCCAGCTCCCAAGTTGCTTCTTCCGGAGTCAAACCTTCCCATAACACCTTAACTAGGGGAATGGTTTTATTTCTCAGTTGCTTCACGTCAGTGTCCAATATGGATGCAGGTACTAGCTGGTATGTCATGTTCTCCTTTATTTGGATTGGTTCATCCAGTATTATATGTGATGAATCTGAAAGATACTTCCGCAGCTGTGATACGTGGAAAACATTATGCAGGTTGGACAAATTAGGTGGGAGAGCAACTTGATATGCTGATGTCCCAACTTTCTTTAGAATTTGGTAGGGTCCTAAAAATCGCGGACTTAACTTTCTTGTTTTGAGAGACCTACCAACTCCAGTAGTCGGGGAAAGTTTCAGAAATACATGGTCTCCTTCCTCAAACTCTAAAGGTCTATGTCTCTTATCATAGTAACTCTTTTGCCGACTCTGAGCTGTAAGTATTTTGTTTCGTATCATCCTGATTTGTTCAGTGGTTTGTTGAACTAAATCAGGACCTAACAAGTTCTTTTCTCCTACCTCGAACCAACATAGTGGAGATCGGCACTTTCTACCGTATAAAGCTTCATAGGGGGCCATCTTAATGCTAGAGTGATAGCTATTATTATAAGCAAACTCTACTAAAGGTAGGTACTTATCCCATCCTTTACCTTGCTCTATCACACAGGCCCTCAACATATCTTCTAGGGTTTGAATGGTTCGTTCTGTCTGCCCGTCAGTTTGAGGATGGTAGGCAGTACTGAACCGCAATTGAGTACCAAAAGCTTCTTGCAACGCCTTCCAAAACCTCGACGTGAACCTCGGATCTCTATCAGAAACAATATTTAAGGGAATCCCATGGAGTCTAACTATTTCCTGAACGTACAATTGGGCCAATTTATCTAGTGAAAAGTTTATTTTTATGGGCAAAAAGTGAGCAGATTTGGTTAATCTGTCAACTATTACCCAGATAGAGTCATGTCCCACTGAGGTCTTAGGTAAACCTACAACAAAGTCCATCGAAATACTGTCCCATTTCCATTCAGGAATCTCCAGAGGTTGAAGAAATCCTGCTGGCTTTTGATGTTCCACTTTCACCTTCTGACAAGTTAAACATTTTGCCACGAACTCAGCAATGTCATTTTTCATCCCTGGCCACCAATACATCCTTTTTAAATCCTGGTACATTTTAGTGCATCCAGGATGGATTGTGTATTTACTTTGATGCGCTTCCTTCAGTATCTTAGTCCTCAACTCTTGTTCTTGAGGGACACAAATCCTTCCCTGATACATGATTGCTCCATCTTCCATTACAGAAAAATTACCTTGGTCTTTATGATCTTGTAAGTATTGATCGTGAGCTTGAGCTTCTTTGATCTGGGCTCTAAGGTCAGACCCTATACTTAAACCATTAATGACTAGATTCTTTGGAGTAAGAGTAGTGGCTAGCTTCAAATTTCGAAACTCCTCTAGCATCTGCATCTCATACACCATCATCTGACCCATATGCAGAGATTTTCGACTCAAGGCATCTGCTACAACATTCGCCTTTCCGGGATGATACTTTATCTCAAACTTGTAGTCATTGAGGAATTCTACCCATCTTCGTTGCCTCATATTTAACTCCTTCTGATCAAAGAGGTATTTAAGACTCTTATGATCACAATATACTTCAAAGGTTGCCCCGTATAAATAGTGTCGCCAAATCTTTAAGGCAAACACTACTGCCGCTAATTCAAGATCATGGGTTGGATAGTTTCCTTCGTGGGGTCTTAGTTGTCTAGAGGCGTAAGCAACTACTCTCTTGTCTTGCATTAACACACACCCTAGCCCTTTCTTTGAAGCATCACTATACACTTCAAAATGTCCTGTGGGGTCTGGAATAATTAAAACAGGAGGAGTGGTCAGTCTTGTCTTCAGCTCCTGAAAACTAGCATCACATTGATCAGTCCATTTGAAAGGACTTCCCTTCCTGGTCAATTTAGTCAATGGCAAGGCTATACGAGAGAAGTTTTGTATAAATCTCCTGTAGTATCCTGCCAAACCAAGGAAACTTCTGATTTCCGTAACCGTCTTTGGTGTCTCCCACTTAATCACTGCTTCCGTCTTGCTAGGATCTACGGCTACCCCTCTATTAGAGATGACATGTCCGAGAAACTTCACCTCTGACAACCAAAATTCACACTTCTCCAATTTAGCATATAACTTTTTCTCTTTCAGCACTTGTAGCACGATTCGGAGATGTTGTTCATGTTCTTTCTCACTCTTAGAATATATCAAGATGTCATCAATGAACACTACAACAAATTGATCTAGGTAGGGTCGAAAAATGCGATTCATGTAATCCATGAAAATTGCAGGTGCATTAGTCAACCCAAAGGGCATTACGAGAAACTCATAGTGCCCATACCTAGTCCTGAAGGCAGTTTTTGGTATGTCCTCCTCCTTAATCCTAATCTGATGATATCCTGATCGCAAGTCAATTTTAGAAAAGATGGAGGCACCCTTTAATTGATCCAATAAGTCATCTATCCTAGGGAGAGGGTACTTATTTTTGATAGTCACCTTATTCAGCTGTCTGTAATCTATGCATAGTCTCAAACTCCCGTCTTTCTTCTTAACAAACAATACAGGAGCTCCCCAAGGTGATACACTCGGTTTAATGAATTGCTTGTCTAATAGTTCCTCCAACTGCTTCTTTAGTTCTTGTAGTTCCTTCGAGGCCATTCGATATGGTGCAATAGAGATAGGCCCTGTCCCAGGTAGGAGATCAATAGAGAACTCTATCTCTCTCTTGGGAGGTAAGCCTGGAATATCTGATGGAAACACTTCAGGAAACTCGTTGGCTATTGGAATTTCATCAAGTTTCGATTCGACTTCTAGGTTTGATAAATACAAGAGAATGTATCCAAGTACTCCATTCTTCAACTCCCTATTAACTTGATTGGCATTTAACATCAATAACTGGACCTCCTCTTTCGGAGTAGAAGGTAGAAATTCAACGGTCTTGTTACAACAATTCAACAAGACTCGATTTCTAGACATCCAGTCTAACCCTAGAATGACCTCAATACCTCTTAAAGGTAAACTGACGAGGTCTACAGAAAAAGTTTTCTCCTGGATGGTGACTTGACAGTCCTTACATACAGAGGAAGTTAATACCCGTTCCCCTGTAGGGGTTACTACAGATAGCTCATAGGGAGTTTCAGAAATAGGGAACTGAAACTTCCTAATACATTCTTCTGATATAAATGAATGACTAGCACCAGAGTCAAATAACACCATAAGAGCAAATCCATAAATATAGCATGTACCTTGAATCATTTCAGAAGATTGAGCTGCCTCTTGGCCGCTCAGGGTGAAAACCCTTCCTTTCACCTGAGGCCTCTGTTCTGGCTGCTTTCCTACATTCTGTGGGCAGTTTTTCGCAAAATGTCCCTTCTGTCCGCAATTGAAGCAGACATCTTGTCCCATGTAGCATGGCCGGTTACCATGCATGCGTCCGCATTTAGCGCACTTGACTGAGGCGAGGTCTTGTTGAAAAGGCCTAGGACCCGCAATCAATGGCCTCTTACCAGCTCCATATCCACTTCTTCTCACGTTCTTTCTAGGGTTGGGAAAATTTTTCTTCCTTTTCCATAGGTTTCGCCTTTGCTTCTCGTCCTCCACTGCCCTTAAACTCTTTTCCAGGAGTCTGCATTTATTTATCAGAGGTACAAACTCCCTGATCTCCATAGCTATAACAGCATTCTTTAACTCCGGGTTTAGTCCCGCTTCAAACTTAACCGCCTTCCATGCTTCATCTGGGTTATATCGTAGATAAGAGGAGAACTTAGACAGCTCCTCGAACCTTGCGATATACTGGTCCACGGTCATGCTTCCTTGCCTGAGTTGGAGAAATTCGATCTCTTTCTCTGCCCGTACAGTACTTGGAAAGTACTTTTCAAAGAAAATGTCCTTGAACACTTGCCAGGTGATCTGTCTTCCCTGATGAGCTAAAAGTTCTCTAGCTCCACGCCACCAGTATTCTGCTTCATCCTTTAACATATATGCAGCAAAAATGATTTGCTGCTCTTCAGTACAGCCCATCACTTCAAAGATTTTCTCTAATTCCCTAATCCACCTTTCGGCTACCGTTGGGTCATAACCACCTTGGAAACAAGGTGGTCTAGTCCTCAGGAACTCGGATATACCATTATCTTTTCCAGCCGTCCGGTTGTTAGGACCAATCTCAACATTTGTGTTATTAGCATTCTGGAGATGTTGTAAAATTTGGTTGGTGGTCATAACTTGGTCTCGAATTGCTGTGGCCAGGTTGTGCAGGGTTTCCTCTGCATTGGTTGCTGGATTCCTCCTTGGTGGTGCCATTTCCTACTATGGTACAAAACAAAGTTATGCTGCTATTGAGGTGATCAAGCCCAATAGTTAGTTCAAAAATATTTAATAGCAGTCATAACACCACCTCGGCATATAGATAGGAAACACTAGTAATTTCTTACCTATATGAATCACTGATCCCCTACACAGCACAACCACAACATACTCAAGACACTATAAGATCGATTCAGATAACCATCCAACTACTGGCCATCTAGGATCGACCTGCTCTGATACCAATTATGTAACAACTCCATTTATGTAATTTTTTTTTTTTTTAAATACCATGAAGTTATTACCTCGTTACAACTTAACTCAATATAACATTTATTTAATTTATACAATACTGAGTTTCCATACACACTATTATTTTACAAACTACAAACCATTATTTTACAAACATTTGTACAAAGATACATATTAGTTCTAATCATCTATATCGACTACTTCCGGGGACACTGGTTCGGGTGGCACGTCCACCGGAATCTCAGTTACATCTACGACAGTTACATCAGAAATAACTGGAAGTTGCCCAAGGTAGGGCACCTCGATCCAACGTACAGAGATAATAAGTGTCATAGAGAATATCTGCATATTTATTCTTCTGAACATGATATGGAAATATAGTGAGAATTAAATCCCAGTAAGTTCAACAATAAATCATAATTTACCATCAATATAGTTCATCACGTCATGTTCAGCTGTATAAACTACAGAAAATATCTTTAGGTCACATGAATGCACTTTATCATGCACATGAAAATTATACAGTTATGACATGTATGGCATGAATAACTATTTTTCGAATTTCATATGATGGCTATCCACTTATTCTTACTTCAAGCTACCCCGGTCAGGGTGAGTATTCTCTACTTTTCGGTACGGGCTTATCTCGCTCCGTCCGACATGGCACACTTTCTCTTTCTTTTCTTATTAACATGATCATAACCGTTGGTAGGGCGTCCCCTACTGGTGCACCACACGGATTGCCATGTGACCGTGCTCATTTCTTTTCTTTTCACAATGATAGCCAAAAATATGCTTTCAATAACAAGTATGTTCATCAAAATATAACTATTACCATAAATCATTGGTAATCATGCCATGAACATAACCATTTAAAATATCACTTTATAAAACATTTCCATGTCAAAATTCCATACTAATACCTTAGTAACTGGATAGTAATTATAGTCTGTAAACAGCGCACCAGAAAAGTTCCCAGGAAAGAGAGGTGGGTCACTAATGGACACGCTTAAGTACCATGTCTTTCCTTGCCAGAGCTTTCCTTAGACATGCACTTTTCACAAATCACAATTTTGTTTTCCAGTAACTAGAATAATTCTTTTCTGATGTGAAAATACTGCAACCACGGAGCATACTAAGATTTTTCAAATAAAACCGGCACTTTCAAAACTTCTTGTAAATTTATATGAGTACTAGGGTAAATTCCATGTTAAAAATTACACACTTAAAATGGTAGTAAGTTCATGCAATGGCAATGGCTATGGCTATACTAGTCATTTATTAAGATTCATCTTCTTTTTTAAATACTAATTTTATTTCTTTATTTTCTTGATGCAGGTTTTCATCATATCTAACCTTCTCTTACTAATCAGAGCATAACTCCCTCAATTTAACTCTGATGTAGGTGATCTTGGTGTCGATTTCAAGATAAAACAATTATCTAAAACTATTATGTTGAACATTGTAGCGAAAAATTAAGAAACAAATGTGATATTACTCCATAAAAGTACATGATAGTTCCTCTCGGATAGGTTCTGACCATTACTGACTAATTAGACCATATCTCCCAAATTGGAACTCCAAATTGCGTTATTCCAGTTGGTAAAAATCCATGAGCCATATATCTATAATTGTTATGTTGGCGCGCTATTTTAATTCCCTACAGAATATTCCCAGAAATTCAAAAACTAAAGCATTAATAACATACTCTTCCCTGAATAAACATTTTCTGACCTCTGCTTACTAATCGGATTATATCTACCTCATATGAACTCCAAATTGCATAATTCCAGTGGGTATATTTCCATGAGACATAGATATATAACTTTCATGTTAACCATTTATTTTAATTCCATAAAGAAAATTACCAGAAATTAAAATACAAAAGCTGTCCTAACATAATCTTCCCTGATGAACCATTTTCTGACCTTGGCTTACTAATTGGACCATATCTACCACATGTGAACTCCAAATTGAATGATTCCAGTGGCTAAACATCCATGACACACATATCTTTAATTCTTATGTTGACCATTTATTTTAATTCCCTACCAATAATTCCCAGAAATTAAATTACCGAAGCTATCCTAACATATTCTTCCCTGATGATTCATTTTCTGACCTTTGACTACTAATCAGACCATAGCTACCTCATATGGACTCCAAATGGAATGATTCCAGTGGCTAAAAATCCATGACACATTTATCTTTAATTCTTATGTTAACCATTTATTTTAATTCCCTACCAATAATTCCCAGAAATTAAATTACCGAAGCTATCCTAACATATTCTTCCCTGATGATTCATTTTCTGACCTTTGACTACTAATCAGACCATATCTACCTCATATGGACTCCAAATGGAATGATTCCAGTGGCTAAAAATCCGGGACACATATATCTTTAATTCTTATGTTAACCATTTATTTTAATTCCTTATAGATTGTTCCCAGAAATTAAAATACCGAAACTTAAAATTCTGCCACCCATAACCATAACCATGCAGAACTATCTACACCAACCTAAGTATTCAAACATACATCACATGCAAGATCAATATGTAACATGATATAGCAACATCATGACCAATCATAAAAGTTCTAAGATCAAAATCTCATATATATATTATAAGTTTCAAAAGTTTTCTTCAAAAAGAAGTATTGTTAAACTTACCTTTAGCTTTCTAAACTTCTCCTTCTTCTTCCTTCCTTTCTTCTTCTCTCTTCTCTCCTTTCCTCACTCTACCTTGCTTCTATTTCTCTCTCTTTCTCACTTGGACGAAATTAAAGTGTTGTAAGGGTGGGTTCTCTTATATAGACCACCAAATAATTCACCTTTCATGATCATGGATCTACCTTATCACAATTAAGATACACTTTGTTGAATTTTTGGAAAACAAACAACTTATGTTCTTGTCTTCCTCTTCCTTAGTCAAGATATGCATAGGAAAAGGAGATTTGTATTTTGAAAATTATGATGATATGTTCTTAAGATAAGGGACAAGGTCCCTTTGATTTAGGGATTCATTTAATTTTTCTTTTGTCTTAATCAATTATGATAGGTTGCCTTTTTAAGTGGCAAATTTCTAGCCCTTCAATCTCCATTATTTGGTTGATATTATTTGTGTGGGCTATGAATGTTTTGTCCTAATACCATGTATTATCATACCACTTGCTAAAATTATGAGTGAAGGATATAGATGTTTTTGTCCTAAAGCCTTGTATTATCATGCCACTTGCCTAAATGATGAATGTAGAATCACACCACTTGCTAAATTTTTGTCTTAATGCCATGTAACCTAATCTTTATTCTTATTATTATATCATCATCTAATTTATTTTATTTTATTTTTCCTCTTGGATTTGGGCTTATTCTTACCCCTTATGGGCTTGTCCTACCCATTTTCTTTGCTTTGGATAAAATTCTTCCTTTCTTGGTGGGCTTGGTCACATTTTCATAATTTTTGGGCTATTGGTGAAATTACTATATCCTAGTCCAAGTCTATGTTTAATTTCTTGTTTAGGTTATCCAATGGGCTTGCTAGAAACTTATGTGAAGTGGAAAAACTCTATATGAAGTGTCCATAGGTAAAAGCCCAATGTATGGGTAAAGATTTTAAACTTAGTAACTATAGTTCTTGAATTAGGAAAAATTACCCTAATTCAATGTTCTTTGAAATTTTAAGACCTTTACTTGTTTCTAAAAATTTATCTTCCTTATCCAAGAATTTTGCATCTCTTTAGTATGTTATTTCTAATTTCTTTCCTATTAGATTTTCCTTCTTTATTTGTTCTCTTAATGTTAGAAACATTTTCTATGCATATACATAAGGTGAAGAATTTCTAAGGATTATATTTCCTTAGATATCTAAAATATTGTCTAATAAATTTTATTTCCTTAATTAAAATTTTTTATGTACCTTTATCAATAAAAGAAACGAAATTAAGGATGTTACACTAACAGCTTTTTTGTTCGTCGTGAATAGTGTTTTCCGGCGGGTAAATAGTATTTTCCAACGGGTGAATAGTATTTTTCGGCGGTGAATAGTGACCAGTCCCGAAGTTGTTATCTTGATTGTTTGGACCCTCCGAATACGTTTTTGAGGCCAATTCGATCAAATTCAGCTTGGAAAATTACACTTTAGGGCTGTCCAATCTGGAGCCCTTACCAGGTGAGTAGATACTTCTTTCTATGACTTGCCCCATGCTCTTCTTGAATTATAAATGTATTATTGTTTCTGTTTATAAATTATTTATACTATTATAAGTTTCTGAAATGTGTTAAAATATCTGTTATACTTACGAACAGACACATAGTTCAAGAAGAGTATGGTTTTAGAAATGAATTTTGGAATTTATTGAATATGTGGTTTTAAATATATTTATCATTATTTGATAAAGTGAATATTATGTGCACGATGCATTGATTTGTAAAGTGATATACTTGTGAAAATTATGCATGTCATATTATAAATGAGATTGAATGGCAAGCGTAAAGCTCATGGCGAGTTACTTGATATTTTACATGTATATATATGTATTGATGTATATCGGCTGGTTGTATGGCTTGTGATGGTACCGAATAGGGGACGCCCTATTAGCCTGAGTGAGCCGGGGGAGGGCCGCTCCAACCGGGTGACAGTGGTAATGTGAGGAGGCAGTTGGGTGATGTACTCACATTCCCTGATCACTTATTGTGACTAGGGTCGAGGCCACTATGCGTATAGCATATTTTCAACCGGGTGACAATGGTAATGTGAGGAGGCAGTTGGGGTATGTACTCACATTCCCTGATCACTTATTGTGACTAGGGTCGAGGTCACTATGCGTATAGCAAATGAGTTATATTTTCATTGCATTGACAAGATTGCCGAGTGAGACAGGTGCATTAAAAGTGATGATTTTATCTCCAAATCATAATATTTTATTATAGTTTATACAGCTAAGCATAACAACATTTGTTTAATGATCATACCATGGTGCATATGGTTTTGGATATCTGAATATCCTTTGATTTGAGAATATTTGAAATACGGGTCCCATATGAATGTACTTCTGAACTGTATTTTCTATGTAACAAATTTTAAAATATAAGTACATCCATATGCTGACCTAAGAAGTTATAGGAGGAATTATTTGCTCACTGAGTTGTCAAACTCACTACACGATATTTCTACATTTTTCAGATAAGAATATCAGAGGCTGATTCAGTAGATAGGTGTTTTATTCTCTAGGTGAGTCTACGTTGCTTCTAAGGCTCACGGTTTTTAAATTATACCGTATTTGTATTCTAGAGTGTGCTCTGAATGCTACAGGTAGGATCCCCGTTTTTGTTGTACTTTGATGTTTAAAGACTTAGTCTGTATATTATGTATACATGAGAGAAATGACAAAGAATTGAATTGTGCTTATTTATGGAGATTATTTTATTGCGAGAAAAAAATGTTTATTTTACGTAACGTAAATTGGGGACGTTACAGGAACAGGACCGAAGCCAGGAGATCCTACATTTGAAGCATGGGATGAAGAAGACTCCATGATTATGGCATGGTTATGGAATTCAATGATTCCTCAAATCAGTGATACTTGTATGTTCTTGACCACTGCCAAAGATATTTGGGATGTTGTTCAACAAACATATTCTAAAGCTAAGAATGCTGCCCAAGTATATGAGGTAAAGGTAAAGACAACAGCTGCTAAACAATGGGGTAAGTCAGTTACTGAATATGCCAATCAATTAAAATCTCTCTGGCAGGAACTTGATCATTATAGGACAATAAAAACAAAGTGTCCTGAGGATGCTGCTATTCTAAAAGATTTCATTGAACAAAATTGAGTCTATAATTTTTTGGTTAGACTCAATCCAGAATTTGACCAAGTACGAATCCAAATACTTGGGAAACAAGAAGTTCCTTGTTTTAATGAAATAGTGGCAATAGTGCGTGGTGAAGAAAGTAGAAGAGAGTTGATGCTTGGGCCATCAAGTACTAATAATTCTGCTATGGTGGCAAAAATTAGAACTAACTCAGAGCAAGCACTAATTGCTGAAAAATCATATCAACAGAAAATTTATAAAGCTGACGGTAGGGACAACTTATGGTGCACTTATTGCAAGAAAGCACGTCATACTCGAGAACGATGTTGGAAACTTCATGGAAAACCACCAAGTCGAGAATGGGGGCAGAAGGGAGGACAGGCAAGAAGTAATTCTCAGGCTCACATAGCAACAACACCACAAGAATCAGTCTGTCTCAATCAAGATGAGGTAGAAAGGTTGAGAACCCTTATTTGCAACCTTGATAAATCCTCAGGTACTTGCTCATTAGCATATACAAGTGAGTTTCCTATTTTTGTTGGATTACATGTCTCGGATAAGTTCTTTGCTGCTTCTTGGGTCATGGACTCAGGTGTCACTGACCATATGACCCACTCACCAAATGTTTTTTGCACACATTCTCCTTGCCCAAGTAATAGAAAAATAGCCACAACTAATGGATCTTTGACTACTGAAGCAGGTATAGGACATGTCAGAATAAGCCCATCTCTCCTATTAAAAAATGTTCTTCATGTTCCTAAATTATCCACTAATCTTGTCTCTATTCAAAAACTCACTTGAGATCTATGTTGCAATGTCATGTTTTACCATGATTGTTGTACTTTTCAGGACAAAGATTTGGGGAGGAGGATTAGACATGCTAGAGAACGAGATGGTCTCTACTACCTTGAAACACTGAATAATTCAAGCATCACTCAAAGCAAGTTACCTCAATCCTTTATTTATGAATCTCATTTATCTAATAAAGAAAAACTTTGGCTTTATTATCGATGTCTTGGACATCCATCTTTTGGGACCCTTATTATCTTATTTCCTTCTTTGTTTAAATGATTGAATATTGAAAATTTTCAGTGTGAAGTGTGTTAGCTAGCTAAACACAAACGTGTACCTTTTTCAGTAAGTAACAAAAGATGCTCAACTCCTTTTTATGTCATTCACAGTGATATTTAGGGGCCTTCTACTATTTTTAATATCTCTGGGGCACGATGGTTTGTTTCATTTATTGATGATTGTACCCGTGTTACTTAGATCTTTTTGCTTAAAAACAAATCTGATGTTAGTAGTGTTCTCCCAAACTTTCATTCTATGATCAAAAATCAATTTGGAGTTAGCATCAAACGTTTTTTATCAGATAATGCTAAAGACTATTTCAATCAAGTCTTAACTCCATATTTCCAACAAGAAGGGATCATACACGAGTCATCTTGTGTATACACTCCTCAACAAAATGGAGTTGCAGAAAGAAAAAATGGTCATCTTCTTGAGGCAACCCGTACCTTACTTTTTCAAAAAAATGTGCCAAAATTCTTTTAGGGAGAGGCTATTCTTACTGCGGCACATCTTATCAATCGATTGCCCTCTAAAGTCTTAGGATATAGAATTCCAATAGAAATTCTCTCTACCTTTTATCTTAACTTCCAACACTCAAATAATCTTACTCCTAGAATATTTGGGTGTGTATTATTTGTTCATATTCATAGTCCAAATAGAGGAAAATTAGATCCAAGGGCTCTAAAATGTATCTTTGTGGGTTACTCTCCAACTCAAAAGGGATATAAGTGTTATCATTCCCAATCTAAAAATTTTTATGTCTCAGCAGATGTTACCTTTAATGAAAATGAGCCCTATTTTGTCCCTTCTTATCCTCAGAGGGAGAATTCTGCTATGGAAGGAAAAATGGATCTTGACTTTGCTATTCCTCTTGACCTACCATCATCATCTTCCCCATCAAATTCACACTCCAACTTAGATTCCCCTGAAAACCTATGTTCCTCTATGTCTGAAAAGCCAAGCTCTGCTCTTGAGGATGTAAGATATGACAAAGTGTTTTCAAGGAGAAAAGATGCTGTTCTGGAATATGTGCAAGTTCAAGAATCCATTCCAAATCCTAAAAATGAGGTAACAACTTCTGAACCTATATTGCAAAATGAGACCGAAACCCATATGGATAATGGTGACCAAAATCTTCCTATTACCATTAGGAAAGAAACTAGAGAATGCACAAAACTACCTTTATACCCTCTCTCAAGTTTCATACCATTCAAGAATTTTTCACTATCTCATAAGGCTTTTCTTGTTAACCTAAACACTATCTCCATTCCTACCACCTTATCCGAGGCTTTATCTGATGAGAAATGAAAACAGACCATGAATGAGGAGATGAATGCATTAGAGAAAAACAATACTTGGGAACTGGTCAAATTACCTGAAGAAAAAAACCAGTAGGGTGTAAATGGGTTTATACAGTAAAGTATAGAGCAGATGGGTCTATAGAAAGATATAAGGCGAGATTGGTGGCAAAGGGTTATACACAAACTCATGGAATTGATTACTTGGAGACATTTGCTCCAGTAGCAAAAATGAACACTGTCAGGATCTTGTTGTCATTAGCAGCTAATTTTAATTGGAATTTGCAACAATTCGATGTCAAAAATGCATTCTTGTATGGAGAATTAGAAGAGGAGATCTATATGCAGATTCCACCAGGTTATGAGAATAACTTATCTGATCAGTCAGTGTGTAAATTAAGAAAGACTCTATACGGACTCAAACAATTCCCTCGAGCATGGTTTGGAAGATTTACTAGGGTTATGAAAGCCATAGGATATAGACAAAGTCAAGGAGATCATACTTTATTCATCAAACATTCATCTAGGGGAGTTACAGCTCTATTGTTATATGTTGATGATATAATAGTGACAGGAAATGATGACAAAGAACAACTAGTCCTAAGCCAACACTTGTCTGAAGAATTTGAGATCAAGGCACTAGGAAGACTAAAATATTTCCTTGGAATTGAAGTGGTTCACTCTAAGAAAGACATTTTTATCTCTCAACAAAAATATGTCACAAATCTCCTCAAAGAAATAGGCAAGACAGCATGCAAGCCTGCAAATACCCCAATTGATCCTAATCATAAATTGGGAGAAGCAGAAGGAGACATCACAATGAATAAAGAAATGTATTAGCGATTAGTGGGAAGACTCATTTATCTATCACACACACGACCAAATATAGCTTATGCAGTAAGTGTGATTAGCCAGTTTATGCACAATCTGAAAGAGGTTCATCTACAAGCAGCTTATCAGGTATTACAATATCTCAAAGGGACACCAGGAAGAGGTATATTAGTTAAGAAAGTGGAGGTCTTTTATTTGAAGCATACACAGATGCAGACTATGCCGAATCCATTATTAATAGAAGATCAACGACCGGATACTGTACATTTCTTGGTGGAAACCTTGTGACATGGCGAAGTAAAAAGCAAGGTGTAGTAGCATGATCCAGTGCAGAAGAAGAATTTCGAGCTATGGCTCAAGGGGTGTGTGAGTTACTTTGGTTGAAGATTATCCTAGAAGATTTAAAGATTAATTGGGATGGACCTATGAGACTATATTGTGACAACAAGTCTGCAATCAGCATAGCACATAATCCAGTCCAACATGATAGGACCAAACATATTGAAATTGACAGACATTCATTAAGGAAAAACTAGAGGCTGGAATCATTTGTATGTCCTTTGTACCCTCAAATCAACAAATAGCTGACATCCTTACCAAGGGACTCTTAAGATCACATTTTGAATATTTAATTACCAAGTTGGGCATGTTTGATATCTATGCACTAAGTTGAGGGGGAGTGTTGGATTGTAAGACCAAATAGGGTCAGTAGGGTCAGTCCACTATTATTCTTCTTTCTTTCTCCCACTATTGTTTGTCTGCCACACAATATTCTCCGTGATTAAAGGAGCTGTAGGAGCTGTATCACTATTGTTTGTCTGCCACACACAAGATGCTCTATGATTAAAGGAGCTGCAACAACTTGTATAAATTCCCTGTAAATATTGAATAATACACAACAAATATTTCTAACATTTCTGGTTGACAATTTCTATTAGTATACTACAACATGCTCCTATGAATTCCTTCTGATGAAGACTCTAATAAGCTTAGATTAGCAGCATTATGATTATCTAGCAAATTGACTTTCAAAACGTAAATAAAATAACTTTGCATGGATCAAAAACCAATAGTGTAATGCCTTATGGTTTGGTAGAAAACAAACCTCTTAGAAGGTACCACATGTTGAATGAACTGTGTGTAGCGTTAGTAACAAAATATGACAAACAAATTTAGTTATTAACATTGCATCAAATATTATGATTCCAATATGGAAAAGACTCAACTTCAAATTTTTTACATCCTTACAAAACAAAGTAACAACAATGGGATATGCAAATCTTGATTATTACATAATCTGGTCAGAATTGAAAACCCATTTAAAAAGGATATACATTAGCACATAGCCATACCATATACCATTATTTATTGCATATTTTATATGTTTTTATCATAAATAAAAAAAAAGAACTAATAATCTCTCATTCTACTGTCATTGCAAATCTTGGCATGCTCCTCCAATTTATCCATACTTGCAATATTATGAAAATAAATAAATAAATGGAGGCTCTATAACACATTAGCAAATTATGTATATAAGCTTCTGGGTGTGGTCTAGTAATGAAGGGCTTAGATATTTTGTAGGTTTAAAAAAATGTAGACAAGGACAACATTTTTTGAAGAATTTAACAATAACAATAATTATTATTATTATTATTAGTAATATTTTTTTTGGTCTTATAAAATTTGCAAGATGGAGAAAGCAGAAGAGGGGAAAGAAGAGAAAGATGCAAAAGAAGAGGGAGGCAGCATGTTCATGGTGGAGAATGAAAGAAAAAGAAAAAAGAAGAATTAGAGAGAGAAAGAAGAGAAAAAATTTGATAACTAGTCAGTTACGTCTCTATTTGGATCCACTTAGGGGCCGGTTAACACTGTTAGGGTCAAGGATACCATTAAAACATTTTTTTTAAATATGGATGAAATTGAGAATTAGACTAAACTTTATATAAGAAAATGTATTTTTGCCTAAAAAAATAGACAATTAATATAATCCTTTTACTTTAACTATAATCTTAAATATAAAGCTTGAATAATAAATGTATATGTGTATGCAAATGTAGTAGAATATTTCTATATAACATAAGGGTATAATAATATAGTGGTAAAAATATTGATAAATATGATAAAGTGGGTCTAGCCCAATTGTTGTAGTGTATGCAAAGGTTTGCATATAGTAATGTTGAAAGCGATTACCTGAAAGAGGAATAGCGAAGGAAAGTTGACTAAGATGAATTAAGGGGTCCTTGAGAGACCTATAAACATATGGTGATGGAATTAGGCAAGGAAAGTATAAGCTTGAACTAAATCAAGGTAAATGGATGAATTAGGAATACTTAAGAATGCTTAATAAGTTTTAAAATTTATCTATGAAAAATATGAAATATAAAGTCTCAAAATAAAGATACTAATCATATTCTAACCCTAATATAAATAAGTAAATTAAATAAGTAAGAATACCCCAAATTATTCATAACTTAAATAATATTCAATAAATCATAACCTAATATATAAGATTGCTATCTCCATGTTATAATTTTGTTATTTAATAGCTGAGTCGCAAGACTTATTGGTTTCTTTATATGTTTTTTCAGATAGTTGCAGAGAAGTGCAATGAAAGCATGAGATGTTAGATTATCTTTGGCGAGTTCAAATTGTTCTTAAGCCTTAATCTTTTACTCCCTAGTATGTTTGTAGTATTCTAGAATATGCTCTATTACCACAGGTAGAATCACTATTTCTGATGCATAAGGAAAAAAATGTAGAATATATATATGTATAATAAGAAATGAAAAATGTAATTGATATTATTTTTAAAAGTTAGATATTTATTTATGTTTTAATTGTGTTTAAAGTTTTACAAAGTGAAAATTCATACGTTGAATGTAGGCGATTAATGGGTTCTAAGTTTGATATCTGACGTTTAGGCGTATAGAGTGGAGAGAAATCTTCATTTTGTGCCGATCAGAGGCTCGAACAAGTTCGGGGCATGACAATCGAAAGGTGATTCTAGAAGAACATGTTACTGCCATGAATGTAAAATTCGAGGCTCTATCTATTCGGATTCAACAAAGTGAAGATAAAAATATAATGTTGAAGCAAAAGGTTAAAGACTGGATTCAGATGATCAAGCATCTCATGATAGATAATAATATAAGAATGCCTTCACTTGCACCTATAGAAGAAAAGGACAATGATGATGGAGAAACCACTGATGCTACTAATAATTTGTTTGGGATAATAATAAAAAATTCTATTGGTTTAGGGACGGATTTAGAGATGGAATTTAGAGATAAAAATTTGGCCTTTTAGAGAGGGAATTATTCTATCATTAATTCCATTCTTTCTAGTAGTGAATTATTAATTAAAATGAAAGAAAAAAATTTAAAAGCTTGATTTATTAATTATAAAATAAGATTTGGATCCACCAAGCCTTATGGGCGAAACCAATTGAGTTTATCCCTATCCATAACCAAAAAGCCACACAAATAATAATGATGTAGAGAAATCTACCTTCCACCAAGGCACATAAGTAAGTATGAAGTGTAGGCAGCCTTACATCTTGATTGACCCAATAGGTATATTGAACTTACTAATATGGCCCTAGGCTAATTGATTGCAAAGGTATATAAAGTTGGTCTTCCACTACTCGAAGGGAATAATCTCTCAACCATGAAGACCTTTATTGACTTAATCAACAACCAGTGCTCCATTAAGAACCTAACCATTCTTTTCTTTTTTGTATATCCACCATTTTGAACTATAAGATTGAAACTACCTTTTAAGGTGGAGTGCCATAGTTAAAAATCAAACAACCAACCTTAACACTAGAGCCCCACCGTATAGGTAATTTTTCATTTCGTGTTGTATGTTGAAAGATTCGCCATTCTAACAGAAGGCTAGAATCACAATCATTAGAGATGAAGCGAATAAGTAGATCTAAAATAGCTATGTTGCATCTATAACTAAACAAATATCAAATGCCTAAGGAGAAGGAGTTCTCTTTGAAAAGCAACACATAATGGAGCCTGTACCATTGCAAATAATAATTAGAGTAGGATTTGCATGATTCATTGTGTCATCATTTCCAAGAGGAGCAATGTAACCTAACTTTTATGGCTTATTCCATGATATTGAGAAATCAGAGTGAACAAAATTGAAACTATTTATTAATCTTCTTAACCATATACAAAGCTCATGACTTTTATATATAGGAAGTCATTATTCAACTAGCCAGTAAAGGCATCTAACTATTACTCTAATTAGACATCTAACTAGATAACTACCTTTAACTAATAAAAACTAACTGCAAAGCAGAAATATATATTATAAAGAGCAAAATAACTCTAATATCCCCTTTCAAGCTGTTGCATACAAGTTTGTATGCCTAACTTGGAAATAAAAGAACAAAACAAGGAAAAAGGAAGAGGTTTGGTAAAGCAATCAGCAAGTTGGACAACAGAAGCTACTAGAGGTAAGTGAATTAAACTAGGTTGCAACTTTTCTCAAACAAGATGATAGTTAATTTTGATGTGTACATTCGTGAAATGCTAGGTTCTCAGCAATATAAAAGATTGACTGGCTATTACAAAAAATAAGACTACAAAGGCAAAAACAACAAATAATGCAACCACTAAACTTCGCAAGTGACCACTATTAATGCATGGTATTCAACTTTAAAAGATAAGTATGATATTGTCTGCTACTTCTTTGATTTCCAAGAGATGATACTGAAACCAAGGAAGATACAAATTCTAGTGATAGCTTTACTAGTTGTAGGACATGTAGCCCAATCAAAATCTGAGTAAGTTTTAATTTACAAGGGAGTATAGGTAGAAAAGACTAATATAGCCCAATCAAAATATGAGTAAACTGTAATTTACAAGGGACTAGAGGTAAAAAAGACTAACCCTTGTCTTGGACTACCCTTTAAGTATCTCAAGATATGATGCAAAGCCTACAAATGCTCAGCAGTTGGACAATCTGAAAATTAGGAAAGTTCTTGGACAACAAAATTAATATCAACTTGTGTATGACTTAAATAAAGGAGCTTACCAACCAATCTTCTATAAGAAGTAACATTAGAAAGGATATTGGCGTCAGTCTTGCAGTATTTTAGAATTGGTAACTACTAGAGTAAAGGCAGGTTTGGAATTAAGAAAACAAATCTCCTCCAGCAAATCAAGAGTATATTTTCTTTGATGCATATTGATTCTAGCCTTGGACCTTGCAGTTTCACATCCCAAAAGAACTTTAGCTGGCCAAGATCTTTGATTCTAAAAGTTGCATAAAGATAATCCTTAACATATGTAATCATTGTGAGTTTATTGCTTGCAAATATATCATCATCGATGTATATGAGAAGAGACATGAAGAAAGAATCTTCTTGTTTAGTGAGAAATGTAGAATATGAGGAGGCTTGAGAGAAATCTTTGGAATTTAGGTTGCAGTCAGCTTAGCATTCCACTGCTTGTTAGCTTATTTTAACCCGTAAAATGATTTAGTCAATTTGCACATTTTGTTTGGATAAGAATGCTAAAAACTAAGTGGAAAAGTAATATAAACCCCCTCATGAAGATCTCTACACAGAAAAGATTTATTAATGCCAAGCTATTGCAAGTTCCAATTATTGATAGTAGTAAGAGCAAGAAGAACTCAAATGGTTATGAGTTTTGCTACTTGTGATAAGGTGTTTAAGTAGTCCAAACTATGTTGTTGTGTATAGCCTTTGGCCACTAACTTGGCATTTTACCATTTAGTAGATCCATTGGTATGGTATTTGACCTTAAAAACCCATTTGCACCTTATGGGTTTCCTGCTAAGAGGTAAATTAGTAAGCACCCAAGTTTGGTTCTATTCTATGGCTGTAATTTCCAGTGCCATGGCATCTTTCCAACACTGATATTTAATTACTTCATTATATTTTTTAGGTTCATTAATTTGGCCAATTTGGTTGACAAATATTTAGTGAGATGGATTGATATAGCTAAGCAAATCATAGTTGGTAATAGGATAGGGGTTAGTGATAGTGACAACAAAATTAAAAATTAAGCAAAGCAGTTTGCAGTGATAGTCTTACAAGTAAAAGGGTGGATGGTGCTGCCTAGTGGATCTTCTAGTTGGATGAATTGCACGATGTATGGGTGAAGGTGTAGGATCAATAAAAGCTATGGAATGAAGATTAGGAGAAGGAGGAAGGTCTCTTAATGGCATAAGAATACAAGTTGGAAACATAAAATCAAAAGTAAAAAAGGATATGGAGTTGAATTAAAAAGCAAATGATGTCTCACAAAAGTAAACATCTCTGGAAATGAATGCTTTGGATGTTTGAAGACTGTATACACTAATGACTTTGGTTGTAAATGGAAAACCAAGAAAGATGTAGCCCTACTGTCAAACTTGGTTCTATGGTGAGCAATGGTAGAGGCATAACAAAGATAACCAAAGACCCTAAGGTAAGAAAATAAAGGAGAAACACCATACAAAAGTTGAAGTGGTGTGTGATTAGATATGACTAGGTAAGGTATTCTATTTATAAGATATAATGTATGAGAAACACAGTTAGCCCGTAAATAAGTTGGCAAAATGGCTTAAAATTTGAGGGACCGAGAAACATTTAAAATGTGTTGGTGTTTCCTCTTTACAATAGAGTTGTGTTGCAAGTGTACACAAATGTCGTGTGATGAATGATGTCTCTTGAAGAATCAAAATCAAGCATATAAAATCCTGACCCATTATTAGATCTAGTGCACTTAACTTTTGCAACAAACTAATTTTCAATAAAGAAACATAAATTTTGCAGGTGTCTTGTTTCAAATATAGATTTCATAAGGAATAACTAGTAAAAATGACTGTTATAATCAACAATAGACAAAAACTATTTATGGCCATATGAAGAAATAGTGGGAGAATGTCTCTATATATCTACGGGATCAAATCAAAATAATAATAATAATTAGAGACAGAAACACTGGTAGGAAAAGAAATTCTTCTTTGTTAGTCAAAATGGCATACATGATAGTGATTAAATGAAGGAATGTTAATAAAGTCATCTAGTTGTTTTAACAACCAAAGCCTAGTGTAAGATAAACGGCCCAACCTGAAATGCCATAATATATCAATGGAAACATTCTTATTAACTACACAACTAATAGAAAAAAAAAGCTGGGTAAAAGGAAAGGCATGCTAATGTAGGCCATAGATCTTCTTACCTAATCCAATTATCCTCCAAGTTTAGAGATATTGGATAAGACAAAAAATTTGGTGAAAGATAAGATAATAAGAATATAAAGTAGCAAGATTGCTAATTGAAATTAAAATAAAGGTAAATTGAGGCAAATAAAGGGCATTATGCAAAATAAGGTTTAAGGCAAGAGTAACAGTGTCAATGTGGGTGGCTGTAACTTTTTAGCTATTTAGCAAGTTAATAAAAGTGTTTGAGATGGGTTTATATAAAGAAAAAATAGTGAGAGTGTATGTGATGTGATCTATATCTCTAGTATCAAGGATCCAACACATACTTTAAGGCATCTTATTATCAATGCTTGAAAGATTAATAGTACCTTGATCAGTAACCATTGGGACAAAATTTAAAGAAAGCTTATTCACCTAGGCTGCAAGGGGTTTGTCAGTAATAGCAACTTGTTGCAATAGATTTATCAAATGTCAATTCTAACTTTGAGTTATTAGTGACTCCTATGGAGAAAAATCAATAGCAGTAGGAGCATTGAGCTGACAATTATCAACATTGATCTCACATTTATTTGATGTAGCATGATCAACTACTTCAAGATAGTAATTGTTTTCATTATAATCACAAAAAATGCATTTGCTCCTATAGCCAATAGGATAGTCATGCTTCTTATAGCACATGTCCACAATATGACCTAAATTATTATAAAAACTACATATAGATTTACTTCCATTGTTATTATAGAACTTCCTTTGACTGCCATCTCTTTGAAATTGATTAGGATGGAAAGAATTGGTAAATCTTCTATTTTGTTAGTTCTATGAATTTTTAGCTTGTCCTTGATGAACAAAATCTATTGGCTCCGCTAAAGTTCCAGTAGAAATAGAATATTGCCTTTCATGTTGAAGTACAAGAGAAAACAATTTGTTGATATTTGATAAGGGTTCCATTAATAGGATTTGAGACTTAATAGTTGAAAAATTCTCATTCAGACCCTTTAAAAAGAATAATCATCTTGCTGAGATTTTTTCATTATTTTGAGTGCCTCACAGTTGCACTGTGGATTGTAGTTGCAAATTTGGATAGGTCTAAGGTTACAATATTCACCCTATAAAATTTTTTAGTAAGTATAATATTTCATAATTGTTATGGAGTTTTAATTAAAAGAATATATTTGTTCCTATAATTCTAAGACTCTAATAGCATTGCCTTGAGAAAAATGATCAGAGAGATCTCTCCAAACATCAACAACATATCCATTCATAAGATACTCTTAGTAATTGAAGAAGAAAGTGATCTTATTAGCCTTATCCTCCAATATAAAGTGGATAAAGTTGATCTAGCTTAACAAATTAGTCCCTTGCTATGGTAAATGAATTAACTAATACTTTGGCATTTTAGAGTTTGGAAAAATACGCAATATAATAAATATCTTAACAATGAATGGCGAAATCAAGACCCTTCTAATCAATCGAGCAGTGAAAATGCAATAAAAGCCACTCTATGACATAGCATATAATGGTAGATCGATGTGAATAGACATGAATCCAATAATAGCCTATCACAACCACATAAAGACTACCTACCACAATTAGTTGAAGACCTTGGCATATTTATGATCAATTGATTTGACTTATCATGACCAATTAAAGAATGACTTATTACAGTAAAGTGAAGATCCTCACCTATGACAACCCTATGAAGATTCTGATATATTATGGTTAAGCCAAAAATGTAGCCTACTTTGAGTAAACTTGAAGACATCCTATTACAAGCACGTGAAACCTATTATGATTAGGTGAAAAAAATTGGCCTATCTCAGTTAAGCATTTTTATCACGAACAAGAAAGACCATACCATATCATAATTGCATAAAGTCAGCCTAGCAGGCTAAACAAAGATAATGACGTACAATTATTGATAACTTTTTAGTACTAGGTAAAAATTATTTAAAAAGTGTGTGCTTCAGTCCAGGGAGTAATATTCCAACATAATGTACTTTTAAGTCCTCATTACAAGTGGATTTTTAAGTCCAAAGAGTTGGATGATGAAGAATAATGGTCCAGGACAACCAGACAAGGACAACTAAATGTAGAAATAGTCTATGATAACTAAACGACCTATCTCACACAAAACTTAGGACAACAAGCCTCAAAATATATTTTTTAGTTTATGGACCTAAAATGGTGGCAGCAAAAAGTCTAGCATGATTGAACAAAATTCAAAAGAGAATAACAGTATAGGAGGACCAAGTGATTCATTTGGTACATGACTCATAAGTCGATGGATCATCCATTTAAATCAAGGGAATATATCCTTCCTAAACAAGTGACGGAGGTTTGTTATGGTTTTTCAACCTTGAATATATATTGTTTCTAAATTGGCAACTGAACCTAGTCACAACCTTTTGACCTTAAGGACCATTTTGCTAAGATGGACAATTAATCCATTCTTACATGTTTACTTAAGGAGGTGAATACCTAATAAATAAACTATTAAGATATTTTAACTACTTAACATTAGCAAACATCAAAAGAATATTCTTCATTCGAGTAAAGAGATATCATGGATTTGGGTGGATCTACCTTGTTATGTTTAATTGAGCTCACCTACCTAGTGCACACTAGACTTTTGATGGCGAATAAAAATGTCACTTCCATGCCATTGCCTATAAATCTATCACAGAAGGTTTAAGTCACCACTGAAAGACAAAACTCACTATCGAAAACCATAAAGATTGCCTCTATATCTACTTTCAGTGGAAACCTATTAAAGTCACAATTGAAACTCTAAATTATGAAACCAATACAACAACTAAACCTTTTCTCACTAGGTGGGGTCGGCTACATGGATCAAACGGCGCCATAGTGGCCTATCATGAATGAGATCAATAGATAAGTTATTAACTATTAAATCATTTTTAATAGTTTCACTTATTATTTTCTTTAGTCTCCCTCTACCTCTAATTATTGAAAAATTCTCCATCTGATCTACTCTTCTCACTAGGGCTTCTGCAAGTCTTCTCCACACATGGACAAACCACCTTAAGCGAGATTCAACCATCTTCTCCATGATAGGTGCTATCCCAACTTTTTCTCTAATGCACTCATTTATAATCATATCTCTTCTGGTGTGTCCACACATTCAGTGCAACATACTCATCTCTGCAACATTGAGTTTATCTTCATGTTGTCTTTTAACCGCCTAACATTCAGTACCATACAATATAGTAGGTCTTATAGCCGTACGGTAAAATTTTTCTTTAACTTTGAGCGTCACTTTTTTATCACAAATGACACTCGAAACTTTCCTCCATTTCATCTATCCAGCTTGAATCTTATGGTTTACGTCCTCTTTTACTTCGCCGTCATTTTGTATAATGGACCCAAGATATTTAAAACTTGTAGCTTGTTTTTAATATATAGTCTCCAAGTTTCATGTCTACATTCGTATTTGTTCGTCTCTTACTAAAAATACATTCCATATATTTTATTTTATTTCTACTTATCCGAAAACCATGTATTTCTACTTAACAGCTTTCAATGGCGACTTTTCTATATCTAGTAAATCTTGAATTGACATATCTATAGATTTTGTGTTAAGTTTGCCTAAGTCTAAATGTGGTAGAGATTCAATTTTTATGGTTGTGGATAGATTTATTATTCCATGTCATAAAAATAATGACGCTTCACATGTTGATTTGTTCTTTAGAGGGATTGTAAGATTATATGGCATGCCTAGAATGATTGTTTTTGATAGAGATGCTAAGTTTTTAAGCTATTTTTGAAAACCTTTGTGACATAATTTAGGAACTAAACTTTTATTTTCTACTGCTTGCCACCCTAACTGCGAGATGAGTTCGTTATTAGGGTCAAAACAATACCTCATCCAAGGAAACCACAATGCACATAACCAATTAGCTTGTTGATATCCATGGAACTGATTATGAGTCTCAGCAAGTTAAAACCAAGAATGGATTTAAAAGAGGAGGCTCAAAAGATAGATTAAACTGTTTACTTACGATGAGAGCCCTTCAATCGAATAGGTTTCATCAAATGACTAGATTAACTCACAAAAGAGTTAAAAAGTGGATGAAACAAAAAAAAATGGTTGGCAGTTATATGTTTGTTGGTTGGCCTCTTAATCATGTGCCCCTTTCCATTTTCGTATTCTCCAATCATTATGAAAAGACCGCTAGCTATAGAGCCAGGTAGTAGCTATATATAGTCGTTGGCGAAAGGACGAAAAGATGAATAAAGGTTAATTGCTTGCTTTCAATCCGGGAAATACTCAAAATGGCTCCACCCCCATGGGATTCAACCAGCAGCAACTTATCCACTATCAAGGATGACAACTATGCCTAATCGGATCACAAGAGTCATCGTATATAATGTTGATGCCCTTACCTCTTCATCATCAGATTCACCCACTCATAAAAGGGTTTGTCATTTTTAGGTTGCCTTCGGTCAATTGACTTTGCGATATCTACTAGCATATGATAACATATTCATACATAAGATCTAGAAGACTAATGCTTTCCCTAAAATGAAATTCTTCTTGTGGCCTTGCTTTTAGTGTCGAATAGCCACAAGAGAACTTCTTTGGAAAAAGAGACATCATAGAGTTGCCTTCTTGTCCTCTTTGCCATGATATGAACTCTTATTAATATTCTTTGAGACGGTAAAGTGGCTAAGGATGTTTGGAATGCTATTAACATCCCCACAACCATAGAAAACTTTTTAGTGCTTACAGTGAATGTTTGGTTGAGACTAAATTTTCAATCAATGGGAATGTCCTACCTCCGTGCTGTCCCCTGGAGCATGGTTTTCCCTTTTGTGTGTTGGATCTTATGGAATCACAAAAAGAACGTGGTCTTCAAGTCGACAACAATTCCTGTCCTCAATCTGCTTGGTCGATCTATTGGCTACAATCCCCTATCTTATGGAAGGCGCCTCCCATAACTCTGCTATGTATAAAGATGTATCAAAGGTGTACTCCAAAGATGTAGCCCGCCTGTGACCTCTAAGAGGGTGATGTAAAACCAGGCATACATATTTACATTTCTATAAATGCACTAGTTTCCATTTAATTTATACAATTGTCCAAAATCATCATATTCCAAGAACTTCCATGTTTCTATGTCTTTTGTCTATTATTACAGGTTCTTGTGCTATAATTCAGATCGATTAAAGTTAGCATGCTCAAACAAATCTGTTGAAACTCCAATAATAAGCTACACCGATGAAGAAGAAATTTAACCCTCAGATTTACTCCTTAGAATAATAGAGCATAATGAAAAGGAAATTGTCCCTTTCTAGAATTCCCTGCTAGGGAATTCTAGGACATACCAGGAAGAGGTTGAGAAAGTTAACTTAGGTGAAGATGGGGAGATAAAAGAGGTCAAAATTGAGACATCATTCTGAAGACACAGCTAAGATGAAGCCTATCTGATTGAAGGGCTCTCGATCAAACTGATGATCAAATTGACATAATGAATAGAACTTTCCCTACTTTGTTAAAGTTTATTATTAAAAAGAATATCAAGACATGGGAAAAATGTTTACAACACTTTAAGTTTGTTTATAATCTTACTATTTATTCTCCCACTAAGTTTTCACAATTTGAATTTGTTCATAGTTTTAATCCTTTGACTCCATTGGAATTAGCTCCACTACCTTTGTTGAAATGTGCTAACTTAGATGGAAAGAAAAAGGATGAATTTGTTAAACATATACATGAGAAAGCAAAACTCAACATTGAGATAAGAACAAAACAATATACAAAACATGCCAACAAAGGGTGTCAAAAGCTAGTTTTTAAACCTGGAGATCCAATTTGATTGCATATAAGGAAGGAAATATTTCTAGCATAAAGATGTTCTAAATTGGTTCTGAGAGAATATGTTCCTTTTTAATTTCTTGAGCACATTAATGACAATGCTTACAAGCTAGATTTATCATTGAGTATAATGTTAGTAAAACTTTCATTATTATTGATTTAAGTCCTTTTCATGTAGTTGATTATTTAAGGATAAATCATTTCCAAAAGGAGAGGAATAATAAAGGCATGGCTAAGTTAAAAAATGGAATGTAAATTGGCTAAAAATTCCAATTGGAACTATTGCAAGAGCTCGAGTTAAAAGATTTAAAGAAGCTCTTAATGTTTTAATTCTAAAGGCACTACAATGAGAAAAATGCATCACTACTGTGGATTCAAAGATAAGAAATCTAACGGTTGAATATGGGCCACGCTTTTTTTTTATCACTTTTTTATAGTTATTTATAGTTTTTACTTAGTTTGATTAAGATTAAATTACTTATTTTATTAATGATTAAACTAGCTAGTCTGATAAGGATTACGTTAATTTGATTATGATTAGATTACTTAGTTTATTAATTATCTAGTTTGATAAGGATTAAGTTATTTAGTTTGTTTAAGACTTTTAAGGTGTATTGGCCTATAAATATGCATAAATAATTAATAAAAACATTTTATTATTATTCATACAAGTGTAAGTATTTTTTCTTTGGTTCTTTGAAGAATTATTTGAACTTATTAGAATTTTCTATGATGTTCATCCTTGACTTATCAATTGAATCTTCTATCATCGCTTGTGGCATCTTCATTATACCAAAGTTCTTGCTTCCATATAAGCAACAAGCCATGATTTAATAAAAACCATACTGTAGAAATGATCTTAGAGCCTTATTCAATCACGTGTTTCATAAGTTTTAGTGGGATTCGTATTACCACTAAAAGCATATATTTTATAATCACTAAAAAATAACCCTTAAGTGGTGAGCCATAAAGGTTGTCACTGAAAAGTACCATTTTAGTGACAACCACTAAGACATGAATTTTCTATTCCCAATAAAGTTGAAATCTACTAAGTATACACAAGGAAAAAATTTGGTTAGCCATTTCAAAGTCAAGTTCTTCCATAGAATGCAAGAAAGAACTTAAAGAGCTAGTGGTAAATTAGGATTCAGGTCAACCAAGCCTAATGACATTCTTAAAGGTTTTTTTATCCATTACTAAAGACCCTCACAAGTATTAATGATGCATTATGCCGTATAGGAACATACGTTCAACCAAGTCACATAAGCAAAATCGTCTGCAACTAAGTGTGAAGTGCAAATTGCATGATACATGAACTTAAGTTGGTATACCTAACATACTAAATTGCCTCTATGCTTACTTACTTATCAAGGTATATAAAGATGGTCCCCCATTGTCCCAAGGGAACACTCTTGACACAACCCCTATTGGAGGAGCACATGACCAGCACGAGTAAAGGACTAAAGGGTTGACCCTAGCCCACAAGCCTACATCAAAAAAAAAATTTAACAAGGTATATCAAACAAATTCAAAATCATGCATGAACCTAACCCATAATCTCTTGCATAAGAGTTGTCTTAAACAAAAGAAAAATCCACATGTGTGTGTGTATAAGGTTTAGAAACAATATTAAAAGTATCAAATACACTAGAAAGCATGAACCCTACTTATGACTCAAGGAGTCTATTAATAGGAGGACCCTGTATTCAGAATCAAAGCTCATCCTAAGTGAAAAACAAAGGAGGGTAAATAACATTATGAAGGTTTTCAACCAGTAATGTTAGAAGGCATTCCGCCACTCCTTTAATAAATCTCGTGTGTTGGTTGACACATAAGGCTAACAACAACCCTATTAGCTGACATTTCAAGGTACACCAGAATTAGCTCATATGCTTTTTAGCATACAATGTTTCTAAATAATTTTCCTCCTAAAGAAGATCAATCATTGATAATTAAGTTTACATGTAATCAAATAACAAAATATTCACCATTAAATTCAATCCGTACTCTCTAGTTAAGCCATATAAGTTATAATAGTAAACATATCCATAAAAAATTGCCAATAACCAATCCATTACAAATGTTATAATAAAACTCTTAATCATTCAATCAATTAAGAAGCCATCAAATCCAATATTTTCACAAGGGTTTCAAATGAGTATATATTTACTTTTTGGCTTAAAGTATACCCAAATGATAATCCAACAGTGAAGATTTACTAGGCATAATCAAGTATAGCATAAATATGAAATTTAAAACTCACATATGATCTCTAATATAAAAAATAACCAAAATGATGTAAAAAAGTAAATACATTAGAAATCATAGAAAAAGGAATATTATGGCATATATTTTCTACTCGCAAAGTAAGAACTCCGAGGTTGGATGGTTCATAAATCAACTTCCGAGACCAATTCGGGATAAATGAATTATAAATTTGAGTTTGGAAGTTTCGTTAAACTAGAAAACAACTTTGGGAAGTTAAATTTTATACATAGCCATATAATCACTATTCTTGCCAGTTGGAAACACCATTCACAACAGTAGAAAAGTTATCCTATAGTCATGAAACTCATAACCCAAGTGATCTAGGCAATTCTAAGACTATCTACAGTATTCTTTTTTTCAATTTGAAGTCTTTAAACATGCTTATTTGAAGCTCACTAGTTCTTTAATGGTTTTTCGATGAATCCAATAGATGCAAAATGTTCTCTTCTTTGCCATGAATCTATAGACACTAATGGTATTGTGATTAGCGGTCTAGAAAATGAGAAATCTTAGAGAGAAGGGGAGGGTTTTCTCGAGAAAGAAGATGCAGAAGGAAGAATAGGATTTTGGGGGAGGAAACGACAACTAAAAATTTTGAGACAAATAGGGTATTTTAGTAATTTTAACTGACATCGTGATGGTAGGTATCTAGAGTCATGATGGTGTGCATTTTGGTAACTTCAGAACAGTAACTTATGGTCTCGGCATTGTAAATATGAAAAAAAAATGTCATGATGTTGAACATTTTGGACATCTCGAATAGTAACTTGAAATCACTATAAGAAAATTGGCATTCAGTGGTGACTTTAGTCGTCACTTAAGGTTGAAAATTTGTCACTGAATGTTTTCAGTGACGACTTTTAGTCATTGCCCGGTGGTCACAATTAACTGCGTCGCTGAAGGACGACCCACTAAGGTCGTCACTAAGAGTCAAGATTCAACATCGACTAAAGCGGAAGGTTTTAGTGACGATCAAGAAAGTCGTCACTGAAAGTTAAGATTTAGTGGCAACCAAGTCGTCATTAAAGGTTTTAGTGGTGACCCAAGAAATTTGCCACTAAAACGTGAGTTAAAAAATCTAAAATTATGGAACCTTTCAATGGCAACTTGGTTCCCTCACCATTGATAATGGATTCAGTGATGATTTTAGTCATCACTGAATCCCTGTTGTGGTATTTAGTGACAATTTTTAGTCACCACTGAATCTTTTGGTTATTTTTTTTGTATTTTCATTTGCCATTTAAATAAAACATTGATTTATGATTAAAAACCAGAACCAAATAAATTAATAAAAGTATATATATTACCATAATTTCAAACATAATACATGATTTTTGAGACAAATATTCAATATGAGTTAACAAAAAATAATATACATAATATAATGTTAATAAATTAAAAAAATCAACTTGGTGGTTCTCTTGGAGATGTTGGTGTTGTATTAGTCGTAAAACTTGGTGTAACACTACCTATAAGACCCAACAAAATTTTTCTCTATTCATATCACAATAATAAATTAATATATAACTAGACAAGTATAATGTGAAGAAATAAATATATACCCTTAGCATGAAGAAAAAAGTAAAAATATTAAATATTACTAAGTTTAACAAAGTTAATATCACATATGACACTTAACAAAAAAAAATTATAACATTATGCTCATAATAATGATTAATTTACCGTCAGTAGGAAATAACATCTAAGAAGTTCAGGGTCATATATCAAACCTCGAAAACAACTCTACATCCAGCAGGGGAGGAAGCTCACTTTACTAGATAAATGAGGAACAAGATATATATATATATATATATATATATATATATATATATATATATATATATATATATATATATATATATATATATATATATATATATATATATATATATATCACTCTTATCCTTATTAAAAAAAATGAGAATGTATACAACAAACGCAATGTCTTCATTCACCAGTGAATGTAATTTTTTTGAACTGACTGACAACCCAGTTCAATGAGCACTCAATAATGATAGTTGTGTTACCTTATGACTCATAGTGCAAAGTGAAAAAAGAAAAATAAAAAAGATGAATGAACTAAATGGTCAAGTTACATAGAAATATGGTGGGAAATTAACGCAGTAGTAAACGAGGGGGGAGGATAGACCAAACCAAGTTGTATTGTTTGGGGGGCTAAAGCCATGATTCAGGTAATTGGTCTTCCTGACATAAAACTCATGATTGCACTTACACCACTCTCTCCTATACCCATTTTCTCTTCTTTATATACAATCCCCCCACCCCCCCACCCCCACCCCTCCCAATACACCAAAACCTTCCTCGCTTCCTCCCTAAATTCTTTAACCCAGATACTTTATAATACTCAAACTTCTTCGCAGCATGACAAGCTTCAACTTTTCTTCTACAGTTTAGATACGATGGTTGACTTAGTTGGAAAAGGC
Source organism: Gleditsia sinensis (assembly GCA_037074535.1). Taxonomy (NCBI): domain Eukaryota; kingdom Viridiplantae; phylum Streptophyta; class Magnoliopsida; order Fabales; family Fabaceae; genus Gleditsia; species Gleditsia sinensis. The sequence goes on from CM073475.1 coordinate 19,113,954, forward strand.
TAAGATTTAGAGTATAAACTCGATTTCATCATAGAATTAAAATTAATTTACTTAGAATAAAAATATAAATAAATCATAAGCTAAAAACTGAGAACTTAAGAAATCATATTATTAGAAATCTCTCTTAGGAATTTTATCAAACACCTAATGTGCATTCATATGTCCAATCTTAAATTTAAATGGAGAACCTCCCTGTAACATCCCTAATTTCGTTTCTTTTATTGATAATTAAGGAAATAAAGTTTATTAGACAATATTTTAGATATATAAGGAAATATAATCCTTAGAAATTCTTCACCTTATGTATATGCATAGAAAATGTTTCTAACATTAAAAGAACAAATAAAGAGGGAAAACCTAATAGGAAAAAATTAGAAAGAACATACTAAAGAGATGCAAAATTCTTGGATAAAGAAGATAAATTTTTAGAAACAAGTAAAGGTCTTAAATTTTCAAGAACATTAGATTAGGGTAATTTTTCCTAATTCAAGAACTAGAGTTACTAAGTTTAAAATCTTTACCCATACATTGGGCTTTTACCTATGGACACTTTATATAGAGTTTTTCCACTTCACATAAGTTTCTAGCAAGCCCATTGGATAACCTAAGCAATAAATAAAACATAGACTTGGACTAGAATATAGTAATTGGACCAATAGCCCAAAAATTATGAAAATGTGACCAAGCCCTCCAAGAAAGGTAGAATTTTATCCAAAGCAAAGAAAATGGGTAGGAATAAGCCCATAATGGGTAGGAATAAGCCCAAATCCAAGAGGAAAAATAAAATAAAATAAATTAGGTGATGATATAATAATGTAATAATAATAAAGATTAGGTTACATGGCATTAAGACAAAAATTTAGCAAGTGGTGTGATTCTACATTCATCATTTTGGCAAGTGGCATGATAATACAATGCTTTAGAACAAAAACATATATATCTTACACTCATAATTTTAGCAAGTGGTATGATAATACATGGCATTAGAACAAAATATTCCTATCCCACACAAATAATATCAACCAAATAATGGAGATTCAAGGGCTAGAAATTTGCCACCTAAAAAGGCAAACCTATTGTACTTGTTCAAGACAAAAAGAAAATGGAAATGAATCCCTAAATCAAAGGGACCTTGTCCCTTATCTTAAGAACATATCATCATAATTTTCAAAATACAAATCTCCTTTTTCTATGCATATCTTGACTAAGGAAGAGGAAGACAAGAACATAAGTTGTTTGTTTTCTAAAAATTCAACAAAGTGTATCCTAATTGTGATAAGGTAGACCCATGATCATGCAAGGTGTATTATTTGGTGGTCTATATAAGCAAAACCCACTCCTACAACATTTTAATTTCGTCCAAGTGAGGAAGAGAGAGAAATAGAAGCAAGGTAGAGTGAGGAAAGGAGAGAAAGAGAGGAGAAGAAAGGAAGGAAGAAGAAGGAGAAGTTTAGAAGGCTAAATACTCAAGGTAAGTTACCTTAATCTCCACTTGAGTCCATTTTTTTTTTCATCCTTGAGGTTCAAAAATTCACCCTCCTTCTCTTACCTAAGCTGCTAGAAAAGCTAAAGGAAGGAAGGAAGGCTAAGATTTAGAGTATAAACTCGATTTCATCATAGAATTAAAATTAATTTACTTAGAATAAAAATATAAATAAATCATAAGCTAAAAACTGAGAACTTAAGAAATCATATTATTAGAAATCTCTCTTAGGAATTTTATCAAACACCTAATGTGCATTCATATGTCCAATCTTAAATTTAAATGGAGAACCTCCCTGTAACATCCCTAATTTCGTTTCTTTTATTGATAATTAAGGAAATAAAGTTTATTAGACAATATTTTAGATATATAAGGAAATATAATCCTTAGAAATTCTTCACCTTATGTATATGCATAGAAAATGTTTCTAACATTAAAAGAACAAATAAATAGGGAAAACCTAATAGGAAAAAATTAGAAAGAACATACTAAAGAGATGCAAAATTCTTGGATAAAGAAGATAAATTTTTAGAAACAAGTAAAGGTCTTAAATTTTCAAGAACATTAGATTAGGGTAATTTTTCCTAATTCAAGAACTAGAGTTACTAAGTTTAAAATCTTTACCCATACATTGGGCTTTTACCTATGGACACTTTATATAGAGTTTTTCCACTTCACATAAGTTTCTAGCAAGCCCATTGGATAACCTAAGCAATAAATAAAACATAGACTTGGACTAGAATATAGTAATTGGACCAATAGCCCAAAAATTATGAAAATGTGACCAAGCCCTCCAAGAAAGGTAGAATTTTATCCAAAGCAAAGAAAATGGGTAGGAATAAGCCCATAATGGGTAGGAATAAGCCCAAATCCAAGAGGAAAAATAAAATAAAATAAATTAGGTGATGATATAATAATGTAATAATAATAAAGATTAGGTTACATGGCATTAAGACAAAAATTTAGCAAGTGGTGTGATTCTACATTCATCATTTTGGCAAGTGGCATGATAATACAATGCTTTAGAACAAAAACATATATATCTTACACTCATAATTTTAGCAAGTGGTATGATAATACATGGCATTAGAACAAAATATTCCTATCCCACACAAATAATATCAACCAAATAATGGAGATTCAAGGGCTAGAAATTTGCCACCTAAAAAGGCAAACCTATTGTACTTGTTCAAGACAAAAAGAAAATGGAAATGAATCCCTAAATCAAAGGGACCTTGTCCCTTATCTTAAGAACATATCATCATAATTTTCAAAATACAAATCTCCTTTTTCTATGCATATCTTGACTAAGGAAGAGGAAGACAAGAACATAAGTTGTTTGTTTTCTAAAAATTCAACAAAGTGTATCCTAATTGTGATAAGGTAGACCCATGATCATGCAAGGTGTATTATTTGGTGGTCTATATAAGCAAAACCCACTCCTACAACATTTTAATTTCGTCCAAGTGAGGAAGAGAGAGAAATAGAAGCAAGGTAGAGTGAGGAAAGGAGAGAAAGAGAGGAGAAGAAAGGAAGGAAGAAGAAGGAGAAGTTTAGAAGGCTAAATACTCAAGGTAAGTTACCTTAATCTCCACTTGAGTCCATTTTTTTTTTCATCCTTGAGGTTCAAAAATTCACCCTCCTTCTCTTACCTAAGCTGCTAGAAAAGCTAAAGGAAGGAAGGAAGGCTAAGATTTAGAGTATAAACTCGATTTCATCATAGAATTAAAATTAATTTACTTAGAATAAAAATATAAATAAATCATAAGCTAAAAACTGAGAACTTAAGAAATCATATTATTAGAAATCTCTCTTAGGAATTTTATCAAACACCTAATGTGCATTCATATGTCCAATCTTAAATTTAAATGGAGAACCTCCCTGTAACATCCCTAATTTCGTTTCTTTTATTGATAATTAAGGAAATAAAGTTTATTAGACAATATTTTAGATATATAAGGAAATATAATCCTTAGAAATTCTTCACCTTATGTATATGCATAGAAAATGTTTCTAACATTAAAAGAACAAATAAATAGGGAAAACCTAATAGGAAAAAATTAGAAAGAACATACTAAAGAGATGCAAAATTCTTGGATAAAGAAGATAAATTTTTAGAAACAAGTAAAGGTCTTAAATTTTCAAGAACATTAGATTAGGGTAATTTTTCCTAATTCAAGAACTAGAGTTACTAAGTTTAAAATCTTTACCCATACATTGGGCTTTTACCTATGGACACTTTATATAGAGTTTTTCCACTTCACATAAGTTTCTAGCAAGCCCATTGGATAACCTAAGCAATAAATAAAACATAGACTTGGACTAGAATATAGTAATTGGACCAATAGCCCAAAAATTATGAAAATGTGACCAAGCCCTCCAAGAAAGGTAGAATTTTATCCAAAGCAAAGAAAATGGGTAGGAATAAGCCCATAATGGGTAGGAATAAGCCCAAATCCAAGAGGAAAAATAAAATAAAATAAATTAGGTGATGATATAATAATGTAATAATAATAAAGATTAGGTTACATGGCATTAAGACAAAAATTTAGCAAGTGGTGTGATTCTACATTCATCATTTTGGCAAGTGGCATGATAATACAATGCTTTAGAACAAAAACATATATATCTTACACTCATAATTTTAGCAAGTGGTATGATAATACATGGCATTAGAACAAAATATTCCTATCCCACACAAATAATATCAACCAAATAATGGAGATTCAAGGGCTAGAAATTTGCCACCTAAAAAGGCAAACCTATTGTACTTGTTTAAGACAAAAAGAAAATGGAAATGAATCCCTAAATCAAAGGGACCTTGTCCCTTATCTTAAGAACATATCATCATAATTTTCAAAATACAAATCTCCTTTTTCTATGCATATCTTGACTAAGGAAGAGGAAGACAAGAACATAAGTTGTTTGTTTTCTAAAAATTCAACAAAGTGTATCCTAATTGTGATAAGGTAGACCCATGATCATGCAAGGTGTATTATTTGGTGGTCTATATAAGCAAAACCCACTCCTACAACATTTTAATTTCGTCCAAGTGAGGAAGAGAGAGAAATAGAAGCAAGGTAGAGTGAGGAAAGGAGAGAAAGAGAGGAGAAGAAAGGAAGGAAGAAGAAGGAGAAGTTTAGAAGGCTAAATACTCAAGGTAAGTTACCTTAATCTCCACTTGAGTCCATTTTTTTTTTCATCCTTGAGGTTCAAAAATTCACCCTCCTTCTCTTACCTAAGCTGCTAGAAAAGCTAAAGGAAGGAAGGAATCTTGCTACTTCTTTCAAGAGGAAACAAGAAAACCAATTCACTAAGTAAGTTAGGAAGATTCTTAGGTAAGTTTAACAATATTTCTTTTTAAAGAAAACTTTTGAAACTTATAATATTTATATGAGATTTTGATCTTAGAACTTTGATGATTGGTCATGGATGTTGCTATATCATGTTACATATTGATCTTGCATGTGATGTATGTTTGAATACTTAGGTTGGTGTAGATAGTTCTGCATGGGTATGGCTATGGTTGGCAGAATTTTAAGCTTCGGTGTTTTAATTTCTGGGAACAATCTATAAGGAATTAAAATAAATGGTTAACATAAGGATTAACGATATATGTGCCACGGATTTTTAGCCACTGGAATCATTCAATTTGGAGTCCATATGAGGTAGATATGGTCTGATTAGTAATCAAAGGTTAGAAAATGGTTCATCAGGGAAGAATATGTTAGGATAGTTTCTATATTTTAATTTCTGGAAATTATCTGTATGGAATTAAAATAAATGGTTAACATAAGAATTATAGTTATGTGTGTCACAAATTTTTAACCACTAGAATCATTCAATTTAGAGTTCATATGAGGTAGATATGTTCCGATTAGTAAACAAAGGTCAGAAAATGGTTAATCAGGGAAGAATATGTTAGGATAGCTTCGGTGTTTTAATTTCTGGAAACATTATATAAGAAATTAAAATAAATGGTTAACATATGAATTGTATATTTATGTGTCACGGATGTTTAGCCACTGGAATCACTTAATTTTGGAATTCGTATGTGGGAGATATAGTCAGATTAGTAAGTAAAGGTTAGAACCTACTCGAGAAGAAATAATATTGAATTTAAGGGAGTAATAACACCAAGATTTATTACTATTTTGCTGATATGATTAACATAATAGTTTTAGATAATTGTCTTATCTTTCCATAGACACCAAGATCACCTCAATCAGAATTAAAATGAGAGATTTATGCTCTGATTAGTGAAAAAAGGTCACAGAGCACGGCCAGGCCGTGTTCTGGGTGCTTCAAGCACGGGCTAGCCGTGTTCGGGGCTATTTTTTAGTACATTTGAAGTATTTTTAAAAGCATGGCCGTGTCCTGGAACATGGTCAGACTGTGTTGGAAGTTGGTTAAGCTTATTTTCAACATTTTTCTACCCTAGATGAACCTCTTTAACTATAGGGTAATAGTAGAAATCAAATTGGAGAACAATGCTCTATAAATTTGTAAGAACATGTATTGGAAATGATATATATAAGAAGAAAATTACTAAAGGCCAAGCATAAAGAGAAGGTTAGATATGATGAAAACCTGCATCAAGAAAATAAAAAAATAAAATTAATATTTCAAAAAGAAGACGAATCTTATAAATGAAAATAATAAATGACTAGTATATGTCATAGCCATTGCCATTGTATGAACTTCTTACCATCTTAAGTGTGAAATTCTGACATGAAAATATTTTATAAAGTGATATTTGAAATGGTTATGTTCATGACATGATTACCAATGATTTATGGTAATAGTTATATTTTGATGAACATACTTGTTATTGAAAGCATATTTTTGGCTATCATTGTGAAAAGAAAAGAAATGAGCACGGTCATATGGCAATCCGTGTAGTGCACCAGTAGGGGACGCCCTACCAACGGTCATGATCATGTTAATGAGAAAAGAAAGAGAAAGTGGACCATGTCAGACGGAGCGAGAAAAGCTCGTACCAGAGAGTAGAAGATACTCACCCTAACTGGGGTAGCTTGAAATGAGAATAAGTTAATGGCCATCATATGATATTCTGAAAATAGTTAATCCTATCATACATATCATTATTGTATGATTCTTATGTGCATAGATATAATGCATTCATGTGACCAAAGATATTTTCTGTAGTTTATACAGCTGAACATAACATGATGAACTATATTGATGGTAAATTATGATTTATTGTTGAACTTACTGGGATTTAATTCTCACTACATTTCCATATCATGTTTAGAAGAATAAATATGCAGATTTTCTCTATGACACTTATTATTTCTGTACGTTGGATCGAGGTGTCCTACCTTGGGCAACTTCCAGTTATTTCAGATGTATCTGTCGTAGATGTGACTGAGTTTCCAGTGGACGTGCCACCCGCACCAGTGTCCCCGGAAGTAGTCGACATAGATGATTAGAGCTAATATGTATCTTTGTACAAATGTTTGTAAAATAATGGTGTGTAGTTTGTAAAATAATAGTGTGTATGGAAACTCAGTATTGTATCACTGTTAATAACAATTATGTTTGGTTAAAGTGATTATTATTACGAGTTAAGTGGTTAGAATTAAAATAGTAATAACTTCATGGAATTTTACAAATATAAAAAAAAAAATTTGTTACATTTACATTAATGGAGTTGTTACACTCCCAAATCATCTCTATACAAAAGCCCAAGATATCATGTACATACCAGAAGCCAAAAATTTATAGCTTTCTCAAACCAAAGTCAACCACAAAATTCGTATGCATTTTGATAAATTTTTCAAGCTTTAATTTGAATTGTAAAACTAAAACTAAGAGAATGAAAAGAAGACATGCTAACCCACGTGCGTCAAACCCAAAAGCTTTGGTTCACAACGTCGCTCGTAGTGGTTTATGTAGTAGTTGACTTTGCAATGGGTGGCAGTGTGGGGTGGTTGTTTGACGGTGCTACATGATGGTGGTAGTTGAACAATGGCAGAGTTGGTTGTGCACATAGATGCTTAGCAGAAGGGATAGCTTCGCGATGAAAGCTTCACAAACAGGAAGCTTCGTGATTGCTCTATTTCTTCTCCCATGTTCTCTTTCACACACACAAAAGGTTTCTTTTTTGGTGTTTTGTTTTTTTGTTTTGTTTGTTTTTTTAACTATTCTCTCTTGAAGCTTCTTTTTTCTTCACCAAATTCATTTTTTATTTTCGGGTTGACACACACTTGAGCAGGAAAAAAATGATAAAAAATTAAACTTTTTTTTCTTTCATCTTTCAATGACGACCCACCAAAATCGTTGTCGAAAGGTTACCCTCAATCTTTTATCGACGACTACGTCATAATTATCACTGAAAGAATGAATTTTTATAAAGATTCTTAAAAATCATCATTAAAAATATATTTTTTAGTGACGATTTTTGTAGGTCGTCACTGAAAATATATTTTTTAGTAACAACCTCTCTTAGTTGTCGCAAAAAGAATTTTTCAATAACAATTTTTCAAGTCGTCACAAAAAAATTGTTATTGAATCTCTATTTTCTTATAGTGAATATTGACATGGCAATGGTTGAAAAAGAGCATTCCAATGCTGAGCTCTCTGTTTTCTATTGAAGTTTTTGGAAATTGTGGCTAATAAAGAGTCATAATGCCAGACCTCTTGGATAATCGCATTCAAACACTCCAAAACTTGTCAAACATTTCAAAACTGCATTCAATACCCCCTAATAACAGACCATATAACCAGATTCAATATCATTTTAATTAACAAACCATTCAAAAAATGCAAATCAAGAGCTAATTAAAAGTTAAGGACATTACAACTCTCTACCAAACTTTCTTTCTCTAAGTTTCCTTAACCATGGAGACATCTACTAACTTAATCATTGAAGTCTACAAAGAAGCCATGCACTACCCCAACGAAGCCCTAACCTTTCTTCATATGAAGATCGAAGGTTTTCCACTGTAAGAAAAAAATTTCCTTTTAAGGTGAAGATCCATAGTTAGATGTTCCATGACCACCCTCCATGACAGAGATTCTTTGTTCTTCATCATAAGATCAAAAGGTAATTATTTAATTAATATCAATATAATTGTGGTAGAATTGAGGAATGGTGTTAATATTATTGGTAATTAGATTAATTAAACTAGAAATAAATTAAAATACAAATCAATAACAAATAAAGTTGTCAATTAAATAATATATTTCTTAGAGTACTAAAAAATCTAGATGATTTTAAATGAAGACATAGTATTATTCAAGTAAAAGAAAAGAACAATGCCTCTAAACTAAGTTCTGCCTTATTATTCTTGAATTTGGGGTCAACTCAGTTAGGCAAACCTTCAAAATGTTCATCAATGCCACTTTCAAGGGAGTAAAAGGGGGTTTACACTTTCTAACTATACCATGCTATGATAAATTAGGAAAAATCATTTTTATGAACCACTACGATATCTTAACTATCCCATAACTCTGAGCTTATACCCCTTTGCATATTCATAATTGTAGAAGTAAGCACTGCTGATAAGGTTGAGTTGGTTATCATCCTAACAGACACTATGAAATTTAATGGTATCCTTTCCAACCTAAAAAAGGTCCTCCACTACTGCCGTGTTCTCGTCCAACTTAGTTACCCTTCTATGGGGTTGCCAACACTATAAACGGAGATCGAAGCTCTCTCCAACGATTGCTTACTTTTATAGCCATTTTGATGTTCTATAGGCATAAACTCCCCATCTTAATAACTTATTCTCTCTTGAGAAACCTGATCCACATCATTATTTGTTACAAATTTACTTTTCACCATTTTTCTTGCACCACTAGGAATATACAAACAATCTAAAAGTAAAGAACCCATCTTAAAAGGCTTTACTAGGAATATCCTCGATATTGTCATAGTAGAGCTAAACATAGATCTCAATATCACTTAAGCCAACGCTGACAAAAATGCAAGATGTGAGCATCTCCCAGAAGGTAATGAAAAGATAAAAGATCTAAGACAAGGGAACCTAGCTAGATGAAAAGAAAGAAAAGATGCGATAAAAAAAAAGGAGAAAAGTCAATAGAAGTCTTAAAAATAAAAACTTAAACCTTCAAATTTCAAGCTGGAAGAACCCATTTGACAGCTCGTTAGTTAGATTTTGAAATTTGTGGTACAACAAAAAGACACATGTACCCTTTGCTCCATGAAATGACTTTCCTAGTAAACAAAGGCTGGCACTATAGGGATAATCATCACCTGTACCTAAAACAATTAACTGTCATGTGGCACACCACAAGGTGCCTTCAAGACAAGTTCCCCTAAGACAAGGTTGGCAAAACTTCAGGGACTAGTGATAATACCAAGTATGATCGATCATAACGAAGGCGCCCTTTTCTTGGATGACTGACCTTTGTGCCTTCTAAATAAACCATTACGACATTTTAGCTTGGGATGGACAAAATGCATAAATGCCCACAAATTAACAAACTAACATAATAGGTCGAACCTCATAAATCCATTTTTCCAGGAACTCCTCAATAGTGTTATCACTCTCTAGGATGCCCTGCTTCATTCCTATTTAAGGTTGACATATCACTTTGGTATAGGCTAGAATTCTCATACAAACTTCCCAAATACTTTCCACCTCTTGATACTAACTTAGGCTTAGGAATGCACTTAGGGGCTCCTCCCTTCCTTGTTTATCTAACCATGATTATTTGCAGGTGACCTACACTGGTAAGACTTAACCAAGGAGTAGAGATTACTACCATTGATTTTTTTACAATCTTCACTATACATACATGCTTTTTGGAACAATTTTTCCTATCAATGTCATTATTGGTAATGTTACTGATAATATCCATATTGGGTTGTCCAAAGGCATAAATATAGGAGTATATTCATACCATCACCTTGAATATGTCAATTTCTTAAGAATCTTTCTTATGACCAAGTCATGTTAGCACAACTGATCCTAACTCTCCTGTCGCAAAGCTTGAGCAAATGGCCTAACTGCCTACTGATGTCAACAATTGATACATGAAAAGAGTAAAATACCTAGAGGCAGACTAACCTTGAGGCAATGGAAGATTCAAGAATTTTGTTAGGAAAACCACTTCCTTTATGACATAATAACAATAATAATACAAATTTTTTAAAGATAAAATAAATATTAAATATATGATAAGTGGATCATTAAGTAAAGCAAGAGAAAAAAAGTCAAGGATTGAGAGTGAGATTATTCAAGCGTCTGTTAAAAAATTCCAATGAATCCAAACGAACTTCACAATGCCTCCACACCTTATTTCTTTAATAAATAAGACAAGTTTACGTGGTGTACCTAACTCAAAAAAATTAACTGGGGATAATTATTACGATATATTATCAATGAGATTAAATAAAAAATTAATGAAAAGGTATTAATAAAGTTGACCAAGTGGGGTCATTTGACCCCCGTTGCTGAATGGTAAATATGGCTTGCCTTGAAGCTTTATAAATAAGTCCACTTTGCCAACAGGTACCCAGCTTTATAAATAAGTCCATAGTTTGTTATATTGACTTGAACTTGGAGTCCGCTCTCGCTCTAACATGATATTGATTTATCTTTTTATAGCAGATCCATCAAACAAGTTTCTTTTTTATGTGTTCCATCATGCCTAACCACCTAGATTTTGTGCTCAGTAGTTACCAAAATAAAAATATTGTGGTAAAATATTCAATAATTAAAATAAGGCAACTAACATCCTCAAGAATTCTTAATTCTTGGAAGGATAATATATCGTTCCTTTTTGTTAATTATTAATTATTAATTTTTGTAGCACAAGTATTCTCATATCTTTTAAGACTAATCTCATTTGGAGTACTGAGACTATCCTTCTCTACAAATATTTTTCTATGAATCCAAACTTCTGATATTACATAGACTTCTCAATCAATGAGTTCAAGATTGCTTAGCAAAAACTAAAGAATTCATTAATTATTCTTATGTACTACTATTTATCACAATCCTTCGTCTAATTTTATGCCATGGATAACAGAATCTAACGATCAATCCCTATTTCACTCTCTTATCTTTTTTCCTATTTGTGATCTTTTGAAATCGAAGTATGTAGAAGGGAGAGAAGATGATACTTTTCTTCTTATAGGAAGATTGGGGATCCTAGGAGCTAGGGGCTATACTTCTTGGAAAATCAATTAGTGCATGTTTGGTTGAGTTTAATGAGAATAAAAAGAGGAAAGAAAGTGGGAATGAAAGTCCATTACTTCATTTGATATGTAATGATAAGAATTGAGGTAATGTGATATTACATTGTTTAATACAAGAATAAAGTAAAAGAACAGAAAGACAGTGTAAGTTTAAAGACTAAATTATCTTTAAACTTTAAATTATAAAAATTCTTATTCTAATATAAATTAATTTAATTTTTATTTTTATTTTTAAAATAAAACAAACAAATGACTTTCTTTTTGTTCTAATTGAGTTCACGGCTTCTTCCATTTTTATTTTTATTTTATTTCTATTTCTATTGTCATTGTTGTTATTTTTATTTTTGCTAAGAATGAAGATAGAAATGTTTTTAATTTTTTTTTCCATTCTTGAGGGAATATCAGATTCTACTCATTTTTGGAGGAATTGGTTTTTCCATTATCTAGTGGAATATAGCATTTCATGGAATGCTCTGTTACATCAATTTCATCCAACCAAACCATAGTATTTAAGATTCCATCATCCATTTCATCCAACTAAACGAGCGGTTAGGCTTGGAATTCTATCTATTAATAGTAAATTCCCGTTAATCTAAAAATTGAAGTTATGAATTGATCAGAAATAAGTCCATAATTGAAAAATAAATCTTTCAACAAAATAGCAATTGAGGGCTGAGTTAAAAATTTTCAGTGTTTATGTAAAATAGTAATCATGCATGTCAACATCAGTTTTCTGGGATAGTGATTTGTATAGTTATTACAAAGATAAAAAAATATATATTTTATGACGATTAATTATGTACATAACGTGAATTTTTTTTATCTTTATAAATACACATGACTAAAGATGAATTTTTAGTATTAAGTGTCATTAATTTGAGTGCATTATAGATGAAACATATGACCGAATTAAAAATTAAGGAACAACAAACTTAACATCAATCAAATTCAACAAAGAACTTGAACAAGAGAGAGATCTTGAATATATGATTCTACATAAACAGAAATATTTATTCTTAACAAAGGAATTCAGTAGCATAATTGCAGACAATTTGGAGCCATTATTTTCTACCCATTGAAAGGGCAAACAAACAGGCTATCGTCTGCTAACACTTCAAATATATAATAAAAAAGAAAAAGAAACACACAAATTCAAAACCCAACTTCATATCAAAAGTTTCACCATCGAAAAATGAAACTTATAAGGTAGGCCTCTTCTCAATCATCACATCACCACCCTCAGGAACATCGCCTTTTTGGCCATGGCAGCACCTGTAATTGATAGATGCTATCTCCATTATACGCCCACATCCTGGATCTGGGCAAGTTATAGGCTCCAGAACATCTGGGGGATAGTTAGAGAGCTGCATATAAGCACAATGAATAGGAGCATCCTGAATCTTAGAATCATAGTATTCCTTGAAAGCTACGTCGAAACCAGCTTTCAGTAGCACTTTCTCCTTCCAAACATCAAATTCTGCTGCAGTACGATGCATAGGGTCACCACGACCTAGTAGCTTTACGTTAGAGCCTTTGCTTAGAAGAACCCAACCAGGTGACTCTTGCTTGAGGCAAAGCAAGCTCTTGATCTCTTCAATGGTTGTGTCCTTACTCTTCTTCTGATACTTGCTCGCGAACAAGCTCTCTATCCCAATCCAAAAGTGAGGAACGATCTTGGAGTCTTCCTTCCCGAAGTGATAGTATTCTATCACAGCGTCTGCTTTCTTGATGATCTCATGCCTCTTGATCCTGTTGACTGCCTCTGTGAAGCTCGCCAGCCAATCAGGATCGGTACCACCATAGATGAAGATGTAAGTTTGCTCCTTGATCTGATTCACTTGGACAATTATGGCATAGACATCGAGAAATTTCCATTTTGAATGCAACATTAAAGTATCAAAGTGAACAAGGTTGAAATGTGTGTTTACATATTTGTGTCTATGCCTGACATGGTATTAGACTCGACACTGTACTTGAACTTGTATCTTTTACTTCAAATTTTATCTGATTACCGTGTTCATGTGTCTATACCAACATATTATTAGTGTTAATAGACAAAGAGAATTTCATTTTGATTGCAATATTGAAGTATCAAAGTAAACAAAGTAGAAAAATGTGTATTATATATTTCAGCATTGCAAACTTGCTATATTGAAAAATCAATGTCACACAACATTTTCAATTGCACATGTTGCTTTAGATCTTATTAGGTAGTGTGTATGTCTGTGTTATGTCAAAGTAGATATGCATGCACATGCTTTTTTAATGTACTTACCAAGTCTTGCAATCTTGGATTCACTTTCTTCATTTCTGCCCAAAACCAGTTCCATTTCTGAGTAAGACTGTCATCATCAGTGGGCCTGAAAGGGAACGCGTCGATCCCCCAGACAAAGATCATGTGCATTGCATTAGGGTTTACCACTCTACCTTGAGGGTTAAACACTGGGATAATAGGCTTATTCTTGTAGCCCAAGTCCTCTTTAATCAGTTTGATCCCTGCTAAGGGACGGAAGTACTCCACCACATACCATGGCATGTCTAGCTTCAAGTTTTCAAACTCAGCCTTGTGGACAATATTCCAATCGTCCACAATGGGGACCCACAAGATCTTGAAGTCCTCTTTCCAATACCCTTTTATTTCTTTTGGATCTTCATTCAATCCGTAGTGGATAGATTGCAGAAGTCGAATCTCATCTCTAATGCTGTCTAAGCCCGAAATGAACAACAAGACATGCTTCTTCCTAAACGCTTCGATGCTGGCCTGTTTGTGCAAACATAATAAAAAACGAAGATTGCTGTAATGGCTTACTCTAATTTTGATATTTATAAATTCAAATCTCGTTAGATGAAGTAAGTGAAATGGGTCTTATAAGGGCGACTAGGCAGATAAGCTACCCCAATTAATTTTGCCAAAAGATTTTGGTGACGATATTTATTCATAAATAATTATTCGTGGCATTTTATCAAATAACTTATAATTGAAATAATTTTTGACGCAATATTAAAAGTTTTCAGCAAAGGTCATAATAAACCAATTAGCTAATTGGCTACTAGAGTCGTTTTCAGGACTTGGATTCCAAATTTGAAATCTAGTCAAAGATAAATGAACAACAAAAATGTTACTAAGGTATCATATATTTGTACTTTGTAACGCTTCAATATCCCAAAAGACTTTGGCATGATAGGAGTATTAAAGGTATTACTAAAATCATTTACGAACCTTTCCCTAACAACGTAAACTTTGTATGACTAACCTTTTTTCCAGTTGAGCCATCATACACTTGGGGGTCGTGAATTTCATTGGGGTAAAGCAGAACTTTCACAACCTCTACAATTTCTGTAGGAGTTTGAAGGACCCTTTTACGCTTCCAGTAATCTTCTAGCTCACCTGCAATAAACAGAGAGAATATTCTCTTATGATCAGCATTAATTAATTGGACTTTATTTTCTCTTTGTCACAAGTTCAAAGACTTTTTGTGTGTGTGGTAGGAAGGGCGATTCTTCCTCTTGTGAACCGAAAAAGAAAAAAAGAAAAAAGCACTGGGTACATTACCTATCTCCCTTTTTATCCTTGTCAGATGAGCCTTCAATTTGCTTGCAATGGAGGCATGCTTGTTGCTAAAATTGGATAATGCATATTTGTCCTCCCTGAATCAAAGCAAATATGGCAGCTATAAAGTGGATAACTAGTGAGTCAATTGGCTCAATAGTATTGGAGTTATCTACAAGATTGAGAATCTCAATTTGGTTTAGTTTCTGCTTTAGGAATTACTATGAGATGAAGTTGCTTTTTGGAAGTTTGTTCCAAAAGCTATCTATTTCTAAACTTGCTCTGTAAGCCTCTCTTCTCAATCTCACCCCAAGAAAAGAAAATGAAAAAGTTTTTGGTTTAGGATGTTATAAATTATTTATATAGCAATAATTTAAGCTTCTTTTTGAAATATCTATATTTTTTTTACATTTTGTACTATATAATTTCCATAAAACACTGCCATTATAAAAGTGTAGAGCTGGCGCATCCAATTGAATATGGTAATAAAAATTTAAAAATTCTAATGTTAAATAAATTTGAGCTGAATATATTCCAAATGCAACGCTATACAGTCTATAGAAAGAGTTTACAATAAATTATAACACTAAGCCATCACAAAACAGTACAGTATATGCTTCTATATACTGATAAAAGCTCAAAGTAGATTTAATTTTTATAATGTTGAACTGAAGACATTCCAAAAATAACATAGCAACAAAAAGGAAGTTTTGAAGAAATTAAAACACACTTAATAAATAAAGTTATTAAGAAATATGGATTTTCTAGTAACCTGATAAAATGTATAACTGTCAAAATAGACTGGACCTTTGTGGCCGGAATTAAACCTGAAAAAAAAAAGTTTAACTTATGAAATAGTAATATATTTTTTAAAAAATAATTTTGGACTCGATTCTATTTAGCCCTAAGGCTAACTAGGGCTAGGCCGGCATAAAACTTGGGGCTGAGTAATTTTTATTTTTTATTTATAAAAATATAAATAATTTAAACAAAAATAAAAATAAAAGTTTGAGAAAATAATGTACTACTATAAAAAATTGACTATGTTTTTCTCTACTCTTATGTTGATTTATTGTTTTTGAAAGAGTTTTAAATATTTTATACTATAAAAAACTAAATAATTCTATAGATTATTAGATGCAACCCTTAGGGCAACACTTAAAAGTTAGGGCTATCTCTTGAAATCAATCTCTTAAAGTCAGTTCATAGACTACCTCTAAGTCCTTACAAGGTCAGGTCAAGCTAGACTAGTAACATGGCATTCCTTTTTATAAAAAGCCTTTTTGGTCTAGCCCTAAGCCTAACTAAGGTAGCCAGGCTAGGTTGGATTGACTCTAATTAATAACTAACAATATCAATGGAAATAAACAATAACTATCATGTCATATGATGCCATATGAGAGTATATTCAAATCCCTCATATGAATAGCGTTACGTGGATGACGGAGAACTTACGAATCGCCTAAGAGAACATTAATGTGACAAGCACAAGCAACGATGGTCACGATGGCCCAGTAGACAACAACAGGAATATCCTGAAGGGCATCCACCAAAGCTGGAACATCCCTTGTGTCATAACCTTTTGTGGAGAGCCTCTCCAACTCAGTGATGCACTCAATGGAATGAAAAACACTCTTCACCAGAATGTTGTAGTCAGAAATAGCCGTTCGGTTTCTCTCGATGATTTGAACATGATTCAAATGCGCCAATGATCTTCCTAGTTGGTCTGCTGTAGGAGCCTGAGCAAGGTGCCAGAAATTCCCATATTCTAGAGAAAATGCTGCTAGAACTATCACTGCTTTTGCATCCCAGGAATAGGATTTTAGCTGTTCAAGTATTGACATTGCCGTTTGATGTGCGCGGTACTCATCTTGAGGTGTGCTTATCATCTGCAATATCAATTTTTAGAAACATAAAACTTATTCTCTAAACATAGTTAATAATTTATTAAAAAAAACCCATATCTGTTTTGTGATTTGAACTTTTAAATGGCTTATTTCTCTGATATCTTGATAAAATAAATAATAGATTATTTTCGGTAGATAAACTTTCCATGACGAAAGCTCCTCTCCTGATTTGCTATCAACAACAATAAAAAATGAGAGTAGCAAAATTAAACCTTCAACAAAACTATTTAGTATGCAATAGATAATAATAACCTGATAAGCAATTTGCTTTAGTATACGTGTCGGTGGGCTGAAACTGACTGAAGAAAGCCTATCTTCTATAGTGTCAGGTGTCAATGCCGAACTCTGTTTAAAAAATGAAAAAGGTCATAAATATCTATATGATAAGTTGATAATTAATTAAAAGATCCATCTAGAAAAGCGAGAAGTTTAAGAATTAATGTCTCCTTCTTAATAGATCGAGAAGTTTAAGGTCAGAATATGTCATAAATTTCAACAAAAATTTAGTGATACTTAATAGATCGAGAAATTGCTAGTAATGGAAATCAAAACTAAGTTTTAGTACTTTGAGTTATTATTTTCTATCAATGGAGAGACGGTAAAGGTTTACCTTAAGCACAGTGCTGTCAGCAGCAAGAGTCGCACGCCTCATAATGGCAGCCACAACGTTGAAAAGAGACTCCACATCGAAGGCCTCAACAGTGTGGACATGAGTTATGTAAACAAGCTCCAAGATCTGATCATCAGTCAAGGCTAATGGGTTCACCAGCGATCCCTTCTTCTCCTGCTGCCGGTCAGCACTTGAAGCTGCAGATTTGGACTTGGACATGGACATGGCGGTGACAATGATCGATTCACCCTAAGATCTCAGGAGGTTTTGGAAGCAAATGAACCAAGAATGGCTTGTGTGCTATTAGCCTGCTTGTGCCATACAATATTTATAGGCTTCAGAGTGGGCCAGAGTTCAACACTTGGCATAATCACTTTAGCAAAAGAAAAACATAACAACTAGCTTTTGCTGTTAACTCTGAGCGTGAAATATTCCAATTTTCATGACCTCGTTTGGGTTTTCTCAATATGCCCTTGATGTACAGTTCTTGAGGTATGTGACTGTGAGACAGAGCCTCAAGGGTGAAATTGATATTTTTTTTGGGGTTTCCTTAGAACTTTTGCTTTTCAGAAAGATGGCATGTCTATCATCTATTTGTGTTCAAAACCTTCAAGAAAAGAATACGGGAATAAAAAAAATGAGAGAAATTAGAGCCAAATCTCTAAATTATTAAAAAATGAAAAGAGAGAGAGAGAGAAGGCAGGGATGAATCTGATGAACGATGAAATATTGCTATTGATTAAAATCTGTTAATTACAATAGTGTTATTGTAATAAACTAATAACACTTATTTTAAATTATTTTTACTGATAACATTCATTTTGAGCTGTTCGAACTCAATAAGCCCGACTTATTGTGCAATGGCCTAAATATAGGAGTTTGATCATACTATCATCTTAAATATGTAAGTTTGCCGAGAATCATTCCTATCACTAAGCCGCTTTAGCACGACCAATCTAGACTCTTCCTTCGCAAAACTTAGACAAATGACCTAACTATCTATTGTTGTCACTAGCTAACACATAAAAAAGGAAAAAAAAAAAAAGAAGCAAAATACCAGATCGACCTTGAAGCAATGATGAATTGAAGAATTTTGTTAAGGGGGCCACTTTCTCTATGACAATAACAGTAACAGTAATACAAATTTTTTTAAATAACATGTGATGATATGTGGATCATTAAGTAAAGCAAAAAGAAAAAAAAGAAAGTCAAGTATTGAGAGTGAGATTATTCAAGTCTCTGTCGAATGATTCCAATGAATTCAAACAAACTTCACAATATCTCCACACCTTATTTCTTTAATAAAATAAGTTAAGTTTATGTGGTGTACATTACTCAAAAAAATTAAGTGGGGTAATTATTACTATATATAACGAAATTAAATAAATAAAATTAATGAAAAGGTATTAATAAATTTGACCAAGTGGGGTCATTTGACCTTGCTTGCTGAATGTTAAATTTACTTCTGTCCTGACGCACCATAAATAATTTTTCTTCCGCTAGTACCAATTTTTATCATTTTACTCTCTTAATTGCATTCTCTGTATAGAATCTCTATGATTTGCTATATTGTCTTGAACTTGACGTCTATGATGAAATTTTCGCTCTAGCATAATATTGACTTCTTTTACTATTACAAATCCACCAAATAAGTTGCTTTTTATGTGTTGCGTTGTGCCTAGCCACTACAAATTGTGTTCACTCGTTACAAAAATGAAAATATTGTGGTAAAATATTCAATAACCACTTTCTTATCCTTTTCCCTATTTGTGATCTTTTGAAATTAAAGTATGAAGAAGTGAGAGAAGAATATAATTTTCTTCAAGGGAGGTTGGGGATCCTAGGAGCTAGGGGCCCATACTTCTTGAGAAATGAGTTAGGCTTAGAATTCTAGATATCCATTAATATTAAATTCACGTTAATTTAAAATTTCAAGTTCTTACCATATGAATTATTTGATTAGACATAATTGAAAAACAAATCTTTTAACAAAATAGCAATTGTGAAGCGCTGAGTTAACAATTTTCATTGTTTATGTAAAACAGTAATCATGCATGTCAATATAAGTTCTCTATTATAGTGATTTATATTTATTATATAAAGACTAAATAATAATGTTGTTTTTGTTTTGCTAACGATAATTAATTTTATTCTGAAGAAAACAAAGAAAGAGCTCAAACTCCTGACTACAACTATAGAAGGGACAATATATGACTCGAAGTACACAGTTGAGACTAACAAAAACACCACAAACACAAGAAATATGGCTGATAGAAACTAAACTCACATCAAACATTCAAAGAAAGAAAGCCAGAAGCAGCAATAAAAGGAGGAGAGAAGGCCCACTGTCTTCCATTTTTTCTTAAAGATGGGACCAGTATAAAAGGCGAAAAAATTTCGATTCCAAACTCCACATCTTTTCTAGTTGAGATGCCGACAAACTTCACCTTCTCTTTTATATCTGTATTCTTCTCCCAATTTTGTAAAATCAACCTTCTGTTAAGGTAAAGCCAAGGGACTCCCTGTCACCACCGTTTCCAACAAAGTTTCCTCATCAAAAAAGAATTGGAAATTTTTTTGCCAGATTTTTCTTCTACTCAAATGCTCTTCATTGCGGACTCCATAGCCGCTTTTTGAATTGGTTTTATGTGATTTTTTTATAATCTTTATAAAATAAACATGACAACAGATAAAATTATATTATTAAGTTTCATAAATTTGAGCGCATTATAGATGAAACGTCTAACCAAATCAAAAAAAGGAATAATAATCTCAACATCAATCAAATTTAACAAAGAACTTGAACAAGAAAGAGTTCATGAATATATGATTCTGCATAAGCAGAAATATTTATTCTTAATGAAGGAATTCAATAACATGATTGCAGACGATTTGGAGCCATTATTTTCTACCCATTGAAGGGGCAAACAAACAGGCTAAATCACACCCATGCATTCGTCTACTGACTTAAAATTTATAATAAAAAAGAAAAAGAAACACAAATTCAAAACTCAACTTCATATCAAAAGTTTTACCGTCACCAAAGAAAACTTAATTATAAGGTAAGCCTTTGATAGAGTAACTGTGTTGACAAGGACAAAAAGGAAAAATACAATAGTTAGTTGAAGTTAGTTTGATGACGTGTATGAACGTTGAGGCTCATGCCAATAAGCACGTGTATATATAAGCCACTTGTATTGATCTTCAACTAATAAATCATTTCCGTTACATTTCTTTTCAGTTTTTCTCCATGCAATCTATTCATCTCTGTTCTCCTTCATGGTATCAGAGCTCGGAATAATAGAGACTTCACAAACTTCTTCTATTGCACAGAAGCAAGAGCTAGTTTCGTTTAATCATTCGATCTCAGTGAAATTAGATGAGCAGAATTTCTTGCTATGGAAGGAGCAGGTACTGGCCGCAATTTTTGGTCACAGTCTGAAAAAATTTCTTGAAGATACAAATAACGAACCACAACAATTCCTTTCAGATGAAGATGCTGTTGCAAGAAGAATTAATCCTGAATATATTGCGTGGAAAAGATAAGACAAATTGTTGATTTCTTGGCTACTATCCTCTATGACAAAATCTCTTCTTACAAGATTGGTAGGCTGCAAAAATTCTTGTCAAATTTGGAATAAACTTGAAACTTTCTTCTCATCACAAACGCGAGCAAGGATAAGGCAACTTCGATCTCAACTTAGATTGCTCAAGAAAGATACAATGACAATCAATGAATATATGCTCAAGATCAAGAAAATCTTTTATGCACTTGAAGCAGTAAATGATCCACTATGTGAATGTGAAAAGGTGGAAGCTATCTTGGAAGGCTTAGGCTCCGAATATGATGGATTTATCATAGCCATCACCTCAAGAAGTGATCCCTATTCTATAAGCGAAATTGAGGCTCTCTTGATGGCACAAGAAGAAAGGATTGACAGATCAAAGAAAGAACTAGATTCGGTCATATCTCAAGTGAATTCAACTATATCTCAGGTTAATCTAGCCTCAAATAGTAACCATAATCCGTCTCAGTTTGGAAATTGTGGAAGAGGTGGTTTCGACAGAAGCAATTATGGTAGAACAAACAATTACAGAGGTCAATTTTTTCCAAGAGGAAGATGACGATTTGGCAGACAATGTCACAACAAACCTCAATGTCAACTGTGTAACAAGACAGGATACACAGTATGGCAATGCTTCTATAAGTATGGTCCTTCTTTCACACCTGGTTCTGGGTCAAGTGCTCACTACGTAGATAATGCTACAAATCATAATTCAAGTTGGTCCCAAACTAGCTATGATAATTTAGCAAATATAGCCCAGTCATCTTTTAGAAATTTACTATCTTCTGCAGCATCAGTAGCTTCTCTAGACAGCTTGGCAGACCCGTTGTGGTACCCAGACTTTGAAGCAACCTCACATGTCACTCCTTACGAGAAAAATCTGCAATTCAAGCATGACTATATAGGACCAGATAAACTCTATGTTGGAAATGGCGCAGGTTTGCCAATTCAACACATAGGTTCTTCAGTTCTCAATTCATCTAATTCCTCAGCAAAATTATCCTTACATAGACTCTTACACGTGCCTCAAATATCTAAGAATTTAATAAGCGTTGCTAAACTTGCCAGAGATAATCAGGTTTATTTTGAATTCCATCCTTATATATGCTATGTCAAATGTCAGCTTACCAAGGAGGTTTTACTACAAGGAACACTTAAGCCAAATGGACTCTATGCCTTTGACCATATTTCTCTCAACAGCATTCCCAGATTAGTCGTCAACAGTGCAATAGTAAATAAAGCTGTTGATTTTGCAACTTGGCATAATAGATTTGGGCATTGTTCACTGCCTATAACTAATCAAGTACTTAAACTTTGTAATCTACCTTCCTTGAATAAAAATGAAATAGCTCCTTTCTGTGAACACTGTATTTTAGCCAAGTCACACAAGCTGCCTTTCACAACTTCCACAACTGTGTAGTCTCAACCACTCCAACTCTTTCAAGACAATGTATAGGGTCTAGCCCCAATTACTGCAAATAGAAACTACAAATATTACATATTATTTGTTGATGCATATACCAAATACAGTTGGATTTATTTTTTACAGAGAAAATCTGATGTAGCAGCTGTATTCCAGCAATTCAAAACCATGGTGGAGCTACAATTAGATAACAAAATAAAGATATTGTAGACAGATGGAGGTGGTGAACTCAAGTCTCTAACCCCAATCCTAAATCAACATGGCATACTGCATAGAATAACATGCCCTCATACTTCTCAGTAAAATGGCAGAATGGAGAGAAAACAAAGACACACATGCCACTGCGTTTAGAACTGCTGCTTTTATCATTAATCAGTTGCCAACCTTCACTTTCAATCATAAATCACCGTTTCAAAGTTCTTTTCAACAGGCTCCCAGACTATACGCAATTTCGAGTGTTTGGATGCTCGTGTTACCCGTTACTCAGACCCTATTAGAAGCATAAGTTCAGCCTTAAGTCAACCAGATGCATATATCTTGGCCCAACTCCCAACCACAAAGGCTTCAAATGCCTAGATCCTAATGGGTGCATATACATAATCAGACATGTCACTTTCTATGAGTCTGACTTTTCCTTTACACTCACTGTTCAAACACCACCTACATCCTCCAGCAACACCTCAGTTCCAACCTCACTTCCCTTCTCTGCACCTCCCATCAATCTTCCTCAAAATAGCTCAAACACAAGCCCACCTTCCCTCCCTACATCACCTAACCATTCTATAAACAATACCTCCTCACCATCGATCACGACAACTCCTAGTTCTCATCCCATCCTACTTGACTATTCATCACATTCAACCACAGCTGTTGCCAGGAATTCTATGATAACTAGATCCAATAATGTTATCTTCAAACCTAGAGCACTTCTTACAGCTACTGAACCCAATTCTGTCAAAGAAGCACTTAACACTCCTCAATGGTAGGCTACCATGCAAGAAGAATATAATGCCTTAATGAGAAACCACACCTAGAATCTAGTTTCTTTACCACCAGGAAAAATTCCTATCAGCTGCAAATGGGTGTACCGAGTAAAGCATAACCCAGTTGGGACAATCCAAAAGTTTAAAGCTCGGTTTGTAGCGAAGGGCTTCCACCAACGTCTTGGATTCGTTTACACTGAGACCTTTAGCCCTGTCATAAAGCCAGTCACTATTAGATTAGTGCTAACTTTGGCGCTAACACAAGGATGGAAACTGCATCAAGTTGATATAAATAATGCGTTCCTCAATGGAACCTTACAATAGAAGTGTTTATGAGTCAGCCTCCTAGATTTGAACAAGGATCCAAAAGCCTTGTCTGCAAACTGCAAAAAATCATTATACGATCTCAAACAGGCACCAAGGGCTTAGTTTAAGAAATTGGCCAACATCTTACTCACTCTTGGATTCAAATCCTCCAAGTGTGATACTTCACTATTCATCAAGACAAACCAGCACACTCTTCTAGTTCTGATATACGTAGATAATATCATCATCACTAGTAGCTCTCCTTCATCCATCTCCAACCTAATTCAGCAACTTAATTCAGTCTTCCTTTTAAAAGATCTGGGTAGCCACAACTTCTTTCTAGGCATTCAAGTTACCCGGCAGCATAATGGGTCTCTACTACTTTCTCAACAAAAGTATATATCTGATTTACTTGTCAAGGTAGACATGGCTACTGCCAAATCTCAACCAACACATATGGCTTCATCCACATGTTTAATTGCACAAGGCAGCAAGACCTTTGAAAATCCTTCTCTTTATCGATCGAAGCATTGTGGGAGTATTATAGTATCTTACCATCACACGCCCTGAGCTGGCCTACTCAGTAAATCGTGTGTGTTAGTTTATGCAGAACCCGTTAGATGAACATTGGTTAGCAGTTAAACATATACTAAGGTATCTAGCTGGTACCATTAACCTAGCCCTACGCTTTACTCCCTCTGACTATTTGCACTTAAATACCTTCTCGGATATGAATTGGGCTAGTGACACTGATGATCGACGTAGTACATCTGGGAATTGTGTCTTTTTTGGTAACAACCTAGTATCATGGTGCTCCAAAAAGCAATCAACTGTCTCACTATCCTCCACCAAGGTAGAATACCGCAGTTTAGCAAATCTTGTAGCTAAGGTAACTTGGATTCTATCCCTCCTTCAAGAATTAAACATCACAGTACCACCTCCCAGAATCTTCTGTGACAATCTCGGAACTGTCTTACTCTCAGCCAACCCAGTACTCCATTCCCACACCAAGCATCTTGAAATAAATCTTCATTTCGTTTGAGAGAAAGTACAATAGAAACATATCATTGTATCTCATGTTAGTACTGATCAACAAGTAGTTGACACTCTAACCAAGCCTCTTCCCTTGTCCTCTTTTCTCAAGTTTCGATCTAAACTCATACTCACTTTTCCAGTGCCCCTGAGTTTGACGGGGGATGATAGAATAACTGAGTTGACAAGGACAAAAAGGGAAAATGCAATAGTTAGTTTAAGTTAGTTTGATGACATGTATGAACGTTAGAGGCTCATGCCAATAAGCACGTGTATATATAAGCCACTTGTATTGGTCTTCAACTAATGAATCATTTATGTTACATTTCTTTTCATCTTTCTCCATGCAATCTATTCGTCTTTGTTCTCCTTTAGCCTCTTCTCAATCATCACATCACCACTCTCAGGAACATCACCAAATTTGGCCATGGCATCACCTATAACTGATAGATGCTATCTCCATCATACGCTATCATCCTACATCTGGGCGATTTATAGGCTCCAGATTATCTAGGGGATAGTTAGATAGTTGCATATGAGCACTATGAATGGGAGCATCCTGAAGTTTAGAATCATAGTATTCCTTGAAAGCTACGTCAAAACCAGCTTTCAGCAGCACTTTCTCCTTCCAAAAATAAAATTATGTTGCAGTACAATACAAAAGGTCACCATGACCTAGTAGCTTTATGTTAGAACCTTCGCTAAGAAGAACCCAACCAGGTGACTCTTGCTTGAGGCAAAGCAAGCTCTTGATCTCTTCAAAGGTTGTGTCCTTCCTCTTCTTGTGATACTTGTTAGGGAACAAGCTCTCTATCCCAATCCAGAAGCGAGGAACAATCCTGGGGTCTTCCTTCCCAAAGCGATAGTAATCTATCACAGCATCTGCCTTCTTGATTATCTTATACCTCTTGGTCCTATTGAGTGCCTCTGTGAAGCTCGCCAATCAATCAGGGTCAATACCACCATAGATGAAGACATAACTTTCCTCCTTCGTATTAAACTCACACAATACTTAAAATTGCATCTTTTACTTCAAATTTTATCATGACTATGCCAATCTATTTTTAGTGTTGGTAGACAAATAAAAGTTCATTTGATTGCTATATTAAAGTATCAAAGTACACGAAGTTGAAAAGTGTGTATTATATATTCATGTATTGCAAACTTACACATTGAATAATCGATGGGACATGACATTTGAAATTGCACCTATTGCTTTAGATCTTATTAGGTAGTGTATGTGTTCGTGTTATGTTAAATTCAATCTCGGATTCACTTTCTTTATTTCTCCCTAAAACCTTATTCAATTTTTAGTAAGACTCTCAACGTCTGTGGGCCTAAAAGGGAAGGCGTCAATCCCCCACATGAAGATCATGTGCATTGCATTAGGGTTGACCACCCTACCTTGAGGGTTAAACACAGGGATGATAGGCTTATTCTTATAGCCCAAGTCCTCTCTAATAAGTCTGATCCCTGCTAAGGGACAGAAGTACTCCACCACGTACCACGGTATGTCGAGCTTCAAGTTATTAAACTTGGCCTTGGGTACAATGTTCCAATCGTCCACAATGGGGACCCACAAGATCCTGAAGTCCTCTTTCGAGTACCCTTTAACTTCTTTTGGATATCCATTCAATCCAAAGTAGATCGATTGCAGAAGCCGAATCTCATCTCTGATATTATCCAGGCCCGAAATGAATAACAAGACTTGCTTTTGTCTAAACACTTCGATGCTAACCTGTTTGAGTTAAAATAATAAAAAACATATATTACTCTAATGATTAGTCTAATATGGATATTTAAAAATTCAAATCTTGTTAGAAGAAGCAGGTGAAGTGGATTTTAATTGTGCCACATATTGTGGTGACGATATTGATTCATAAAATAACTTATAATTGAAATAATTTTTTCCATCATACTAAAAGCTTTGTGAACAAAGGTTAAGTTAAACAAATAAGCCAATTAGTTTAGTGGAACTAGAGTCAACTCCAAGACTAAGGATTTGAATTTAAATCTCATTGAAAGCCAAATGAACCCAAAAAAAGGTTAAGGCAAGGCATAAGATATATGTTTGTACTTAGAAGTGCTTCAATATCCAAAAGACTTTCATGAGAGAAGTATTAAAGATACTAATAAAATCAGTTATAGGTTTTTCGATTCCAAAAAACTTAAAACTTCGTCTTACTACTAACCTTTTTTCCAGTTGAGCCATCATACACTCGGCAGTCGTGAATTTCATTGGAGAAGAGAAGAACTTTCAAAATCTCTACAATTTCTGTGGGAGTTTGAAGGGCCCTTCTACGCTTCCAGTAATCTTCTAATTCACCTGCAATAAACGGAGAGAATATTCTCTTATCATCATTAATTAATTGGACTTTATTTTCTCTTTGTCACAATTTCAAAGAGTGTGTGCGGGGTAGGAAGGGAGATTCTTCCTTTTATGAACAAAATAAAAAAGAACTAAGCATATTACCTATCTCCCTTTTTATCCTTATCAAATGAACCTTTAATTTGCTGACAATGGAGACATGCTTGTTGCTAAAATTGGATAATGTATATTTTCCATCCCTAAATCAAAGCAAATATCACAGTTATAAATTAGATGATGAGAAATGATTGAGTCAATTGACTCAGTAGTACTAGAGTCATCTCAATGACTAAGAATCCAAATTCGAACCAGTGGGAGACATATGAACAAAAAAAAGGTGAATGACTAGTAAAAAAAAAGGAAGAAGAAAAGAAGAAGAATGATAGTAACAGTTTGGTTTAGCTATACTGCTTTAGGAATTACAACGAGACGAAGTTGCTTTTGCCAAGTTTGTTCCAAAAGCTATCTATTTCTAAAATTTCTGTATAAGCCTCTCTTCTCACTTCTAACCCCAACTGACCGAAAAAAGAAAACACTTCTAACCCCCAATAAAGCAAAATGAAAATGTTCTTACTTTAGGATATTATAAATTATTTATATAGTAACAATGTGAGCTTCATTTTGAAATATCTATATATTTTTTTTACATTGTGTTATATAATTTTCATAAAACACTGCCATTATAAAAGTTTAGAGCTTGCGTATCCTTTATATAGTTATAATTTTTTTAAAAAAAGCACTACTTTTTATAAATAATTTTGAGCTCAATATATTCCAAAAAAAAAAAAATTTTAAAAACGGAAGTTACAATAAATTAAAAAACTATGCCATCCTAAAACTGTAGAGCATATGCTTATATATAATAATAAAAGTTGAATTGATATTTGGTACACCGACAGTGGATATTTTTTTGTCCACCAGCGGTGTCTAGATCATGACATGTGGTAAGAATAATTTTTAAAATTATTATTCTTGCCACATGTCGCGATCTGGATACCGCTGGTGGACAAAAAAGTGTCCATCGCCAGTGGACCAAATATTTTTTCATAAAAGTTCGAAATAGATTTAGTTTTTATAATGTTGAACTGAAGAGATTCCAAAAATAACATAACGATAAAAAGAAAGTTTTGACTAAATTAAAACACACTTAATCAGTAAAGTTGTTAAAAAATATGAATTCTCTAATACGACATGATGAGATGCGAGAATGGAAGTAAATAATTGCTATCGTGTCATATGAAAATAATCAAATTCGGAGGACTTACGAATCACTAAAGAGGACATCAATGTGACTAGCACAAGCAACGATGGTGATGATGGCCCAGTAGACAACAATAGGGATATCTTGGAGGGCATCCACCAAAGCTGGAACATCCCTTGTGTCATATCCTTTTGTGGAGAGCCTCTCCAACTCAGAGATGCACTCAGTGGCATGAAACACACTCTTCACCACAATGTTGTAGTCAGACATAGCCTGTCGATTTTTCTTGACGATTTGAACGTGATTCAAATATGCCAACGATCTTCCCAGTTTGTCTGCTGTAGGAGCCTGAGCAAGATGCCAGAAATTCCCATACTCTAGAGAAAATGCTGCTAGAACTATCACGACTTTTGCATCCCAGGAATAGGATTTTAGCTGCTCAAGTATTGACATTGCTGTTTGATGTGCATGGTGCTCATCTCGAGGTGTGCTTATCATCTGCATTATCAATTTTTAGAAACATAGAAGTTATTCTCTAAATATAGTTAATAATTTATTAAAAAAATAAACCCATATTTATTTTGGGATTTGAACTTTAAATGGCTTATTTCTATGATATTTTTTATAAAATAAATTAATGAGAGTAGCAAAACTCTTAACCAAACTAACTAGTATGCACTAGATAACACATAATAATAACCTGATGAGCAATTTGCTTCAGTGTACGTGTTGGTGAACTGAAACTGGCAGAGATAAACCTGTCTTCTGTAATCTCATGGACCAGTGCAGTACTCTGTAAAATAAAATAAAAAAATCATAAATATGTATGTGGTAAGTTGGTAATTAAAAGATGGATCTAGTACAGCAATAATTTTATCTCTCTTCCAAATTTATTCAATAAAATTACTTAAAAAGTTCAGAGGATCCAATTTCCACTAACTCTCATCTGGCTCTGTAACATTGTTTTCTATCGATGGAGGGACGATGTGGTTTTACCTGAAGCACCGTACTGTCAGCAGCAAGAGTTGCTCGCCTCATAATGGCAGCCACAACGTTGAAAAGAGACTCCACGTCGTAGGGGTCAACAGTGTGGACATGGGTTATGTAAACCAGCTTCCAGATCTGATCATCAGTCAAGGTTAATGGATTCACCAGCGAACCCTTCGCCTGTTGCTGTAGAACAGCACCTGAAGCTGCAGACTTGGACATGGCACTGACGGTGATCGATTCACCTTAAGATCTCATGAGTTATTGGAAGCAAACTTGTGTGCTATTAACCTGCTTATGCCATACAATATTTATGGACTTCAGAATGGGCAATAGTACCCACTTGGCATAGTCACTTTAGCAAAAGAGTGAACTGAAAGAAAAACATAGCAGCAAGCTTTTGCTGTGAACTCTGAGCTTGAAACAAGCCAATTTTCATGACCTCATTTGGGTTTTCTTAATATGCCCTTGATACAGCTCTTGAGGCATGTGAATGTGAGAGAGAGCCTCAAGGGTGAAATTGATATTTTGTTAGGGTTTCCTTAGAGCTTTTGCTTTCCGGAAAGATGGCATGTCTATATCATCTATTTTGTGTTCAATAAGCTCAATACTCAACAATACCTATTTTGGCCTGTCCGAGCCCAATAAGCTCAACCTATTGTGCAATGACAGGAGCTTGATCATACTATCACTTTGAATATGCCACTTTGCTTGAGAATCGTTCCTATGAACAATCCACGTTAGATTCTCCAATCGTGAAACTTGGACAAATAGTCCAACTATCTACTATTGTCGCCAACACACACATGAAAAGAGTAAATGCCCTCAGGGACTCATCGACCATGAAGCAATGATGGATTTCAAGAATTTTGTTAATTAGGAGGCCAATTCTCTATGACATAATAACAATAACAGTTATACAATTTTTTAAATAAAATATGATGAGAAGTGGATCATTAAGTAAAGCGAAAAAAAAAAACAGTCTAGGATTTACAGTGAGATTATTCAAGTTCCAGTTAAAAGGCTCCGATGAACTCAAACAAACTTCACAATGCCGCCACATCTTTTTTCTTTAATAAAATAAGATAAGTTTATGTGGTGTGACTAACTCAAAAAATTTAATTTGCAGCAATTATTACTATATATAATGAAATCAAATAAAGAAATTTATGAAAAAGTATTAATAAATTTGACCACGTGGAGTCATTTAACCTACTTGCTGAATGCTAAATTCGCCTCTGCCTTAAAGCTTTATAAATAAGTCTTCCTCGCTATTAGTACCAATTTTATCATTTCACTCTCTTAATTGTATTCTCTCTCTAGAATATCTATGGTTTGTTATACATATTGACCTGAACTTGAAGTCTATGGTGGAGCACTTACTCCGCCATGATATTAACTTGTCTTTCTATTACAAATCCATAAACAAGTTCCTTTTTATGCGTTTTGTCGTGTCCAACAATCAGAACTTGTGTTCACTAGTTTAAAAAAATGAAAATATTGTAGTAAAATATTCAGTAACCATAATCAAGGAATTAACATCCTTAAGAATTTCCTAGAAGGATATTATATCGCACGTTCGTTTTCATTTAGAGTGCGAACTGGAGTTCACATGGATTTTAATTATCACACAATAATGACTAAATATAAAATTATATTCTATTTTTCCTATTAAATGCTTCATATATAATTGATGAAATTTTTTTTGCTAAATAATATTCTATTTACTATATTTCATTTTATGGTATATTAATTAAAATTAAAAATACTTTTTGCATTAAATTTTTTGATAAATTAGTTAGTTATTAAATTAATATTTTAATAAAAGATAAGAAAATACTTAAACGTAATATATGTGTAAAATAAATTAAATTTAATAATGCATAAAAATTACTAATGCAAATAATATTCAGTTAATTAATGATTTATTTATTTAAGAAAATATATAAAGTATTTAAATAAATTCTTTATTAAACAAAAGATGTAAAAATAGCAAAATTTTATGGGACTTAAAAGAAATTAAATATCTTCATATTTTGAAGAACTTAGATCTGTGAGATCATTTATATATAATGTTCATATTATAAACATTTAATATGATGAATAAAATATTATTTTGTATTTAATAATTATTATAAAATAATTAAAATTCATGATAAATCCAAGCTCATAAAATCGTTATTCTTTGAGTAATTATTCTTTTACATACTACAATTTATCACAATCCTTTGTCTTTGCTATTTTTTTATGCCATGGATAATGGAATCAAATGATCAGTCTGCTTCATTTAGTTGAGAAAACAGAGAGATTGTGAATAGAGTCTTCGTGTGTTATGAATCGTAGTTTATATGTTTACATAGAAAGGAATATATAGACACTGTACAGATCTGAAGAACCAATCAAAGAGCTACACGAGCTCTAACAGAATATAACAATAGATATCACACCTTTAGCACCTGAAGGATGGCTAGGCTAAGATGCATGCACGTACAAAGATATACAATACATATTATCTACATGATTAATAAAAACCCTATCAGGTTATGTCTTAACAGCCCCCCTCAAACGAGAGGGAGAGGAACATACTCCGAGTTTGTCTCGTAATGACCAGAAACGAGCATGACTTAGAGCCTTCGTAAGACAGTTTGCAATTTGATCTTCTAAGGGTACATAGCGCACTATGAGTTGATTAGAGAGAACTCTGTCACGAACAAAATGAACGTCGATCTCAATGTGTTTGGTTCGAGCATGCATCACAGGATTAGATGCGAGTGCTTGAGCACTTATGTTGTCACACCATGCAATGGGGGTATGTTGTACTGGAAAACCTATCTCTTGCAGAAGTGACTGAAGCCAAGATATTTCAGCTGCTAAATCAGCTAGTGATCTGTACTCAGATTCAGTGCTGGACCGAGCAGTAGTTCGTTGTTTTCGAGAGGACTAGGTAATTATGTTGTCTCCAAAGAACACACAGTATCCACCAACAAATTTGCGATCATCAGGACATAAGGCCCAGTCTGCATCAGAGTAGCCAATGAGATCAAGAGAAGTAGAGGGTTTAATCCTTAAGCCAAACCGTATAGTCCCTTTTAGATATCACAGGACTCTCTTAGCCGCTTGCCAATGTGCTGAAGTAGGTGAACTCAGAAACTGACTTAGTTTATTGGTGATAAAGCTAATGTCAGGTCTTGTGTTCGTGAGGTACTACAAGGCTCCTATAAGTCTTCAATATTGGCTTGGATCTTCCAGTGGATCACCATCATATGCTGAGAGAGTTTTTCCAGAGGAAACAGGAGAAGGTGCAGTGGAAGCATTTGTCATTTTGAACTTTTCTAAGATATCATGCACGTACTTCTCTTGCTTGATGAAGATACCTGTCTTGTCCCGACTTACTTCGAAACCCAAAAAGTAGTGTATAGGACCGAGATCTTTGAGAGAAAAGGTGTTGTTTAGCCTTTTGACGAAGCTGCTAATGGCTGTCACATTATTGCCAGTAACCAAAATATCATCTACGTAAATCAGAATGAGGATTACTACACCATTTCTTTGATACAGAAACAGAGAAGAGTCACCTTTCGTATTCAGAAAGTCCCACTGGAGCAGGGTTGTTTTGAGTTTTTCAAACCACGCCCTTGGGGCCTGTTTGAGTCCATAGATGACTTTGATCAATTTGCAAACATGATTAGGTTTCGTGGAGTTAATGAACCCAGCAGGTTGTCTCATGAAGACATTCTCTTTCAGCATACCGTTGAGGAAAGCATTATCAATATCAAGTTGCCTAACCTCCCAATTAAAAGTAACAGCTAATGCTAAAATCAACCTGATCGTGGGTACCTTGACAACTGGACTAAAAGTTTCATTGAAATCCGTTCCTGGTGTTTGTTGAAACCCTTTAGCTACCAGCCTGGCTTTGTGTCTGGAGATTGAGCCATCGATGTTGTATTTGAGTTTAAAAACCCATCTATAATCAACCAGGTTTTGTTGTTCATGACAGGGTACTAGCTCCCAAGTTTTGTTCCTGATCAAAGCATTATATTCAGCCAGCATTGCATCTCTCCACTTAGGATGATCTAAGGCTTCCTCCACACTTGTTGGTTCTAGATTATCAGACGTGTGAGTGAGACCAACAAAGAGTGGTTTGGGTTGTAGGATACCACTTTTGCTTCGGGTTGTCATTGGATGAGTGTTCAATGACTCAAGAGGAGGAGGCATGTTGAGATGGTTAATGCTTTGAGTGGAAGAGGATGCAGGAGAGCAATCAACAGGAGTATGATTTGTGACATGATGACTAATATCAGCTTCTTTTGAGACAGGAGGTAGAACGACTTCAAGAGGAATTGTCTCAGGCTCAGAAACTCTGTTGGATGAAGATGAGCATACAGGGTCCTGAGTGTTGGATCCGTTCTGATTGCTGCCTGAATAAACAAAAGGAAAAGATAAAGAGGGAACAACTACATTATTAGTAGAAGACTTTGAATTTAGAAATCCATGCATAAAGGGAAAGTCATGCTCATTAAATACAACATGCCGAGAAATGACAATCTTCCCAGTAGGAGTAAGACACTTATAACCCTTGTGATCTCCACTGTATCCTAGAAACACACACTTCTGTGTATGAAATGAGAATTTATGCTCATTGAAGGGGCGAAGACAAGGGTAGCAGGCACTGCCAAAAGTTCTGAGGAACTTGTAGTCTGGTGCTGTTTGATGCAATATTTTATATGGGGAAGACTCGTGGAGAACCAATGCAGGCATTCTGTTGATCAGATATACTGCAGTTTGGAATGCTTCCAGCCAGTAATTCAGAGGCAATGTGACTATGCTAGAAGAGTTAAGCCACTTTCAACTACAGGTCTGTGCTTACGTTCTGCTCTCCCATTTTGTGCAGAAATGTGTGGGCAGGAATGTCTAAAAATAATGCCAGAATCTTGCAGAAGTGACACAAAGCTACAGTACTCTCCACCCCAGTCACTCTGTACAATCTTGATTTTTCTGTCAAGCAAGTTTTCAACCATTTTCTTGTATTGAATAAATGCACCCAACGCTTCTCCTTTGGTTTTTAAAGGATATAGCCACGTGTATCTAGTGAAATCATCCAGAAAGTGTATGTAGTATCTATGACGACCATTAGACTCGATGGGAGCAGGCCCCCAAAGATCTGTATGGATTAATTCTAAAGGGGCAGTGGCTCGTGATTCAGAGTGGGCAAAGGGGAGAGTGAGATTTTCCTAATTGACAAGCTTCACAGAAAAAGTCATCTTCATTCATATTAATAGAAACATTACATTCCTTTAAAATTTGAGACAAAACACGATTAGAGGGGTGTCCTAATTTTTAATGCCAAATGTGTTTTTCAGTCAGCAAAACAGAAGGATTATGATGAGAAATAGAATCTGGAGCTAAATTATGCGGGTGCTGAACTTCATATAGGCCATCCTTAAGCTTCCCTTTGAATAATGTCTGCCCTGTCAACTTGTCCTTCACAAAACATCCAGTAGAATCAAATTGAATCAGTACATTGTTATCATTGACTAGCCTAGATACACTCATCAGATTTTCGATTTCGTGTGACTTTTGGGGCATATAAAACATCTTTTAAATGCAGCATATCACTGGTTTTAGAATGCTTAATAACTGAATTACCAGATTGAAGAATTGAAGTTGTCTCACCATTTCCAACCATCAAACTAGCCTTACCATGATTGTTAGTGGGAATGTCAATCTTGTGAGGGTCATTGGTCACATGATTAGTTGCTCCACTATCCATGACCCACGCAGGATCATTATAAGAGTGGGATGAAGCAAAACAAGCAGCAGATGCAGGGCCATTGTAGGAGTGGGATGAAGCAAAATATGTAGCAGCTGTATTATTCCTCTGATTCTGTCCGAAATAGCTACCTCCTCCTTGATGTGGTTCTTGAAAGGATCCAGAAGAATGTCCCATATAGCTTTTGTCAAAACGATAGAAGCAGTGAGAGGCAACATGTCCAAGCCTGTTACATACTTGGCATATAGGTTTGTTTCCACGGATTCTTCCCCGGCCTCTGAAACCTCTGCTTCCACCACGTCCAAAATTCCTCCAAGAACCTCGATGTGCAGAAAAACTATCTGTTTTAACAACATTCACAAAGTAAATGAGAAAAAGTAATCAGTTTCTCTAATCTATTTTCAAAAGTCATCAAACTAGCTCGAAGATCAATCCAACTCATATCATCTTTTTCAGCAAGCTGCACCACAATAGGATTGTATTCGGAATCTAAACCAGCAAGGGTCTGTGCAATCAGATCTCCCGTAGTAAGTGGACTTTCAGCCAGAGCAAGATTGTCAGTGATATTCTTTATCTTGTTGAGATAATCCTCCATCTTCATACCTCCTTTTCGTGTGCGTTGTAATTCACTACGAAACATTGTAATCCGTGATTTGGAATGTGCTCCAGATAGATCTTTGGCAGCCTTCCAAAGATCTTTTGAACAGCCACAGTGCATAAGTTGAGAAGCAACATCTATGGACATAGTGTTGAGAAGCCATCCAAGCAAAAGCTGATCAGTTGCAATCCACTCTTCGTACGCAGGGTTGATCTCTGCCGCATCAGAGATAAACTCAGGTGGACAAGGTTTAGTACCAAAAAGAAAACCATCTAATCTATTTCCACAGATCATAGGCAGGATAAGAGATTGCCAGAGTAGGTAATTAGTACGATCCAACTTGATCGAACAAACCTGACTAGATGAGTTCAAAATTGAGGGTATTTTGGTGGCTGGATTTTGAGAATTTTGAAAACTTTCAGATGATTGGTTTGACACAGTTTTGTTAGTGGAGGATCCTTGCGCCATTGCCATTAAGGCTCTGATACCAAGTTGAGAAAACAGAGAGATTGTGAATAGAGTCTTCATGTATTATGAATCATAGTTTATATGTTTACAGAGAAAAGAGAAAGGAATATATAGACACTGTACAGATCTGAAGAACCAATCAGAGAGCTACACGAGCTCTAACAGAATATAACAATAGATATCACACCTTTAGCACCTGAAGGATGGCTAGGCTAAGATGCATGTACGTACAAAGATATACAATACATATTATCTACATGATTAATAAAAACCCTATCAGGTTATGTCTTAACACATTTTCTTATCCTTTTCCTATCAGTGAATCCTTTGACATTAAAGTATGTAGAAGTGAGAGAAGATCATACTTTTCTTCCCATAGAGACGTTGGAGATCGAGCCAGGGGCAATACTTCTTGGAAAATGAGTTAGGCTTCCTATGTATATTAAATTCACGTTAGTTTAAAAATTTGTAGTTCATACTCTGAATTAATTGATTAGAAATAAGTCCATAGTTGAAAAAAAAGTCTTTTAAAAGCATAGCAATTGTGAAGGGTTGAGTTAACAATTTTCATTGCTTATGTATTGTGTAAAATAGTAACCGTGCATGTCAATATGAGTTTACTGTTATAGTGATTTGTAGTTATTATAAATATTAGACAATAATATTGTTGTTTATTCAATTACAAATATAATGACTAATTATGTACGTAATGTGTTTTTTTTTTGTCTTTATAAAATAAACAATACAACATATGAATTTTTATTATTAAGTTTCATCAATTTGAGCGCATTTAGATTAAACAAAAGAGCAAAATAAAAATTAAGGACCAATAATCTTAACATCAATCAAATTTAACAACGAACTTGAACAAGAGACAGCTCAATATATGATTCTGCATATATAAGCAGAAATATTTATTCTTAATGAAGGAATTCTATAACATGACTGCAGACGATTTGGAGCCATTATTTTCGACCCATTGGAGAGGCAAACAAACAGGCTATCATCTGCTGACACTTAAAATATATAATAAAAAAAAAAAAAGAAACACACAAATTCAAAACCCAACTTCATATCAAAAGTTTCACCATCGCCAAATCAAACTTAAAACGTGGGCCTCTTCTCAATCATCACATCACCACTCTCAGGAACATTATCTTTATGGCCGTGGCAGCACCTGTAATTGATAGATGCTATCTCCATCGTACGCCCACATCCAGCATCTGGGCAATTTATAGGCTCTAGAACATCTGGAGGATAGTTAGATAGCTGCATATGAGCACATTGAATAGGAGCATCCCCGAGCTTAGAATCATAGTGTTCCTTGAAAGCTACGTCAAAACCAGCTTTTAGCAGCACTTTCTCCTTCCAAACATCAAATTCTGCTGCAGTACGATACATAGGGTCACCACGACCTAGTAGCTTTACGTTAGAGCCTTTGCTTAGAAGAACCCAACCAGGCGACTCTTGCTTGAGGCAAAGCAAGCTCTTGATCTCTTCAATGGTTGTGTCCCTGCTCTTCTTTTGATACTTGCTGGCGAATAAGCTCTCTATCCCAATCCAAAAGCGAGGAACGATCTTGGGGTCTTCCTTTCCAAAGTGATAGTAATCTATCACGGCGTCTGCCTTCTTGATGATCTCATGCCTCTTGATCCTTTCGACTGCCTCTGTGAAACTCGCCAGCCAATCAGGGTCAGTACCACCATAGATGAAGATGTAAGTTTGCTCCTTGATCTGATTCAAATTGGACACATTATTAGTTTTGGCATAGACATAGAGAAATTTCCATTTTAAATGCTATATTAAATTCCCAAGGTAAACAATGCTGAAATGTGTGAATTACATATTTGTGCCTATTTCTAACATAATATTAGACTTGACACAATACTTAAATTTGTATCTTTTACTTCAAATTTTATCAGATTACCCTTTTCATGTGTCTATAACAACATATTACTAGTGTTGGTGGACAAAGAGAATTTCATTTTGATTGCAATATTGAAGTATCAAAGTAAACAAAATTGAAAAATGTGTATTATATATTTTTGCATTGCAAATTTGCTATATTGAATAATCGATGTCACACAAACATTTTCAATTGCACATGTTGCTTTAGATCTTATTAGGTAGTGTGTATGTCCGTGTTGTGTCAAAGTAGAGATGCATGCACATGCTTTTATAATGTACTTACCAAGTCTTGCAATCTTGGATTCACTTTCTTCATTTCTGCCCAAAACCAGTTCCATTTCTGAGTAAGGCTCTCATCATCTGTAGGCCTGAAAGGGAAGGCATCGATCCCCCAGACGAAGATCATATGCATTGCATTAGGGTTTACCACCCTACCTTGAGGGTTAAACACAGGGATGATAGGCTTATTCTTGTAGCCCAAGTCCTCTCTAATCAGTTTGATCCCTGCTAAAGGACGGAAGTACTCCACCACATACCATGGCATGTCTAGCTTCAAGTTTTCAAACTCAGCCTTGTGGACAATATTCCAATCGTCCACAATGGGGACCCACAAGATCTTGAAGTCCTCTTTCCAATACCCTTTTACTTCTTTTGGATCTTCATTCAATCCATAGTGGATAGATTGCAGAAGTCGAATCTCATCTCTAATGCTGTCTAATCCCGAAATGAACAACAAGACATGCTTCTGCCTAAACACTTCAATGCTAACCTGTTTGTGCAAACATAATAAAAAAACAAAGATTTCTCTAATGACTTACTCTAATTTTGATATTTAAAAATTCAAATCTTGTTAAATGAAGTAGGTGAATTGGGTTTTATGAGGGGCAATGAGCGAGGTGGGCAATCCCAACGGTGACGATATTGATTCATAAATAATTATTCGTGGCTTTTTATCTAATAAAAGCTTTGTGAGAAAAGGTTATGATAAGCCAATAAGCCAATTGGTTACTATAGTCGTCTTCAAGACTTAGAATCGGAATTTGAAATTTAGTCAAAGATTAATGAACCAAGTTACTAAGGTATCATATGTTTGTACTTTGTAACGCTTCAATATCCCAAAAGACTTTAGCATGATAGGAACATTAAAGGTATTAATAAAATCATTCCCTAATCTTTCCTGAACAACTTAAACTTCGTATTACTAACCTTTTTTCCAGTTGAGCCATCATACACATGGGGGTCGTGAATTTCATTGGGGTAAAGCAGAACTTTCAAAACCTCTACAATTTCTGTAGGAGTTTGAAGGACCCTTTTACGCTTCCAGTAATCTTCAAGCTCACCTGCAATAAACAGAGAGAATATTCTCTTATGATCAGCATTAATTAATTGGAATTTATTTTCTATTTGTCACAAGTTCAAAGAGTGTGTGTGTGGTAGGAAGGGCGATTCTTCCTCTTATGAACAAAAGAAAAAGCACTAAGTAAATTACCTATCTCCCTTTTTATCCTTGTCAGATGAGCCTTCAATTTGCTGACAACGGAGGCGTGCTTGTTGCTAAAATTGGATAATGCATATTTGGTGTCCCTGAATGAAGGCAAATATCGCAGTTATAAAGTGGATGACCCAAAAAAGAAAGAGAGAGAGAGAGAGAATCAATTTGATAGTAACAGTTTGGTTTAGTTTGTGCTTTTGGAATTACTATGAGACGAAGTCGCTTTTTGGAAGTTTGTTCCAAACGCTATCTATTTCTAAACTTGCTGTATAAGCCTCTCTTCTCACTTTAGGATGTTATAAATTATTTATGTAGTAACAGTATAGTCTTATTTCTGAAATATATATATATATATATATATATATATATATATATATATATATATATATATATATATATATATATATATATATATATATTGCATTTTGTATTATACAATTTCCATAAAACACTGCCATCCAGTATATAAGTTTAGAGCTTGCTTATTCTTTATATAGTAATAAAAATTTTAAAATACTAATTTTTCTAAAAATAATTTTGAGCTGAATATATTCCAAAAACAAATCAACAAAATTATAAAAAGAAGTTACAATAAAGTAGAACACTGTGCCATCATAAAACTGTGGAGCATATGCTTGTATATACTAATAAAAGTTCAAATATAGATTTAATTTTCATAATGAACTGAAGACATTCCAAAAATAACATAACAATAAAAAGAATTTTTGAATAAATTAAAACACAAACAATAAGTGAAGTTGTTAAAAAATATGGATTCTCTAATAGGATGTGATGAGATGCGAGAATAGAAATCAATAATTGTTGTCGTGTTATATAAAAACATTCAAATCCTTGATACAGATAGCGTCATGTGGATGATAGAGAACTTACGAATCGCCAAAAAGGACATCAATGTGACTAGCACAAGCAACGATGGTGACGATGGCCCAGTAGACAACAACAGGCATATCCTGAAGAGCATCCGCCAAAGCCGGAACATCCCTTGTGTCATAACCTTTTGTGGAGAGCCTCTCCAACTCAGTGATGCACTCAATGGCATGAAAAACACTCTTCACCAGAATGTTGTAGTCAGAAATAGCCGTTCGGTTTCTCTCGACGATTTGAACATGATTCAATTGTGCCAATGATCTTCCTAGTTGGTCT
Organism: Gleditsia sinensis; assembly: GCA_037074535.1. Lineage (NCBI taxonomy): Eukaryota > Viridiplantae > Streptophyta > Magnoliopsida > Fabales > Fabaceae > Gleditsia > Gleditsia sinensis. The sequence continues at coordinate 19,154,959 of CM073475.1, forward strand.
GCTGTAGGAGCCTGAGCAAGGTGCCAGAAATTCCCGTATTCTAGAGTAAATGCTGCTAGAACTATCACGGCTTTTGCATCCCAGGAATAGGATTTTAGCTGCTCAAGAATTGACATTGCTGTTTGATGTGCGCGGTACTCATCTTTAGGTGTGCTCACCATCTGCATTATCAAATTTTGTAAATATAAAAGTTATTTTAAAAACATTGTTAATATTTTATAAAAAAAATAAATCCATATTTATTTTGGGATTTTAAATTTTAAATGGTTTATTTCTCTGGTATTTTAGATAAAATAAGTACATAAATTCTTTTCCTTTTTAATGGTAGATATGTAGCTACATTGCAACCATGATGAGCATAACTTTCCATTACGACAGTTCTTCCCATGATTTGCTATCAACAACAATAAAAAATAAAAACCAATGTTGTGTCAGTAGTACTGAGTTGTCTCCGGGGATGATGGTCTCAACTTTGAGTCACAATTGAAGTCAAATGAATAAAAAATAAAAAAGGCAAGTAGTTAAACCCTTAGCAAAACTAACTAGCATGCAATATATAATAATAACCTGATAAGCAATTTGCTTCAGTGTACGTATCGGTGGACTGAAATTGGATGAGACAAGCTTGTCTTCTGTAATCTCAGGACCCAAAGCAGAACTCTGTAAAAAAAAAAAAATGGTAATTTGGTAACTAAAAAAATCATAAATATCTGCATCAGTCTTCACTTTTGTAACCATTAAATCCACATAATCCTCTAAAGATTTTAAAAAACTCTATAAATTTAGAGAGAGAAAGACACTATCAGTAGAACTTATATTTGAATAAGTGAGTCTCACTTACACGTTAAATATTAATTTTATGAGACTTCCTTTTTGATATCAATCAGTAACATTGTTTTCTATCAATGAATAGACAATGAAGGTTTACCTTAAGCACAGTGCTGTCAGCAGCAAGAGTTGCGCGCCTCATAATGGCAGCCACAACGTTGTAAAGAGACTCCACATCGAAGGCCTCAACAGTGTGGACATGGGTTATGTAAACCAGCTCCAAGATCTGATCGTCAGTCAAGGCTAATGGGTTCACCAGCGAACCCTTCGCCTGCTGTTGCAGAGCAGCACTTGGAGCTGCAGATTTGGAAATGGACATGGTGGTCACGGTGATCGATTCACCCTACGATCTCAGGAGGCTTTAGAAGCAAATGAGACAAGAATGGCTTGTGTACTATTAGCCTGCTTGTGCCATACAATATTTATAGGCTTCAGAGTGGGCGATAGCTCACACTTGGCATAATTGCTTTAGCAAGAGTGACCTGAAAGTAAAACATAGCAGCTAGCTTTTACTGTGAACTCTAACTGTGAAATATGCTAATTTTCATTACCTCATTAGGGTTTTCTAAATATCCCCTTGAAACAGTTCTTGAGGTATCTGAATGGGAGAGAGAGTCTCAAGGGTAAAATTGATATTTTGTTTGGATTTCCTTAGAGCTTTTGCTTTTCAGAAAGATATCATGTCTCATCTATTTTGTGTTCAACACCTCCAAGAAAAGAATATATTATGAACTAAAGCTAAAGGGAAAGAGAATATTTTGAGACTGTTTCATTCACTAAAGGAATATTAAAATCGTAAACAGTGAAAGAATTATCTGTACGTGGTCTTTGATTTCATGGGCATCAATATAACCTTGTGCCAGCACCTGTATTAAAGTCAATTTAAATTGTTTAATTAAAACGGTAAGATAAATTGATTTAGTATTCTGTATTAGACTATACACTGACAAAGGAAAAAAAGGATAAATTGTAACATTGCTTGGTATCTAGAGCACATTAATTAGAAAAAAAAGGGTAATCAATGAGTCAAATGACTCAGTAATATTAGAGTGGTTTCTAAGGTTAATAGTCTTAAGTTCAACAGAAGTCAAATAAATTTAAAAAAATGAAAAGGTAAAATAAAGTTTTGAATTAGCGTTTTCAAATTTAATTCCATATTAAAAAAAATTAGAACTAAGAATTTTGTAATGGGCACAAGAATTTGTGAGTGTTTGATTGAATAATTCGACAGGAATTTGACGATAAGGTAAGAATTTGAGGATTGTGGAGCTTGGTTGGAAAGAGAGAACATTAGATATTTTGAGATGAAACTGTGAGAAATTTGAAGAAAATTGAGAATATTAAATTGAACTCATTATGTTAGAATTTGGGAAGTGTGAATCTTGGTTTGAAGAGGGGTTGGAATTTTCAGAAGAATTTCGATGAAATCTAGGAAAATTGAGAAAGTTAGATTGAATGTTTTGAGCAAAACTGTAGAGAGTGTGAGACTTGATTGGGAAGTATGTGATCAGATATTTTGAGATAGAATTTAGGGAAATTTAGAAAATTGGGGAATCATATATGATTTGAGGATAATAAAATAATATTGAAGTGTGAGACTTAGTGATTTCCAAAAAGAATTGAGAGAATTTTGAAAAAAAATCATATAGATTTTAAAGACTTTTTAAAAATATTTAACGAAATTATAGATGAAATAAATTTTAAGAAAGTATAATGTCAAATTTTAAACGGTTTATTCATTAAACTCCAAATGTATTTATTGTTTTCTACTCGATCAGACCAAAGGATATGTGATGAAAAGCGTGTTGCATAATTCAAAGTGCCAGAATTCGATGTATATTATCATAAAATATTTCTAATATTTCTAAAATTTATATATGACAGTAAAATGTTGGCACATCTTTGGAGAAATTTCAAAAAGAAATTAAATATTATCAATTTATATCGAAAGGCAAAAAAAAGAAAAAGACCAAAGGAGATTTTCTGAAATTCAGTGCAATGAAAAGTGGTAGATATAATAATTGTTTGATCTATGTAGTCGATTTTATCTAACGAAAAAAAACTTAGTTGTTGTTTTCTAAATAAAAAAAAAATTTTAATTATATTTTTAAATATTATTTTTTGGTAATAGTTTATATATATATATATATATATATATATATATATATATATATGCATACACCAAAATAAAATGAAAAGAAGTCAAAACTGATATTTTATTAAGGAAAAAAGTGGAAGCTGAACCCAAAAATTAAATAAATAAATAAAAAGCAAAAATGTGCCTTCATCTAAAGAAAACAAACAACCAACGAAAAGAAAACTATTACCCAAAAAAGAAAAAAAAATAGGAAAAGTAAAAAGGAATGTTTGGTTGTTACAATGTAAAGTGGAAATTGCAAGGTGATGTATCTTTGGCAGAACTAACCAGCTGTTCGAAAGAAACATGTCTTATTCCATGTTTCTTCATTAAAGTAAAACAATGTTCGAATTGCACCAATGGGTAATATGAAGAAGAATTTTTCTTTTTTTCTTTATTTAATATTTTTTGGCCAAGAGGAACTAAGTTTATTTCATCAGTAGTTTTATACCCGTGTTACATAATAAAATTAAAAGATTAAATAATTTTAAGAATTTTATATTATGTTTAATTAATTTCTTTGAAGTAATGTTTTTATTTTAATTAAATTTCAAACAAATTATCCTATTATAGCATAGATTTATACACACACACACACACACACACATAAGTTGAATAAACATACAAATTGATCTCCGAATTTATTAGTACCCTAAACTTTAACCTCTAAATTTACACTATTAGTTAATTTAATTTTTGAATTTACCAAAAGTTGAACAATTTACTCCTTCTATTATTTTGCTCTTAACTATCATAAAAAAAAAAAAAAAATACGTACGTGACCTTTTAAGTGCTCATTTAGCATGTTAAACTCAATGTGACGTATCAACTTAACTTGTTGAATCATCAATCCTTTTTCAAACAAAACAAAAAACAAAAAGTGATAAATTACCCCATTCCCCCCTAAACTTATTTTTTCATTTCATTTTAATTTTTTAACTAAAATAAATTTCTCTAAAAAACCTTAACTTTAAAAAATTTGCTATTGATTCCTTAAATCATAAATCATAAATCCTAAAATATTAAATGCTAAATCGTAACTCTAAATTATAATCCTTAAACCCTCAAACCAAATTTTAAACCCTAAATCATATACCTCCAAACCATAAAACCTAGCCAACACCACAAACCCTAAATCCTAAACATAAAAAAAAACTTCATACGCACAAATTTAATTTTGTTTAAATGTAAACGTATATTGTCATTGTCAAGTAACATAATATTAGTATTTGAAGTGTCGGTCTTACAAGGATTGATGTTACAAATTATTACACTATTAATCTTAATCCTAAGTGAATTATTCAAAATGACACTACAAGAAAACGGATATTCAGTGATGACCTGAAAAATCACCACTGAAAACCCCTTTCAATGGTGACTTATACAGGTTGCCATTGAATGTATGACTTTCAATGCCTACCCTATTAATGTTGCCACTAAAAGTGGAAATTAAAAGTATCCTAAAATTTCATTAAAAAAAAGGGTCAACCTTTCAGTGGCAACCTTTGGATCGTCATCATTGAAGTTAATTTTTCTATAAGAAAAAGTAGCAACACAGGGTTTATTTTCCCCTTTCCCTCTACATAGCACCATTTCGCTCTGCAAAAATGGATTCAACAAAAATAGGCAATTGAGCAAAGGGCCATCGTCCACCATCAACCACCACCGTCCAACTTTGTTGTGAAGCACCTAGGGGTAAAATTCGAGTAAGTTATGTACTATGGTTTTTGAACATGTTAAAATCTCTTATTTGATGATGCATTATATCTTTCTAGTATATGGGTGAGTAATCTATTCAAGTTTTGACCCAATTCACAAAGATTGTAGTTTTCTTCTTCTACAACATTCTGACTAACCTTTTACTCATTTTTCTTTGCAATGCAGTGTTATTATGGATTCTTATTTTTTGTTATCGCATTTTGTGTTATTTAATTGGAACTAGGTTTGAAATCTTCAATGGAATTAACTTGAAATAATTCCTTTTTATCCTTTTGGGTATTTTAATTTTTGAGTGTTAGCATCAAAGGTTGAGCGTTATCTGCATAGGTATAGGGTTGCCTTGGAAATTGCTTTTGGTTAGAAGCATGATTGAGATATTGATAAGATATATGCTTGTTATATTGATGAGATGTATGATTGAGATGTTGATGAGATGTATGCTTAATATATTGATGAGATGCATAATAGAGACATTGATGAGATGCATGCTTAAGATGTTAATGAGATATATACTTGATATGTTGATAAGACGGAATGAGAAAAAATCTTTTGGATAACCCTTACAGCAACAAGGTGACCCGGCGACATGTGGCACCTTGTGGTAGTAAGGTAACCTGACGGAATCGTATGGCTGAGACAGTACTGAATGAGGACAACCTATTGTCCTTTAGTGAGCCGAGGGGGAGTATGACCACTCTAATTGGGTAATAGTGGTATATGAGTAGTAGGAGGTTGAATGGCTCATACCACCCTATTACTGAAATATAGACTGATGACGGGTATTCAGTTATTATGCATGACGTTAAATATACTATAAATGTGTTATTAATTACTTATGCATAATATAGTTATTCATGCTATATGCTATCATTACACCTTGTCATTAAAGAATGATTTTCTATAGTTTATACAACTAAATATATCACCATGTTTTTACTTATTATATGATATGTTAATGTTAAACTTGTTGGGATTTTATTGTCATTAAATTTAGTGATGTGTTTACATAAAAACAGCTAAGATGCAAATAGTTTTTCTGACTCTAGTCTTAGAGCTCCAGGTGGTGGAGATACCCTTCTTGGGTCAATTCACCATCCTACAAGATATATTGGTAGCAAATGTAGTGGAAATTCTAGCACCAGCACCACCCCTACCCCATGCACCATAGGGGTGAAGAGTTGGATCAAGATTAGGAGTAGCTAAATGTAACTCAGTGTACCCTTTTTGAGGGAGTAACCCCTGATACTTCTTTTTTTTGATGCCATGAGTAGTACCCAGTGTTACTCCTATGTAACCACTAAACACTGATGTAACCTCTTTTGACGTAATGATAATGAAATATGTGATGTTTCATTTACGTGTTATTGAAAGCTTAATTGTGGTACATTTTATATACAAAATCTAAGGGAACCAAAAAAAATAGAGACGACTCTTACATAGTTGGTATTAGAGTAGGTCGGTCCTAGGCAACCATGGGGTGGGGGGTCACCTATGCCAACTTATGTAAGATTTGAGTAAACTTATGGTTTTTGTAACATCCCTAATTTCGTTTCTTTTATTGATAAAAGTACATAAATATTTAATTAAGGAAATAAAATTTATTAGACAATATTTTAGATATCTAAGGAAATATAATCCTTAGAAATTCTTCACCTTATGTATATGGATAGAAAATGTTTCTAACATTAAGAGAACAAATAAAGAGGGAAAACCTAATAGGAAAAAATTAGAAATAACATACTAAAGAGATGCAAAATTCTTGAATAAGGAAGATAAATTTTTAGAAACAAGTAAAGGTCTTAAAATTTCAAGAACATTGGATTAGGGTAATTTTTCCTAATTCAAGAACTAGAGTTACTAAGTTTAAAATCTTTACCCATACATTAGGCTTTTACCTATGGACACTTCATATAGAGTTTTTCCACTTCATATAAGTTTCTAGCAAACCCATTGGATAACCTAAGTAAGAAATAAAACATAGACTTGGACTAGGATATAGTAATTGGACCAATAGCCCAAAAATTATGAAAATGTGACCAAGCCCTCTAAGAAAGGAAGAATTTTATCCAAAGCAAAGAAAATGGGAAGGAACAAGCCCATAATGGGTAGGAATAAGCTCAAATCCAAGAGGAAAAATAAAATAAAATAAATTAGGTGATGATATAATAATGTAATAATAATAAAGATTAGGTTACATGGCATTAAGATAAAAATTTAGCAAGTGGTGTGATTCTACATTCATCATTTTGGCAAGTGGCATGATAATACAAGGCTTTAGGACAAAAACATCTATATCCTACACTCATAATTTTAGCAAGTGGTATGATAATACATGGTATTAGGACAAAACATTCCTATCCCACACAAATAATATCAACCAAATAATGGAGATTCAAGAGCTAGAAATTTGCCACCTAAAAAGGCCAACCTATCATACTTGTTTAAGACAAAAGAAAATGGAAATGAATCCCTAAATCAAAGGGACCTTGTCCCTTATCTTAAGAATATATCATCATAATTTTCAAAATATAAATCTCCTTTTCCTATGCATATCTTGACTAAGGAAGAGGAAGACAAGAACATAAGTTGTTTGTTTTCTAAAAATTCAACAAAGTGTATCCTAATTGTGATAAGGTAGACCCATGATCATGAAAGGTGTATTATTTGGTGGTCTATATAAGTAAAACCCACCCCTACAACATTTTAATTTCGTCCAAGTGAGGAAGAGAGAGAAATAGAAGCAAGGTAGAGTGAAGAAAGGAGAGAAAGAGAGGAGAAGAAAGGAAGGAAGAAGAAGGAGAAGTTTAGAAGGCTAAGTACTCAAGGTAAGTTACCTTAATCTCCACTTTAGTCCATTTTTTTTTTCATCCTTGATGTTCAAAAATTCACTCTCCTTCTCTTACCTAAGCTGCTAGAAAAGTTAAGCAAAGGAAGGAATCTTGCTACTTCTTTCAAGAGGAAACAAGAAAACTAATTCACTAAGTAAGCTAGGGAGATTCTTAGGTAAGTTTAACAATATTTCTTTTTGAAAAAAACTTTTGAAACTTATAATATTTATATGAGATTTTGATCTTAGAACTTTTATAATTGGTCATGATGTTGCTATATCATGTTACATATTGATCTTGCATGTGATGTATGTTTGAATACTTAGGTTGGTGTAGATAGTTCTGCATGGGTATGGCTATGGGTGGCAAAATTTTAAGCATTGGTGTTTTAATTTTTGGGAACAATCTATAAGGAATTAAAATACATGGGTAACATAAGAATTATAACTATGTGTGTCATGGAGTTTTAGCCACTGGAATTATTCAATTTGGAGTCCATATGTGGTAGATATGGTCCGATTAGTAAGCAAAGGTCAGAAAATGGTTCATCAAGGAAGAATATGTTAGGATAGCTTCTGTGTTTTAATTTCTGGGAATTATCTGTAGGGAATTAAAATAAATGGTTAACATAAGAATTAAAAATATATGTGTCGCGGATTTGTAGCCACTGGAATCATTCAATTTGGAGTCCATACGTGGTAGATATGGTCTGATTAATAAGCAAAAGTCAGAAAATGGTTCATCAGGGAAGAATATGTTAGGATAGCTTTTGTGTTTTAATTTTTGGGAATTAAAATAAATGTTTAACATAAGAATTAAATATATATGTGTCACGGATTTTTAGCCACTAGAATCATTCAAGTTGGAGTCCATATGAGGTAGATATAGGCCGATTAGTAGTCAAATGTCAGAAAATGGTTCATCAGGGAAGAATATGTTAGGACAGCTTCTGTATTTTAATTTCTGGCAATTATCTGTATGGAATTAAAATAAATTGTTAACATAAGAATTATAGCTATGTGTGTCATGGATTTTAAGCCACTGGAATCATTCAATTTGGAGTCCATATAAGGAATATATGAGCTGATTAGTAGTCAAAGGTCAGAAAATGGTTCATCAGGGAAGAATATGTTAGGACAGCTTCTGTATTTTAATTTTTGGGAATTATCTGCATGGAATTAAAATAAATGGTTAACATAATAATTATATCTATGTGTGTCATGGATTTTAAGCCATTGGAATCATTCAATTTGGAGTCCATATGAGGAAGATATGAGCTTATTAATAGTCAAAGGTCAGAAAATTGTTCATCAGGGAAGATTATATTAGGACAGCTTCTGTATTTTAATGTCTGGGAATTATCTGTATGGAATTAAAATAAATGGTTAACATAAGAATTATAGCTATGTGTGTCATGGATTTGTAGCCACTAGAATCATTTAATGTGGAGTCCATATGAGGAGGATATGAGTTTATTAGTAGTCAAAGGTCAGAAAATGGTTCATCAGGGAAGAATATGTTAGGACAGCTTCTGCATTTTAATTTCTGGGAATTATCTTTATGGTATTAAAATAAATGGTTAACATAAGAATTATAGATATGTGTGTCACGGATTTTTAGCCACTGGAATCACTCAAGTTGGAGTTCATATAAGGTAGATATGGTTTGATTAATAGGTAGAGGTCAAAACCTATTCGAAAAGAAATAACCTACACATTTAGGGAGTAATATCACCTCGATTTCTTAATATTTCGCTACAATGTTCAAGATAATAGTTTTAGATAATTGTTTTATCTTAAAATTGACACCAAGATCACCTACATCAGAGTTAAATTGAGGGAGTTATGCTCTGATTAGTAAGAGAAGGTTAGATAGGATGAAAACCTACATCAAGAAAATAAAAAAATAAAATTAGTATTTAAAGAAGAAGGTGAATCTTAATAAATGACTAGTATAGCCATAACCATTGCCATTATATGAACTTCTTACCATCTTAAGTGTGAAATTTTGACATGGAAATATTTTATAAAGTGATATTTGAAATGGTTATGTTCATGGCATGATTACCAATGATTTTTGGTAATAATTATATTTTGATAAACATACTTGTTATTGAAAGCATATTTTTGGCTATCATTGTGAAAAGAAAATAAATGAGCACAGCCACATGGCATGTCATGGATTTTTAGCCACTAGAATCATTTAATGTGGAGTCCATATGAGGAGGATATGAGTTTATTAGTAGTCAAAGGTCAGAAAATGGTTCATCAGGGAAGAATATGTTAGGACAGCTTCTGCATTTTAATTTCTGGGAATTATCTTTATGGTATTAAAATAAATGGTTAACATAAGAATTATAGATATGTGTGTCACGGATTTTTAGCCACTGGAATCACTCAAGTTGGAGTTCATATAAGGTAGATATGGTTTGATTAATAGGTAGAGGTCAAAACCTATTCGAAAAGAAATAACCTACACATTTAGGGAGTAATATCACCTCGATTTCTTAATATTTCGCTACAATGTTCAAGATAATAGTTTTAGATAATTGTTTTATCTTAAAATTGACACCAAGATCACCTACATCAGAGTTAAATTGAGGGAGTTATGCTCTGATTAGTAAGAGAAGGTTAGATAGGATGAAAACCTACATCAAGAAAATAAAGAAATAAAATTAGTATTTAAAGAAGAAGGTGAATCTTAATAAATGACTAGTATAGCCATAACCATTGCCATTGTATGAACTTCTTACCATCTTAAGTGTGAAATTTTGACATGGAAATATTTTATAAAGTGATATTTGAAATGGTTATGTTCATGGCATGATTACCAATGATTTTTGGTAATAATTATATTTTGATAAACATACTTGTTATTGAAAGCATATTTTTGGCTATCATTGTGAAAAGAAAATAAATGAGCACAGCCACATGGCATGTCATGGATTTTTAGCCACTAGAATCATTTAATGTGGAGTCCATATGAGGAGGATATGAGCTTATTAGTAGTTAAAGGTCAGAAAATGGTTCATCAGGGAAGAATATGTTAGGACAGCTGCATTTTAATTTCTGGAAATTATCTTTATGGTATTAAAATAAATGGTTAACATAAGAATTATAGATATGTGTGTCACGGATTTTTAGCCACTGGAATCACTCAAGTTGGAGTCCATATAAGGTAGATATGGTTCGATTAATAGGTAGAGGTCAAAACCTGTTCGAAAAGAAATAACCTACACATTTAGGGAGTAATATCACCTCGATTTCTTAATATTTCGCTACAATGTTCAAGATAATAGTTTTAGATAATTGTTTTATCTTAAAATTGACACCAAGATCACCTACATCAGAGTTAAATTGAGGGAGTTATGCTCTGATTAGTAAGAGAAGGTTAGATAGGATGAAAACCTACATCAAGAAAATAAAGAAATAAAATTAGTATTTAAAGAAGAAGGTGAATCTTAATAAATGACTAGTATAGCCATAACCATTGCCATTGTATGAACTTCTTACCATCTTAAGTGTGAAATTTTGACATGGAAATATTTTATAAAGTGATATTTGAAATGGTTATGTTCATGGCATGATTACCAATGATTTTTGGTAATAATTATATTTTGATAAACATACTTGTTATTGAAAGCATATTTTTGGCTATCATTGTGAAAAGAAAAGAAATGAGCACGGCCACATGGCATGTCATGGATTTTTAGCCACTAGAATCATTTAATGTGGAGTCCATATGAGGAGCATATGAGCTTATTAGTAGTCAAAGGTCAGAAAATGGTTCATCAGGGAAGAATATGTTAGGACAGTTTCTGCATTTTAATTTCTGGTAATTATCTGTCTAGTATTAAAATAAATGGTTAACATAAGAATTATAGATATGTGTGTCACAGATTTTTAGCCACTGGAATCACTCAAGTTGGAGTCCATATAAGGTAGATATGGTTCGATTAATAGGTAGAGGTCAAAACCTATTCGAAAAGAAATAACCTACACATTTAGGGAGTAATATCACCTCGATTTCTTAATATTTCGCTACAATGTTCAACATAATAGTTTTAGATAATTGTTTTATCTTGAAATTGACACCAAGATCACCTACATCAGAGTTAAATTGAGGGAGTTATGCTCTGATTAGTAAGAGAAGGTTAGATAGGATGAAAACCTGCATCAAGAAAATAAAGAAATAAAATTAGTATTTAAAGAAGAAGGTGAATCTTAATAAATGACTAGTATAGCCATAACCATTGCCATTGTATGAACTTCTTACCATCTTAAGTGTGAAATTTTGACATGAAAATATTTTATAAAGTGATATTTGAAATGGTTATGTTCATGGCATGATTACCAATGATTTTTGGTAATAATTATATTTTGATAAACATACTTGTTATTGAAAGCATATTTTTGGCTATCATTGTGAAAAGAAAAGAAATGAGCACGGCCACATGGCAATCTGTGTGGTGCACCAGTAGGGGACGCCCTTCCAACGGTTATGATCATGTTAATGAGAAAAGAAAGAGAAAGTGGGCCATGTCGGACGGAACGAGAAAAGCCCGTACCGGAGAGTAAAGAATACTCACCCTGACCGGGGTAGCTTGAAATGAGAATAAGTTGATGGCCATCATATGATATTCTGAAAATAGTTAATCCTGTCATACATATCATTATGATTCTTATGTGCATAGATATAATGCATTCATGTGGCTAAAGATATTTTCTGTAGTTTATACAGCTGAACATGACATGATGAACTATATTGATGGTAAATTATGATTTATTGTTGAACTTACTGGGATTTAATTCTCACTATATTTTCATATCATGTTCAGAAGAATAAATACAGATTTTCTTTATGACACTTATTATTTCTGTACGTTGGATCGAGGTGCCCTACCTTGGGCAACTTTCAGTTATTTCAGATGTATCTGTCGTAGATGTGACTAAGATTTCGGTGGACGTGCCACCCGCACCAGTGTCTCCGGAAGTAGTCGACATAGATGATTAGAACTAATATGTATCTTTGTACAAATGTTTGTAAAATAATGGTGTGTAGTTTGTAAAATAATAGTGTGTATGAAACTCAATATTGTATCACTGTTAATAACAATTATGCTTGGATAAAGTGATTATTATTACGAGTTAAGTGGTTAGAATTAAAGTAGTAATAACTTCATGGACTTTTACAAATATAAAAAAAAATTTACATTTACATAAATGGAGTTGTTACTGTTTTATTATGTGGGGTCGCATGTAATACTAACTAGAAAATTACTAGTGTTTTCTATTTGTATGTTTGGATGGTGTGATGACTTCTATAAATTTTTAATTCGCTGTTAAGCCTGATCACCTCAATAGTGACTCATTATTTCCTTTACTGATGCAGTAGATGATGGCACCACCAAGAGAAAATCCAACGAGCAGTGTAGAAGCTACCCTACATGATTTAGCCATGACTATTCGAGATCAAGTGGTTGCCACAAATCAAATTTTACAGCACATGCAAAACAATAACAATCATGGTGAAGTGCAAGACAACTAGCGAACTATAGGGACTAAGAACGAATAGGCAAAGTTTGTGAGGATTCGACCTCCTTCGTTTGTGGTTGGATAGGACCCCAATGTACTTGAAAGGTGGCTAGAAGAACTAGAAAGATCTTTGAGGTCTTTAACTACCTTGACAAATAAAAAGTCACTTTCATAGTGTATATGCTCAAGGAAGAAGAAAAGTATTAGTGGAGGGGAGCCAAAGACATGCTAATCCATTAGGGTAGATTAATTACTTGGTTGGTGTTTTGAGATACATTTCTAGACAAGTATTTCCCCAGAAGCGTGAGAGCTGAGAAGGAAGTTGAATTTCTTCATCTTAAGCAGGGCAACTGAACCATTGATCAATATGTTGATAAATTCGAAGAACTGTCTAAGTTCTTCATCTTGTTGTAGTTTTTTCCCTAGTTTTGTTGCTAGTATTGCTTCTAAAGTTACAAAATCCATCTTAACTTTACTCTACTCATCTTTCCCCTTAACTTTATTGTACAATGATGCTCCTAAAGCATATTCATAATGAGGGGATTCCTTGCTATCAATAGGTAAATTCACTCCACAAACAGCTGAATTAGTGAAAGTAAACGCTTTACCTAAAGTAATGATGCCTCGCTCTAGTTGTTTAGTAAGTGCATTCTCTTGATAGACTTCTTCCCAATAGTTCTCTATTAAATCTTCCTTAAAGCAAATGCTTGTCTCCTTTATTTGAGGCTCTATTTTCCTTTTATCACTATATGGTGTCTCAATATTCACTTGTTTTTTGGATCTCTCTTAGTATTACCAAGTAAAGAATTTTGGTATCTTTTAGTAACAAGTTCATCAAGTTATTGACGTAAAGTTCTAAATTTTTTTATGGAAGCTGCATGATTTAGAAAATTACTCTCTAGCAATATATTGGGCAAAAGCATCTTTTAAAAAGATTTTAGGTGGTTGAGATTAGAATTGAGGTTAATGAACATTTATTCTTGCCACATACTGAGTGATTTTGATAGAGATCAAGGTGCTGTCAAATCTATTCCAAACCGTTCCTAAGATACTTTGCAAGGGATAAGCGGTCCAATGACTAGGAGCAAAGCAAAGCGGGTCAAAGAAGCTTTATTGGACTTGATCTTGGATGTACAGGTTAAAGAGGAAGTTATTGGGCCAAGTCAAGACATCAAGTGGATCACACTTTGCAGCCTTGAGAATGGCATTAAATAGAGCTTGTTCGATCTTGAAGACAACTAGTCCAAATCTGCATGTCTAAAGATGTATTATGGGGTTTATGTTATATGTTTTTCTTTTAGATATTATTAGTATTTTGGGCCCATTCTTTATGGCCAAATATTATTTTATGATGGGCTAATTTTTATTAGTTTAGTTGGGTCAAATAACTAGTGTTGTTTGGGCCATATTATTTTCAAAATCCAATTAGGAGTTTTAGGGTTTTCTACTAGGTTTAGGATTGTTTGACTATATAAAGGTCCTCTATGTTCATGTAATGCAAATATTTTTATGATTAATAAAGATTGAGTTTTCCCCTAAAGTGAGAGCTTTCCTTAGTTGTTGGCAAAAGAACTAAATCTGATCTTATCGAGGCAACTTGTGGCGATCAAATATCCATTGAATTTTCAAAATGATCCTTACTTTCGCCAAACACTCTATTTCTTGGTTTAGGGAAACACATCAGATTTTATTAATAGTCATCATAAGATGGGCAATAGCTTCTTCTAGAGAAGCCTTAGGCAATTAAGGCTAAAATTGATTATCTTACCGTGAGAAAATTAGATGATTATGCCACCCTTGATCATAATTGTTGGAATAAAAATTGCTTGTCACGTAGGAATCTAAAACCCAATAAGACTTCACTATTTGAAATGGAGCATATAGATTACTAACTCAGTATTCATAATTAGAATAGGGTCCATAATTTAGGGGTGTAGCATAACACTGAGGTGGCTAGTTATTTCTACTATTCATAATTTCTAGATTTTTTAGAATAAGATATATCCTCTCAAGATATCACTTGAAAACTCAAAGCAAGAAGCAAAATAAATACATGAAAATAAAATTCAACTAGGATTAGAACTACTAAGTAACAATAATTAATAAACGAATCAATCCCCAACAATAGTGCCAAAAACTTGATATATATGAATTTAATTTCGTTTATCTACAAGCGTATACTATTGTTGTTAAGTAATAAAATCTTAGTAAGTAAAGTATTGATCTCATGAGGATTGATGTTATTAATTACTATACTATTTATCTTAACCTTGAGTGAATGATTTGAATTGAATTGATTAAGAATGTGAAAAATAAAAGTAAAGGAAAAACTGAAATTGAAATAAAGTAAAGGTAAATTAGAAACAATCAACTAATTGGGATTTCAGGGTTTTGATTTCACTATAATTAATCCATTTTAAATTTATCTATCTCTTTAACCTAGAATTTATAATCTTAATTGCCAGTCCTAGCATAGAAAACAAACTAATTCATAATTGACAACATAAAAACAAATAAGAGAGAAGAAGAAAACTCATATAAAGATGGACTTGAAGCTGCCACTAAGAGAGAGCCTAAGTTTTTCTCCTCTTTTTTCAATTTGCAGCCCAAGGGTCTTTTAAAGATATAATAGGTCTTTCAATCCAATTTAAATTCTTTTTTAAAAAAACTTGAATTATCATTCTAGCATTGCGATGCCAAGAAGCCATCATCGCAATGCAGAGGTTTCGGGTCACATGATGCTAAATTCTTCAATTATTTTTCACCTACAAAAATAAATACGCAATCAAATATAATTCTAACTAATCTAATAAAAAACTAACAAAAATTAAAGTTAAAGATGCTTAATTTATAAGTATAAACTCATTCATTAAAAGATAAAACAATAAACCCTAAGTTCTAAACCTCAAAACCCAAAGCTATAAACCATTAGCTCTAAATTCTAAAATCATAAATTGAAATTCCCAAGCCACAAAACCAAAACCTCAAAAACAAAACAAAAAAAGCCCTAAACCACAAATCTCAAAAATCCAAAACCCAAATACCAAAACCTAAAAACATTAAACACCAAATCTTAAACCCTAAAACCCTAAACTCCAAATCCAAAACCTAAAATTCCCAACATCCAAGACTTAAATTCGAAATCCTAAACCTTAAAACTTAACTTAAAACCCTATACCTCAAAACCAAGCACCCTTACCCAATAAACATAGACCACCAAACTATTAACCCCTAACCTCAAAACCCTAAACACAAAAATCCAAAAACAAAAACCCTTAACCCCGAACATCAAAACCCAAAACCCTAAACCCTAAACACTAAAATCTAAAATCCTAAGTGCCAAATTGCAATCTTAAAAAACTCAAAACCTTAAAGTCTAAACCTCAAAACCGTAAAACTCAAAGTGCTAAACCCCAAATGTCAAATCCAAAAACTAAAACCCTAAACCCTAAACCCTAAATCCAAAAACCACAAACCCCAAAACCCAAGCCCTAAACTCTATACTCTAAACCCTAAACCCAAAATCGAAAACCTAAACCCCTAAACTTCAAACCTCAAAATCCCAAAACTTTAAAATCAAATACTAAAACCTCAAAGCCCCAAAACCTAACCTCAAGCCCAAAAAACTAAAATGTCAAACCTTCAACCCCCTAACTTCAAAAGCCTAAAAACCAAACCTCAAAACCTTAAACACCAAAGATCAAACCCTTTAACCCAAAATCACAAACTCCAAACCTTAAAAGATAAAGCCCCAAACCCCAAAATCTCAAATCCCAAACCTTAAAACTCCAAATCCAAACATCCAAAACCCTAAAACACTAAACACCAAACCTCCAGATCCAAAATTTGAATTCCAAAACCCAAACTCCAAAACCCCAAACCTTAAACTCCCAAACCCAAGACCTAAAACTTGAAAATTGCAAACATAAAAAATTAAAAATCAAAAGCCCTTAACCATAAACATCAAACCCAAAAATGTATTTTCTATTTTTTTAATATACACATAGTTTAGGACTTTAGGGTTTGGTGATGAGGTTTTGGACTTCTAGGGTTTAGAATTCATGATTTTAGGGTTTCATTTTTTATGTTTAGAGATTAAGGTTATAGGTTTAGGGTTTTAAGGATTAGAGTTTGAGGTTTTTTGTTTTTGGTTTGTAGTTTTGTGGTTTGGGGTTTCATTTTAGGATTTAGTGTTTAGGGCTCTGACTTTTGGAGTTTTCAAGTTTGTAGTTAGGGTTTAGTACTTTGGAGTTATGGGTTTTGTAGTTTAGGTTTTGAGGTTTAATGATTAGGTTTTAGGGCCTTGAGTTTTGGGGTCTTAAGGTTTTGGGCTAAGGGTTTAGGGCTTTGATTTTTGGGTTTTGATGTTTTGATATTAGGGGTGTGGACTTTAGGGCTTTGATGTTTACAATTTAGGAATTTTTTAAGTTTTGGGTTTTGAGTTTTTGAAATTTAGGGTTTTGAAGTTTATAGTTTATGGTTTTAAAATTTAGAGTTTGGGGTTTAGGGTTTAAGGGTGTTAGGTTGGTGTTTTGTAGTTTGGGCTTCAGAGTTTGAGATTTTAGGGTTTGAGGGTTAGAGTTTGGGTTTCTAAGGTTTTAGTATTTTTTTTAATTTAGGGCTTTTGGTTTTGTTGATTTGATATTTAGAATTTAGGGTTTGTGATGAGAACCATCATAATGATCAAGTTAGCTCTAAATGTTCAAGTGATCCATTCCAAATTCCAAGTGGACCAATTATTAGAGCTCATGCTAAAAGGATTAAAGAGGCTTTCAATGAACTTGTTCAAGACACCTTATCCAAGCAAATGACTCAAGAACTGGAGCTGAAAACTTGTGAGGGTGTACTGAACATTATCCAGGCTGAATATGGGATTATATAAAGATTTTTGGGCCAAAGTACAATCAATGAAGAGCTAGGTCCTTAGAGCACACAATAGTTGACTCATTGGACCTTAATTATGCTGATTGGAGAAAAATATGTTGATTTAGTGTCTCATAAAGTACATGAGCGAAATTTTAGACTTTATAGGCTCCTTAGTCAAATCTGCCCATGTGCATTAAATGCATTTGTTTTAAACTTTGAAATTTTAGGCTTAGGAGGCTCCTTAATCAATCCACTACATGTGCATTAGGTGTTGTCATAATTGCTGGTTTCCTTAACTAGAAATCAACATTTTCTATTTATATTGTAACATTTTATTGTTGTAAGACTTTTGGTCATTGAATTCAAATCACATTTTTCTGAAAACACCAGATTGGAGAAAGTTCTTCTCTAGGGTTCTTCATAGAATTAACAGACTTATCAAGGTTTGATTAACCTTATGGTGTCTTTGATACTGGGGGTCCTTGTTCTCTCTTGTTCAAGGGTTTTTAGTAGATCAACCAGACATGTTTGGGCTTTCTTGGAGTCTATATATCATTGCATTGGCTGTGGGTTCTAAGGTTTAGATCCTCTTGGGTTCGCATTGCCGTCTTTGGCTGCGGGTTCTAGGATCTTCCCTTATGGGTTCGCACCAGTTTGGGGATTCATAATGTAATATTTGGGGCTTTAAGGCTTAAAGTTTGGGTTTAGGGTTTGAGGTTTGGGTTTTGAGCTTTAGAGTTTGGGGTGTTAAGTTTTTGCATGTTAAGGTTTTAGGGTTTAAAGTATTAGGCTTTAGGATTTACGTATTTTAGGTTTGAGATTTGGGTTTTGGGGTTTAAAATTTTGAAATTGATTTTTGTAGTTTTGAGTTTTGGTGCTTGGGTTTTGAGGCTGTGTTGACACTACAAAAAAAGGTTTTAGTGATGGTTCTTAAGGGGTTTTAGTGATAGTTTCAACCATTGCTAAACCACTTAATAACAATTGCACAAACCATCACAAAAGCATCATCTTAGTGACAATTTTAAGAGCTGTGGGAACAGACGCTAAGTCAAGAATGAATAACAATTTCAAAATCATTAGTAAACCATGATTTAGTGACAATTTTCAAAAAACCATCACCAAACCATGATTTAATAACTGTTTAAAAATTGTCACTAAGCCCAATTTTTATTTTTATTTTATTTTTTAAAATTATTTCAAAATAGCATACATCCAATCATAAGTTTCAAAATGAAGATTTGTTTAAGTATAACTAAAGATAATTTAGTTAGTGTAAAATAGTATTCACAAAATCACAAATAGCTATTACAAAAATAGACCAAATTTTTTTGATGTATTGAATTCATGACGACTAAAATCTTTTACTCCTTAATCACTACAACAAATCTATTTTCTTTCCATATCCAAAATCTTCTTGCTATAAGGTTTCATTTGCTGAAGTTTTAAGCCCACTCAAATGCAAAATTTTGAAGCTCCATTGCTATTGCAAGAATAGGAAGAACTTGGATATGAACAAAAATCACATGAAAACTAACGATGTAATAGAACACGCAGAAACTAACGATATTTAAGGATGATTTTCATAAACCATCACTAGAAACTAACGGTTTGAAAACACACATGGGAAATAACAATATTTATTGAAAATTTTGTAAAAAAAAACATCACTAAATGGTG
This sequence comes from Gleditsia sinensis, assembly GCA_037074535.1. NCBI lineage: Eukaryota > Viridiplantae > Streptophyta > Magnoliopsida > Fabales > Fabaceae > Gleditsia > Gleditsia sinensis. The sequence goes on from CM073475.1 coordinate 19,174,548, forward strand.
ACCATTTACAAAAAAATATTGCTACATCATTATTTAGCGACAGTTTTTCTAAAAATTGTCCCTAAGTAATCACGGTTAGTTAAATCGTCATTATTTTGTATTTTACTGACATTTTTCTAACCGTTGCTAAAATTCCATCGCAAAATCACCATTTTTTGTAGTGTTAGGGCTTTGGGTTGTAATACAACACACAGGAAATAATGATATTTAAGAACGATTTTTATAAACCATTACTAAAAACTGATGGTTTGAAAACACACATGGGAAATAACAATATTTAGTGACAATTTTCTAAAAAATCATCACTAAATGGTGACTATTTACAAAAAAACTATTGCTAAATCATTATTTAGTGATCGTTTTTCTAAAAACCATCACTAAGTAACCACGGCTAGTTAAATCGTCATTTTTTGTGTTTTAGTGACAGCTTTTCTAACCGTTGCTAAAATTCCATCGTAAAATCACCATTTTTTTGTAGTGTTAGGGATTTGGGTTGTAATAGAACACACAGGAAATAACAATATTTAAGGATGATACCATTATTAAAAATTGACAGTTTGAAAACACACATGGGAAATAACGATATTTATTGACAATTTTCTAAAAAATCATCACTAAATGGTGACCATTTACAAAAAAATATTTCTCAATCATTATGTAGAGATAGTTTTTCTAAAAACTGTTATTAAGTAACCATGGTTAGTTAAATCGTCATTATTTTGTGTTTTATTGACAGTTTTTCTAGTTGTTGCTAAAATTCCATTGGAAAATCACCATTTTTTGTAGTGTTAGGGCTTTAGGTTGTAATAGAACATGCAAGAAATAATAATTTTTACCAACCATTACTAAAAACAGACAGTTTGAAACCACACACGGGAAATGACGATATTTAGTGACAATTTTTTAAAAAACCATCACTAAGTAACCACGGTTAGTTAAATCGTCATTATGTTTGTGTTGTAGTGATAGTTTTTCTAACCATCGCTAAAATTCCATCACAAAATCACCATTTTTTTTGTAGTGTTAGGGCTTTGGGTTTTGGGTTTTGAAATTTAAATCTTGGATTTTGAAAAATGGTTTTAGGAGTTGAGGTTTAAGATTTTAAGCTTTTGGTTTTGGATTTCAGGGTTTAGTGTTTAGGGCTACATATTTTGGATTTTAGGGTTTCAAAATTTATAGTTTTGGAGTTAGGAGTTTAGCGATCTGATGTTTAGTGTTCAATGTTTTTGGGTTTGTGTTTTAGAGCTATGAGGTATGAGATTTGGGTTTTGAGTTTTGAGTTTTAAGATTTCAAGTTTATGTATTTTGAGTTTTAAGGTTTAGAATTTAGGGTTTAAGATTTTGGATTGGCTTTTGAAGTTTGAGGTTTAGAGTTTCGAATTTTTGGTTTAGAATGTAGTATTTAGGGTTTTAGTGTTTTAAGCTCAAGGTTTAGGGTTTTATGGTTTTGGTATTTGAAGTTAATTAATTATGCAGTAATGCTATACTAATGCAAGCTAAACTAAATTGACCTATAAGTTCATTGATTAATTATTGTAAATGGGTAATAATAGTATACTTGATATAGCTAGTCACAAGTTTTCAGAAAGATTACTTTTAAACCTCAAACATTGTGAAGTACATTTTTGTCAAAGAGTGCATTGGTATTAAATTTATATCTAGAAAAAATGCATGAGGTATTCTAATTGAAATGTGAATCTATGATACTCTGTCATTTAATTATTTCCAAGACCTTTTTTCAAAAAAAATCTGTTTAGAGGCAAACCCCATAATGGAATTGATTTAGGTGGGAAATCACACTTACAAAAGGAATAAAAAATAAGCTAAGATTTATATCCTCCCGCCTATAAACCAGCATCCACATCCTCATTCAGAGGACTAAAACTTCTCTTTTTCCATTCGAATATGTATTTCTGGCTACATCATACATTTCATAATATTTGACATTCTCTTTTTTTTTCTTTTTTTTAGGCACATTAGCCTACTTGGAATTACCTAAAGTCATATAGTTGTTAGTTTAGCATACCTTGTTCAAAAAGAAAGGTTAATGTAAAGTACTTCTATAGTTAGCTCTTTCTTTGGTGCAAAAACTGTGTGTATAGAGAAACTTTCACTGGTGCTGCCTGAAACAACACCATATTTCCCAAGGTAGTTTGGACACTTTGCTGTTATTGGTAACTTTGGAGATAGATGGCTATGCTGCTATGATTAGAGAAAATGGTGCTCTAACACAAGTTACATGCTTAACAAAATGTTATTGGTGTTCTCCCCCCCTAAGTTATGACTTTCCCCCTCTCAATATTATCTATAATTGCAGAACTTCACTGATTATGTGGGTAAAAAAAGCATGTTTTGTCTTCTCAACTGGAGATATGCCAAGGCACTTGATAAAGTTGCAGAGCTAGATGGTAAAACTGTAAAAATGAGTCACACTTGTTAAAATGCCTATCATGATTTACTATTACTAAAAATTCAAGTTTTTCATAACAAAGAAAGGAGGTTTTCATAATAAAATCCATAAGTCATGACAATATGAGCAAAATAATATGGGTATGTTTGCTCACAGTTTCATTTATGTTGAATAATTTACTTTTAAACACACACACACACATTACTTTTATAGTTTATATTATAGTGAGAAAATATGCATAAACTGAATTGATGTTGTACAAACTATATATCTTGCCTCAAAAGCAAAGGTATAATTTATAAATGGAGAAAACAAAAGCTTCATTTGCAATATGTGCCTTTCTATATCTTATGAGTAAATGATTTTGTATTGATACATATTTTTTTATTTTAGATTAATAGGAGACCTATTCTGCAAGATGCTCACTCATAGTGTACATGTATGATGAGGATAATGATTACTTGATAGCTATTATTGAGTATGGCCAAGAATACAATAAGGAAAACCCAAATATTTGTATTTGAATGTAAATTTAAACTAATTATAGTTGAATGTAAATTTAAAAAGAAATTATTCTTTCTATTATGATTTTAGCAAGATAACTGTTATGTATGTTTTATTAGTTAACTGCAAGAGTACGACGTAGCTGTAGCTAATTCGGTGAGTACGAGTCATATCCATAGAGAACAATGGTCAGTTACTAGACCTCTACAAAATATGTCATCTAAATCAATGCATTTCGATGAAAGAGTGTGCCACAATTAAGTAAATAAATAATTCAATTAACAAAAGTCTAAGGTTAACGTTTACCACACTTATGATGTTCAACAATCAATATGTACCTCTATTTGTAATTATCTAGGTAATTGGGGATAGTTTAGCTTTAATTAACTAATAACCTCCTTCAAGCATTACTAATCGTACTTAGGTTAATCTAATTACCTACTTTCGTGGTTCTGAGTTCAACCTAGGTCCATTAAGTTCTGTGCCAACTATGGAATGCAATTAATCGATTTTCTCATACTCACTAATTGATTCAATTCTTAGAGAACCTTAAACTACTTTCGTGATTAAAATATCCCTAATTAATTATTAGGTTCTTGTATTAACCTTCACATTTTAGTTCATCAGTTAATAACCTAAGACATGATAGATTGGTGATCAGACATTCAATCAACTCTTAAACATGCACATAATAGTTAATCCTAATTAATCCACAAATAATGACAATTAGGGTTCCACAATTCAATTAGCACACTATCATAATATCATAAGTGGGTTTACAGAAACCTTATATCAATATCTACTCATGCATAATGGTAATATAAATCATAACTCAATTCATTGAATAAATCATAAGTGTTCAATACAATCAAAGAGAAAGAATAGAAGTAGAAGTAGAAGTAGAAGCAAAGATGGAAAGATAAAAGTTGGTTGTAGAATGTACTAAATACAAACTTCAATCAATGTATATTCTACTCTAGATGCATAAAGTAATCACTAATCATACTCTAAACCTAATCTAATGGTGTTTTTTAAGCTTAAAACTGAGTAAAAGTAAGTCTGTATGAGTCTCCATCTTCTTGGCTGCGCTTCCCTATGTATTTATATCCCTTTTGCTGCTTAAAACACTAAAAAAATACAGAGTGTATGAACACGAAGCACGGCCGTGCTTCAGACTGAAAATCTGAGAAAAGCCACGTTCTTTACACAAAGAATGGCCTAGTTGTGTTTAGGGCTTCCAAACTCGTTTCTTGCCAATTTCTTCTGGGTTGCCTCCTTGTTTCCTCCTTAGTATGTTCCAAGTCCATATGGCTCCTCATATGAGTGTTTTTCCTTACTTCTTGACCTCTTTTACTCACCTACAAACATAAAACAAACCAAAGCAGTATCTAAAGCAAAGCATAACCAAAAGCAGGGTAATAATAATAAGTTTACTATTAATTAGGGGATAAAATATAACCATTAAACACTTAATTTTCTCCTTTATCAATAACTAATTTTCTAAAAACCGTCAGTAAGTAACCACAGTTAGTTAAGTCGTCATTATTTGTGTTGTAATGACAGTTTTTCTAACCATCGCTAAAATTTCATCACAAAACCACCATTTTTTTTGTAGTGTTAGGGCTTTGGGTTTTTGGGTTTTGAAATTTGGATATTGGATTTTGGAAATTGGTTTTAGGAGTTGAGGTTTGAGATTTTAAGCTTTTGATTTTGGATGTTAGGGTTTAGTGTGTAAGGCTACATATTTTGGATTTTAGGGTTTCAAAATTTATAGTTTTGGAGTTAGGAGTTTAGCGATCTAATGTTTAGTGTTCAATGTTTTTGGGTTTGTGTTTTAGAGCTTTGAAGTATGAGGTTTGGGTTTTGAGTTTTAGGTTTTAAGATTTCAAGTTTATGTATTTTGAGTTTTAAGGTTTAGATTTTAGGGTTTAAGGTTTTGGATTGCATTTTGAAGTTTGAGATTTAGGGTTTGAAATTTTTGGTTTAGGATGTAGTATTTGGGGTTTTAGTGTTTTAAGTTCGGGTTTTATGGTTTTGGTATTTGAAGTTTGAGATTTTGGGTATAGGATTTTAGAATTTCAATTTTAAAATTTTATGGTTTCAATGTTTGGGATCTAAACTTTAGAATTTAGAGTTTAGGGTTTAGGGTTTACAATTTAAATTAATTTATAAATTTTTTAATATCTCATTTTTTTTCAAATTTCGCATACTATTTTTGTTTGTGTAAGGATTCCAGGAGTAAAAACATTTTTTTATTATAATTTTTCTTGATCATTTTTTGAAAAATTGAAAGAATTGATTGAACTATATGATGAGAAAAATTCCTATATTATTGTTGTATATAAATACAAAGAAAATGTCATTAATTTCATAATAAAAAATTCAATCAATATTTGATTTTTTATTCAATATTTAAAATTAATACTTTGAATAGTATAAAGAATAGTTTTGATCACCAATGAGAATATATATTTTCAACACAAGTTCATTAAGATATTCAACATAGGTAGACAATATCATTTGTTTTTAAAATTTATATAGTTAAAATAACTTTCTAAATTTTACACTTAAGGATAAATTATTTATAGAGAAATTATCAAACTAAATATTAAAAAACATTTTCAATTAAATGAATTTATTCATTTCATGAAAAAAAATATCTTTATCATTTAAGAGGTAATAATAAATAATAGTTCAAAATTGTATTACAAATTTTAAAATAAACTTATTGATTTTATAAAAAATTTAATTATTTTTCACTACAAGAAATTAGATTTTCAGTGGCAACTCAGCCAAATAGCCACCAAAAGTATGAGTTTCAATGGCAACTTGACAAATCACCAGCAAAGATGCCACTAAAACTCATATTTTTTGTGGTAACTTGGCTGAGTTGCCACTGAATGTCTAATTTTCTGCGATGGTACCTTGCTTGAAAGTTAGACTTTTGGTGATGATTTGCATGAGTCACCACTAAAAGGTTGCTTTTAGTGGTGATCTAAAAAGTCGCCATTGAAAAGTCTAAAATAAAATTTTCCTCTCCATGTCACTTTTAAAAATTCCAAAAAATTAAAAAAATTCTATTCTTAAAAGTTTTCAAAAATAAAATAAAATTTCTCTCTTTCTGAAATCTCAAAAAAAAATACTAAATATCTTTCTCTTCGACAATTCAAAAGGGAAATTTTTTAAAAAAAAATAAAAAATTTAACTGTAAATTTCTTTCTTACCAAAATCCAAAAAAAATTAGAATTTTTTTTCAAAAAAGGTTTAAAATTTTCAAAAAATATAACAAAAAAAAAAAGAAAGATAAACTAAAATAAAAGCTAATTTCAGTATTGGTTTATTAAATAAAATACATCAAATTCAGTTAGTACTCTTTTTGACTATCAATATTTTGCATAAATTTTTCATTGAACAAAAATAGTTAAAAAGCCATTAACTTATTCCATTGTCTTCCTCTCTCTGCAATGTCTTACCTATGCATTCAATTTTTATCTATAATTTGATTTGGGTATGTATTAAGGTGCTAACCCTAAGGTGAAATGCTCCACTTTTTTCTTACAAATTAATATCACCTTTCCACACTTTTTTTTCTTTTACACAGCAAATGCAAATCCTATATATGATGGCATATTTTTCTTTTTCCATATTTTTCTTTCTATGCACTATCTATAGATTATACATAGACTTTTCTAAAGTTAATCCTATAGATTCTTTTTTCAAAACTATCATGTGAAATTATTATTTTTATTACATGAAATACATAGAAATATTTTATTTAATTATTCCCTTTTTAACTAGAGTATTTTCAAAATAAACAAGATATGCACGAAAGTTCCAATCCCTATTTGTATAATTGAATGAACTTTACTGTAATAATCAAATTAACTAATTTATTTAATCATTTAATGAAACAAATTAAAAAAAATTTACTAGTGCAAATTTTAAAAGTGAATTAAAAAGCTTTTTTTTCATTACTAATAGGAAAGAAAAAGTAAATGAAATTTAACGTGAATGGGTCAGTGATTTATGGATTGGCTCTTCTCTTTTAAGAAAGCTAAACCAAATGGAGGAAGTGTAAAAGAGAATCTCAAATCAATAGGAGGAAGCTGAAGCACAAGGATGAAGACGACGACGAAGAAGACCCCAATGGTGAGGAAGACCTTGAATTCAAGGATGATTATGGGAAACAAACCGAACACCCTAATCTCTAATCTGATTCTAAATCTAAAAGTGCAACTTGAGATTGAGGTCTTATTTGACATCCCAAATCCTAGGGTTCTTGTAGTTCTAATGCATTTAGGTCTTCCTTTCCCTTTATGTATTAAGAGCAATTTGCTTAAGTAGCTGCTGGGTTTACTTTATTAATTCGACATCCCTCATTTTTAAACTGAGTGAAAATAACATACATAAGTGAAATTTGTATGCTTACCAAAACAATGTCGTGTTTTCAGCTTCAATTTCTAATATGGTTTTCATTATCCTTGTTGGGCGAGAATCTCTACCTTCTAACTATTCAATACTTTTTCTTCTGGTGTAAATACATATGTTTTAGACTATTAAGGTTGCTCTGTCCTACAAATATGTTAATTGTGACATCCTAAAGTCCTACTACCTAGGAAATACGCTTTCTTCTTTAACTGAGATATTTTAAGTACTATGAAGGGGTTACAACGTGTTTAACATTTACAATACTTGCTTGCACTATGGTGTTTCTATTTGTCAAATGCTTATCCATTTATCTCTTTGTTTACTTATGGAGATTTCTATATAAATAGAGAGATTCCAAAACTAGTGAACTTAAAGCTTTGTCTTCTGATTTTAATCTATGTAAAGCTATGGCTACATGGGAACAAGTAAGCACCTTCATCTATTTTCTCAACATTTTAATTACCCAAAAAAACTATGGTCCCTAAATTAAAGACTTATGTTTGAAATATATGTCTGATCTAGTAAATACACATCTTATAGTGCACCAGAAGGCATTTCCATCATTCTTGCCACCCTCTAGGTGTTGCTTTGGATGCCTTTCTAATAGTTTTCTTTTAGTTGAATACGAATATTAAGAGAATTCTATGTTGTTTGCTTTACATTTTGACATCGTGTATAAAGAATTGATTTCTCAAGTGCAGAATAGTACCACAATACTCATCAAAGAATTCATCGATTCTTTACCAAATGGATGAGAGGAATATGCATGGCAAAGGATCAATAAAGGAGTGCTTATGTAAGTAGTTATACAACCAACTTTTACTAAAAAAATAATTAATTATGCAGCAATGCTATACTGATGCAAGCTAAACTAAATTGACCTATAAGTTCATTGATTAATTATTGTGAATGGGTAATAGTAGTATACTTGATATAGCTAGTCACAAGTTTCCAGAAAGATTACTTTTAAACCTTAAACATTGTGAAGTACATTTTTGTCAAAGAGTGCATTGGTATTAAATTTATATCTAGAAAAAATGCATGAGGTATTCTAATTGAAATGTGAATCTATGATACTCTGTCATTTAATTATTTCCAAGACCTTTTTTCAAAAAAATTCTGTTTAGAGGCAAACCCCATAATGGAATTGATTTAGGTGGAAAATCACACTTACAAAAGGAATAAAAAATAATCTGAGATTTATATCCTCCAGCCTATAGGCTAGCATCCACATCCTCTTTCAGAGGACTAAAACTTCTCTTTTTCCATTCGAATATGTATTTCTGGCTACATCATACATTTCATAATATTTGACATTCTCTTTCTTTTACCTTTTTTTAGGCACATTAGCCTACTTGGAATTACCTAAAGTCATATAGTTGTTAGTTTAGCATACCTTGTTCAAAAAGAAAGGTTAATGTAAACTACGTATATAGTTAGCTCTTTCTTTGGTGCAAAAACCTTGTGTATGGAGAAACTTTCACTGGTGCTACCTGAAAAAACACCATATTTCCCAGGTAGTTTGGACACTTTGCTGTTATTGGTAACTCTGGAGATAGATGGTTATGCTGCTCTGATTAGAGAAAATGGCGCTCTAACACAGGTTACATGCTCAACAAAATGTTACTAGTGTTCTCCCCCCCTAAGTTATGACTTTCTCCCTCTCAATATTATCTATAATTGTAGAACTTCACTAATTATGTGGGTAAAAAAAGCATGTTTTGTCTTCTCAACTGGAGATATGCCAAGGCACTTGATAAAGTTGTAGAGCTAGATGGTAAAACCGTAAAAATGAGTCACACTTGTTAAAATTCCTATCATGATTTACTATAACTAAAAATTCAAGTTTTGCATAACAAAGAAAGGAGGTTTTCATAATAAAATCCATAAGTCATGACATTATGAGCAAAATAATATGGGTATGTTTGCTCACAGTTTCATTTATGTTGAATAATTTACTTTTAAACACACACACACACACACATTACTTTTATAGTTTATATTATAGTGAGAAAATCTGTATAAACTGAATTGATGTTGTACAAACTATATATCTTGCCTCAAAAGCAAAGGTATAATTTATAAATGGAGAAAAAGCAATAAGTGCCTTTCAATATCTTATGAGTAAATGATTTTGTATTGATACATATTTTTTTTATTTTGGATTAATAGGAGACCTATTCTGCAAGATGCTCAATCATAGTGTACATGTATGATGAGGATGATGATGACTTGATATCTATTATCGAGTATGACCAAGAATACAATAAGGAAAACCCAAATATTTGTATTTGAATGTAAATTTAAACTAATTGTAGTTGAATGTAAATTTAAATAAAAATATTTATTCTTTCTATTATGATTTTAGTAACATAACTGTTGTGTATGTTTTATTAGTTAACCACAAGTGCACGGCATAGCTGTAACTAGTTCGACGAGTACGAGTCGTATCCATAGAGAACAATGGTTAATTACTAGACCTCTACAAAATATGCCATCTAAATCAATGCAATTCGATGAAAGAGTGTGCCATAACTAAGTAAATAAGTAATTCAATTAACAAAATCTTAGGGTTAGGGTTTACTACACTTACGATATTCAACAATCAATATGTACCTCTATTTGCAATTATCTAGGTAATTGTGGATAGTTTAACCTTAATTAACTAATAACCTCCTTCAAGTGTTACTAATCGTACCTAGCTTAAGCTAATTACCTACTTTCATGGTTCTGAGTTCAACCTAGATCTATTAAGTTCTATGCAAACTATGGAATGCAGTTAATCAGTTTTCTCGTGCCCACTAATTGATTCAATTCTTAGAGAACCTTAAACTACTTTCGTAATTAAGATATCTCTAATTAATTATTAGGTTCTGGTATTAACCTTCACCTTTTAGTTCATCAGTTAATAACCTAAGACGTGATAGATTGGTGATCAGGCATTCAATCAACTCTTAAACATGCACATAATAGTTAATCCTAATTAATCCACAAATAATGACAATTAGGGTTCCACAATTCAATTAGCACACTATCATCATATCATAAGTGGGTTTACCGAAACCTTATATCAATATCTACTCATGCATAATGGTAATATAAATCATAACCCAATTCATTGAATAACTCATAAGTGTTCAATACATTCAAAGAGAAAGAATAGAAGTAGAAGTAGAAGTAGAAGTAAAGATGGAAAGATAAAAGCTGATTATAAAATGTACTGAATACAAACTTCAATCAATGTAAATTCTACTCTAGATGCATAAAGTAATCACTAATCATACTCTAAACCTAATCGTGTTTTTTAAGCTTAAAACTGAGTAAAAGTAACTCTGTATGAGTCTCCATCTTCTTGACTACGCTTCCCTATGTATTTATATCCATTTTACTGCTCAAAACACTAAATAATACGGAGTGTACAGACACGAAGCACGGCCATACTTCATGACACGGCCTAGCCGTGCTTCGGGCTGGAAATTTGGGAAAAACCACGTTCTTTGCACAAAGAATGGCCTGGTCGTGTTTAGGGCTGCCAAGCTCGTTTCTTGCCAATTTCTTCTAGGTTGCCTCCTTGCTTCCTCCTCAGTATGTTCCAAGTCCATATGGCTCCTCACGTGAGTGTTTTTCCTTACTTCTTGACCTCTTTTTGCTTACTTACAAACATAAAACAAACCAAAGTAGTATATAAAGCAAAGCATAACTAAAAGCAGGGTAATAATCATAAGTTTACTATTAATTAGGGGATAAAATATAACCATTAAACACTCAATTTTCTCCTTTATCAATAACTAATTTGCTAATTAATTTTTTTATTATTTTTTTTGCAGCAATTAATATTTATAAATTTTAATAATAAAGAAATTAATATAAAAAAAGTTTGCGCATTAGACTTTTATTGCCGACTTTAGTAGACATACAAACTGCCTATTATTTATCTAATTCCTTAAAGTTACTACTAGAGAATACCCAAATTCCTAATGAAGATTTTAATAGATATACAAATATTCAAAAAGTACCTATAACACTTATTATTACTATGTCAATCATCCCTAATGTGTATAATGAGTTTGCAAGTACTTGCTAGCCAACTACTTCGCTTATTGAGCATCCTATGATTCCTTAAAGTTACTACTTGAGAATACCCAAATTCCTAATGTAGATTTTAATAGACATACAAATATTCAAGAAGTACATATGGCACTTATTATTACTATGTCAAACGTCCCTAATGTGTATAATGAGTTTGCAAGTACTAGCTAGCCAACTACTTCACTTATTGAGCATCCTATGATTACTAGAAGCAACGCAGGCATTTTTAGGCCTAAAGCTTATTACTTAGCTATTAGTTAGCCATCTTTTGTTGCAATAGCTATAGCTTCATAATGGAAGGCTACATTGTTTGAAGCCTTGTAAAAGAATAAAAGATGTCAGTTGGTTTATTTACAGAAAATGCTATATCTGGCCTTGTAATTATGACATATTGTAACCTATTAGAAATCTGCTTAACTTTAAAGACCCATTTTCATCCAATTGGTTTTCTTTCTACGAGCCTCTTGATGATCATGTAAAGAGAGTAAAGAGGATTTTAAGGTAACTTGTTGTGACTCTTGATTTTGACTTTATTTTGGAAAAACTTAGCAATTAGACCTCTAGGCCTTTTGAAACATTGATTAGGGTAGTGATCTTGTTACAAAAGATCTATTACTGGTGGTTGTGTTCCTTAGTCAAAATATTATGTCATGGAAGAAGTAAAATGTTGTGTCTAGGTCTACAACTAAAATTGAGTATCACAGCTTGGTCAATATGTTTGCATACTTGCTTGGATTTAGTTCCTATTGACAGAGTTAAGGCTGTTATTGTTTAGAAGATGGTGAGTAAGGATCAAGCATGTTAAGCTTGATTAACATTTTGTAAGAGAGAAGATGGTGATTACAGAGTTTTAAGTTTGTCACATTTCATCTCAACATCAAGTAGCTGATTTTTTCATTATTTGGTCAAACTCAGAGTTGCAAATTATCTCACTCTAAGTTTAAGGGGGTGTTAGGCAAAGAGACTATGCCTAAGTTGGTTATGTTATAATTATGTTAGAAGAGAATGTACAAGTATCATTATTCTAGTGGTTCACTCTATGACAAATAATTTGTAAGAAAGAAGATGGTGAATACGAAGTTTCAAGTTTGTCACATTTCATCTCAACATCAAGTAGCTGATGTTTTTCATAATTTGGTTAAACTCAGAGTTGCAGATTATCTTACTCTAAATTTAAGGGGGTGTTAGGCGAAGAGACTGCCTAAGTTGATTATGTTAGAAGTGAATGTATAGGTGTCATTATTCTAGTGGTTCACTCTATTATGTGTTCTTCACCTCTTGATCAATGTTCACATTCATAATTGTAAGAGTTGCTAGAGTTTTAAATTGTGTAAATTGTATTTTAAACCAGAGCCACATAACACATAGGAAAATAAGAAATTTTTAGGAAAAAATATAATGTACTCAAATGGTGCAACTAGTAATTGAAACTCATTAAAGAGGTGTGTGAATGGATCCCACCATCTAACATACATAATTTATCGAGTTTTTATTAACTTATTGCATAACTAACTAATACATTATATTTGATTGAAAATTTTTATAGCATAGGGTAAATAAAAAGGTTAATGCTCTCTATATTGGCTCAGAAATAGTGTCGTTTGTATTACTGCTTCTAATTGTCAGCTGTAGCTATTCATATAAAGCTATAGCTATGCATAGTTTTTTTTATAAGATGAATAAAAAAATGATAGATTGACTTTTCTTGCTTTTGCTTTTTCTCTTTGAAGCTCATCTATAGTTAATTTAGTAACTATGAATTCTTGAATATCTGAGATGGTATGATAGCCATCTTCAGGTATGATCCATAAGATTCAAGCATGATATCTCCTTGTTAACGCAGGAGATCATCTCATCACGAAGCAAGATGTTGCTTACTGTTCTTCTCATCATCAATGGCTACTTCAACTACATCATATACCATTACATTCAAGTCTAGAAATGGTGATACACAACTAATTAGTTGCAGATTTTTTATGAACAAGAAGACTATTGTGCGATTAAATGACAATAACTGGCTTTTGTGGAAACAACAAGTATATTTGATGGTAAAATAACACCAATTGAGTCAATATCTTGATGGGGGTTATTACTATACCTCCAGCAACAATCACAGATTCTCATGGAAATCTAGTTGAAAATCTAGAATATGTTGTTTATGAACAATAAGATTCTTTTCTAGCCTCATGATTGCTAGCATCTGTAAGTTCCTTAGTCATACTAGAATTCGTTAGCCATGATACATCTGCTAACATTTAAAGCACATTATGTCACTTATTTTCAATGCAATCTCAATCAAATATTGTGCATTACAAAAATCTCCTCATTAATCAGCAAAAAAAGATCTTTCTATAAGAGATTATCTAGCTTCAATAAAATCAATATGTGATAATTTAGTGGTATGTGGTCAAAAGGTTTTTGAGTCAGAGTACATTTCACTATTTTTCAATGGCTTAACACCTGAATATGAGCTAGTAATTGCAATCATAACTAAAAGCCAACAACCATATGATCTATGAACATTAGTCACAATACTTATGGATACAAAGTCTGGGCAGTAGCAATTTCTCTCTGAATAAATCCCTCACGCACACCTAACTAGTAGCTAGCACACATCATCTCAGCAATTGCCATCTACATTTGATTCTCCAACTATCCTTTAAACTAATTTCAATTCGTCTATGAGGCCATTCCGAGCATCTGATTTCAATCCTACAAGAGGTCGTGTCGTGGACATTTCAGATTCAACCTCAATTGACCTTAATGCCAAATATATGGAAAGATTGGTCACTTGGCACATAAGTTCTTTCATCGATATGATCAAGATTATAATTGGGGTAACTTCAACACTACTAATGCCTCTGCTAATGCATGTTTTTATGGCTCTTACATAGATTATGCTTCATGTTCGGTTGCTTATGAATACAATGATAGTGATAGTGTTTACTTTGCCACTCCATTTGCTAGCTCACATAGCCAATACTTATCTACATATAATGCTTTAGTAGACACCACTCCATTGTATAGTACAATTGCTCCATCTGAAGCTGCCTATTATTTGACTCCACCAGTTCCACTTTACATATCTGTCTCATTGCCAACTCCTCAAGATTCAGTTTAGCATTCCATACCTATTGATCTACAAGCACATTCCCTCTTAGCACACCTTATGTAATAACAGACAACTCATAGTATCCTGACTCAGGTGCAACCAACCACATAACCAATGATGCATCAAACCTTGCTTCTTCTACCTCATATCAAAGGGAAGGTAAGGTGTATGTCGGTAATAGTCATAGTTCAAATATTTTCCAAATAGGGAAGATTGCATTTCTCAGAAGAACTAAGCCTTCGATTATGCTTAGAGTATTACATGTCTCTCAAATTATGAAAAACTTAATGCCAGTGTCTTAATTCACCAAAGATAATGGAGTTTCTTTTGAATTTTATCATGATACTTGTCATATAAAGGATCTAAGTCCAAAGAGGTGCTACTCAGAGATGTTGAAAAAGGTGGCCTATATCAACTTAATCTTCCTGAGCCTTATTTCAAAAGAAGTTGTGATAGTGCATCCTCATCAGCAAGTATTAGGAACTCACAAGAACAAAAAGGTTTCAATCAAAGTTAGTCCCAAAACTAGCACTATTAAACCTACTGCTATTCCTACTATTACTAATACTTACACTACTGATTTTGTTGCTTGTACTATAGTTTGTAAAACCAATCCTAGTGATGATACGACTAATTGTAAAAATAATATTGCTGCTTATAACATAGCTACTAGGATACCTAATTTAAAGAAATGGCATCAAAGACTAGGACATTCATCTAAAGATGTATTGTATCAAGCCTTGAAATAATGTAATCTCCCTTTCTTGACCAATAATAAAAATGAGTTCCTATGTATTACTTGTCAACTTCGTAAGAGCCACAAGTTACCCTTCCCTGCTAAATCGATTATAGTTTACACAAAACCACCTCAGTTGATAGTAGCAGATTTATCGGGTCCTACGCTCTTCACATCTTCTAGTTATTGGTTCTATATAGCTTTTATTGATGCTTCAACCACAATCACTTGGCTATATCTTTAAAAAAAAAAATTCAAATGCACTGCAAGCATTTATACATTTCAAGGCAGTAGTTGAACTACAACTTAATTCCAAGATAGTTAGGTTTCAAAGTGACTGTGGAATTAAGCATAGATTCTCCTATCCTCATATATCTAAGCGGAATGGGTTAGTAAAAAGAAGGGATAGACAAATTGTAGAGACAGGGCTTACACTTCTAGCAAATGCATCACTTCCTCTATTCTATTGGACATATGCTTTCACCACTATAGTGTTTCTTATTAGTGGACTGGCAACAAAAGCTTTGTCATGTCTATCTCCTTTCCAAAAATTATTCAATCATACACCTGACTGTTCAATGCTAAATGTGTTTAGTTGTGAGTGCTTCCCATGTCTTCGTAGTTATAATCAACATTGCTATTTGCATCAAGGACTTATAGCTAAAAGGTACTCTCAAACACCAAGGAATAATTTTTTTTTAGATATTTAGCCTAGTGGTACATCCTCAAACTATTAAAATTATTCTTATCATTGCTACTATGCAGAAGTTACATCTCCATCAAAATTGATTTCAATAATGCTTTCTTAAATGGTGACCTCACTGAAGAGGTTTATATGACTCAACCCTCTAGTCTTGAACAACATTTTACTGTTGAAGCTGCTCTTGTGTTCCGGCTTCATAAAGCCCTCTATGGACTTAAGAAAGCACCTAGGTCTTAGTTTGACACACTCAAAGACTACCTATGCTAGCTGTTGTTTGTTCCTTCTAAGGCTGATCCATGTTTGTTCTTTTATATAGCTGGGGATGCTCGTATTTATCTTATTGTATATGTGGATGATTTGGTACTAATTGGTAATAATGTTGTTGTTATTCAATCTTTTATTGCTAAGATGGTTGTTTTTTTTTTCCTTAAAGGACCAGGGGGTCTTAATTTTTTTCTTGGCATTGAGATTCAACACTTGTCACACATATTATTGCTATCTCAAAAGTAGTACATACTGAAATTACTCACTAAATGTCATTTGGATTATGCTAAGCCCATGTCAGCCCTTATGGTTCCTAATACTAAGCTGTCTAAATATGAGGGTCAGCCATTTGATAATGCTAAGCTATTTTACAGTATAATAAGAGCCTTACAGTACATTTGTCACACTCTTCTTGACATTGCTTTTTGTGTTAATAAGTTAATTCAGTTTATGCGGCAGCTCTTGATTCTCATTCGAAAGCACTTAAGAGGGTACTTAGATATTTGAAAGGCACACTCCACTATGGATTATTCCTTGGTTCTTCTTCTTCACTTACTGTGGTAGCTTTTACTTATGCAAACTATGGGAGTAACCCAAATGACCGTTGTTCTACAAGTGCCTATTATTTATATCTTGGTGGTAATCTAGTCATCTGGTCATCCAAGAAGCAAGCTATGGTTTCTTAATCTACTACAGAGGTTGAATACCATATTCTTAGTTATGCTATAAGTGATGTAATTTGGTTACTTGCCCTGCTTGATGAGCTTAAGGTTAAGGTTGTTGGTATGCCTACTGTTGGTGTGATAATTCTGGTGTTGTTGCCACGGCTTCCAACACTGTGTCACATGGTAGAGTTAAACATGTGGAGTTGGATCTTCACTTCATCCGATAAAAAGTTTTGGCCTAAAATTTGCAAGTCAAATTATGTGCCAAGTATAAATCAAGTGGCTGATATTTTTACAAAACCCCTTATTACTTCTGTTTTTTTCCATTTCTATGATAAACTTGGGGTTCTTGTTGTTAATTGCAACTTAGACACTGAACATGATTCTATTTTAGAGTATTCAAGTGATGGTGATGCTGCAAACTGAAGTGTCTCTGTTTGCTGCTGCAAATTGGAGTCTACTACTTCATTTTCTTTTCTTTTTCTAGTGGGGTGAATATTGGGATAGTGTTGTTAGTAAAGGTCAGAAACCGTGTCGTTTGTATTACTACTTCCTATTGCTAGCTGTAGCTATTCATATAAAGCTGCATCTTGCATATTTTTTTGATAAGATGAATAAAAAATGATAGATTGACTTTTCTTTCTTTTGTGTTTTCTCTAAACTCATCTACAGTTTATTTAGTTACTGTGCATTTGGGAGATAATGGAAGGGAAGGGGCAGGGAAGGGAGGTCTCGTTGAAACATTTGTTTTATTTGCAAGTATTTTATATAGAGGGGAGGAAAATAAAGGATTTTTCAAAATCTTCCAAGCTCCTCGCTCCTTTATAATTTGAAGTTTCTCTAATTGAAGGAATTTTGGAGGAGAAACCAACCATTAAGAATTATATCATTCATTATTACTTAATATACTTAATTATTTTAATGGAACATGAACTTGTTAAAAATATATTATAATTAGTATTTTTCTTTTACTGGACTTTTTAAATTTATTATCTCACCAATTTTATCTATTCAAATAACGGGAAAGAAAATCGTCATTTAATCTTTCATTATTTTCCCTCGTCTTCTCTTTCATTTTCTTTGGCCTTCCTTTTTTTTTCCACTACCAACTCACAAATATACCCGAGGAATCTCAAGGTGGGAGCACCGATCAATAGTGCCAACCAGTGGTTCTCTTTGAAGGGGATCTCCAAACACTTCTTGATCACTAACTCCTTTCGTTTCTCAAACTTCCCCGCCATCTTTCAAACGGTGGTGCCATGGCCAGTGAGCACCCCCGCAGAGCCTTGGCTAACTGAAACTCACCCAGTTTCATTCCTGTAGGACAACATCTTCTGCTTGTTCACCTTGCTCACGAATAAGCTCTCTATTTCACTTTAGAAATGCCCAATGACATTTTTATGCTTATTCTCCAAACGAAACAGTTCAATTGAAATATTTGCCTCCTTTATAACGGGGTCATTGGCAAGTGCCCCTGCATACTTAGTCAACTGCTGGATCCACTCTTTGTCCTTGCCTCCATAGAAGATGTACTTCTCCTCCTCGATCGGCTATGTTTGCTTCAATGCTTTATTTATTGGACAACACTCAGGTGAAACTCCTTAAGAGTTTATTATCAAATTCTTTAATTAAAACATAATGTATAGATATTTATTATAATTTAACATGATATTATTGACTATTTCAAAAAAATTAATATTATAATTTTATTAAAACAATTTAATAACGCACCAAAAATTATACTTAATTTTTTTCTTTGGAATTTGATCATGTGGAGTGGGACTAATGCTTATGAATGTGTTGTAGGGTCATTCGAGAGTGCTGGCAGTCCAACACTAGTATATGGAGTGGATAGTTAACATGCTTACAAAAATTGAGGCGGCTTTGCGGGAAAATCAATGAATTGTTCTGGTTAAAGGAAATAAATAAAGGACTCCAGAACCTTTGAACACCCCACAAAGGCCATTGGACCGAATTGACTGAAAAATTAACGAACCGTTTTGATTACTCTGAAAGAATTGGAGGACTTCAGAACTGATCAATGCTGGTCAAAGACTAACCTAAACCGATTGCTTGCATAAAGCGGTTTCAATTTGTGTTTGAACCATACCATGAGCAATTTTTTTTAAAAATGTGAACACAGACGCTTGAAGATGTTGAGCAACTTGCTTGCCACTATGCCAAGGCATCACCATTTTTCCTATGGTGTAAAGAATTTATTTATACTCTACTAAAATAACAAAACATTTAATAACTAACACTAATTCATAAAAATTTATAAAAAAAATAATATATTAATTTTATTATTAATTTATTAAAAAAAGTATTTGCTCATAGTTTAATATTGAATTATCATGTAAAATCTACACTAAATTTATATTAGTGCTACATTTTATTTATAAATTTTGAGTTAATTTAATAATGTTTCATGTTTTAAAGACTTTTATATTATATTTTTTATATAATATAAAATTAATTTTATATATACTTGACTTGGGGTCAACTATGGTTGGACAACAGTTTAATTAATAAATCGCGAACTGTCTTTTTTTTTTTTTTTTACTAATCCAATGACCAACTTAAGATCATGCCATCCTAAGCTCAACTATAATAAAATATATAATTAATATATTAAATATTATGTATTTTATTTAACTTTCTTAATAGAAAAGAAAAAGGACTGTTAAACCATATCACTTTTTTTTTTATTGGAAAACCATAGACCTGTTTGTTTTTACTTTTTAAATATTGTTTTTTGTTATTGTTTCAAAAAAAAAATTCTAAAAAAATTATTTTTAAAATAGAAAAATAAAAACAAAAAAAAATTATCTTTATTTTCTATTTTTGTTTTTATAACACACAAAAATAAAATAAAAATTTAAAAAAATTTATCAAATAAATTTTTTTTTATTCTGTAAAATAATTTTTAAATATAATTTTTAAAAATAAAAAAATAAAAACAAAATCAAACAAATTCTCTATCACTCTCGCCAAACCAAATTTGACATTTTTTCTGTCAAAAAAAAAATTGAGCTTTAAATTCTTGAATTAAGCAAGGCTTGGGTTTCGGCCCAAGTAATAACACTTTTCATTTGGGGTGGACGAGTACCATAAAATTAATGAAAAAAAAAAGTAACATAAAAATTTATTTATTTATTTTTTGTAATACACATTTTTTTTCTTTTTAAAATATAAAACTAATATCGTTGTTTCTCTTTAAATGAGTCTAAATCCTAGCACTGTCGTTTAACCACTAATTAAAAGCTCAAACTTTGAGTCTTTTTTGTAAATATGAATTACTAGTTGAGATTTGTGATGAGAAAATGTGAGTTCTTACCCATGGGCGCATGCTTGGGTGAATATTTGTGACCGCAGCTCCAACCCAACTTACTTCTACGGTAAGAGTTTTTTCAACGGGTGTGGCCCTTCAAACCCAAAACCTGGATCATGTGGAATGCATTGGGAATTTGGGATGCCGGTTCTTCGCTTATGCTTTCTCACCACAACTATGGGCCTCTTCTTGAACTACCTTTCCTTCTTGATCAGCTTGAACCCATTTATGGGCTCAGACATCTTGGACTTGAGACCCTCAAATGTCTTTCGCCGCTCCTCGTTCCATTCCTCCCCAATGGGAACCCACATAACCTTGTACTGGTTACCTGTCTTTGTTGTTTCATAAATGGGTTTCAGAATGGCAATTCTCTTCTTCAGTGATTTCTAGGGTCGAAATGAACAACAATACGTTCTTCTTTTTCAGCAACACAATGGGTCCGGCACTCCGGCTAAGTTGCAAATTAACAAAATTGATGAAATTTAAAAAAACTAATTTTTACATACTCATTAGAAGTTATTTGGTTGCTCTCACTTTATCAAATGCTAAACAGTTAATTTTTTCATCATCAACAATTATCCATGTGCACTTGCTGAAATGAATAGTACACTTTATAGTGTCAAATGGTTAATATTAACTATACTAGTAAAGAAATGCTACAGCTCCTTATGTTCTAAAACTACCATGTTTTTCTCTATTTTCATTACTCATATAATCTTATCATCGGCAAAATTGATAGTTAACAGAACTCACAGGATTATATTAAAAAGTTTTAAAGAGTTTTTAATTCAAATGGTGATAATTATCTTCTAAGTACTAAATCGATGACAAGTGTATCTTTCAAGAATTCAAATGATAGTTAATTCAAATTTAGTAGTATTTCAATTGCTCCCAAGGTTTTAAATTGCAGCATGCAATCGCAATTGTGATCATAATATTACTATTACAATAAGTTCTGCAACCACATCTTAGATTCATAATAGTTGCAATTGCGACTACAACTACAATTTAAAACCTTGGTTGCTTCCAAAACCCCATTAACTACGAAACAAAAGTTCAACGTTACAAACCAGTGCCTCTCTAGGGGCTGGAAAATTTTCTCGACTCTCTTCTCCTCTGATTAGCATGGAAATTTTTTTCTCAGCATTATATAAAAAATTCAGTTGTTTTTATATTTGGGGTTGGAAACAAAGGACAAATGAAGCTTACCTATTTGTTGCCTACGTATGTCACCTTGTTCATCAATGTGCATAGTATGATATTAATTTTTTGACCAAATGAGACAATTAGGGTTGTACAAAACTAATCTGGACCGACCAAAATTGACGAAACCAACTCATACCAAAGTAAAAGAGAAAAAAAATTGATTAAAATCAGTTTAAATTAATTTTTTAAAAAAATCGATTGGTTCAGTTCGATTTTCAATTCAAAAAATATATGAATCGAACCAAATTGAACAAACCGATTAACATATTATATATATTTAAATTAATATAATAATATTATATATTGCTTCTCGATTTTGCTAATCCTTGAAATGACTTGTTAAGGGGTTGCTTCTCCATCAACATGATAGAACCCTTAAATTGAATCCAATCGTGCTGAGCAATGGAGCAACCAAACTTAAAACATGGCTTGTTTATTCAAGGAGGCACAAGAAGCAAAATATGGACTAATCATGCCTTGTACTGTCAATTATTTAATATGTAGTTATGTATGTTGTGTGTGTGTGTGTGGCAATTATGTGACAAGGGTGAGGGATAGTTACCTAGGGCGTGTGGTGTTAGTTTAAGGGTAGTACGAAGTCCAGGGAAATGTGTGTATGTTTTTTTCTTTTTTGTGTGGGCTCTAGTGCTGCTCCCTAAAAGGAGCTTAGGCTTGGGTTGGCTAGATGGTTTCACCTCTGACCAGATTGTGTGAATCCTTTGTATTTGAGATTGAAACTCATTCAATATACTGTGATTTCTGTTCTGGGTATTTGTGGTCCTAACATTTGATCCAACCGGCTGTTGGATACTAGAGAAGAGAGACTGTGGTTTAGGAGGGATGCCTAAGATGACGAAAAGAGTAAATGTGTTGGAGGAAATTATAACTCGTCATGAAGAGAATTTGGAGGATATGCGAATGTACTTACAGAGGGTAGTGACAGAGATGCAACACCAAGGGTCTCTTTTGTAAGAGATAAGCAAGTAATTGGACAAAAGGTCAGAGGGAGCACTTGTAGGGGAAGCATCTGCCTCGTATGACAGGCCTTTTTAGCCTGAAACTGTGGAAATGCATGGTGATTTTAGAGAGGAGTTCTGAATGTTAATTAAAAGGGTAGAGTTTACCTTTATTTGAGGGAATGGATTCAGTGGCTTAGATTACTAGGGCTAAAATTTATTTTGAAGTCCAGAATATACCTGATGAGGTTAAGGTAAAGCTAGTACGTGTAAGTATGGAAAGACCAACCATCCATTAGTTTAATCTCCTTAAAGAGACAGAGGATAATTTGACATAGGAGAAATTAAAAAGGGCCTTGATAGCACATTATGGTGGGCATACACATGAGAACCCTTTTGAGGTGTTAGGAGCATTCAAATAGGTTGGCAAAGTCTAAGAGTATGTCGAAGCCTTTGATTTGATTTCTTCCCAAGTTTCCCGCCTACCAAAATAAAAGTAGAAGGGTTATTTTATGAGTGGACTGCAACCAGCAATTAAGAGGAGAGTGAGAACATTGAACCCATAAAACTGTGTGCAAGTGACATGAATAGCCAAAGATGTTGAAGAGGAACTCGTGGGCAAAGAAGTCAGTTAAAAAATAGCAAGGAAGTGATGGTTATGGGGAAGTTTTGAACCAAAAGGAAGCAGTTTGAGTAGTTTTCTGCTTGTCCCCTAAATTTCAACAAGCCAACAAGATTCGGGTCATCCCTCTTTAGGAGGCCAAACCGGCCACTCATCTAGGTGGGGCTCCAATCAGACCCCAGACACCAAGGACATACCAAACTCTGTTTATGCATTCAACAAAGATCCCAGATCATCTTTTTTCTTCACTGTGAAGGAGGGTAGTGGGGACAAATAGGTGAGTATAGATAAATTCAAAGGGTTTCGCTCCATCTCTTATTCAGAATTGATGGATAGGAGGGAAAAAGGACTATGCTTTAAGTGTGGAGAGAAATTCCATCCACTCCACCGTTGGGCAGAAAAAATAGTTACGATTATTGGTATTGAAGGAGGATGAAGGATTAAACTCGGATGGATAAATTATGTCCCTTGAAATCGAAGGCCTGGGGGACGATGAGGAACTAGAGTGTAAGATTATGAGATTGTTGGGTATGGACTCAGAAGGAGAGAATGCAAACAAAACCATAAAGCTGGATGGCCTGTTGATGGGAGTTCAAGTAGTGGTATTGATCAATAGTAGGGCTAGTCATAATTTCATTTCTCCCCATCTAATCACAGCTCTAGGATTAGAGGTGCAGGAAACAAAAAGGTAGAGCATTCGTTTGAAAGATAGTTATAACTTATAAGTATTTACTAAAGGGAAATGTACTGGTTTGTCTATCAGGCTGGTTGATTATGAGTTTCATCACGAAAGCATATGTTTTGGAATTAGGATGGTTAAATATCGTATTGGGTGTCTTTAGGCTGAGGACACTGGACAAGGTTGAAATGGACTGGAAAGAGATGACCATGCAGTTCAATCATGGTGACTTTAGAATTTCATTACAAGGCACTATGGGAACACCCAGGAAGGGAAAACAAACATAAAGAAGGGTTATTATTAGATATGGTGTTTTTTGGGCAGCAGAGGTGGCCTCATCTCAAACATTTTTGCCAATAGACCTCAGTTCTTCACAATAGCAGAATTTAACATAGCTCCTTGAGAAATTCTCTGAAGTCTTCAGAGAAAAACAAGATTTTCCACCTCTAAGGAACCAGTAGCATGCCATTATTTTGCACAAAGATCAATGAACAATTAGTGTGTGCCCATGCCGTTATCCACATCATCGAAAGAAGGAAATTGAGCGATAAGTACAAGAAATGTTACAATCAAAAGTAATCCAGCCTAGTGTGAATTATTTCTCTAGCTCTGTATTATTGGTTAAAAAAGGGACTCATCTTGGAAGATGTGTGTAGACTATCGGGCATTGAATAAGGTTATTATTTTGGATAAATACCTCATTCTTGTAATAGATAAATTGTTAAATGAACTATTTGGAGCTACATTTTTTTTTCTAAAATTGATCTGAAAGCTAGATACCATCAAATTAGAGTAAGAGAGGAAGACATTCAAAAATAGCATTCCGCACTCACAATGAACATTATAAGTTCTTGATCATGCCTTTTGGACTTATTAATACTCCAGCCACCTTTCAGGCAGCGATGAATGATCTATTCAAGCTATTTCTTTGTAAGTTTGTGTTGGTTTTTTAAACGATATTTTGGTCAATAGCCCTGATTAGTCTACACACTTATTACATCTCTCCAGGGTGTTAAAGCTTTTACTTCAGAATCAATTTGTGGCTAACCTTAAAAAGTGCACTTTTGGTAAGACAATAGTGGAATACTTAGCCCATATTATCAATAAACAAAGAGTCTTGGTTGACCCTGCCAAGAGGCAATGCATCCTAGATTGGTCAGTCCCTAAAACGGTCAAAGGGGTGAGAGGATTTTAAGACTCACTAGGTATTATAGGAAATTTGTGCAAGATTATGGTAAGGTGGCTAGGCCATTAACTGAATTTTCTAAAAAGGATAACTTTCATTGGGGTCCTACCGCTTTGGAGTCTTTATGGCATTGAAAAGACTCATGACTAATCCTCAGGTTCTTGCCATATTTCTCTCTGCCTTTTTAGATTGAGTGCGATGCATCTATTCGTGGCATTGGGGCTATTTTGATGCAAAGTAAAAGACCTATAACTTATTTTAGCAAGGCTTTATCGGATAAAACTTTCTCTAAATCTACTTATAAGAAAGAGTTGATGTCTTTGGTTTTATCTATGCAACATTGGTGCCCTTATCTTTTGGAAAGATCTTTTAAGGTGTACATTAACCAACGAAGCCTTCAACATTTGCTAAAATAACATATCAACAATGTTAGATGGCCAAATTGTTGGGTTATCAATTTGAGGTCCTATATAAACCTGGGTTAGACAACAAAGCTACTGACTCTCTCTCTAGACTCTATGAAGAGGGTGAGTATTGTACCCTAGTGTCCCTTCCGACCTAGAGGGATGTGGATTTACTTGTGTATGAGGTTGCTTAAGACCCTAAGCTACAGAAATTAATGGTTGACCATACTAGCAACCCAGGGGCATACCCTGGGTTTGAATTACATCAAGGAGTTCGATATTATAAAGGATGCATAGTTATTTTTGCTAATTCCTCATACATACCAGTGCTTCTACAGGAATATCATTCTTCTCTTATCTAGGATTCTTGAGAACTTACCGCAGATTGGCAAGCAATCTTTAATGGATAAGCATAAAGAAAAATATCTAACAATTTACTCAATCTTGTGATGTGTATCAAAGACAAAAGTATGTTGCCACATCTCCGGGAGGCTTTCTCCAGCTTTTGCACATACTAGATCTTATTTGGGAAGAAATTTCCTTAGACTTCATAACTGTAATCCCTAAATCTAAGGGATATGAAGATATCTTTGTCGTGGTTGACATCTTATCTAAATATGAGTACCTTATACTGTTGAAACATCTCAACACTGCCAAGACAGTGGCTAAATTATTTGTTAAAGAGGTTGTAAGGCTCTATGGTATTTCTAAGTCCATCATCAGTGACCGGGATCCTTTGTTTATTAGCCCTTTGGCAAGAGCTTTTTCAGATTGCAGAGCACTTTGCTTAAAATGAGCTATTCTTATCAACCAAAGATCGATGGAAAAACTGAAGTCCTCAATAGATGCTTGGAAGACTACCTGCGTTGCTTTGCCTCTAAACAACCCAGAACCCGGTCTTCCTAGATTCCATAGGCTGAATATTGGTATAATATGATGAGATCATGGCTAAAATTGACAAACAGAAATGGAATGTAGACCCACTTCAAGTCTCAGTTAGACCTATCACAAGAGCTTGAATTAAAAATTTAAAAAAACACTTAATGGTCTAATTCTAGAGGTCCATCAAGGAGAAAATTGTATTACTACGAAAGAAGAGCCAATACTGATCCATATCATTAAAATTCACTTAAATATGGGTCAAGTAGGACCAGCCAATTTGAATATAGACTTAAAGTACAAAAAGATTAAAGGCTTAAGAATAAATATAGGCCCAAAATAAAAGATTTATTTAATGACCCAATTTAAATTATGTTTTTTCTAAAATTTTTTTTTTTGTTTATTTGACTAGGAAATTTTTTTATTTGATAGTTTATAAACATAAACTATTTATTTTTCCTTGTTTGTTTAGGTAATTGGCCTATAAATAGGCATGTATGCTCTTAAACAAATACAAATGATCATTAATAATATTGAGAGTGTTTTCTCTTTAGTTCTTCAAAGAATCTTTTATGAACTTATCAAGATTTTCTTGTGGCATTCAATCAAGACATATCACTTACAATCTTCTTCTCTTTTCTTGAGTGTAGCGTCTACAATATTTTTTTATACATTTGGTTCTTATCTCCTTATAGATAACTGGTCAATGTCATTTTCTTTTAATTTATTTTGTTATAAATTTGAATTAGAACATATCCTTCTAATTGGATCCCATATTGAGGTTCATATCCTTGGTAAGATTCATATCAGGAGTTCACATCATTTGGTATCAAAGCCTAAGTTTTAAATCAGGTTTGATCTATCTTATTTACTTGTTTTCTTGTCATTATTCCATCCTGCTATCTTGTGTTTTTTTTTTCTTGTGTCCTTCATTCTTCTTATCTTCTCTTGATTTCTTATATTATTAGTTCAAGAACATATCTGAAAAAAAAAAAACAAAACGAAAAAAATTCGAAAAAAAGAAGTTAGAATTCATTATTGTTGAAATTCAAGTTTTCCACCAAGATTTTGTAATTTGGTCTTAAAAAAAGGTGATCCAATGATTCTAATTGCATCAATTATTTTGTTCTTACTTTGATTATTTTTCATATCTCAATTATTTTCTTTCCTCTAGTTATTGATTTCTTTCTATTTTAGTTGCTTCTTGTTGAGATTTTTTTATTCAATTTTTATCTTGTCTTTAATTTCTTTTTTTTCCTAAATTTCTATTGCTTTGTTCCCTTTGCTTCTTAAAGCTCTGTTTTTTTTTTCTTCCTTTACTATTTGCATTATATTAGTTAAGTTTGGATTGTTGCAAGAAGATTTTTGTTTAAGTTCGTTTGAGTTCAATAAAAAACTGAAAGAAGGGACTAAAAGAGTAAAAAGGCAAAACAGTGTGAGCTTATAAGAGGGTAAAATACAAATTTGAGTAAACACAAGTGTGAGTGTTATTAATTTTGAGAGAAACATGTAAGCTACTATAGTGAGATTTTTTTGTTCTATCATTATTTTACAGGGAAATCATGTCACATAACAAAGAGAAAAATACGTTCGATGATGTGTCAGGAATGTCAGATCCAAAGTTAATGATGGAAATTTTAGTAAATGAGATGAGAAGAGGTTTAAGAATGGAGATAGAGTAAGTTCATGAATGAATAGATCCGGTAGAGAATGCACGTGTAGAGGAGTCACAAAACACCCATAATATACGTAGAAGGGGGAGAGTTCAATCGAGAGAGAGTATTGAAGATGAAGAGTATTATAAAGATTGTTTTGATGAAGTTGACAGGAATTTTAGTGTTAATAATAGGAGATATGGTGAGAGGTTTAGAGAAATTAGGAATCGAGTTGATTATAATTTAGAAAGTATTAAAATGAAAAATTTACCCTTCTAAGGTAAAAATGATCCAGAAGTTTATTTAGAATGAGAGAAAAAGATGGAGTTGATGTTTTATTGTCACAACTATTCTGAATTGAAAAAGGTAAAATTGGCTGCCATTGAATTTACTGACTATACTATTATTTGGTGGAATCAATTGATTTTGAGCAGGAGACAAAATGAAAAAAGGCCCATTGAGACATGGGAAGAGATGAAAGTAATTATGAGAAGGCGATTCATTTCAAGTCACTACCATAGGGACTTGTTTAAGAAATTGCAAAGCCTTACTCAAAGGTCTAAAAGTGTTGAAGGCTACCATAAGGAGATAGAGATAGCCATGATTTAAGCCAATGTGGAAAAGGATTGAGAAGCTACAATGATGAGATTCTTAGTCGGCTTAAACTGTGATATAGCAAATGTGGTAGAGTTGCAACATTATGTGGAGTTGGATAACAGGGTGAACATGACCATAAAGGTGGAGCAACAAAAAAAAGGGAAGGGATCCTCACAAATGGGACGAAATTCGAGTTCATCTTCAATATGGAAGTCGAATTGAAGTAGGAGGGATGACAAACCCTAGGCCAAACCTTCTAAAGAAAATGAAAATACAGGCACACCAAACCAAAAATAAAGATATTAAATGCTTTAAGTGTTTGGGAATGGATCATATTATTAGTCAATGTCCAAATAAAAGAATAATGATATTGAAAGATGATGGTGACATTGAGACCAAAGGTGAGTCCAATAATGGGTCTATGCCCTCTTTGGAGGATGAAAGCGACGTTGAGTATCCGATTGATGGAGAACTTTTAGTTACAAGAAGAGCCCTTAGTGTGCAAATCATACAAGATGAAGAGGTGCAATGAAAAAAATATTTTTCATACTAGATGTCATGATAATAATAAAGTATGTAGCGTAATTATTGAAAAGGGAACTTGCACTAATGTAGCTAGCACTAGTTTGGTTGAAATTTTGAATTTAGCCACTTTAAAGCATCCAAAGCCATATAAATTACAATGGTTGAATGACTTTGGAGAAATTAAGGTGACTAGGCAAGTGTTGGTGTCAATCTACAATGAAAAGTACAAAGATGAAATTTTGTGTAATGTGGTGCCAATGCAGGCGGGACATATTCTTTTGGGAAGACCATGGCAGTTTGATAGACATGTAATTCATGATGGTTATATCAATAAATACTCCTTTGTACATTATAAAAGAAAAATCACTCTTATGGCCTTAATCTCAAAGTAAGTGTTTGAAGATTAAGTGAAATCAAAAAAAGAGAATGACATAAAAAAAGTAAGTGATGTTTCAAAAGAAAGAAAGACTGAATCAAGAGAAAGATAGAGATATGTTAAAAAAGAAAAGGAAATGTCAGCTAATGAGAAAACAAAAGAGAAAAAACAAATGAATTTTTATACAAGAGAGAGTGAAGCCAAAAGAGCATTATATTTAAATAACCCTTTAATTGTACTCTTCTACTAAGAAACTTGTTTAAGTATTAATGAACTTAACTTTTCTTTGCCTAGTGTTGTAATTTCTCTTTTGCAGGACTATAAAGATGTATTCTCCGAAAAAATATCCAATGGCTTACCACCAATTAGGAGAATTGAGCATCAAATAGGTTTTATACCTAAAGTATCAATTCCAAATAGGCCAGCCTATAGAAGCAATCCAAAAGAGACAAAAGAACTTCAAAGGCAGGTTAGAGAGCTTATAGAGAAAGGATATGTGCGAGAGAGCATGAATCCTTGTGCAGTTCTAGTGTTACTTGTGCTTAAGAAGGATGGAACATGAATAATGTGTGTTGACCATCGTGCTATTAATAATATTACTGTAAAGTACAGACATCTCATTCCTAGATTAAATAATATGCTTAATGAATTGCATGGTTCTTGTATTTTTACAAAAATTGATCTTAAAAGTGGATATCATCAATTAGGATGAGAGAAATTGATGAATGAAAAACTGCTTTTAAAACAGAATATGGTTCATATGAATAGTTAGTTATGCCATTTGGATTAATTAATGCACCAAGTACTTTCATGAGATTAATGAATCATTTTTTGTGTGTTTTTATTGGAAATTTTGTTGTTGTATACTTTGATGATATTTTGATTTATAGCAAAAACTTGAATGAACATGTTAAGCATTTAAAACTTGTTTTAAATGTTTTGAAAAAAGAAAAGTTGTTTGCTAACATCAAAAAGTGTACCTTTTGTACATATAAACTTGTATTCCTTGGATTTGTTATTAGTACTAGAAGAATTGAGGTGGATGAAGAAAAGATAAAGGCACTTCAAGATTGGCCAAGTCCTACGAGTGTGGATAATGTTAGAAGTTTCCATGGATTGGCTAGCTTTTATAGAAGGTTTGTAAAAGATTGAAATGTTAGAAGTTTCCATGAGTTGGCTAGCTTTTCTAGAAAGTTTGTAAATGATTTTAGTAGCGTAGTTGCACCTTTGATTGAAGTTATAAAAAAGAATGTGAATTTTAAGTGGAGTGATGAACAAGAAAAGACATTTAATTTGATTAAAGAAAATTTGATAAATGCACCCTTACTTGCTTGACCTAATTTTACAAAAACTTTTGAAATTGAGTGTGATGCCTCAGGAATAAGTATTGGAGCTGTTCTAATGCAAGAAGGGCGTTCCATTGCCTACTTTAGTGAAAAACTAAGTGGACCAGCCCTAAACTATCCAACATATGACAAAGAGATATATGCATTGATTAGGGCATTGAAAACTTGACAACATTATCTTTGGCCAAAAGAGTTTATGATTCACACTGATCATGAATCTTTGAAGCATTTGAAGGGTCAATACAAGCTAAACAAGCGACATGCCAAGTGGGTAGAGTTTATTGAAATATTTCCTTATGTGATTAAGTACAAGAAAGGTAAGGAAAACATTGTGGCTGATGCATTTTCTCAAAGGTTTTACTTTCTACTTTAAATGCAAAATTGTTTGTTTTTAAATATATAAAAAACTTGTATATTGATTATTCCAATTTTAGTAATATATTCAATGCATGTGAGAAAGTGGTGTTTGGTAAGTTCTTTAAGCATAATGAATTTTTGTTTAGAGAAAATAAATTATGTGTGCCTTAATGTTCATTACGTGACTTGCTTGTTAGATAAGCTCATACAGATGCTTTGATGGGGCAGTTTGGCATATACAAGACTTTGAGTGTTTGGCATGAATATTTTTTTTGACCTCATATGAAACATGATGTAGAACGAATATACGAAAAGTGTATCACCTATAAACAAGCTAAGTTTACAACTAAGCCTCATGAACTATATACTCCTTTGCCTTACCTAGTAAACCTTGGATTGATATATCTATGGATTTTGTTAGGTTTGCCTAGGTCAAAAAAGGGTAGGGATTCTATATATGTAGTTGTTGATAGGTTTTCTAAAATGGCACATTTCATACCATGTCATAAAATTGATGATGCATCACATATTGCTAATTTTTTTTTTCAAAAAAATTGAGATTGCATGGCATGCCTAGGAGTATTGTGTCTAATAGAGATGCACAATTCTTAAGCTATTTTTGGAAGACTTTGTGGGATAAATTAGGGACAAAACTTTTATTTTCTACTACTTATCACCCACAAATTGATGATCAAACTGAAGTAGTTAATATAACTCTATCTACTTTGTTACATGCCATAATATAAAAGAATATGAAATTATGGGAGAAATGTTTGTCACATGTTGAGTTTGCATATAATAGGAGCATACATTCTACAACTAATTTTTCAACTTTTGAAATTATGTATAGGTTTAATCCATTAACTCCTTTGGATTTAACTCATTTACCTATGGCTGAGCATGTTAACTTAGATGGAAAGAAGAAAGCTGGCTTTGTTAGGCAGATTCATGAAAAAACTCAGCAATACATTGAGAGAAAAATTAAACAATTTGTCAAACAAGCTAATAAGGGTGCAAGAAAGTTATATTTGAACCCGGTGATTGGTTTGGTTGCATATGAGGAAGGAAAGGTTTCCAACTCAAAGGCGTTCTAAATTACTTCCAAGAGGAGATGGTCCGTTTCAAGTGCTTAAAAGGATCAATGATAATGCCTACAAACTAGATCTTTCAAGTGAGTATAATGTTAATACAACGTTTAATTTTTTGATTTGTCTCCTTTTGATGTAGGTGATGATTTAAGGACAAATTATTTTCAAGAAAAAGGAAATGATGAGATCATGGTTAGGGATGACAAATGAAAATGAAATACAAACCCACTTCAAGTCCTAGTTGGACCTATCACAAGACCTCGGGTTAAAATATTCAAAGAAGCACTTAATGATCTAATTCTAAAGGTCTATCAAGGAGAAAACTGCATTACTACTAAAGAAAAATCAAGACAGATCCATATAATTAAAATCTACTTAAATATGGGCCAAAATCAAGCAATCTGAATATGGACCAAAAATACAAGAAGATTAAAAGTTTAAGAATAAATATAAGTTCAAAAAAAAGATTTATTTAATGGTTTAATTTAAGCTACATTTTTTTATGATTTATTTATTTTTAATTTTTTGTTTATTTGACTAGGAAAATTTCTTATTTTATATTTTCTAGAAGAATTTTCTATTTTTAATTTTTCCTTACTCAATAGGAGTTTTCTATTTAGTTTTCTTTGTTTGTTTAGTTAATTGACCAATAAATAAGTATGTATACTTTTGAACAAATAAATATTATCATTAATAATATTGAGATTGTTTTCTCTTCAGATTTTCAAAAAAAAAATTCTGAACTTATCAAGATTTTCTTATGGCATTCAAGTAAGATTTATCACTCACAATCTTCTTCTCCTTTTTTGAGTGTGGTGTCTACAATATTTTCTTATATCTTTGGTTCTTATCTCCTTATAGATAACGGGTCAAGGTCTTTTTTTTAAAATTTATTTTATTATAAATATGAATTAGAACACAATCCTTCCAATTAGATCCCATATTAATTTCAGGTCTCACTACTCTTTGTGAGGTTCAAATCAAGGGTTCACATCATAAAAGCTCTTTCCACATTTCTATTGGCAAAACTCCTTTTAAAGTGGTTTATGGCAGGCCTCCTCCTACTGTAATTCGGTTCTTAAAAAACGAAACTAAGATGGAAGTAGTAGCTAGAGAGTTACTTGATCGTGATGAAGTCTTACTTCAACTTAAATACAATCTCTCCAAAGCCCAAGAGCAGATGAAGAGATATGCGATCAACACTTTGTAATGGGAGAATAGGTCTTTCTCAAACTCATACCCTATAGGCAGCATTTAGTCTCTAAACGGATTAATCAGAAATTGGCAACAAGGTATTACGGTCCTTTCCAAATTGTTGCTAAATATGGTGAGGTTGCCTACAAGCTCAAACTTCCCCCTCATTCATGGGTGCACCCTATCTTCCATATATCTTTACTCAAAAAAGATATTGGAGATTACAATACAGAACTGGATTTACTTAATGGCTTGGATGTCGTGCTTGAGGATGAGTTGCATTCTAAAACTATCCTTGCTAGTAGAGATGTAGTTCAAGATGGTCAATTGATTTGCCAATGTTTGATAGGAAAGACAAAGGCATACTTGACACTACTTAGGAGGATAACTTCACTCTACAAACTCAATTCCCTCATTTCAGCCTTGAGGACAAGCTTCAGCTGAAGGGGTGGTAATGATGGAACCCCTAAATTAGATCCAATAGTGCTGATTAATGGGGAACCAAGCCTAAAACGTGGCTTGTTTATTCTGGGAGACACAAGAAGCAGAATGGAGACTGATCATGCCTTGTACCATCAATTATTTAATATGTAGTTATGTGTGTATGTGTGTGTGTGTGTGGCAATTATGTAATAAGGGTGAGGGACAGTTACCTACAGAGTGTAGTTTTAGTTTAAGGGTAGTATGAAGTCTAGGGAAGGATGTGTATGTATTTTCTTTTTTATGTGGATTTGGTGTTGCTACTAGAAAGGAGCTTAGGCTTGGGCTGGTTGGATGGTTTTACCTCTAAACAGATTGTGTGAGTCCTGTGTACTTGATATTGAAACTCATTTAATATAGTGTGATTTATGTTCTGGATATTTAAGGTCCTAACACAACGCTTCGAGCCAAGGACTAATGAGCGGCTCTGCAGTTCTCGAAGCACGTTTGCAATTCTTGAGCCCTTACCACAAAGGCTAGGAAAAAAAACTCTCAAATACTTGTTGATGTAAAATTAGTATTATGTGTTGGCTATTCTGTCAATGTCAAAGAAACTTTTTCTAAATTTAAATCCAAAAGGCTGCCAAGAGCTAGCAAAGCAGATTCCGCACCCCAAAAAAAAGTTGCAAGAAGTAAGTCCAGAGAAACTGGTAGCAGGTCCCAGACACAAAAAAACCGATTAGATTGAATCAAATCAAACCGATTTTTTATTAGTTTAGTTTTATAATTTAAATCAAATCGAATAAGTCTAATATATATATATATATATATATATATATTATATAGCATATCCCTATAGTTTGATTTTTGGGCTATATTATATAGCATTAGAGTAAGCTTCCTAGTGAGACCCAAAAAGCCAAATTTCTTTGGAGATTGAGAAGATGGAGCAGAGGAGGAGGATGAAGCCATAGTTTGATTTTGCTATGAACTGCACAAGAGTAGGGTCTTATTCTAATCTCAGCTAAAAATAATCAGTAATAGGAAAGAAGAGTATGCAAAAGATAGTATTTTATTAGGTGAACACAAACCAAGTCAATTAAGGTGGGAGCCCATGATTATTTACTTAATGTGTATGAAACTTCTATGAGTGAAACAGAATATATAAATAAATGAAACCAATCTTTTCCAGTGCATATTGATTAATACAATATGACTAGTTTTATTTGTTTACCTGAATGATCAAGTAATGTTGTCTATATTATATAAAATGGAGAAAAAAAAGAAAGAAAAAATTACTATAGAGATCAACTTGATCCAAAAATATGCTCGATTTTTAAATATTCTGCAACTTTTTTCTATATTGTATATAAAGTCCGAGGACTGAAAAAAGGAAAAAAATTATTGTGCATAAAAAGAAGGTTGTGGTTTGAAAACGCGTGTACAACACGACAAAGAAGATTAAAAGGCTTGGAGTAGGGATCAAGAATGCAAAACAAAAAAGCTGAAAATTAAAAGCATGGATTGCATGCTTTATATTTTGTTTACATTTAAAACAGAGAAATACATTTAGAAATTATATGCCCTGTGACACAGAACATTTGGTGAGAATACTGCAGATGCTCAAAGCAGCACTCTTCTTTTTTTCTTCTTTTTTTTGGGCCAATACTCAAGCAACACTCCTGCTGAAATTTTCTGTTAATAAAGAAGAATTTTGGGTGTATCTGGATACAGTAATTTTAATGATGTAATGTAATTTTTAAGAGTATCTTAATTTAAATGCTATATCATCAAACACTTAATTTAGACAAAGAATAGAAAACATTGCTAAAGTACAAATACTATTGCAAATATAGGAAATATGAATGGCTGAAGTTAAAAGCTTGTTCCTTTCCAATCTAATCAAGACTAAGTTAAAAACTGAAGCCATTTGTCTACTGAAATCTTGAAAAAATCTCCCACCTTCAGACCTGTCCATTTACAAAATTAGCTCATAATATAGTAGGACACATCTAAACCCCCTTGTATAATGGAATACTAACCTCTCCTTCAAAAAAACTACTTTGCCTTTTAATAAACACACAAGCATATGTTTCCATTTAAGGATTTCATTTTCAGCATACAACATTTTTCTTGTTACATAAGAGTCTCAGTATACATATAGAAAACTTTGCCTAGGAATTTGGCAAACACATGGTTCTGCAAAGTGCCATGACACCATATATGTTAGAAGGACTTCATTAATAATATGTTTAGAGCTAATTTCACAAGTCACAGCCATCAGGGAAGGATCACGTGTTAATGTGAGAATAACTAGCAGGTTTCAGCTTAACTCAAAATTCTTTTTCATTAATTTTTCCAAAGAAAATTAGTAGGCAAAAATGGTCCCTGATGAACATTATTTTTTATTCTTTTGCTCAGCTTTGTGCAAATCTTTAGGAGCAGACAACTACACAAACAAAGAACTGCTAAGAACCCCACCAAAAACAGAGAAACAATAATGCAAAGAAAACCAACACAACCCAATTTGACCAATTAGTAACCCATACTTAAAAAAATAGACCAGTATTGTCCTACATACTTGTATCACAAAATGACTCTTTAAATAGCACTTAAACACTATATATTTTATATTGCCTCTGTATTGTATTATGTCACTTGTGCATACTTCATAATAAAAAAATAACAACTAAGAGGTATGATAATGAATATGACATTAAATGACTCTACAGCACAACAAAATACACTCATATGCAATTTGAAGTATCATTTTGTATTGATATTCATACAAATAAGGGACATTCATTGGACACTATCCATCACAGGTAATAGCAAAACAATCCTAAACCCCACATGACATTCAACCGAAGCAAGCAATCATGATAACTCATCTAAACAACCATAATTCATCAGACTCAGTTCATTTTATACATATTAAGCATGCAATCAACAACAATCACATCTGCCTAATAGGTGAACACATCAAATTTTGGCATGCCAAAATAAGCTCAGCAGATATCTCTGTTTATTTTTCTTCCCCTCCCTTTCCAAGAAAACTCATATGAATCCCTTTCCGAGACGGGTTGACAGTGCCTCTGAGCAAATGCCTATTTCAACCAACCAAGCATACTAAATCCCCGAAAATAATTCACAACCAGGCATACTAAATCCCCAAAAATAATTCACAACCAAGCATCTCTAAATCCCTAAAAATGCTTCACATACCCACACCCAAACAGTGTTATCTGAGATAGATTCAAACCACATTTGGACATATATTGCAAACCATTAAGCTAGTTTTACAGAATCAAACGAAATTTCTAAAACCAACCTGCGATGAAGATGCACACTCTTGGAAGCAGACACAGCATTGGAGGATTGATAGAGACAAGCCCACAGCAGAGTAATCCGTAGGAAGATTTAGTTCACCCCGAAAGCTTTCTCCTCTGTGTTTCATTGGAGGGGATGGTACTATTAACTTGCGACCATTGTGACTTCGGTGATGGTGATCTGAAATCCTTCAATAGCTGGTGATTTTTTGTGACGAAAAATTTGGGGAAAGGGTTTCGTTGGCGGGAAATTAAATTCAGGGGGCTTTTTCGCGGGGTTGAACAACAGATAAGGGTTCACTGTGGGGGTGGGGTTGAGCTGCATAATGTTTATCTGAAATTCTTCAATAGGTGGTATTTTTGGTGATGAAAACTTTAGGGAAAGGGTTCGCGGGAAAATGAAGTTCTAGGAGCTCCTTCGCGGGGTTGAGGAACAGGGAATGCATGTGTGTGGGTTGGGTTGAGCTGCAAAATACCTCTGCTATGTGTATCCAAGACGGGTTAAGTGTATCTGAGAGCGGTAAAGTCTTTCTGCCCATTCAGCTTGTTTTAGGCCTTGGCCTACGTCCAAGTGAGGGAGGGATTAAGGTCTGTCTATTAAGTTTGTTCTACTCCTCATGGCTTACATCCAAAAACAATAAGATGGGTAGGCCTCTGCTTTATTATTTTTTTTCATTTTTGTTATTTTACTTATTATATATATATATATATATATATATATATATATATATATATATATATATATATATATATATATATAAAATTAATTTTGTTTATAAAATTTCTTAATAGCTTATTTTATTTTATTTTTTGGATAATTTTATTTAGATATATAATAGTTGTGATGATTATTTAAACCATATTTTTAGATTTATTGGTTTATTTTGAATTTTTTTTTCTTTTTTTTTTTACATTTTTCTTTAATTTATTTTAATAACAATAAAAAATTTACCATTTACTTTTAAGTAAATAAATGTTTTAATTTTTTAAAGATATATACATTTTTAACTTAATTTTTAAAATTTCATTTTATCAAATTTATATTTAACTAAAAATTAAATTATGTTAAATAAATTTAAATTTATTTTATCAATTAATATTTAACATTTTGTTTTCTTATAATTAAAGTTTATTTTCACTAAAAATATAATTTAATTAAATGTATTAAAAAAATAAAATTTTAACTTTTAGTAACAACCAATAATCCTCACTGAAAATTCTCCTAAATAATAAAACTCTATTTTAAGTGACGACTTATTATAATTCTTCACTAAAAAAATTATTTTTAAGGGCGATTCAAAAAAAATTTCACTAAAAGATGATCTTCAATAACGACTACAGTAACTCTCGACACTAAAAATGATCTTTTAATAATGACTTAAAAAAAAATTCGTTAAAAAGTCATCAAACAAAAGTTATATATATATACCTGTCTCAAGCCAGAACATGAAGCTAATGCCGCCCCAAAATAGTACCGTCTCCTTTTTGTCATTTTATCAAACACATCAAGTCCAATCTTAGACATCAAACAGTTAGGTACAAAAACTGCAAGTACCAAAAAACAAAAGTAAATTAGAAAGACCACATATAATATCCGTAAGAACAGAACAAGAATTTCTTTTCTTTTCTTTTCTGACCCATTTCATTAATGACTATAAATACAGCAGTTGGAGCAAGAACACGAAACATCCATTATTGAGTAAAACCTTGAAAGAGAAAAGGCTTTGGGTGTTTTCATGACGGGAACAGAGCAATATAAATGGAAAAACCCTTTCAAATAAGAGTAACATAACATACCAAAATGCCAAATAGGGCATATATCACATCTATTGAAAGAATAATATTTACGACAGTATGCATAAATTTGAGAGAAGGATAAACAAGAAAGTGATGAGTGATTAGACGAGATTACAGTACGAAAAACCCTATCTAACTAAAATTTGATTGAAATTAAGTAAATACCTGTACATACAAGGAACCACCAAAACAAAATCATCCACTATTGTGAAGGAGAACCAGCACGTGGAAGTCACAATATGCGAAGCGGAGAAGAAGATTAGAAGTTTCTACCTAAGATGGCCAGAGATGGAGACATTAGTTCTTTGCAAGTCCACGGAGAAGAAGATGACTACGGGAGATGAGAAGCAGGGAAATGGAGAAGCGACGGAAAGAAATGCAGGGAGAAAAAGGCGGGTGAGGGTTTTAGATCCAAAGGATGCTAACTAACCGCTCCTGTATCAATAAAAACTACAACTCGGCGATTTATTTAAATGTGACCGAACTTGTAAGAAAAATGTATTAATTAAATTAGTTTAAATTAATAATTTTAAACAGATTATATTTTATTAAAAAACTAAATTTATGTAAATAGATCAAATTCAATTTTTATAGTTTAACCCAACCAACTTAACTCAATTAAAAATAATAAAATAAGCAGGTTTCTGAATTTTAATTTTTTTTTAATAAAATTATAATCTCTTTTAACTAGATTAAATTTGATATAATTCATATTTTTTAATTTAATCGACAACCATAAAATCAATCATTTAGCAGCGGTCTATAAATAAGAGTTTTACTATAGTGACATCATCCACGTATCCTTACGTTAGAGGAGACACATCTTTTTTCTTTTTTTTCAGTACACCAGACACATCTTTGCTTAGTGCAAGAGACATGCACTAATGGAGAGTGCAATAACGTGGCTGAGATTAGCCTACAGCTAATTGAGGTCATTGGCTAGCTGTTGCCTTACATGATTAATTATGTTGACTTCTTTCAATTCTTTTTCCTTGCTATGCATAAATAAATACTATATCTTAAATTAAGATGACAAGAAGCTGTTGACATAATCTCTTCACTCTAGACCTAAAATGTAGACATCAATTGACAGACAGACTCGTAACCTTTGGTATAACAACCAAGAATAGTGATCACATTCTCATCTTACCCTTCTCAAACACATTCATCCCATCATATTCTCCAATTTAGGAAGCCCTCTCACTTTTGCTACCGTGCACAACAATGGCAGAGTGCTACCTTTGCTGATAAAGTTTGTTTGCTAGAAATAGATATAATTTTTTTTCTTTCTCTCTCCTCTTGTTCACACTTATATATTAACTCAGAAGATTTAAATAAATTTTCTTAGTTTGCCATTAGGTTTTTTAATAAAAGTACATTATGTGGACATTTTTTATAACTCGCCACTACATTATTGACTTAATAAAAAAGAATTCTTTCATATTTCATAATTTTATTGAGAGTCAATTACATTTACTTTTTTAAAATTTAAAAAAATTACACTCAACTTTTCTAGTTTCAAATCGAAACAAAAATTTCTCTAAAAATTTATAAAATTTACCCTTGCATCAACTTAAGTTCTTTTAAAAAAAACATTAATCACCCATTATTTTAAGTTTTCAAATGTATTAATTTGATATTTTAATAATTTGTATTGCATTAAATTTGACTAACTATTAAAAGGAAAAAAATTTAAAGTACAAGTTTTATTGACAATTTTGTAATTAAC
This sequence comes from Gleditsia sinensis, assembly GCA_037074535.1. NCBI lineage: Eukaryota > Viridiplantae > Streptophyta > Magnoliopsida > Fabales > Fabaceae > Gleditsia > Gleditsia sinensis. The sequence goes on from CM073475.1 coordinate 19,215,135, forward strand.
AAGAAATTTTTCATACAAATTAAAATTAGAGAAAATGTACGTATAATTTTAAAAAATTTCAATGGAGATTAACTAATAAGAACTACAACATTAATATTTTAAAATGTTAAAAAAGAAGCAGTTAAAAAATCTATGTAATAGATCAATGAGTCAACTGGCATGGCTAAGGGATTGAGTTCCTACCATGGTGGGAGCAAGTAAATTAAAAAAAAAACTACATAATAGAATCCAAATAAGTTAATTCAATTGAGAAGAAACGACTCCTCTTTTTTATTAATATGGATTTTGATTTATTCAAGAAGTATTTTAATATTAAATTTTTAAATATATTAGCCTCTGTAAGATTATATATCTTTGTTTTTATTACAAAAAATTTAGAGTGAAAGCAAAGATATTTTATTTTAAGATCAGAGTATATTATAAATTTTATTATAAATTTATAATGATATTTACAAATCGTCTATTAAAATATAGTGTTCGTACCAACGAAGGTTGGGTCTAGTGGAAGGGACTAGTCTCCCATAAAGTGGCAAACCTAAGTTCGAATCTTCGTTGGGAGAGGTGCCCACAATTTCGTACCCGACCGTGCCTCGAATAGGATTGCCTTCTGCCAAGGAGACATGTAGGAAACCAAAATATATATATATATATATATATATATATATATATATATATATATATATATATATATATATATATATAGTGTTCGTAACAAAAATTAAATTCAGTTTTATAAATAAAATATTTTGATATTTATCAAAAATTATATATTATTATTATCATTTAAAAAAAATTTGCACATAGTAACAAAATATTTTTTGACAAAAAAAGAAAAAAAAAAAGGTGACATGATGAATGACATAGAGCAATTAGATAATGCTGAGGGGTGAATGTGAATACAGGAACTTTGTGTTCTAATTAAAATGGCACGTGTGGATAAGCGTAATGGAAGGAAAATCAACATGTATCATTTTCACCGAGGTGTGATGCAACATAAAGATTCACCTCCATTATTGTCTATTGACCGGTCCTCAATTATTTGCTTAAGGATTTTTTTTTTTTTTTTTGGAAAAGTATCCTTAGTTTTTAGCTGTAAATTTTTATTATTTAAAAAAATTTTGTAAAATTAAAAATTTATTTATATTTATTTTAAACTAAATTAGTATAGATAATTGTAAATATTGGGAGTTTATTTTTTATAATTATGAAATTATTTTGATTTTATTTAATAATCATGATAATTTTTTAAAATTATTATAAAAATACTACTAATTACTTCTTTTTTTGAAAATATTAAAAACATCTTTTAGAAAATTTCTGTTTTCACCTTATTTTAAGAAACAATTTTAAAAAATATTTTCTTCTAAACACATTTTCAGCTTTTGATGTTGCAGAAAAAAATATTTATTTTTTTCTACAATTAAGACTTATTTTCTAATAATATTTTTTTAATTCATTATAATCAGATAATTACATAATAAAGTGATTGTTTCAATTTAATAAACAATTCTGAGTCATTGTTTATAAGATTTCCTCTTTAAAATTTGTCTTGAAATCAACTACTTTCAAAGAGAGTCCTTAATGCTTATGGATTACTAATTGAATAGTCTTTTTTTAAAATAATTCTATGAAATAATTTTTTTCAATTGACCTTTTGTTTTTCAAAATTTCAAACATGTGGCTGTCTGATGGATAATTTTAAAGTAAAATATTATTATTACAATTTTTTTATCTGAATAAAAAGAATCAAACTTTTTTTTAGTATTGTATTCAATAGATTATACACCTACAGAAATACACATTTTTAGTGTTTTCATATTTTTATAAAAAAACAATGAATAGCCTGTCCAATGGCATATTGAGTTAAATTTATATATTTAATATACAAGTATTAAATTATATATATGATCATTCCGAGATACTTTTAGGAACATAATTGATTAATAGGTGTTTTGTAATTATTTTTAAAATAAAAATTAAAGTGAACAAATAAAATCATAGTAATAGATGGAAAATATATATTATATGCTTGAAAGATATATATTGTCACGACTCTAATTTTAGGGCACGTGAAATCCATATACCATACACATATATGTTCCATAAATGTACATAATGTCATTCTTTATCATATAAACCAATACATATAGGTTCCCATACACATATATAATATACAGTGTAAGTCTATAAACACTAGAGTAATAGTAGAAGTAGGGATCCTGCCTGTGACGTTCAGAGCATACTCTAAAATACAAATACAAATACAATACAAATAACGTGAGTTTTGAAAGCAACATAGGCTCACCCAGAGAGTAGACAGTCTAACTGATCACCTCTCCACAGGACCAGACTCTGTCTCCTTATCTGAAAAATATATCCACAACGTGTAGTGAGTTTTAAAACTTAGTGAGTAGATAAGACCTTCTATAATCTCTTAGGTTAGCATATGGATGACTTATACTTCAAAATTTATCATATAGAAAATACAATTCAAAAGTACATCCATATGGAACCCGTATTTCAAATATCCTCATTTAACAATATAACCTAATATTCAAAATCTAAATATAGTACAATACGATGATAAACAAATACTTTGATGCAATAAAAGATTTCACATGTTTTAGAAGGTTTCTCTATTAGAACCAATACAATAAATAATCCCAAGCACACAGCAAGGGAGGGTAAATCACATATCAATAATAAGAGGCATCATGCTCTCCTCGATAACAATAATAGGAGGCATCACACTCTCCCCGATAACAATAATAAGAGGCATTCCGCTCTCCCGGATAACAATAACTCCCGTGTGTTCGCCGACACACGAGGCTAGCATCAACCCTGCTAGCTGAGGTATCAAGGTGCAACAGGGCTAACATTCCCTACTGTTAGCAGATAGTGATTCCAATAGGATTCCTCCACAAATACTATATGCACATATACCATAGAATTCAGTATAAATTTCTCAATATAATATAGATTTTCAGTCTCAGTATATTCCTCTGTCAAAACTTCCAAATTAGGAAATCACATATATATATATATATGCCCATATCCGAGGCAAACATATCACTGTAAATATCAATATCATGTGCATAACACATTTTATTTGCCATATGATGAAAAATACATGTAAAAATCATATGTTCAATGCATTTCAAAATTTATCTATTGAAAATTACCCATTCAGGGTTTATCATATATATATATGCCCTCTTTCCAAGGCAATCATATAACTTATAAACCAATGCGTCGTATACAATATATTTCATTTACCATGTGGTAAGAAATGCATTTAAAATCACGTATTCAATGAGTTCAAAAATCTCATTTTCAGAACCATACTCTTCTTGAACTATATTTCTGATAGAAATCAATTCCAAATACTTTAATCCATTTCAGATACATATAAAAGTATAAATCACTTGTAATCATAATCAATAATTCATCTTAAATTCAAGAAGAGCATGTAATAAACTATAGAAAGAAATATCTATTCACAAGTAAGGGCTCCAGATTGGACAGCCATAAAATCCTCGTTTCTGATCTGAATTCGGTAAAACAAACTCCAAAATCGAGTTCGGAAGGTCCAAAAACTTTAAAAATGACTCCGGATTTGCTAAATTTGGCCTTTAGGAGCTCGGTCAATGCTAAGGTACTGTTCACCGCCGAAAAATATTATTCACCGCCGGAATCACTATTCATCGTCACTATTTATTGCTGAAAATCACTGTTCACCGCACTATTCATGTCAAAAATCACTATTCACCGCAATATAAAAATTTACCAAATCACCAAAATGAATTCATATCCTAATGTTTATCTAACTTATGAATCCATCTACGGAGTCAGATTTCTAATTTGAAATCTCTAAGTAAGAGTTTCAGAACTTACCTTTTACCGAGATTTTATACTTCAGATCTACGGCAATTCAACGGTTGATTTGAAAAACTGATCGGTCAAAACTGAAGTACTCTTTGTCCTGAATCTAATAACATCTTCAGTTTTAAGATCAGAAGCCAATCGGTACTTCAAATAAAAAAAAATGTTGAATATTACTATTCATATACTATTCATTACTATGCATGTTTTCCATTTTTTTTTCTCAAATACTCTCCTCGGCTTCCGTTTCGTTTTATCATTTTTCAATTACCCTTTTTTTTAATATAATAATAATTATTCAATAATTAATAATAGAATTTTTTTTTATAAAAGTTCATATAAATTCCGTTTTTCATCATAAAATATCATAAAAATTTCTAAAAATTTTTATTCTCATAAATCTTTAATTAAACTCTTAAATCATAATTTTTCTTGATAAAAATCGTTATAAAATAAATTTTGAAATAAATATCTTTATTCATATTAAAAGAAAGAATATTTCTAAAAATACAATAAAAATTCTTTAGAAGTCGGTATAATTATTTTAAGCGAAACAATACTTATTTTACTTAAAAATCCACTTACTTTTAACAAATCATAATTATTTCTACACAAATAAATATATTTACTTATAGCAAAATATTATTATTTAAAAATAAAAATTACGCGCCAAAACGTAAATTCTCGTATTCCTCTTGTAATTCTTTAATCCATGTAATAAATATACATATTTTTTACGGTTCTTATCTTTATTTTTAAAATTCTCCTTTTTATTCTAAATTTCTTTTAATTGAAATTTTCGTTAAATTTTACGATTATTTCATATATATATATATATATAGTACTCTAAAATTCAATAACATAAATATAAGAAATATATAATATTTGTGTACTTTATATATAATAGTTTGTGTTTAGTACTTACTTTCAATAATATAACAGTAGTTTGTATTTGAGTGAGGAAAACTAATATAAAACTAGAATTTAATTAATAAAAAAACTTCTTACGTATTTTAAATTTATAATAATTATTTTGAAAAACATCTCCTAATTAAGGTTCTTTTTTTCAAAGCAACTATAATTTTTAAAAGCAATAAAAAATTATTATAAAAAAATTAATCATACATATATATTTTTTTAAGGTAAAAAAAATACCATAGAAAAAATTGAAGCATTCCCAAATGACTTCTCTATTCTTAAATATGATCAGCTATGTGCCTCTTAGGTAATTCTTTAGCTTTTTTATTTATTTATTTCTAACTCTTCGCTTCCTACCTTCACAGTTTTGCTAGTTAAGAGGGGACTACAGTAATGGCACCCCGTTCCTCCTACTCTTGGTTTGCCTTTTTTTAATAAAAAAATTACTGTTGCGCTCACCTTTGTTTCAAAACTTTTTATTATCTTCGTAAAATGTTTTTTAGCTGTTACGGCTTTTACGTATTTTGAAAATTGTTGTAGTGACATTTCTGATCATTTTCTTGATAATTTGTTCATTGTTGACCTTCTATTATGTGAACAAAAGTATTGTGTGATGCTGACATTTGTGATAGTGTTTGTAATATTTAAAAAGTCAAGTTAACATTAAATACAAATCTACAATCTTTTTCCACTCTTTTATGGTAGAACAATGAAAAGGTTTTGTATGACTGTAGTGAAAATTTTGAATGGTGATGGAAATTTGTTAAAACTTACTACTCACCCACTACAACAAAGGTGGGTTTTAACCATAGTGACATAACAATAGTCAAATAACGTTATCGCTAACACTACAATAAAATTAGGGTATTACAGCGATTTTTTAGTGGGCATAACGACGGTTTCGATCGTCGTTATGCCCATTAACGATGGTTTTAAAACCGTCGTAGAACTCCAAGTATAGCGACGGTTTCAGCAACCGTGAGAATAACTGTGGCTATGTATAGTTTAACGAAGGTTTTAAAAACTATCGGTAAATCTGTTTTAACGGCGGTTTTTAACCGCCGTTAATAATAACGACGGCTTAATAACCGTTGTTATTTATTATTTATTATTTATATTTTTTAATTAATAAAATTAATTATAACGACAGTTTTTGTTAAAAATCGTCGTTATTTGTTTTTTTTATTTATAACGACAGTTTTTAACAAAAACCGTCGTTATTTGTTTTTTTTTATAACGACGGTTTTGGTTTCGTTATTTGTTTTTTTTTTTAATTTTTAATTAATTAAATTAATTAAATTTTTTATATAAATTTTATTTATAATTTAAAATATAATATTTTGTACTATTCATAATACTACTAATGCTTAAATGTTTTTATTATTAAATTTTTATGTAAAATAAAAATTAATTTATATTTTTATTATTTTATAAATTAATTTATATACATTTTATTTTATTATATAATAATGAAGCGTTTGAATTATTTAAAAAATTGAAAATTGTATTTTAAAATTTATTAATATTTAACTAGATACTAAAGATGCATAAATTAATGAATTATAATGAATCTATATATAAAAAATATATATATACAAAAAATTAATAGTAACAAAAGTGACAAAATTACATATATAAATATAATAACTAAATTAAGTTTCCGGACCCTACGGATACTGATCACGTTGATGCCCACTACCACAATCGCTTGGGTCCTGAAAAATCAATTTTATTTGTTAGAATTTTGAGTGTTTTTAAAATAAATAAAATTATACTAACAATTTTTATGTATTAAAAGGTTACCCGGGTCCGAGACTATGAAGTCCTGAAATTTCTAGTGGCAGCTGACCCTGAAATTTTTGTAGCAAGAACGTCATAGCAGCCTCCATCTGTGCTTGCCGTGTTGCGAGCTCAGCATCTCGTCGCTGGAGTTCAGCGTCTCGCTCTTGCATAGCTGTCTTTAGGTGCTGCTGCTCGACGTCCCGCTCTGCATAGTTGTCTTTAGGCGCTCCATCTCACTCTGTAAGTCGTGGTATGACGGCCCAGACTGTGAGCTCGACCCAGACGAACCACGGCCGAAGACTTGAGTTGGGCAAACACCCAACCCAAAGCCTCGAACGCGGCCGGAGTACTCCTTAGTGCCAAGAACTCTCGCAAGCGAATCGGCCGTCGAGAGCTCTTGGGACGAGCTGTCCTTCTGCTGGATCGAAGTAATTTTCTCCTAACATTCAATAACAGAAAATTAATAATATTAAACATTATCTAAAAATTAAATAATTATCCACGTAAGGTTGATAAGATTTTATTACTCACCGCAACAGCCCAAACTTTGTCGTTGATGTATGATCCGTCAGCTCTTTTATGAGCTACCGTCCATATATTACCACGAGTCACTGCATTCTGAAGCTCAATCTCTTGAAAATTAAAATAATTAATCAATCAATTTATGATTATAGTCTTCTCAACATTTAAAAAAATAAAATATTTATAGATTTAAACTTACCATCTCTGCCTTTTTACGCGCAAGGCTCTTCGATCCAGTAGTGTGTGGCATTGTCAGCTGTTTTCTGTTCCGTTTATTCTTCGCAGTCACATCCTAATTAATCACATAGGAAAAATAATTAGTGACAATATTTAAAAGTTAAATTTTATAAATATATATTAACCACTTATCGTAGACTTCGCGTCTAGGCGATAGCCTACGAAAGTTGCCCACTGATCAGGTGGGATGCCTGTCGGGATTTCACTCCGCAACTGATCTCTGGTCTTCGCACCATCGTACGCCAGGAGAAATATATTGTATCGTGCTGCTCTCCATTTCGCTCTTAGCGACTGCATTATCAGTTTCTTGTGTTGATTCGTCATATTAAAATGTGTCTACAAACGAAATTAAAAAATTAGTTACACATAAATTGCATATAAATTACAAATAAATATAATTAATTACAAAAGATATATGTTTTCATACCTGAATATTATTTACGAAGAAATTCGTCTTCAACTGCTGAGGAATGCTCCTCCAATCCCTGTAAGAGATCAGGAATAACCGAAAGTTATCCCCGATGGTGCCGAGGAAGACACCGAGCAAACTGCCACTATCTCCGATAGGCTAGTGGTTGTCGTTGAACTAGACAACCACCTTTGACTGCTAAGGCAAGGCCCATATGTCGTGGAAGTCAACTGTCTGGACGTCGTGTGCCCGGTTCCGTCTGTCAAAATAATTAGTGACAATTATATATTATATTATTAAGACAAAATTATTAAGCGCATAAAGTGTACATGATTACAATACTCACCGACTACATCAACTGTCCAACTCCTCCTGCGTCTGCGCTCCTGCTCACCGGGCTGATGCTCCTCTACACCGCCAAAGATCGCCTCAAAATCGAACGAATAATCGCCATCTGGTGCCTGAGCGTCGGGTGGGGGGAGTGTGCAGGGGACGGCCTGTGAATCTAGTGGCTGGGAGTCGCTAAGAGGGACTAATGATGCGGCAGCCTCCGACTCTATACTGGGCTGTCCGCCCTCACTGATCGCCCCACGGGGCGTGGGAGTGTGAGAACTGGACGCCCCTGCCATGTCTGATCTAGCTTTCTTCATCGTCACCGCTACTGGCAAAATGAAATTAATAAAAAAATTATAAAATAAAGTTTGCCTAATAAAATTTATGGAAATAAATAAAATAGTACAATAATTATAAGTAGTCTAAAATATATATAAATAGGCGGCAATAGCAAAACTAATACCGTAACAAGCATAAATTAACTTCTCCTTCTGGAAACAATCTTTCTAAATTTTGCGTGTGTAATGGATCGCTCTCGTATATAAGATTTTCATCTTCATCGCCCATCTCATATAAGTCACGGAGTTTTAAATGCATCACTATACTCCAGTTCTTGTCCAACTCATCTTGTACATAGTATACTTGATGAGCCTCAGATGCCTGGATGTATGGCTCATCATCATCATTTTCACCAGTGTGAATCAACCGAGAAAAATCAACCGATGTCACCTCGAATTCATCAATTGCAAATCCTCTCGTTGTAGTTGTGTTGGCCCACATACACTTAAATAATACGACTGTAAAATGGCCATGGTAGTTTAACTCGACAATGTCCAATAGTTTTCCGTAATACGGGACGCCACCAAATTGCATATTCGTATCACTACTACTTGCATAACTCCTCGTCTCGAAAGTACCGTAAACTCCACTATTTTGAGATGTAATCCCTTGGTCTTGCTCTAAAGTTCGAAATTTGAATCCGTTGACATTGTAAGCACTATATCGACGTGCTCTATCTAGTGGACCAAGTGCCAGATATTTTAAATCAGCACACTGCGATCCATCGGCATCAATTGCGATCTGGAAAACGAATATATGATGAGTTATACTCATATTTGACATATGAATTAAATGTGACTATGTTGAAATACTTACATGACGCGAAAACTAAGAGACAAATTCTCTGTGGACTTTTTTATCTATCTCGGTAGATGATCGCGTCCGACTTCTTAAACTATGCCGTACATAGTCTCTAAATTCCCTGTTGAGAAAACATTGTCTAAACACTTAATGCTACATAGGACAAAGAATTGTATAATAATGTAGCTAAGTGTGAGTTAACTTACTGTAAGTAAGGATCAACTTCTTTGTAATTTGTTAAGACATGCCGATGAGCCTGCAATTTTTTCCGGGGAGAAATGGTGAAATAATCAAATCCACCAACTGATCTTCCTATTGGTGAGAACAAACCCCTGTCAGACGTCCCAACATCGGGTCGATCATCCACACGAGGAGGACAATTGAAGACAGTGTCAACACCATCTATGTACCTGGAACAGAATAACAAAACTTCTCCTGCAATATACGACTCTGCTATTGAGCCTTCTGGCCTTGCTCTATTCCGCACGAAAGATTTAAGTTTACTCAAGTATCTAGAGGACATAGATTAGATGAATAATAATGGATTAACAATAATGCAAGAAATTGGAATTATGCGTTTTTAATGTTTTACCTTTCGACGAGATACATCCAACGATATTGGACTGGTCCTCCTAACTTCGCTTCCATGACCAAATGTACAGTCAAGTTAACCATGACTGTAAAGAATGACGGCGGAAATAACATTTCAAGATGGCATAGCGTCATAATGATTCGATTTTGAAGTTGATCAAGTTCATTAACATTCAAAAATCTAGAACACAGTTGCTAGAAGAATGAAGAGAACTCGATCAGAACTGCAGATACCGGCTTCGGAAGTGTCTTTCTTATGGTTAACGGTAACAGTTGTTCCATAAGGATGTGACAGTCGTGACTTTTTAGTCCTCCAATCTTACGCTGTCTTACGTCAATACATCTGGAGATATTACTGGAATAACCGTCAGGTACAGATACATTCTTAAGTGTTTTCAGAAATACTTCCTTTCTTGCATTTGTCAACGTGAACAAAGCAGGTGGATATTTACCGTCAGCATCTGGCCACAGCTCAGGCCTCACACCGAACTCTTTTAAGTCTTTCCGCGCATTTACGTGATCCTTTGAACGGCCAGAATCATTAAGTAAAGTGTAAATGATGTTGTCGCAGACATTTTTCTCAATATGCATGACGTCAAGATTATGACGCAACATATTATTTGTCCAATACGGAAGTTTGAAAAATATACTTTTCTTACGCCATTGTTGAGTTCCAGCATCAACCGAACCCTGACCTCGGGAACGCCGTTGTTGAGTCCCAACATCAGTTTCCACATTTTTTCCAAAGACAACTTCAATATCATCGAATTGTCTTAAAATGTCTACATCATTCAGTTACGGAGGAGGGTTTTTTCTTTCCTCTTTTCCGTCAAACATATTGTGGGCCAGCCTGAATTTGTGACCCAGAGATAAGAAGCGGTGATGTCCCATAAAACACCACTTCCGACTGTGAGGGAGACGGACTGGAGTAGAGTTAAAGTTACAGTATGGACATGCTAATCCAGTATGAGTATTCCAGCCTAATAAACATCCAAGGTCAGGAAAATCACTGATTGTCCACAAAAGAGCTGTATGCATATTGAACATTTCTTTGCCAAATGCATTGTACGTCTTAACACATTCAACCCATAACTCCTTCAGCTCTTTAATTAGTGGCTGTAAAAACACATCTATATCATTCCTCGATGCTTTTTTCCCTGGAATTATCATTGACAACATGAATGAACTCTGTTTCATAGACATTCAAGGAGGAAGATTGTACGGAATCAGCAGAACTGGCCATATACTGTAACTTGTAGATAGGTTTCCAAATGGATTGAAACCATCTGTTGCAAGGCCCAAACGAACATTTCTCGAATCTGATGCAAATTGAGGATTTAGAAGATCAAATCTCTTCTATGCCTCAGAATCCTTTGGATGCCTTATGATGCCGTCAGAAATTTTGGCTTCAGAATGCCATCTCATAAATTCAGCAGTTTTAGAAGACATGAACAACCTCTGCAATCTTGGCTTAACTGGAAAGTATCTAAGAATTTTATTAGGCATCTTTTTTCGCTTCTCCCCCTTTTGTTTTGATTTCCACCTTGGTGCTGAGCACTTACTACAAGTTTCTCTACTTTCATGCTCACCCCAGTATAACATACAATCATTCTGACATGCATGAATTTTTTTGTAGTTCAACCCCAACTTATTAATGACTTTTTTAGCCTCGTAAAATGAAGGCGAAATCTTGGCATCTGGGAATACATTGACAAGCAACTCAAAAACCATCGACATTGGTTTGTCGCTTAGGTCGCACAAACACTTGATGTGATACAACTTCACCAAGAAAGACAGTTTTGAATACTTTTCACACCCTTCATAGAGCAGTTGTTCACCATCTTGCAGTAACTCATAAAAATCTTTGACATTATCATCCATCCTTTTTACTGACTGCGGAACTGGCATATCCACAGAAGCGATGCTCTCATTTTTGGGTTGAATCCCAAATGCATCACGGACTATGTTCTGGACAAGGTCATCTCGAACTATGGGTTCTGAGACCTCAATTGGCATTATAGCATGTCCTACAGTAGGTTCTTCTGTAATCATTTCTCCGTGCAAACTCCAAAAAGTGTATCCCTCCGAAAATGGTTTGACGATCAAATGTTGGTGCACGACCTCGATGAGTTGCCATTTTTTGAATCTACACTTTGGGCATGGGCATATTATTCTACCTTCGACCCCAGAGTTGGCATTTGCGAATTCCAAAAATCCGTCTAAACCATTTAGGTACTCTATTGAATGTCGAGGTTTATTGATCCAAGATTTATCCATTTCTGAAATAATTATGAATTTAGATAACAATTAACCTAAATAACTCTTAATCTGAACTAAAAGAAAACATGACTATTTTACATGAGAAGAGATTTGCAATTGATTGTGCATAAAACACAACACATTTTGAAGAGGTTTAAAATGTTTTACGTGTAAAACATTTTTGACAAATTTTATGATAATAGACATTTAATGAAGCACTAAATAAAAAATCTTCGTTATTGTCATTAATTAAAAGGATGAGTTTCATGATCAAATCTCTACGAATCTGAATTTTTTTGCAAAAGACAGCCATTAACAGAAAAAAATTTGAATTATGATTTTACATCTATCATTACGATTTCAATTATAGTATTTACATGGTAAAATTTCTAACGAACTCTTATAGGGAATTGAAATTTTCAATTCCCTATTTGAAAAAATAAAATCAGTGGCCCATACAAGGGTCATATATTGAAAAATAATTCTACTCAATTACATTTAAGATCTTGTTTGTTCCTTAATAGAGAATATAGTGTAATTAATTAAAATGATGAGTTTCATGATCGAATTTCTACGAATCTAAATTTTTTGGAAAGAAAAACCACTAGCAGCAAAAAATTAAAATATAATTTTACAGCTGCCGCTAGGATTTCAATTATAGTATTTACATGGTAAAATTTCTAACGAACTCAGATAAGGAATTGAAATTTTAATTCCCTATTTGAAAAAATAAAATCTGTGGCCCATATAAGGACCATATATTCAAGAATAATTTTACTCAATTACGTCTAAGATCTTGTCAGTTCTTTAATAGAGAATCTAGTGTAACAATAAAGTGCATTAAAAATTATTACACTACTAGCATACATATTAAAATTATGTTATTATAAATTTGTTTTCATTTTTTAAAAACTACGTGTATTTTTAAATGAGTTTTATTTTTCTAAAACTAATTCATAATACTAATTTTGTCTATTTATTAACATTTATTATTTTATCTCATCACCTAAATAAATATTATAATATTTTATTAACAACTGTAATATAATTTGACTATTATTAGTTTATGCATATTATTTAAATACGTTTATCAATATAATAACTACTTTCAATTTATTTACATTAATTTTAATAATATTTTTAAAACAGTAAATAACTTATATTTAAAACTAAATTCACTATCATTTTATATTGAATTTATAATATTATATATATTTCTTAAATTTTTATTAAAACATACGTAAATTTTTAAAGTAGTGTCACAATTTTTTATAAATTGTTTTCAATACTTACTCTATCTATTTATTAAAATTTATTATTTTATCTAATCAATTACACACTTCAATTCATCTACTAAATTTATGTTATTATATAAATGTATTTCTCCTTATTAATTTTGTCTATTTATTAATATTTATTATTTTATCTCATCACCTGAATAAATATTATAATATTTTATTAACAACTGTAATATAATTTGACTATTATTAATTTATGTATATTATTTAAATACGTTTATCAATATAATAACTACTTTCAATTTATTTACATTAATTTTAATAATATTTTTAAAACAGTAAATAACTTATATTTAAAACTAAATTCACTATCATTTTATACTAAATTTATAATATTACATATATTTCTTAAATTTTTATTAAAACATACGTAAACTTTTAAAGTAGTGTCACAATTTTTTATAAATTTTTTTCAATACTTACTCTATCTATTTATTAAAATTTATTATTTTATCTAATTAATTATACACTTCAATTCATCTACTAAATTTATGTTATTATATAAATGTATTTCTCCTTACATATTTTCAACGAACATACTATATATTATAATATTAAACATCATAAATATCACAAAAATAACACAAATTTTAAAATTGATTCATACAATGTACATCACAATGTCAAATATATTTATAAAAAAAATAGTAAGTACATAAAACATCTAATATTATCACAATCTAACATACAATAATTTGAAATTAATTTATTCAAAATAAAAATTAATTAGATTACATACCTTCAAAATGATTTCAAATAAATAATGCACAAAAATCAAAATCAAAGTGTCGTCCCAACGTCAGAATATCTTCACAAAATAAAATAAAAAATAATATAAGAAAATATTTTGAACATACAATATATAAAAAAAAAAATCAAATACAATTAAAAAATTAAATGACATACCTTGAGAATAATAAAAACAAGTCGCAGAGAACACCACAATACAAAAACTTAGAAGTCACAACAAATAATTTCAAAAAGTGTATTATGCAAAAAAAAATCTATAGAGAAGCTGTTGTAACAAAAATAAGGAGGACCATTGAATTTATAAACGGACGCGTGGTTTAACGATGGTTATTAACTGTCGTTAAACCATACAAAAACCGTCGCTAAATGGGTTTAACGACGGTTTATTGAAAAACCGTCGTAGCTTATAACTTTAACGACGGTTTTTTCTAAAACCGTCGTTAAACTACACGAAAACTGAGTAACGTTCCGAATTCTGAACGTTATAACTTCACGACGGTTTGCTTTTAACCGTCGTTAAATAACGACGGTTTATCGAAAAACCGTCGTAAAATTACGACGGTTTACCGAAAAACCGTCGTAAAATTACGAAGGTTTTATTTCTAACCGTCGTAAAAGCACGACGGTTTTCTATAAAACCGTCGTAATGTCTGTAATAAATTTCCTTTACCCCGAGTCGACGCAGATGACCACGGTTAGATCTTAACTGTCCGTATGTAACGACGGTTTTGTGTGAAACCGTCGTTAAAAATGGATTTAGAGACGGTTTTTTGTGACCGTCGTTAAACACCCGTCGCCATTTCCCTCTTTTCTTGTAGTGTAAGCCAAGTATAACGACAGTTTTCAAACCATGGTTATAAAAATGATCTTAATGACGGTTTCTCAAAAACCATCGCTATATAAAGATGGTTCATATGAACCATCATTACATAACAACGATTTACATGAACCGTTGTGTTTTTACTAAAGTTCTTTTAGAATCATCATTATTTAACGACAGATAAATATGAATCATCTTGGAAAAAGTGACTGTTTATGGAAGTCAGTGAGATTTAATGATGATTTATCAGTAACCGTCGTGACTGAACAACGATTTAACAGAAACTATCACAATAAATTAACCGTTCATCGCTATTGGAGAATTAAATTTTAACCAACATGTATAGAGTACACAACAGAAGCAAGATCCTGCCTGTGATCACCGGAGTCCTAGGAAAAATTGGCCTCATCACTGAAACTGCTATTTTATTTAAGTTCAGATGAATGCGGGTTAGACTCTTTAGTGCTATCTGAAAACGTATAAATAAAGGGGTGAATTTACATAACTCAGTGAGTAAATATAGCCTATTATAACTGAAACAGAACACGCCGTATGTACGAGTTTTTCATAAATAGAAAGTATGAAAAAATATAACGTTATCTAAATCAATATAAATAACAACAAATTAAAGCTTTAAAGTGGCTAAATTTAATTAAGAGAAGTTCTGAAATCTTGAGATTTAATATAATAAACAATAATTTCAAAGTCAAATAAGAAAATAATTCTTTATAAAAAAATGTTTAGACGATGATTCAAAGTAAAACCATTATCATTTTATAACCAAGCACATAGCTTGGTAAGGGCAAA
Source organism: Gleditsia sinensis (assembly GCA_037074535.1). Classification (NCBI taxonomy): domain Eukaryota; kingdom Viridiplantae; phylum Streptophyta; class Magnoliopsida; order Fabales; family Fabaceae; genus Gleditsia; species Gleditsia sinensis. The sequence continues at coordinate 19,230,883 of CM073475.1, forward strand.
TCACTACATACATGTTTTATCCTAACCACATAGCAACGGGATGGGTAAATCATCACATTTTCATCATTCATATCATAAGGTTGGGAAGAACTCTCCTCAACTCCTGAATTTTTTCATATGATGATTGTTCCAAGCACACAGCAATAAGACGGATAAATCACCACATTTTTATCATAGGTAACCAGGCCAAATGCCACTGACTATTGAAAGAGACATTTCTCAACTCCATACTTATTTACAATCTAATTTTCATGTACCCTTTTGCACAAAGGACTAGTAACTCCCTTGCTAATTAGGGTTACATGATACACCACGGCTAACTATCTCTATCGCTAACTAATAGTATTTATATCAATGGTTCTTTCAAAACAAACAAGTTTTATAAACAAAATATAAACTGAAAGAAAAAGTGAAAAACATGAGGTTAAAATTCTTTTTAAGACAAAACATATCCCTCCATTCCAAGAGGTTCTTCGTATAGAGTTCTAGCGTAGAAATTCATTTCTCAAAATTAGAAATATAACATTTCCATTCTGTTCAATATCAATGACACATTTCAAACTCAAATACAAATTCAATTTCACCATATCCATGAAATAGTGAGGTATCATTTATAACACAAATTATATGAAATAATATGAGAGATGATACAATTATAAGATTCAATAAAGTGTAACATAACACCATATTTTTATTATAAATTCAAGAGGGACTTATTATAGGCATGTTCTGCATGTCCTATAACTTCTAAGAATATAAATCAATGTAAACAATGAGTATGCTAGGAGAAAATTAAGTTTATATAAAACTATAAAAAATAGAAATCACTCTTGAAAGTTCTAGTAATACATAAATCAAGTAAAAAAATTGAAATTTAGTTTATGCTATTCACAATTAAAAACTTATTTTAAAATGCATGGGCATGAGAGAGATTTGAAAAGGCGTTATAGTAAACCATACTCATTCACAATTTAAGGATTCATGGAGGGCAACCATTTTCCTTTCACTTCCAATGTTCAAGCTACTAAGCGAACTTTTCAACTTGGTTAGGATTTTCTTCGAGACCTATGATACAACATCACATAATCGTCATTCCTACATAGCACACAATTACCATGCTATGAGTCTAACATTTCATCACATACAAATCTATATTTCTTTCAATACCAAGCCTTTTAGTTCTTACATCAATTTGGCCAAAGATCTATACTTCTCAATCTAACACCAACTTATAATTTTACATGCATTTCCAATTTCTTTAATAGCTAATTTATAATCTAAAATTGAAAAATTTCTCTTATACTGTCCAAATTTCTAACCCATACATATACCAACTTTAAGATTTCAAACTAATAGCTTCTTAAATGCATTTGTCTAATCTAATCCAATTAATTAACAATTCCATGCAGCTTCAACTTAGAACAAAATACATATGGAATCATTTTCGCAGGTACTATTCACGCAAGCAAAAATACGGTTTCCAATTACTGTTCACTAAAGAACAATTGGCAAAATTAGAATACCAAATCATGTTATTTAATTGTGAAATTTATCATACAACCAATACTCTATATTCTTAACAAAACCCCTAACTTAATTAGAAGTTCGAAAAACCATAAAAAATCTAGCATTTTAGAAACATTACCTATCGCGTTATTGTTCACAATTTTCGGTGAACTTTCCGTGAGTTTTCGACGAAATTAATCGGTGGATTTTGATACTCTCTTCACCACAAGTCTAATAGTACCTCCGACATCTCAAACGGATGTATAGATTGGGAGATATCTTAGAGAGAAGTTGAGAAGTATAGAGAGAAAGAAAGAAGAAGATTGAAATCTCCTCTTGCTACTTGAGCCTTTTCTATTCTTTTTTTCTTAACTTATTATTATTATTTAATAATTGAATAATTGATATTTATTATATGTGTGTGTGTGTGTGTGTGTGTGTGTGTGTATACACTACAAGAAAAACGGGGAATGGCGACGGGCGTTTAACGACGGTCATAAAAAATCGTCTCTAAATCCAAGTTTAACGACGGTTTATTAACCGTCGTTAAAGTTAGACACCTAACGACGGTTTTCCAAAAAACTGTCGTGAAATACGGACGGTTAAGATCCAACCGTGGTCATCTACGCCGAAGGGAAATATTTGACGGACATTACGACGATTTTTATAAAACCGTCGTCAAATTACGACGGTTAGACATAAAACCGTCGTGATTTAACGGCGGTTTTCATAACAACCGTCGTTATTTCACGACGGTTTAATTAAAACCGTCGTGAAGTTATAACGTTCGGAATTCGGACCGTTAGTCGATGTTCGTGTAGTTTAACGATGGTTTTAGGAAAAACCGTCGTTAAAGTTACACGTTACGACGGTTCTTTTTAGAAACCGTCGCTAAACCCATTTAGCGACGGTTTTTGTTCGATTTAACGACGGTTATTAACCGTCGTTAAACCGCGCCTTTGTCTATAAATTGGAAGGTCCCCTTTATTTTTCTTACAACAGTTTCTTGATAGGAGTTTGTTCATAATATACTCTCTGAAATTATTTGTTGTGCTTTTCAAGTTTTTTTACTGTGGTGTTCTCTCCGACGTGTTTTATTTACTCTCAAGGTATGTCATTTAATTTTTTAATTGTATTTGATTAATTTTTTTTTATATTGTATGTTCAAAATATTTTCTTATATTATTTTTTATTTTATTTTGTGAAGATATTGTGACGTTGGGACGACACTTTAATTTTTGATTTTTGTGCGTTATTTATTTGGAATCATTTTTAATGTATGTAATTTAATTAATTAGATTTTGAATGAATTTATTTCAAATTATTATATGTTAGATTGAGATAATATTAGATATTTTATTTACTTACTACTTTTGTTATAAATATATTTGTCATTGTGATGTACATTATTGTATGAATCAATTTTAAAATTTGTGTTATTTTTGTGATATTTATGATGTTTAATATTATAATATATAGCATGTTCGTTGAAAACATGTAAGGAGAAATACATTTATAGAATAACATAAATTTAGTAGAAAAATTGAAGTGTGTAATTGATTAGATAAAATAATTAATTTTAATAAATAAATAGAGTAAGTATTGAAAACAATTTTTTAAAAATTGTGACACTAATTTAAAAATATACGTATATTTTAATAAAAATTTAAGAAATATATATAATATTATTAATTTAGTATAAAATGATAGTGAATTTTGTTTTAAATACAAGTTATTTACTGTTTTTCAAATATTATTAAAATTAATGTAAAAAAATTGAAAGTAGTTATTATATTGATAAACGTATTTAAATAATATACATCAATTAATAATAGTCAAATTATATTACAGTTGTTAATAAAATAGTAAAATATTTATTCAGGTGATCAGATAAAATAATAAATATTAATAAATAGACAAAATTAGTATTAGGAATTAGTTTTAAAAAAATAAAACTCATTTAAAAATACACATAATTTTTAAAACATGAAAAAAAATTTACAATAACATAATTTTAATATGTATGCTAGTAGTGTAATAATTTTTAATGAATTAATAATAACATAAATTGAAAGTAGTTATTATATTGATAAACGTATTTAATTAATATTCATAAATTAATAATAGTCAAATTATATTACAGTTGTTAATAAAATATTAAAATATTTATTCAGGTGATGAGATAAAATAATAAATGTTAATAAATAGACAAAATTAGTATTATGAATTAGTTTTAAAAAAATAAAACTCATTTAAAAAAACACGTAATTTTTAAAAAAGGGAAATAAATTTATAATAACATAATTTTAATATGTATGCTAGTAGTGTAATAATTTTGAATGCACTTTATTGTTACACTAGATTCTCTATTAAAGAACTAACAAGATTTTATATGTAATTGAGTAGAATTATTCTTGAATATATGGCCCTTATATGGGCCACAGATTTTTTTTTAAATAGGGAATTGAAATTTCAATTCCTTATCTGAATTCGTTATAATTTTTACCATGTAAATACTATAATTGAAATCTTTGCGGCAGCTGTAAAATAATATTATAATTTTTTGCTGCTAGGGGTTTTTTCTTTCCAAAAAATTTACATTCGTAGAAATTCGATCATGAAACTCATTATTTTAATTAATTACACTAGATTATCTATTAAGGAACAAACAAGATCTTAAATGTAATTGAGTAAAATTATTCTTCAATATATGGCACTTGTATGGGCCACTAATTTTATTTTTTCAGATAGGGAATTGGAAATTTCAATTCCCTATAAGAGTTCGTTAGAAATTTTATTGTGTAAATACTATAATTAAAATTGTAACGGCAGATGTAAAATCATAATTCAATTTTTTTTCCTGCTAGTGGCTGTCTTTTCCAAAAAATTCAGATTCGTAGAGATTTGATCATTAAACTCATCCTTTTAATTAATGACAATAACGAAGATTTTTTATTTAGTGCTTCATTAAATGTCTATTATCATAAAATTTGTCAAAAATATTTTACATGTAAAACATTTTACACCTCTTCAAAATGTGTTGTGTTTTATGCACAATCAATTGCAAATCCCTTCTCATGTAAAATAGTCATGTTTTCTTTTAGTTCAGATTAAGAGTTATTTAAGTTAATTGATATCTAAATTCATAAATATTTCAGAAATGGATAAATCTTGGATCAATAAACCTCGACATTCAATAGAGTACCTAAATGGTTTAGACGGATTTTTGGAATTCGCAAATGCTAACTCTGGGGTCGAAGGTAGAATAATATGCCCCTGCCCAAAGTGTAGATTCAAAAAATGGCAACTCATCGAGGTCGTGCGCCAACATTTGATCGTCAAACCATTTCCGGAGGGATACACTTTTTGGAGTTTGCATGGAGAAATGATTACAGAAGAACCTACTGTAGGACATGCTATAATGCCAATTGAGGTCTCAGAACCCATAGTTCGAGATGACCCTGTCCAGAACATAGTCCGTGATGCATTCGGGATTCACCCCGAAAATGAGAGCATCACTTCTGTGGATATGCCAGATCCGCAGTCAGCAGAAAGGATGGATGATAGTGTCAAATATTTTTATGAGTTACTGAAAGATGGTGAACAACCGCTCTATGAAGGGTGTGAAAAGTATTCAAAACTGTCTTTCTTGGTGAAGTTGTATCACATCAAGTGTTTGTGCGGCCTAAGCGACAAAGCAATGTCGATGGTACTTGAGTTGCTTGTCGATGTATTCCCAGATGCCAAGATTCCGCCTTCATTTTACGAGGCTAAAAAAATCATTAATAAGTTGGGGTTGAACTACAAAAAAATTCACGCATGTCAGAATGATTGTATGTTATACTGGGGTGAGCATGAAAGTAGAGAAACTTGTTGTAAGTGCTCAGCACCAAGGTGGAAACCGAAACAAAAGGGGGAGAAGCGAAAAAAGGTGCCTAATAAAATTCTTAGATACTTTCCAGTTAAGCCAAGATTGCAGAGGTTGTTCATGTCTTCTAAAACTGCTGAATTTATGAGATGGCATTATGAAGCCAAAATTTCTGACAGCATCATGAGGCATCCAAAGGATTCTGAGGCATGGAAGATATTTGATCTTCTGAATCCTCAATTTGCATCAGATCCGAGAAATGTTCGTTTGGGCTTTGCAACAGATGGTTTCAATCCATTTGGAAACCTATCTACAAGTTACAGTATATGGCCAGTTCTGCTGATTCCGTACAATCTTCCTCCTTGGATGTCTATGAAACAGAGTTCATTCATGTTGTCAATGATAATTCCAGGGAAAAAAGCACCGGGGAATGATATAGATGTGTTTTTACAGCCACTAATTGAAGAGCTGAAGGAGTTGTGGGTTGAAGGTGTTAAGACGTACGATGCATTTGGCAAAGAAATGTTCAATATGCATGCAGCTCTTTTGTGGACAATCAGTGATTTTCCTGGCCTTGGATGTTTATCAGGCTGGAATACTCATACTGGATTAGCCTGTCCGTACTGTAACTTTGACTCTACTCCAGTCCGTCTCCCTCACAGTCGGAAGTGGTGTTTTACGGGACATCGCCGCTTCTTATCTCCGGGTCACAAATTCAGGCTGGCCCGCAATAGGTTTGACGGAAAAGAGGAAAGAAGAAACCCTCCTCCGCAACTGAGTGGTGTAGACATTTTCCGACAAGTCCATGATATTGAAGTTGTCTTTGGAAAAAATGTGGAAACTGATGTTAGGACTCAACAACGACGTTCCCGAAGTCAGGGTTCGGTTGATGCTGGAACTCAACAATGGCGTAAGAAAAGTATATTTTTCAAACTTTCGTATTGGATAAATAATATGTTGCGTCATAATCTTGACGTAATGCATATTGAGAAAAATGTCTGTGATAACATCATTTACACTTTACTTAATGATTCCGGCCGTTCAAAGGATCACGTAAACGCGCGGAAAGACTTAAAGGAGTTTGGTGTGAGGCCTGAGCTGTGGCCTGATGATGGCGGTAAATATCCACCTGCTTTGTTCACGTTGACAAATGCGGGCAAAGAAGTATTTCTGAAAATACTTAAGAATGTATCTGTGCCTGACGGTTATTGCAGTAATATCTCCAGATGTATTGATGTAAGACAACGTAAGATCGGAGGACTAAAAAGTCACGACTGTCATATCCTTATGGAACAAGTGTTACCATTAGCCATAAGAAAGACACTGCCGAAGCCGGTATCTGCAGTTCTGATCGAGTTTTGTTCATTCTTCCGGCAACTGTGCTCCAGATTTTTGAATGTTAATGAACTTGATCAACTTTAAAATCGAATCATTATGACGCTGTGCCATCTTGAAATGTTATTTTCGCCGTCTTTCTTTACAGTCATGGTGCACTTGACTGTACATTTGGTCATGGAAGCGAAGTTAGGAGGACCAGTCCAATATCGTTGGATGTATCCCGTCGAAAGGTAAAACATTAAAAACACAGTCTGTCCAATTTCTTGCATTATTGTTAATCCAATTTTATTCATTTAATCTATGTTCTCTAGATACTTGGGTAAACTTAAATCTTTCGTGCGGAATAGAGCAAGGCCAGAAGGCTCAATAGCAGAGTCGTATATTGCAGGAGAAGTTTTGTTATTCTGTTCCAGATACATAGATGGTGTTGACACTATCTTTAATCGTCCTCCTCGTGTGGATGATCGACTCGATGTTGGGACGTCTGACAGGAGTTTGTTCCCACCAATAGGAAGACCAGTTGGTGGATTTGATTATTTCACCATTTCTCCCCGGGAAAAATTGCAGGCTCATCGGCATGTCTTAACAAACTGCAAAGAAGTTGATCCTTACTTACAGTAAGTTAACTCACACTTAGCTACATGATTATACAATTTTTCTTCCTGTGTAGCATTAAGTGTTTAGACAATGTTTTCTCAACAGGGAATTTAGAGACTATGTACGGCATAGTTTAAGAAGTCGGACGCGATCATCTACCGAGATAGACAAAAAAGTTCACAAAGAATTTGTCTCTTGGTTTTCGCGTCGTGTAAGTATTTCAACATGATCGCATTTAATTCATATGTTAAATATGAGTACAACTCATCCTGTATTCGTTTTCCAGATCGCAAATGATGCCGATGGATCGCAGTGTGCTGATTTAAAATATCTCGCACTTGGTCCACTAGATAGAGCACGTCGATACAGTGCTTACAATGTCAATGAATTCAAATTTCGAACTTTAGAGCGAGACCAAGGAATGACATCTCAAAATAATGGAGTTTACGGTACTTTCGGGACGAGGAGTTATGCAAGTACTAGTGATACGAATATGCAATTTGGTGGCGTCCCGTATTATGGAAAACTATTGGACATTGTCGAGTTAAACTACCATGGCCATTTTACAGTCGTATTATTTAAGTGTATGTGGGCCAACACAACTACAACGAGAGGAATTGCAATTGATGACTTCGGGGTGACATCGGTTGATTTTTCTCGGTTGATTCACACTGGTGAAAATGATGACGACGAACCATACATCCAGGCATCTGAGGCTCATCAAGTATACTATGTACAAGATGAGTTGGACAAGAACTGGAGTATAGTGATGCATTTAAAACCCCGTGACTTATACGAGATGGGCGATGATGATGAAAATCTTATATACGAGAGCGATCCGTTACATACGCAAAATTTAGAAAGATTGTTTCCAGAAGAAGAAGTTAATTTATACTTGTTACGGTATTAGTTTTGTTGTTGCCGCCTATTTATATATATTTTAGACTACTCATAATTACTGTACTATTTTATTTATTTCCATCACTTTTATTAGGCAAAATTTATTTTATAATTGTTTTATTACTTTCATTTTGCCAGTAGCGGTGACGATGAAGAAGGTTAGATCAGACATGGCAGGGGCGTCCAGTTCTCAGACTCCCACGCCCCGTGCGGCGATCAGTGAGGGCGGAGAGCCCATTATGGAGTCGGAGGCTGCCGCATCATCAGTCCCTCTTAGCGACTCCCAGCCATTGGATTCGCAGGCTGTCCCCTGCACACTGCCCCCACCCGACGCTCAGGCACCGGATGACGATTATTCGTTCGATTTTGAGGCTATCTTTGGCGGTGTAGAGGCGGAGCATCAGCCCGGTGAGCAGGAGCGCAGACGCAGGAGGAGTTGGACAGTTGATGTAGTTGGTGAGTATTGTAATCATGTACACTTTATGCACTTAATAATTTTGTCTTAGTAATATAATATATAATTGTCACTAATTATTTTGATAGACGGGACCGGGCACACGACGTCCAAACAGTTGACTGTCCACGACGTATGGGTCCTGTCTGAGCAGTCAAAGGTGGTTGTCGAGTTAAACGACAACCACCAGCCTATCGGAGACAGTGGCGGTTTGCTCGGTGTCTTCCTCGGCACTATCGGGGATAACTTTCGGTTATTCCCGATCTCTTACAGGGATTGGAGGAGCATTCCTCAGCAGTCGAAGACGAATGTCTTCGTAAATAATATTCAGGTATGAAAACATATATCTTTTGTAATTAATTATATTTATTCGTAATTTATATATTATTTATGTGTAACTAATTTTTTAATTTCGTTTGCAGACACATTTTATTGTGACGGATCAACACAAGAAACTGATCATGCAGTCGCTAGGAGCGAAATGGAGATCAGCACGATACAATATATTTCACCTGGCGTACGATGGTACGAAGACCAGAGATCAGTTGCGGAGTGAAGTCCCGACAGGCATCCCACCTGATCAGTGGGCAACTTTCGTAGACTATCGCCTAAACGCGAAGTCTAGGGTAAGTTGTTAATATATATATTTTTAAAATTTAACTTTTAAATATTGTCACTAATTATTTTTCCTATGTGATTAATTAGGATGTGGCTGCGAAGAATAAACGGAACAGAAGACAGCTGACAATGCCACACACTACTGGATCGAAGAGCCTTGCACGCAAAAAGGCGGAGATGGTAAGTTTAAATCTATAAATATTTTGTTTTTTTAAATGTTTATAAGACTATAATCACAAATTGATTGATTAATCATTTTAATATTCAGGAGATTAAGCTTCAGGGTCCAGTGACTCGTGGTGATGTATGGACGGCAGCTCATAAAAGAGCTGACGGATCGTACATCAACGACGAAGCTCGGGCTGTTGCGGTGATTAATAAAATCTTATCAACCTTAAGTGGATAATTATTTAATTTTTAATAATGTTTAATATTATTAATTTCCTGTTATTGAATGTTAGGAGAAAATTGCTTCGATCCAGCAGGAGGACAGCTCGTCCCAAGAGCTCTCGACGGCCGATTCACTTGCGAGAGCTCTTGGCACTAAGGAGCACTCCGGCCGCGTTCGAGGATTTGGGTTGGGTGTTTGCCCAACTCAAGTCTTCGGCCGTAGTTCGTCTGGGTCGAACTCACAGTCTGGGCCGTCATACCACGACTTACAGAGTGAAGTGGAGCACCTGAAGACAGCTATGCAGGAGCGGGACGTCGAGCAGCAGCGCCTGAAGACAGCTATGCAGGAGCGAGACGCTGAGCTCCAGCGACGAGATGCTGAGCTCGCAGCACGCCAAGCACAGATGGAGGCTGCTATGACGTTCCTGCTACAAAAATTTCAGGGTCAGCTGCCACCTGAAATTTCAGGACTTCATAGTCCCCGGACCCAGGGTAACATTTTAATACATAAAAATTGTTGGTATAATTTTGTTTATTTTAATAACATTCAAAATTTTAACAAACAAAATTGATTTTTTAGGACCCCAGCGATCGTGGTAGTGGGCATCAGCGTGATCAGCATTCGTAGGGTCCAGAAACTTGATTTAGTTATTATATTTGTATATGTAATTTCGTCACTTTTGTTACTATTAATTTTCTGTATATAATTTTTTTTTATATACAGATTCATTATAATTCAATAATTTATACATCTTTAGTATTTAGTTAATAATTCAAACGTTTAATTATTATATAATAAAATAAAATATATAAAATTTAATTTAGAAAATATTAAAAATATAAATTAATTTTTATTTTACATAAAAATTTAATAATCAAAACAGCATTAGTAGTTTTATGAATAGTATAAAATATTATATTTTAAATTACAAATAAAATTGTTATAAAAATTTTAATTAATTTTATTAATAAAAAATTAAAAAATAAATAGAAATAACGACGGTTTTTGCTCAAAACCGTCGTTATAATTAAAAAAAAACGAAATAACGACGGTTTTTTGTTAAAAACCGTCGTTATATTTAAAATTAAAAATTAAAAATAATTATCAACGGCGGTTTATAACCGTCGCTATGTCTGGTTTAACGACGGTTTTTATAACCGTCGTTAAATCAGACATAGCGACGGTTATTCTCACGGTTGATAAAATCGTCGTTAGACCTAGAGTTCCACGACGGTTTACAAACCGTCGTCAATGGGCTTAACGACGGTCGGAACCGTCGTTAAACCTACTAAAAAATCGCCGTAATGCCGCGGTTTTGTTGTAGTGATATATATATTGTTTTTCATCCTAAACAATCCCAAAAATTTTAAAAAATTATATTCTTACAAAAATTTAGTTTCACTTTTAAATCATGACTTTTCTTGATAAAAATTTTAATAAAACAAATCACAATATAAATATATATTCATGTACATTAAAAGAAAGAATATTTATATAAAAAAATTTATTTAGAGCCAAATATAATTATTTTAGGCAAAACAAAAAATTATTTTAATTAAAAGTATATTTGTCCTAATAAAACATAATCATTTAATATATATATATATATATATATATATATATATATATATATATATATATATATATATATATATATATATATATATATATATATATATATATATATATATATATATATATATATATATACACTTATTTATAGAAAAAAATTATTATTAAAATTTTTTTTTTACGAAATATTACTGTTCTTCTTCCTTATTCTTTTTTTTTTGTACTAGTTGTTTTATTATTGCATTGTGGTAGCTAATAGTGTTTTGAGAATCAACATGATTTCCTAAGACTAGTTAGCGATTTGGTTCTTGTAATGCAAGAAAGTGATCTAATCAAGAAACTGAGAAAGTGATTCTTCTGTTTGTTAACTTTGCATGTTCCACAACCACAGGAGATTGAATTTTTAATCTGTATCTCTGTTGTTTGAGTTTGCTTGCATTGGCTCTGACAAGTAAGTGAAATTGGCATCGTGTTCTTTGCTATCCTCTAATGAACTAAGATAATTATGTATCCATTTTGAATACTAAATGTTGTTTTTGTAATAGTTTCTTCTAAGAAGAAAATGTTTATAAGAAAGTATGTCCAGTCGTCCACATATGTTTATAATCCATGGAGCATAATAGTTATATAGCTCATAAATTTAACACAGATCTGCTCAATTTTTAGACAGTCTCGCAAGTTTTTTTTTTGGACCTTATTTGTCCTTGCTTGTTGTACTAAGCCCTTTTTTTGTGCTATCTGGTTCAAGTTTTCGTGGAATACAGATGTCTTAATAAGGTTTGGAAGGGAAAGTTGTCTGAAGCTAAGACCAGCGAAAATTATGTAAAGATCCAGGAAACTCAAGTATGAACTGTATTATTTTGCTTGTTGGTTATACTTAATCTGCTACAATTAATGCATAATTTTTTCTGGACATTAGTTAATTTAATGATTTTATGCAGCAGGACATGGTAGTGCTTTATGAATCATTGCAACTTGCTGACAAGTGTATACTTAATTCCTTTTCTGGATATGTCATGCGCAATTGATGGTATTCCTATCACATTTTTTTATATTCATATATGCATACATTATTGCGTTTATAATTCTTTTATGAAAAAATTATATTTTAGTCCAAAAATGTTTTTATTTTAAAAATAATTAGTCCGCAAGCTATATTTGATCCATATTGACCTTTTAAAATAGGCCTGTTTTGGCCTTTATTTGAAGTGTTTTTATCAGAAACAAAATTAATTTTTCTTGGTGGTTAGAAGGATAAGCTCTAATTTTCTATTTTTCTCTTCGGCTTTTATATTGAATAAATTAGTTTTAATAATTAATATTTTTTTTCAACACTGCAAAATAAGCTCTTAATGTTGATAAATTCCGTCTAGATAGTTTATATATATTATTGTTGTTGTTCTAAACAGGTTAAACCCGATGTACTAAAGACGAAGAATCTCCTACTGTTCATTTCTGGCCTTCACAATATCGAACAGGAGATTAAGGTTCTCAAAGCGAGGCAGTCTTAAAAGACAAACAGAACTATCAGATATTGTTGGAGAAAGGTGAAGGTAACCCCAAAGACAAAAAAATGTTTGAGCAGTTGAAATCTAGGATGCCATGGTATGTGTTGCAGAACTTATCGGCCATAAAAGGAAAGAAACACCTTGAAATGGAGTGGCTTTACTACACAACCAGGAAAAACTACTTGTACATCTTAGACACACAGATACATAATTACATAGAAAACACCCAAATTTATTATAGCTAAACTTGAAGTTAATTTCCTCAAGGTATCCCTTTCCTCTTCAGAACCGGGGTAGTCTCACTTTTAGCGTTCTATGTCCCATGCTGATTACGGATCCTATGGCAGCACCTGTAGCTCTCAGTCCCAATCTCCATTTTCATCTTACAGCTAGGCTCTTGGCAATAAATGGGGATCGGAATACCTGAGCGAATGTTGCTAAGTTGGAAAGAGAGGCAGTGATCAAGAGGAACCTCTAAGAGCTTGCCTTCGTAACAGTCTGAGCGCTTGCGGTAATAATAGTCCACAAAAGCTTTGCCGAAGTCTTTATGTTCTCGCACGTTCAGCTTCCACTCATCGAAATTCTTCAGCACAATCGTTGTCAAGGGGTCGTAGTCTTGAACCAGCACGTCCTCCCCTTTGCTCACAAGAGACCATCCCTTTTCGTTCTTGGCGGAAAGCAAAGTTTGAATGCGTCCAAGCTGTGAGTCTTTCTCGTAGTTGTCCTTCTGCACTTTGCCCAGGAACGAGTTGGTGATGTTCTCCCAGAATTTAGAGGCGTCAACCTTTCCCAGGTTGAAATTCTCTATTACTGTGTTAGCTTCCTTGATGATGGAGTCCTTTTTTCATGTCGTCTAACACTTAGCAAAAATTTGCAGTCGCTGCATCATCTTTGCCTCCATAGATGAATATGTACCTCTCCCCTTTAATCTGATGTTCATAGAAATTGCACAATCAGTTTGTAGGAAAATAAAGAAAATTGGAAACTAAAATGACCGTTTGTTTGGTTCGAAAATAAATTTTATTTCTCATAGCATGGGACAATTCCCTCATCCTCATTCTCATAGGGCTGCGCGGATTCACTGCGGTCCACATATTTGTAAAATTGTACAAGATTTTAAGTAAAATTTATGTAAATTAAATAAAATTTTGTAATATCAAAACAATTTGAAGTAGACATTCAAAAAAACATATAGTCTACATTGTAAGCATACATTATTTATTCGTACAGGTATTAAATAATTAAAAAATAAATCAAAGCTATCTTAATAATTTTAATTTGACAGAGTCACTTCGGAATCAGAAGTATGATCCTTATCTTGTCCATATGCTCTAGAATCTAGAGAAAGTGATTCTACAGCCCCCTCCCAAACTCGTCGCAAGGGAGATCGCCCGTGTGGAGCAATCCCATTCGTATTTCCACCAATAGGAAAATTTGACATCTACAGAGCAAAAAATCCATCGGATTCGAACTCAAGCCTCACTTATTTGCAAAATTCATATTATGACATTCAACACAAATAAAAATAAAGTTTCTTGAAACATTAACGTAAAATTTGTTTAAAAAAATTTTCCTTTCCTAATAAACCAAAGATAGGAAGCTTTGGAAGATGTGACAGTTTGTACTCACCCATTGTTCAATCTCTGGGTAAACTGCTTGGTCGCTTGCCAGAACCATTTCCAGTTCAGTGATAGTTCTTCCTCACGCTCGGGTTGGAAAAGGAAGGCTAGACTCTCCCATACGAAGATCATGTACAATGCATTTCTGTGGATCACTTGCCCTCGAGAGTTGGTGACCACGACGATACGCTTGCCCTAGCACTACAAGAAATTTGACTTTCGGTGGCGACTTTTTTCGCCACTGAAAGTTTAAAAATCGCCACTAATACCTTTTCGTGGCGACAATTTGCCACTAAAAAGTCGCCACCTATGCGACCGTCACTAAAACTTTCAGTGGCGACAAAAATAATGTCGCCACCAATAATTATATCTTCGGTGGCGACATTTATGAGCGCCACAGAAACTTCCTTTTTAGTGGCGACATTTCTGGCCACCAAAAAAATTTTTTTGCCACTAAAACTTAAAAAAATCGCCACTAAAACCTATTAATTATACTTTTAGTGGCGACTTGTGTGGTCGCCACTGAAAGGTCTTCAGTGGCGACTTGGGTAGTCGCCACTGAACAACTTTCAGTGGCGACTACCCAAGTCGCCACTGAAGATCTTTCAGTGGCGACTACACAAGTGGCCACTGAAACCCTTGAAACGTCTTCAGTGGCGACCATATAGGTCGCCACAGAAACCCCTAACCCTAAAGTCTTCAGTGGCGACCACGAAAGTCGCCACTGAAACAACTGCAGTGGCGACAATCATTGGCGACAATCATAGTCGCCACTAAAAAGTTTTTAGTGGCGATTAAATTTATCGCCACTAAAAATAATTTTTTTTTATAGATTATCACGAAATCCCAATTTTAGTGGCAACAGAAAATAGTCGCCACTAAAAGTTTTATTTAAATTTTTTTTATTAAAATTTGTGCAATTGATATTATAAAATTATTTATATTTTTTTATTTAATTTTATATTTTATAATAAAAATGTAATAATATGTAAAAATAAAAACTTAAAAATTAATAAAATATTTTTATTTAATATATATATATATTACCAAGATCAAGCATAATTGTCATATACATAAATGAAAAAAAATCTTTTGTACAATCTAAAATGAGTATAAATATGATGTGAATTACATATAAAACACAAGAAAAAAATTATCATACTTGTCAAGAATTTGACTATAGTATAGATAAAGACAAGATTAAACATACTTTAAATACAATTTGACCATAGACACGCAATACATGCAAGTTTCGTGAAAATAAAATAAAAGACTAAATCCAATACAAATTGCATATATACAATGCATTTACGAAACTAAAAATCTATACATATTCCTTTTTTCACTAATAAAGTAGCAAGTCTTTAATATTATATACAAATCACTCTTAGTAATATCTCTTCCGTTTGCAATTGGCACAAATGACAACACTACTCCTATCATTCCTCAAGCACTGGTGGCGCATTAAACTCCACAAGTCCTTTTTCTTTCCAGAATCAACCTAAAAACAGGAAATAGCAAAAACAAACTGTCGTTGAGATGTTTAAAAATGCAATAGACTCACAAATCACAAACAATCATTTAGAGAAGTTAAAAATCTGTTCATATTTATTTTAAAATCAAATTGACCTAGATGGATATAAATATTACTTGGTTTTTGAGTTTGACTTTCTATAATTACTAGAATATTTTGATTTTTTTAATAACTATGATAAATTTTCTTTTAAATCATTACAAAAACATCACCAGTTATTTTTTGGAAACACTAAACAAATTTTCTCTTCACTCTACCAAACACATTTTTTAGTTTGAATAAAAATAAAAAACAGAAAACTAGCAAACCAAACAAATCCAAGTTAAACCAGTTATGGGGTTCTCACAAACATTTCCTTAAACAACAGTGAAAAATTATTACACCACTAATCAGATGCAAATTATATTCATGAGTTTCAAAAATATATACATCTAAATAATGAACTTCGTTAAAATAATTCTTAATTTAACAGATGAATTCAACAATGACAAGTTAAAAACATTGATAGCAATATAACACTCACAAGATGATTTTGCATCACAATACAATCGGTGCTGAGCTTCTTTAACAAGTCTAGAGGAAATCTGCGAGAAAGAAGTGAATATCAACTTGCATATGTCATATTAAAAGGGCCTAGAAATTTATCAAATTGACGATTGAAAACTCTAGAAATGCAATTATTACAATAACTAAGTCACATCCCTCTATAATAAAAAAAGAAGACACCGAATCAAATCTCAACTGCAGAAAACAAATCAAAATTGCAAGCACAAAAACAAGCCAATCAAGTCAGAAAAAACTTTACCACAATGATGATCAAAGTCAAGTACTATTGGGAAATTACACACTTAAAATTATTTAATTAAAAGATAACAATTACCCGATAAACTAGTTGGTAAACCCATTAGCTATAGGAATTGATTCAATATGTTATTTCAAATTTTCAACTTCCTTTGAGCCAAGTGTTTAAGAAAAATATTGTGATAGATTGTTTACCTATGGAATATACTTCCATCAATATTTATATTTTTAGTAAAATAAAGAGTTGTTGCCTAATTTGATGCACTAAACTCTTCAAGAATATTGTTGTCCTGTATGAAGAAAATGAGCACCCCTACTTGAGAAACAAAAAATAGTAAAACTTCATATGTATTATCAAAATTCAGAGCTTGTAAACCATTTTTAACATGTCATGAATGTTGTTCAAAATTTTCAGCAAAGATACAAAAGATAAAGCTCACAAGTTTATATAAGAGCTAATGTTTCAAGTGTCATGCGTGGAGCTATAAATTTGTGATCCAATAAAGATTATGAACAGCAATATTCACAAGGTAACATAAGAAGAAGACAATACGTAACCTATATTCCTTTCAAGAACATTAATAAGAAAAAAATATCCTTATGATTTCAATTTTGCATAGTGATGTTAACAGCAGATAACAAAGGAGGTTTATTTAATATGTCACAGTACTCAGTAAGAAATACAGAAAAATAAAAATAAGTGTAACACATCCCTTTACAAGAAGGCTTGACAAATCAAGTCAAACTCATGATCACTTGGCCACAAAGCTTAAGCTAGTAGCTGAAGGTCCATCAATAGTTTTAATTAAACTTTGGAAACAAGAAAGGCATTAGGTGGACAGAATAACCAATAGATGAAAATGTACAAGACTGAAATTTCAGTACCTTCAGCCATTACCATTTTTAGTACCTTCAGCCATTACTATTTTTATCATTTGCTCACATCATAAGGATACCCAGGTTGTTGTTCATACCTCTGTAAATCTTTTAAAAAGAGAGTTGCCCCCTGGAAGAAAAAATAAATAGAACATTATGAATTAGAGAAGAGATTAACATGGAAGAACATATACATAACTAGATGTCTTTTACAAAGGAAGGCTAACTGGCTGTATTATGTTTCCACCAGTATCATAACACCCAATACAACTTCGACGAAATAACGTGGCCCCTCTCTGGATATCTATAGTTTGGCCATTTGAAACTGTAGCAATGAAGAAGTCAAGAAGGATATAAGCAGTGGAAAAAAGTTACTTTACACAACATTAAAGGCAGCCTTTAGCCACTTGGTGCTGTTGAGAAACACAAGTAAATTACGAATTGACCACATAACCATCAAACCCATATATGATTGTTTGCAAACTATCTCAGAAGTTAGAACATAACAAGAGTGGCTATATAAAGAAAAGTGGGTGGCAACATATAATAGTAGAATAGTTTCTTACCCTTTTCAAATAGTTTAGATCATACAAATGATGGTAGAGATGACTTTAGATTATAACTTATGTTTTAGGCTCAAATTCAGATTTAGTTGGAGCATGCTTTCAACCATTTTCTCAAAATGAAAAAAATTTAACTTTTCAGGAAACAGGCAGGTTAGTGTCTCCTCTATTAGAGCCCATACTCACAAGTTATATTTAAAAAAACTCTAAAATTTCAGCATTTCATAAATAAAACCAAACATCAGAACTTCAAAATATAAGGTAAAGGAGACACAATGTATCTCACTTCTCATTGCGGCTTTTTCCATAACCTCGTACAAACCACCGGTTTCTTGAGCACAACATTGCATAGTTAGCGACATTTGCATTGATCACCAAATATATAAAAAGAAAAAGATTAATAATAGATTCCATAAAAGAAAACTCCTGGTTGGTGGACCAGGTGCAGTTATGACTAAATTAGTTCTAAATATACGAATGAGTTACTCTCCTGCAATGATGTAGCTTGTTCATCTTCTTCCACCTCCATTCCCACTAGTATCTTAACTTTCTCGAAGGCTTTGTTCACCTTTTCCATTATTTTCCCATTCTTTGTCAAGAAAATTGACATATAAAAGATCTATGAGAAATACCATAATAAAACTTAGGTTCAATTTTCAGAAATATTACAAACATAGACAAGACAATGTCTCTCTACTTTAGTATACATTAACATGATTTCAAATCTAACAAATGTTTGAGACAAATACCGTCTGTAAATAAAAACCAACACATATAACAATAAAGTCACATGAATCAATCAAGTCGGTGGTTCTCTTGGAGATGTTTGTGTTGTGTTAGCTGTAGATCCCGGTGCAGCACTACCAATAAGATTTATCGGAATTTGTCCCTATGCATAAACAATAAAATTATTTAAGAGAATTAGGATAAACAAATTATTTATAATACTGTGAAAGCATACATGAAGGTGGATTCAAATAGACCAACAAGTTAATAACTATACATTTATGCAGACATGCAATTACTAGAATATAATGGATTCATCAGTTTCAAGCTTTCCAGCTTAGCAATAGTAGCACGAAAAGGTTAGAAGTGCTAATAGCCTAGTGAGTGCGGTCAAGATTTAAAATCATAACCTTCTATCATGAAAGAAAGTAGGGTCTATCATGATCATCTGTCAGTGTGGCAACATAATTATAGTATGCCCAAAAAAATAACCAAATGGCTTACATGGGAAAGTCCTTATGCCAAAATTTAAATCAAGTTAGGCTAGTATATGAATGATTTGGGTTTAATTTATAACCATATTTGATTTACAATTTTTGTAGTTTCAATTACATAATGTAATTGAACCAAGCAAATCTTATCAAGGAATACCTGTTGGAGAGATGCGATAAGAGAAGCCATTTGTGATTGTAGCTTTTCTTCGAACTGTGTCTGTAATCTCTCTTCTCGAATTCTCATCTCTTCACGTACCTCCGCAACAACTTCTTCACGTAATTTCCTTTTCTGCTCTTGAATTTCTTGAGGTGTGATTCGATCAATGACTCTCTTGGAGGGAGGTTTCACACCGTATCCTTTACCGCGAAAGAACCCCGACCTTTGACCAAGTACTTAAGTCAATATTTCATCATTGCTTAAACGTGTCGTAGCATCTTCTTGAGATTGCTTGGCTATAATCTCTTGAAGTTGACCCTACAATCAAACAAAGCATACATTTGAAATAAAAATATGAATATAAATTACAATTTCTAAATAGAAATAAACGTTGCAGTAATTATACATGAACTTCTTGAGACTTTGTATCGGACCATATGACATTGCCTTCTTTAGTCTTACGTGTATGTTGCAGCTCCCATATTTCATCAATTGGTGCCTTCTCTCCAGTTTCAATATTTCTCTATTATAAAACATTATTGTTACTCAACGTGCACATAAATGTATACATGAAAGTACATTACTCTAAAATTTCACCGTTGATTCCTCAACTTCTGCAAATGATCGAGAACCGCACGCATGTTTTGTTGTTTGCTTAGCCCTATTCTTTGCATTTGTTGAGCTTTTGTCCTGAATTTAACATAAAATGAGCTTAGTGCATTTGGCATTGTACGTGTTACTAAAATGTGTTAATACAAACTACCTTAAATCCGTCTGATTCAAAATAACTGATCAGATGCCTCCAATCATCATCATGGACTCCAGGAGGAAGATTCGCGAGCCTTTCTTCATTAGTGTCATACAAAGAGTAGTGATCATGCAAGTTTGTCCTCCAAGTTCTGTAAGACCTTTGTGCAGTGGCATGAATAAATGCATCAAATCGTCGCTCCGAAGTTCTTCTGACCTCAAATTTTTCCTACAATAATAAACCCAAATGTGATAAATCTATTAAATGTATACTAACAATAGTGTGATAGACAAATATACTAGTTGTTACCTTCACTCTAATCAAAATCTGTTCTCCATATCCTTCCCAAATCTTGGTCCACTTTCTCACTTTTAATGGACATGTGCATCGTGTGATATACCCAATGTAGTTGACGATATCCCTCGATCCTTCACCTACGACTCGAAGGATCTCATCGGAGACTTCAACTACAATTTTCTGTCCATTTTTGGTCTTTTCATCCACGGTAAGGCATTTATAACTTCCCCGAACTTTTCTAGATGCACTGCAAGAAGCTGTTAATCAAATGATGATTGTTATTACCTTTACAGTGATCAATCTTAAGTAACACGTGTTCAATATTCTATATCTATACCTGCACTACTATTTGGACATCGAGAAGTCGGTGTGACAGGTAGTGCCTGGATTTCTTCATTGTGTGGCTGTATAGATACCTGTGGGGGTTCTTCGTTTAAAGGACCTCGCGCAACTACTTTATGTCCACGACCACCTCGTCCACCTCTTCCTCTTCCCACCATCGTCAAACCTACCTGTTGCATATAAATAGAGCATGTTGTCATTTTCACAATTAAATATGACATAAATGATTATAAAAATATAATAACTGCATGCGAATAATATAAACCAACAAGAAATTAAGCATATGTAAACATTTTACACTATATGATGTTTCACATTGAGTCTCCAGATAAAAATTCTCCTTCATCGCTTTCTTCATCCATAGTCTCATCTTCTTGATCATCATTGATGAAATTAACTTCTCTAACACTTGTACCCTCACTCTGATGGTTAAGGCTTTGAGGTTGCACGTCATCCCTATATAACACCACTGCAATATCATTTATGTCCTCAGTGTGAATAAATAAATTATGTTCAACCTCCTCTTGTTGGTAAGCATCTTCAGCAGACAATGATTCACCCTCATTATCTTGACGAGGCATGCTAAAAAGGTCACGGGGATTTGTTTTCACAACAACAAGCCAATCTTGATCAACCGTGTCATCTAAATAGAATATTGTTCTACTTGAGATGCCATGACAAATGGTTCATTTGTATTCAACGAACAACGGGTATTCACACTTGTATATCCATATCTGTCAACTTTATATCCTTTTCCTAAGTGAGCAACATCCCACCAATGACACTTAAAAAGATATATTTTCCTTTCTCCCACGTAAGAAAGCTCATAGATATCCTCAACGACACCATAATATTCCTTTTCAGGATTTGAATCATCCCCCTTAACTAAAACTCCACTATTTTGAGTTTTTCTTTGAGACTCTCGATCTCTTGTATGGAATCTAAATCCATTGATCAGAAATGTTGTGTACCTACATACAACTCTTTGAGGACCCATAGCTAAGCTAACAAGCTCATTGTCTCCTCGCTACTGTGAATCTGGCTTCATAACCTATTGAAAATTATAAAACATCTAAAGGTTATGACACATGGATTGACATATTGCATTGTAGGTGTAATTGAAAGACACTTACTTAATGATTAAACCATTGAGGAAACTCTGAGATGTGTCTCGAATCAACATTTGATATACGTGCTTGAAGCTCATTTTTATGCTCTCTACAACACATCATTTCATCAAATGAGTTTATTCTAGTAACAATTTAATTGCTAGAAACAATTTAATTGCTAGTAAAATATTGTATACTTACTCTATGAATGGCCAAACTTTTTTGCAATTTTGTAGTACGTATAGACAGGCTTGAGCAAATTCTGTATTAGATAAAGTAATCAATTTGGCAGCACCTCTCGGTTGCCCGCTTTGGTCAAATATTGACTCCCCATGAGCTGTCATGTTCCCATCATCATTCCTTGGAGTTTTATTAAACTTTGTTGAAATATTGCTCAAATATCTTGAGCAGAATGTGAGACTTTCATCTGCTAAATAGCCTTCAGCGATTGAGCCCTCGGGACGAGCTTTATTACGGACATATGATTTTAGTGTGTGTAAATACCTGTAAATGTGAATTGAAATAACTATGTTATCTATTAACAAATGAAACTAAATCCCAAGTATATGTCACATAGTTACCTTTCAATTGGATACATCCATCGGTATTGAACAGGTCCAGCAATCCTTGCCTCTCTTGCCAAATGAACTGGCAGATGAACCATGACATCGAAGAATGCTGGAGGGAACACAGTTTCTAGTTTGCACAAGGTTATGGCAATTTGTTTTTCTATGGAATTCAAATCTTCCATAGTTAAACACTTTGAGCAAAGAATCTTGAAAAATTGTGCCAACTCTATTATAGGATCACTCACTTCCTTCGGCAACAACCCACGTATTGCAATTGGAAATAGTTCTTGCAATAATATATGATGGTCATGACACTTCAATCCAAATATCTTTCTTTCTTCGACATTGACACACCTCGAAATATTTGATGAAAAAGAGTCGGGAACCTTTAATTGGGCCAAAAATTTACACACTTTTAACTTTTCTTGTGATGATAGCACATAAGATGCTGCTGGTAGCAAAATATTATTTCCATCATCAATAGGATGCAAGCCTGGCCTTATTCCCAAATCCACTAAATCGTATCGACTCTTCACTGTATCCTTCGTCTTTCCAGCCATTCCCATTACTGTAGAGAGAATATTATCCGAGATGTTTCTCTCAATGTGCATCACATCGAGATTATGTCGAAGCAAATGTGTTTTCCAATAAGGCAATTGAAAAAAAATGCTCTTTTTCTTCCAATTGTAAGCAACACTAGATTGGGCACGCATTCGCTTTTTACCTTTCCCAAATGTTACATTTGATAAAAGTTCTAATTGTTCAAGTGCTTCTTCACCTGTTAGATATGTAGGTGCGACTTTATTCTCCACTTTACCATCAAAAGCCCTTTTATTTCGACACCATGGATGATTGGCTGGCAAGAAACGACGATGGCCCATATAGCATAATTTGCTTCTCAATGATATAGAGTGAGTATGTTTGTGACAACAAGGACATGCTAATTTTCCTTTTGTTGACCACCCTGAAAGATTGCCATATGCAGGAAAATCATTTATTGTCCACATGATAGAGGCCCGCATATTGAAATTTGAGTGTGAATAAGCATCATATGTCTCTGTTCCCAACTCCCACAATTCTTTCAACTCTTCAATCATTGGTTCTAAATAGACATCTATATCATCTCCTGGAGACTTAGGGCCTGGAATAAGAAGTGTCATCATGAAGTATGGTTGTTTCATGCATTTCCAAGGAGCCAAGTTGTATGGTACAAGAATAACTGGCCAGATACTATGGTTGGAACTCATGTTTCCATATGGTTGGAAACCGTCGCTTGCTAAACCCATCCTAACATTTCTAGGATCAACTGAGAAATTAGGATATTCCTCATCAAATGATTTCCAAGCAATGGAGTCAGCTGGATGTCTTAATACTCCGTCATCAATACGTTCATCTTTATGCCACCTCATATCTTTAGCAGTGTGTCTTGCCATGTACAGTCTTTGCAATCTAGGCTTTATTGGAAAATATCGCAACACTTTGTGTGCTTGTTTCTTACCTTTCTGCCCGTTTAATTTCCATCTGGACAAATTGCACTTAGGGCACGATTGTGCATTAGCATATTCTTTTCTGTAAAGAATGCAATCATTTTTACATGCATCTATTTTGGTGTAGTCCAACCCTAAGTCTTGAATTGTTCTCTTGGCCTCGTAGTAAGAATTTGGTACTTGAGCCCCATCTGGCAATACTTCTTTAAATAAATCCAACAACATGTCTACAGATTTATCGCTCCAGTGATTAAGACACTTCAGATTAAGTAGTCTAACAATAAATGACAACTTTGACACCTTATCACAATTTGGATATAGCTTTGTTTCGGCATCTTCCAATAATTGGTAAAATTTCTTTGCTTGCAAATTTGGCTCTTCGTTATTTTCTACAGGAGTATTCATATCCTCTGTGTTAGCAACTCCATATGCATCGTGTATCATTCCAGTTATATTATCCTCTTCAACATTATTACCATGAGGACGATATGAAGTTGCCACTAAGGCTTCTCCGTGAAGATCCCACACCTTGTAAGACTGCCAAAAACCATTTTGCAACAAGTCAAACCGCACTTCACGTCTCACTTTGAATAATGTGTTTCTACATTTTTTGCATGGGCACCTAAGTTTGCTATCGGCCCTTAATTTACTGTATGCCCACTCAAGAAAATTATCCACCCCTTGTATATATCTTGGATCAGCTCTATTTCCAATATTCAGCCAATTTTTATCCATAATATTTCCTACAAAATTGATTGAAGTGAAAGTGAACAATTGAAATAGAGAGTGAACAATGTACTTGGACAAGATAAAGTGCATGTGTCAATATTGGATCCTATTATTAGGAAAATGATTTTGGATGTCTTGGGTGTCGTAAAGCACTCAGAAGACCGCCTGACTTCACAAAAAATTGTAAAAGTTTGTAGTAAACATGGATTGGTCAAACAACAACTTCCGAAAGAAACAATTCAGCTTAAAGCCATTTAAAATAATATAATCTGTAAGAGTATAATTTTGATCGCTTAGAAATTAAAGGAAGATCAGAAAGTATGTAGTCTTAGATAGAGATTGCAAAGTATATAGTGTAAGGATGATTGATTTATTATAATTTTCTTTTCTATCTTAACTATAATTATTTTAATTATTCCATGGTACAAGTGACATTGGTTATGGGCTATATATATATATATATATATATATATATATATATATATATATATATATATATATATAATTTTCTTTTCTATGTTAACTACAATTATTTTAATTGTTCCATGGTACATGTGAAATTGGTTATGAGCTATATATATGTATATGTATACATATATATATCTATATATATTTGGTTAATTTTATTATTTTGTTATGAAATAGTTGAAAGCAGGTAAATTGGGTTACACAAATTTTATGTTTTTTCAAGCAAATAAGAGATTCAATACTTGAACAAGAAACGCGCCTTGATACGTAGCTTGTAAAAGAGAATTTATATAAGCTACTAGACAAATCTAAACATAATTTAGATCAATATGAAATAAGATGAGGTAGTGGCAAGCACTATATATATATATATATATATATATATATATATATATATATATATATATATATATATATATATATATATATATGTAGCCCATAAAACTTGGTTAGTTTACAAATTTAAAATTTAAATTTTTAGTTTATTTTTTATTTTTTGGATAGTATGATAAAAAGGTGTCCAAATGAGCCTAACTACACTTGTAATAATATTTGAACTTGTAATAATATTTCTGACCATATATTACATACTTATTTACACTATTAAAATAGAAGTATTAGTGGATTTACTATTTAAAATACCAGTCTTTATTACCACTTACGTAATTTTATATGATTCTCAAAGAATTTTCAAAATTATGTTGTAAGTTTTATCGTCATGTTGAACAAAATCAACTCTGATTAAGAAATCTGTTAAGGTTATGTTGGCGTCTTATAAATTAGCAAGATGTTCACACTGGGATATTAAACTGAGACTATATATTCAAACTATTGAAGTAAAGTATTTCACACTTCGTTGGTCCTATAATCAAGGAGTCTTTGTATCTAATTTCAATCAAATTTAATTAAAGCTAACTTTCTCATTGGTTCAATTTGATGATTTCATTTTTAAAAACTGATATAATCCGTTCAATTCTCAATTCAATTCTTGAATGACAGAATTGAAAGTCTAATGAAATTATAAAAACCAAATCAACTTATTTTTTTTTGGGTTGGATGAAGCTTAGGCTCATTTTTAAATAAAAATTGAGATTGGTTCAAATTTTTTTATCTTACCCTGCCAAATTTAATTTAGACCTCAAATTTCATGTTCTGATTTATTAAGCTAGGCATGCTACTTAATTCATGATCAAAGTTCTGTTCGATAAAAATAATTTATAAATTAATTTAAAGTTTATAAATTAACTAAAAATCTATAAATTATATATTATTTAAAGTAGTACATAGTTTATAAACTTTCAGTTAATTTAAATTATTTAAATAAATTTATTTATTAAATATTTTTAATTTAATCAAATAAATTTAAAAATTAATCAAATAAATTATAAATTAATTTATTAAAATTATTAAATACACTCTAAATCTAATATAAAAATGGGCATTTAACATTTGGCCGTGAGAGTATCCGAACTTGATCTTTTCTACTGGGATCTGTAATCTATCAAAATAAACAAAACCACACTTGCGAAAAACAAGAAAATGAGGTAACACACCTTTGATTAACTGCAACCTAAAGTTACACAACAAAACATCTAAAGAAGCATATATATATATATATTCATCGAAAATAATGAATGGCTTCTCATTAGTAAATGGTCTAACTATCAGCGGAAGAGGAACGATAAACACATGGCTTGGCTTCTCTTTCTCACTCTCACTTCTTCTACTATCTCTACTCCCTATTTGCAATTAGATATCAGCTTTGTTTCTTTGTTATCTCACAAAGAAAATAACATCTACAGCCATAAAATACAACAAACTCTACCATACATTGCAGAACAGCGTAAAATCTAATGAATCTCAAAATATAAAACCTAACCTTGAACAACCACTTATGAGGAGAAAATAGAGAAGCTCGAAGGTGCTTGTGTTAAACTCTGATGACTCCAAGGTGCTAACGACGAGAGGAGAAATTTTGGGAAGAATGGTTTTCACGCAACCGTGTCTAATGAGCTAATGAGGAGAGGAAGGTTTGGGAAGTTTGTTTCACGCAACAGACGTTAAGGGTTTCAGGAAAGGGGGAAGTAAACTTCGGCCATTTACCTTGAGTGTGTTAATTTATTTTTGCTTTCATGTATCCGTTGTAGTCAGATATTTTCATCTAAAGGCTTTCACTCTAAATTAATTAATTTTTAGCAATTTGTCCCATCCATCGAGTCAATATTATCAATTTGCTACATAACACAATTAATTAACTACATTGTCATTGGAAAAGTTGCTGAGAGAAGGCAATACGGGACCTACTTATATATATATATATATATATATATATATATATATATATATATATATATATATATATATATATATATATATATATATATATATATGATTTGTCCCATCCAAGACACGTGAAGATTGTACTTAAGACTGCAATATATTAAGTGACTCTGTTAATCTATAAAAGTCTATAAAAATAAGTTTTTTATATATAAAATTAAGTTTTTATAAGTAAAAGAGAAATTAATAAAGATTTTTAACATCAATACTTTACGTGATGTTAGGTATCTATAATTAAATAAATAAATAATAATTTAATTTATATATTAATAAAAAGTTAAATATATATAATTTAACATATATATATATATATATAGTATTAACATAATTAATTGATTAATTTAGTGTTAACACAATTAATTACTTAATTAATTTAACATAATATATTCTATAATTATTCTTTTTTTTGTATATAAAAAATTATTATTCAGTGTATAAAAAAAATTATAAAAATTCTTTACTAATATTAATTATATATATATATATATATATATATATATATATATATATATATATATATATATATATATATATATATATATATATATATATATATATAAATAAACAGATTTATTATTCATATCATACATAAAAGCACTATAAAAAATTTAATTTTTTTATTATAC
The DNA here is from genome assembly GCA_037074535.1 of Gleditsia sinensis. Taxonomy (NCBI): domain Eukaryota; kingdom Viridiplantae; phylum Streptophyta; class Magnoliopsida; order Fabales; family Fabaceae; genus Gleditsia; species Gleditsia sinensis. Next base: position 19,259,120 of record CM073475.1, read on the forward strand.
AATAAGTTTTTTATTTTCTATATTAAGATTAATTTGGTTTTTTTTAATTAAATATAATAATATTAAAGAATGTCTATATACCCACTTTGTGATTTTAATATCTTTTTTATTACTATTTGGTTTGTTTGTGTAAAAAACTAAAGAATGTCTATATACCCACTTTGTTATTTTTTTTCTCAAATTTTAAATATATAAAAGTGTCCTTGTAGGTTGTGTTCTCCCTAAGCTTTAACTAATAGATATATTTTTTTTAATAAAATTTGAAGCACGTCTTTTAGAATTGTGTTAAATTGTAAAATTTTTATAATTTTTTTTAAAATACTGATGCACTATGTTTAGCCTCACTTAATATTTATAAAACAATAAGATTATATTAGTGAGTAAAGTATTGAGTAGACATTCATTATTTTTGATGTCTGATCGCACTTTAATATAATTTTCTTAAAATTATTGTTTGTTTTACACAATAATCTGTTAGTACCGAACACATAATAATTATCAAATTTTTTTGAAGATATTTGAGAAGGAGTGGAAATTGAAAATTACTTAGAGGGTGCTCTGATCTAAAACACTTCCTTTTTTATGAATCTTCAATTTTTTCTTTTTAAATTCATTTTTAATATATTTTTAAAAATTAATTTGTTCAATAAATTATTTTAAATTATAGTGTAAGGACATATTTCAATTTTTTGTTGAGATATAGAGTATGTTTGGTAAGTCAAATAAATTAACATAAATTATTTGACTAACTTATAAGTTTATTTGATCAAATTAAAGGTGTTTAGTAAACAAGTTTATTTGAGTAGTTTATAACTTTTTATCATACGCTACTTTATGTAGCGTATAGCTTTTAACTGATAGTTTTTATAATTTTATTTTATTTTTATTCTTATTATTTTATTCAAATTCCAACACTATCATATTCACAAGATGACATTATTTTTATTATACTCGAGCAATATCTAAATTACATACCCCATGATGAACTTCTAGATATTATTGATAGTGACACAAAGAATAAAAATTTAGAGACATCTACTGAGATAAAAGAAATTCGCAATAATATTGTTAATTTATTGTGAGAGTTTAAATGATATATTTATTTTTTATTTTTTGAGATTATATAATAAAATATAATTACTAACAAAAAGATAATAAATTTTATATAAGTATATTTTTTTATGTCATTTTATATTTACTAACTAATTCAATAGTTAATTTTACCAAACACTTTTAATTCAATAAATTAACTTAACAGTTTTCAGCTTCAATTAACAGCTTTTATCTAAATTACATAATATAAAAATGATTGATTTATTATATTTTTTTTATCTTAACTATGATTATTTTAATTATTCTATGGTATATACTATGTGAAATTGACAATGGCCTTGAAATTGAGTTGCAAAAAAAATTATTGTTTAAATTCCTCCAATTCTATTATGTACTATATATATATATATTTAAATTCCTCCAATTCTATTACGTACTATATATATATATATATATATATATATATATATATGTATATATATATATATATATATATATGTATATATATATGTATACATATATATGTATATATATATGTATATATATATATGTATATATATATATATACATATATATATGTATACATATATATGTATATATATAGGTACGTAGTTGGCAACTCAACATAAAAAAATTACATTCAAGTTTAAACATAAATATATCATATCCAAAAGCTTACGTTAAGCATTTACATAAGCATTTACGTATAACTAAATTTATTAATAATAAATTGTTATTGAGATCATTAAACTAAAAAACCTCAAATATATTAAAATAACAAAATATATCAGTTCTCTTTCTTTCCGTAACAAAGTCAAAATGAATATGTTCTTTTTACTTTTGTTTGTTTTTTTTATATTTCTACTTTCTACTTCTGTGAAGCTAGTCTCTTTTTCCCCCACCTCGGCATCCCATACCTTCTCTTCGGCGTCTGCATCGATCAGCTTCAGCCACAGCAGAAGCATTTTCTTTCTCACTCTCGCGTCTCCACTTCCTATTTGCAACTACCAAATCGCTTTCCCAATTGCATCTCTTCGCCGTCGCTGCAGCTGTTAGCACACACGCACAAGGTTAGCTCTGTTTCGCTCACTTGGGGTAAGATGATCCTAATAATAATCCCAGTTTCTCTTTTTCTATCCGCACCAACGACTACTGGTTTACTAGGATAGTTTATCTTCATTTGTGGGTCAATTATGGTGGTGGCTTGCGTAATAATTGAAATTTTGCCCTATACTTCATGTTTCTCCTCCATTATAGTGTCGGTTTGCTTAGAACAAAAAATTGATGTCCTTCATTTCATGGTAATATCAAAAGGTTTGGCAGTATAATGCATAGCAGAGTCTAAAAAATGTAGAAGATTAGATTTAACTAATTCTTTAACTGATGTGAGGAGCTGTGCTTTTAAGGTCATTAGTGATGAATACTCTTCCAACTAGGGTCTCTTACACCATTCTAGGTTGAGTTAGAGGCTGATCGAAGGCTTTTGTAGCTTTGATGCCCAAGTCAATAATAAGTGATAGCAAGAGATAAAGAGATCAAAAGATTCATACTTGTGGAGAAGTGAGTTTATAGATATTGAAAATTTCCTATTGGCACGTGTAAGGTTTTTGATTGGTTATGTAAAGATGTATAGTCCATATGGAGGATTATGTCGTTAGTCTATACTGTGATTGTGAGAGTTAATGTTACAGTAGCCAATGGCGAGATGACCCCTTTTTTTGTTATCTAGGTGGAGATAGTCTGTGGCTGAGTCTAAATAGGTTGGGAAATTCCACAATCCATCGCTTAAGTTAGCTCCATTCAGTCAATCTTATGATCTTATGGTTCAGTTGATCTTCTTAGGATAAGCCCAAATTACATATTATCAACTAGAGAAGTGATTTAGTTCTAGGCAAACACCAAAATCATAATACCAAACAATAATAAAATAAAATAAAATAAAAACATATTGAAAATTTTATGCATTGAGTAAGAGCTATGGAATAGGAACAGAGGCAGAGAAAAGACTTACTAGAATTGATTTGTTAGTGTATATCTTATTTTTTATGAGTAATGTGGAAGGTTTCAAATGATACAGTTTGCCAGGATTTTAGACAAATATGCCTTACCAATATGTGTGAAGAATGGAGAATGAAGTATTGGCATGTGGGGCAAATAGTCAGTAGGAGAACATGGGCCACTTCCACCCAAAATCCTCATATACTGTACATGTCCTCACACATACGAAGCACCATATGCTTTTGTTTCCCTCCCAAGCATCCTAATCACACTAGCCTCTGCATTCATATACACCAAACCCCACAAAATCAACCAATACAAACAAAACTCTCAATTTTATCATGCCAATTGCTCATTAACTATATTTATTATTCTTGTTAAATAAAATGGTTGTATATAATTGTTTACAGCTTCTCCCAAGTACCCATACCTTTTCTCCACTACGAGCACACTTCATTTGTATGTCCCCTTCCCCTCTACGACCCCTAAAGAAAAAAAGAGAGGTTGTTACTCTGATCCCTAGAAATAATTTTAGTTTATCTTCATTTGTGGGTCAATCATGTTTATTGTAGATTATACTGTGTAAAACCATTTAGATACTAGAAGTTGCATTCCACCAGCATTCTTTTACTAAAATGATTCTATGCATACTTCTTTATTTAAACAAATGTATCTACATTTCACAATAGAATTAATTTGCTTATTTTGGTTTTGCATAATATTGTGTAGTCATGGATATTGGGGTTCTTTGCAGCTAAGGGTTATCTGAGTTTATCTATATTGACTACAAGATGCTGGTAGATTCTTGTTATAGTTCATTGTGCTGTAAATGTTCTGTCTTCTGCTTTCTTCGGAAGAGTCAAGAGATGAAACAGGTGCAAGATTCAGTTAGAAGTCCTCAAAAGGGTGCTAGGAGGTGGAGGAAAACCTTTTTACTTATGTGTGTGTCACTTGCAATACTTGAGTCCATTTGGTTATTCTGGCACTTGAATAAGCATAATATACTGAGCAGAAAAGAAATGCTTACCAATATGTGTGATGAGCGAGCCCGTTTGCTACAGGATCAGTTTAACATGAGTATGAACCACGTTCATGCGTTGGCTACTCTTATTTACACTTTTCACCATAGCAAACATCTTTATGCAATTGACCAGGTAGAGTATTCATCCTCATTTACAATTTTTTAATGAATTTACTGCAGTAACGAATTTTTTTTAGAGAATCAAGATAGTAGTGAAAACTTGAGGTTTGAACTTGAAATGAGTAGATAAAAATTACAGACTTTGTTACGGAACTTGTTAAGTTCCTGCAAGGTGGCTAAAAAATGTTCTACTCTCGTTTTTCGTTTCATCATTGCATTATGAGCATGTTATTAACAAAAATGACTTGTAAAGAAATATATTATATATAGAAGTTGTATAGTGTATCTCCTTAAAGCTTGCAATAGCTCTACTAGGAACTCATTTGACATCATAATGACGTAGCATTTTCTTATCACTGATATAATCTTTAAAGCTTCAAATATTTCTAAATTTTTGTAAAATGACACTAAATGAGCTTTGAATTTGGGTGAAGATTGTACTTGCTATTTGTGGTGAAACTTTCTGTCTTCTTTTGTCTACAGATGTAATCATCAAAACCAAATCCTATTAAACTTTGTATTTTTTCTCCCTTTTTTATTTACTTTTCTTGTAATATAAACTGCTTTAATAGAAAATTAAAAAATACTATGAAAAGGAAAAATGACCTTGAAGATTCTTTTGCCATTCTGCAGAAAACTTTTGGAGAATATATAAAGATAACAGAATTTGAGAGATCATTTATCAGTGGTGTTGCTTATGCTCTGAAAGTTATACACTCTGATAGGGAGCATTTTGAGAAGCAACATGGGTGGAAAATAAAGAAAAAAGAATATGAGAATGAGACACTTGTCCAATGTTTTATTCCAGAATATTTAGATCCTGCACCAATCCAAGATGAATATGCACCAGTGATATTTGCTCAAGAAACTGTTTCTCATATTGTGTCTGTTGACATGATGTCACGAAAGGTGTGGCTTACTTAGCTTATTTACACTCATATAAATTTCATTCTTTAAGAAAAATGTGGTGCACTATTTGAAGGTGCTACATGGATGATCCTATGAATATTTTTTACCATACATATGTTATACAAGAGGAATAAACTTTGTGCTCGGTCATCACACACATAAAAACTCTTTTATATTTTATTTTTCTTTATGTAATCTAGTAGCATTAGAATTTTGAAGCTTCTGTTTAAATATATGGAGCTAAATATATTAATTAAAGACCTTACACTTTAAACAGTATTTTTCGTAATTTTATTTAAAAGGTGGAAGTGAAATATTGGAAGAGAAAAAATGAGTTACACATAGAATTTTTACTTCCTTACAAGAATAAGATGGCTCTAAGTACTGAAATCACTTGTCTTTAAATGTATTTATGAGTTATGATTTATGAGGTCTAATTTGTTCATATAAATTCATCTTCATTATAGATTGAAGAGGGACGAAATTGGAAGCAATTATATGTAGAATCATTAATTATATTGATAATCGTTATCTAGTTGTTTAATAGACATTTTTATTGTCATTGTTACACAGGAAGACCATGAGAATATCTTGCGAGCAAGGGCATCTGGAAAGGGAGTGTTAACATATCCATCTAAACTATTGAAATCCAATCAGCTTGGCGGCATAGTACTTTCATTTGCTGTATATAACACTAACCTTCCTCCAGATGCTACACCAAAGCAACATATTGATGCTACTGTCGGGTAATATAATTGTTACAATGTACATCACATTTGTAATTTTTCTTCTGGTAAAGAATTATGCTTCTATTCCAAAAGTAAATTACATTTGTATTTATAAGTTTAGTGTAATTTCTGTCTTGGTATTATCTATTGGTAGGTATTTGGTTGCATCGTATGATGTTTTATCACTGGTGGATAAGATCTTGCACCAACTTACTAGTAAAGAACCAATTGTTGTAAATGTATATGATACAACTAATGCATCTGCACCTATCCCTATATATGGTACTGATGTTGTTGATGCTAGCCTACTACATGTAAGCAAACTACACTTTGGTGATCCTATGCGAAAACATGAGATGCATTGCAGGTTTGTTTTCACGCTACTCAATGGGAAGTTGTTAAGTCCCAAGACTTAGCATCTCATATCAGCTCAATTTAAATTTTTATTTCTCTTTTATTTTTCAGGTTCAAGCAAAGGCCTCTATTTCCTTGGACAGCAATTAATGCATCAGCTAAAATACTTGTTATTACTTTGCTTTTTGGTCATATTTTTTATGCAGCAATTAGTCGAATTACAAAAGTGGAGGATGATTACTGTGAAATGAGGGACCTCAAGGCTCGTGCTGAAGCTACAAATTTGGCAAAATCTCAGGTGCATTATATTTATGTGCTAGTTGCTTGTTGTAATGCAATATAATTATTAGCGAGATGATAGTATTATTTGTGATTTTATTTTTAAATCAAAATTATTTCACATATTTAAAACTTTACATGGTTGTCATCATTCAACATTATTATTATTATTTTCATTATTACTTATGAGTGACGTAACCTTTTTATATGAAATTATAATTTCTGCAATGATCTCTATATCTTAGTTTCCCTTTTTGTAGTTTCTTGCAACGATTTCACATGAGATTAAGACTCCAATGAACGGTGTTTTAGGTAATTGAAAAATAATTTTGTTTGATAAAAATATAATTAGTTCTCAATTCTTCAAGAGTAGGTGAAAGTTGATTGATTTTAATCATTTTTCAGGTATGTTGCAAATATTGATGGATACTGAACTAGATGAAAAGTCAATGGATTATGCTCAGACTGCTCACAAAAGTGGTCAAGATCTTATATTAGTGATAAATAAGGTTCTTGATCAGGCTAAGATTGAAGCAAAAAAACTTGAACTTGAAACTGTAGCCGTTGCTCCACATTATAATATGTAAGCTAATGGGTATATTTCTTGTGTAAATGTATCATTTTGATTTATCCTAGATATTCAGTGTAGAGAGCAGATTATTTGTTTAATTGATCTGTAGCTTGATTTGGTGATTTGGTTTACAAAGTTAAAGTAACCATTATACTTTGTAATTATGTGGTGTATTATTTATGGAACTAGGTAAAGAGGGGTTGTCTAACTTTAATGGCACCTTCATGCATTTAGTTGCAAGTTCTCAACGTACACTTTTCATTATTAGCACCATTCATTCCTCATTTATATAAAAAGGAGAGTTTAAACAGGAATTTATGTTTTCACATTGTGATAATGAAGAAGCAAAAGAAATGTGCAAGACTAACAAGATTAGATATGGGACTTTCTTGTGCTATATTATACTAGATCAATGTGATGCGTTTGTTAAAATAATATCTTAGATCCTTGTGCAATGCCAATTTTCATAATGCATGTAAGCGACAAGAAAATTACACTTTTGAGATGATCTTAAGTTCATAATTCTATCATTTTATAACATTTTTTTATTACATTTCTTCTACATTTTCTCTAGAGATTGAAGACATGATCTTGTATAATCAAAATAAATTTTCATGATTTTAATTTGTCTTTCCTTGTAGGAGGTTGGTATGCGACTTAAAAAGGAAATTAGAAGGAACTCCAAAAAAAACAAATAAATAAATAACTAGTTAGAAGCCATACAACAAGATTATAAGTAAAAGTGGCTTATTATATTTAACTAGTTATGTTAGTAGAATGTTCATATATGCTTTCTAGCAACTTTTTTACATGTATGTACTTTTGTACATAACACATTATATTCATTCTTTACCTTTCTTATATGTTGTACTTTCATGTATTTATATATTTAGTCAAAGGAAAAAAATAAACTTTCATGGAATAACAACATTAATTCATTTTTTAGGCTCAATGTGGAGTAATGACAAATCTTTGGATCCTTAAATTTTTTATTTAATATGTAGAACAAGATTGTTAATTGTTACATAATAATAGGATAATATCTATATACATAAATAAAGTCAATTACTTATTATGATGCTTTAGTAAAAAAAAAATTTAGCTTGACTCAATTATCAAATAAGTTACTTACATTCTATACCATGCCTTTAAGTTTTACACAATCATTTTTTACAAAAAAAGAATTAGAAATCAAAGTTAAAATTTTAGAATGAACAACAACAATTTCTATTAAAGTTGTGCTAGTGTTATTATCTATTAGAATTTTTAATAAAAATTTTATGAGAATAGATTGCCATCTTTTCATAACAATTGATATATTGTATTTAATACATGAATCATTTTAAATTTTTGTAATTATTTAAAAAAAAGGAATCTATTTTTAAAATATATGATTGGAGAATCAGAATATAGATTTTTTATATTTCAAATATATATATATATATATATATATATATATATATATATATATATATATATATATATATATATATATATATATATATATATATATATATATATTCAACTGTATTTTTTAAAATTTACCTTTATCAATTTAATCTTTTAAGAATTAATTAAATTTAAAAATGTCTTCAAATTTATTCTATTTATAAATATTTAACAATTTTTTTATAATTAAAACAAAGATAAAGATTACTTAAAATTTCATTTTAATTAGTTACAAAAATTTAATAAATTTTTATTAATATAGTTAATGTACAATTATTTATACAAGGAAAATGATTTTTTAAGAAATATGTTTACAAATTATACTTCAAAAAAAATTAAATTCAAAATTAATTTTTAATAGATTAAAATAACAAAATGTTCTTTTAACTTTAAAATTTTAAATTTTGAAGAATTTTGATGATTAAGTAAAATTGAAACAAACTTTTTGTTATTAAAATAAATTAAAATAACAACAAAAAAGATAAAACATGACAACAATATGTATTTCACATATTTTATTATTTATTATAATTAATAATTTATATAGTTGAAATAAAGATATAATTAAGTTAAATTTTTTTCTATATTAATTAAATAAATTTTTTTTAACACTCAACAAAACAATCTTTTAAAAAATATAAATTTTTATATAATTTATTAAAAATTTTAAATTTTATATGAATATTAAAAATAAATTAAAGATGAAAATTACTCTTAAGAGTAATCAATAAAAAATTTATTCTACATAATTTTTTTTTTTAAATTATTTATACCTTTTAGTGGCGATTTAAGTTAAATCGCCACTAAAGCTTTTCAGTGGCGACAAATAGTCGCCACTGAAGACATGGACTTGTAACTAAAAAAAAATTTTGTCAAGTTTCAGTGGCAATGTTAAATGTCGCCACCGAAAGTGAAACTTTCGGTGGCGACTCCAAAAAATCGCCACAAAAAGAGTTAAAAATCACTTTTACTCCTACTTTTAGTGGCGAAATTATACATGTCGCCACTAAAAATGTCATTTTTAGTGGCGACCTGTTTAGGTCGCCACTGAAAGACATGTTTTTCGTGGCGACTTTAAATGTCGCCACTAAAAATGACTTTTAGTGACGAATTTTATAAATCGCCACTGAAAGGTCGCCATTGAAAACCTCATTTCTTGTAGTGTTTGGAGTTTGTAGTTTAGAATTTAGAGTTAGATAGAAGAGTGGTAGAATAAAAAGATAAAATACTTTTTTAACTTAATAAAAAAATATTCTAAATTCATAAGAATATTCCCACCACCTCCCCGTGAGAATAAGCAATATACTGCCATGTTAAATTCTCATAATTTTTTTTTAAATTGAACCAAACATGAAAATATATCATTCCCATTAAATATTTCCATGAATCTTGTTTCTAATCCCTCAATCAAACACCCATTTATGATTTAAAGTGAATTATCTAATCATCATGTGGCTTGCTCTATTATAATTAGTCATCTTGTGTATTTTTAAAAATTCTTTTAAAAAAAGTAATCATGCTAATTTTGCAATGCTCAACAATTTCATTGTTAAAATTTTATTTAACTTATATTTTTATCAATTTTATAGTGTTCATAAACTATTATTATGACCGAATAAGTTGACGATGGTTTCAATTTTCAAATGCATGTCACAGCAATGGCCTCACAATATTATAAAACTATTTAAGTAAAATAGATTTTCAATCATTTTAATATTCTCATAGTATTTATGTTAATCTTATGATTAAAATATCACAAAATAATTAAGTGCTATTTGAACAAACAATAAAAGCTTTAATAATCCACCCGTCTTTAAAAAAATATGAAGATAAAATCATTTCAAATAAAATCATATCACAAAATAATTAAGTGCTATTTGAACAAACAATAAAAACTTTAATTGTCACGCCCCCAATTTAAGGAAACACGATTGTCACGAGTAGTTAATAACTTTAACCTTATTTTATTGTATATATGCTCTAAGTATATCACATATTATGAATAATAATAATAATGTACGTTTATAATTTTCTTAGTATAACCAAATATACACGCAAGTCTTTATACATATATTACAGCAGAAGTAAGAATCCTGCCTGTGACATTCAAAGTATACTCTAGAATATAAGTACAAAATGATTTAAACACTGTGAGCCTTGGAAGTAACTTAAACTCACTCAAAGAGTGTGACACCGAGTAGATCACGTAGTAGCAGGACCAAACTCTGTATCTTTATCTGAAAAAAAAATGTAAATATTGTGTAGTGAGTTTGACAACTAAGTGAATAGATAATATATTCTATGACTTCTTAGGTCAACATATGGATGTATTCATATATTAAAATTTATCATATAAAAAATTACAATTTAGAGGTACATCCATATGGGACTCGCATTTCAAATATTCTCAGTTCAAACCACATTAAGATATCTGAAATCATGTGCGATACGGTATGATCGTTAATCAAATATTGATATGCATCAAAATATTTCTCATGAAAACATCAGGAGGATCTCATATCAAAATCACCATATCAGAGTTCAATCCCTTTTGTACTTTGGCAGTGTAGGATTTGTCTAAACTCTGCATCTCAATTAAGATTTGTCTTACCACCGTTCAAGAGAAAATGCGAAGGGAATCTAATATGGACATTTCCCAAGTACACAGTAAGGGAGGAAAAATTACATATCATTTATTCGGCATCTCGCTCAGATAGGAGGTATCCTGCTCTCCTTCACATATCATATCCTGTGTGTTGACCATCACACGAGGCTAGTACCACTCTTGTTAGTTAAGGTATCAAGGTGCACCAAGTCTAACATCACCTGTTGTTAGCCAACAACGTTTCTAATAAGATTCCTCCATAAAAATCATTATTTGCACATATGCCATATCATTCAAAACAGAAGTTTCAGTATAATTCAAAATTTTCAATCTCAGTACAATTCCTCTGTTAAAAATTTTCCAATTAGGGTTATCACATATACATACCTTTTTTCAAGGCAATCTTATAGCTTTACATATCAATGCCACGTGCACAATATATTTCCTTTACCATATGATGAGAAATACATTTGAAATCACATATTCAATGAGTTCAAAAATATATTTTTAAAACCATACTCTTATTGAACTATATGTTAGATAGTAAACAAATTATGTAATTTAATCTATTTCAGAGACATATAAAAGTATAAATAACTTGTAAACAGAACCAATTATACATTTAAAGTTCAAGAAGAGTATAGGATAAGTGATAAAAAGAATTATCTACTCACAAAACCAATGTTCCAAGTTGGATATCCCAAAATGTATTTTTTCAAACCAAATATAATCAAATGGACTTTAAAAACGAGTTTGAAGAGTCCAAAAACTTAAAAAATGATTTCAGAATCGCAAAATTTGGCCTTTGAGAGCTTGGTCAATACTGGTCAATTGGTGGGTACTATTTACGGTCAGAAATACTATTCACACCGCTAGAATAACTATTCATGTTGGGTGGATTTATTGTTCACGATGTACAAAAAGTTGTCAAATGATTGAAAATTTTTATATCCTATGGTTTTTCCACCTCGTGAATCCATCTATGGTGTTAGATTTTTAATTTGAGAACTCTACATAGGAGTTTTAGAATTCACCTTTCTAGGGTTTCTCTTCTATTTTTTGGCAAATCTACGGCCACAACTCTAGAAACCAATTTGATAGATTTGTAGTTCTCGTTGTTCTGAAACCGTAGACAGTGGTGGTGTCGAAATATGAGGTTTGGAAGAGTTAGAAATCTAGAGAGAAGTTTTAGGGTTTTCTAGAGAGAGAAAGTGAGTTTTTTGGGGAGAGAGTTGAAATTTCCACGTCTCCCATCTGCAGATTGCTTAATCATGTTAAGGGGACCATTCTGCAAAAGTTTAATTTTTTTAGGAAGGTCCTTGCAAACTTTCGTTAGTTGCATTTTAATCCCTAAACTTTTAGAAAATTGTATTTTAGCCTCAAAACTGAAATCCTCATATAACCTTCATAATTCTTCAAATAATCTGACAAATAAACACATTTCCAATTATACTTTTCTCCATTTATCATAATCCTCACTTACATTCATAATTTTTCCTTTACTTTAGGGTTTTTCATTTATTTAGGATTTTTATTTTATTTTATTTTAGGGCTATTACATTCTTCCCCCCTTAAAAAAATTTGGTTCCCAAATTCATCTCTATGTTTGCAAATAAATACTAACCTTATCATTCAAAAAGATGTGGGTATCTAGTACGTATATTATTTTCTCCGTCCTAAGTAGCCTCCTTTGAAGAGTGATTTTGCCACATCACTTTTACTATGGGTATTTCTTTTGAACGTAATTTCTTCACTTGTCTATCTACTATAGTCACTAGTTTTCTTTCATATGAAAAATCTTTGTCTAACTGAATCTACTAACATTGAATAACATGTGTTGGGTCTTGGTAGATATTTTTGTAGCATAGACACGTGAAAGACTGGATAGACATTACTCAATTCAGGTGGCAAAGCCAAATGATAAGCTACTGGACTGATCCTATTAAGAATTTTAAATGGACCTATATACCGTGGACTTAACTTCTTTTTTTCCAAAATCTTACTACTCCTTTCATAGTAGATATCTTCAAGAAGACATGTTCACCTATGGCAAATTATAATAGTCGACGTCTATTATTAACATAAGCTTTCTATCTACTTTGAGCTGCTAATAACCTTTCTTTAATTAACTTTACCTTATCAAATGCATCCTGTACCAAATCAAGCCTAAAAATCTTAGCTTTGCCCATCTCAAACTATCTGATCAGAGAACAACAACGTTTACCATATATTGCCTCAAAAGGGACAATTTGTATACTGGCTTGGTAGCTATTGTTATAAGAAAATTCAGTTAGGAGCAAGAATCTTTCCCAACTACCTTAAAAATCAAGCACATATGCCCTAAGTATGTCTTCCAATATTTGGATGGTTCACTCAGACTGTCTAGCTGTTTGAGGATGGAAAGCAGTATTGAGATTTAGCTTTGTGTCCAAAGCTTCTTGGAAAGTTCTCTAAAAAAAGCTGTGAACTGTAGTCTTCGATCAGAAATAATTGATATCGGTACCCTATGAAGCCTCACTATCTCATTCAAATACAGATTTGCATATTGAGTTACGTTATATATGGTTTTCACTGGTAAAAAATGTGCTGATTTAGTCAACCTATCAACGATCACACATATTGAATCAAATCCTTTTGGTGTCTGCAGTAGCCCTGTAACAAAATCCATAGTTATTCTTTTCCATTTCCATTCAGATAATTTTATTTGTTGATGTAACCTTACAAGCCTTTGATGTTTTGCCTTTACTTGTTAACATGTTAAACACTGAGAAACATGATTAGCTATATCTTTCTTCATACCATCCCACAAATAAATTTCTTTTAAATCTTGATACATTTTAGTTGATTAAGGATGAATGGTATACGTATATTGATGGGCTTCTCCTAGAATCTCTTTCTTGAGTTCTTCTTTATTAGATACACACAATCGCTAGCTCAATCTCAGAATTCTTTTAGAGTCTACAGTAAATTTAACATCACTACCATTCTTCATCTCTTTGATTTTCTTATTTAAATAGGCATTCTCTTCCTATGCCTTTTTCACCTGCTCAACTAAAGATGATTGAAACTGTATATGGGCCAATAGTATCCTAAACTCCTTTACTTCCAATACTACTCTATGACTTTCCCACTTATGCATTTCTTTAATCAACAGCCTCCTTACCATTGTGATATAAGTCAAACTACTCATTGACTTCCTACTTAACGTATTAGCCACTATATTGGCCTTACCTGGATTGTATAATATTATACAGTCATAATCTTTAAGTAATTTCATCCATTGTCTTTGTCTCAAGTTAAGATATTTTTGTTGAAAAATGTATTTGAGACTTTTATGATCTGTATAGATTTCACATGTCTCACTATACAAATAATGTCTCCAAATTTTGAAAGCAAAAACCACTGCTGCCATTTCTAAATATTGAGTAAGATAATTTTGTTCATGTGATTTAAGTTGTCTAGATGCATATACAATGACTCGACCATGTTACATCAACACACACCCTAATCCAATTATCAATGCATTACATTATACTGTGTATCCTACGGTACCTAAGGGAATAGACATTATTGGCGCCGTAGTAAAACATTCTTTAAGTTTTTGAAAAAAAAATTCACATTTATCTAACCAATCAAACTTTATTCCCTTCCTTGTCAATCTCGTCAAAGGAGCAGCAATTTTTGAAATTTTTTTAACGAATCTATGATAATAACCTGCTAAACCAAGAAAATTATAGATCTCTGTAATTGTGGTAAGGCGTGGTCATTGCTGCACTGTTTCTACCTTTTTAGGATCAACTTGAATACCTTCCTTGGTAACCACATGCTCTAGGAAAGTAATACTACTAAGTCAAAATTTACATTTTGAAAATTTAGCATATAGCTGGTGTTCTTTTATGGTTTGCAAAGCTATTCTTAAATATTGCTTATGCTCCTCTGAACTCCTTGAATATACCAGGGTATCATCTACGAATACAATAACAAATTGATCCAATAAAGGTTTAATACTCTATTAATCAAATCTATGAATGCAGCTGGTGCATTTGTTAAACCAAATGGCATTACTAAGAACTCATAGTGCCCATATCGAGCCTTGAAAGTAGTTTTCGAGATGTCATCCTTCGTTATCTTTAATTGATGATACCCAGATTTCAAATCAATTTTTAAAAAATATTGAGCACTCTGTAGCTGGTTAAACAAATCATCTATATGAGGTAATGGATATTTATTTTGTACTGTCACTTTATTCAACTGTCTGTAATCTATGCATAGTCATAGTGATCCATATTTCTTTTTTACAAATAAAACTGGAGTACCCTAAGGAGAAGTGCCAACTGATTCTTGAACTCTTTGAGTTTAGTCAGTACCATCTATATGGAGGTATAGACACTGGTTGAGTTCGAAGAAGTAAATTAATATCAAACTCAATTTCTTATTAAAAGGGTAACCCTGGCAAATTCTTAAGAAACACATAAGGGAATTCTTTAACCACTGGAACTTGCTTTATATTGAGGTACTTTATATCAATATTTTTGACCACTACTAAATACCTTTGACATCTTTTTTGTAATAGCTTATGAGCTATTATAGCAGAGATTAGATTACTGAGAACCTCACTACAATCTCCTTGTATCAATAAGGAAGATTCTCCAGGAATATTGAACTAAATCACCTTAAGGTAACAGTCTAAAATGGCATGGCATGATGACAACCAATTTATTTCTAGTATCATATCAAAGTCTACCATGTCTAAAACTATCAAATCAACAAGAGTCTCCTTATTTTCTATCAAAATCTCACATAATTTATACACATCATTTACCAGTAAGAATTCTCTCAATGGAGTAGCAACCATAAAAAGACAATCTAAATTAGTAGGATCTCTACCCAATTTCTTGAAAAAGTATGGTGATATATAAGAATGAGTAGAATTAGAATCAAACAGTACATATGCTTTATGAGAATTTACTGATAATGTACCTGTCATCACTGCATTTGAGGCCTGAGCCTCTTGTCGTGTCAAGGTAAAGACTCGGGCTTGTTCTCGGCTTTGACTTCCTGATCCTTTACCAGTACCATCACTACTCGCTTAAACTGAAGCTGCTCTAACTGGTATAGATGCATGGGGTGAAGTTGACTGTATTGATGATTGACTTAAATTTGGTAAATGTGGACAATTTCTCATCATATGATGTACTTGTCCACACCTAAAATATGCACCAGTTTTTTTGCGACACTATCCAGTATGAGGCCTACTACAAATGGGACATAGTGCAATTAGTCTTGAATCTAGTTGACTAGTGGGTCTCATATCTCTTTGAATTATTCTTTACTTATTGATATTGACTGATGTCTAGTTGGAGCTACCAAATCTTGCTTGTGTTAAATGGTGTGGATTATGAAATCTTGGTCCTCTTACATTAGGATTATAATTAGTCTGGATATTACTATCTCGATATCATTTTCTTCTCTTTAAATCTTCTATGTCAACTAGCTCTCGTATTTCCATCATTCTAGCACAATCCACAGCCGTTGAATAAGTTAGAAAATGGTTCGTCTGAGGACCCACTGATGTAAACAATGGATGTATCAACCTAAAATAAATCTCTTAATTCTATCTTTTTCATTAGAAATCAAATATGGTACATATCCAGACAATCGGGTAAAATAGATGTCATATTCAGAAAATGTCATGTTCGGTGTCTGTCTTAATTCTTCAAATTCTCTGACCCTCTTGTCCCTTTCACTTATCAGTAGGAAATGATTCATAATTGCTTCCTTAAATTCATCTCACTTCATTGGTGGTAAGTAACTGCTCTTCCTTGTACTAGAGTCTTAAACTAAACCTAGGCCACATTTGATAGTTGAAAGGATACTAGGTCAACAGATCTTCTAGTGAAACACCCCAAAACTTTGAGATTTCGTTCCAAAACATCAGTGAATATATGTGGGTCTTCTTGAATATCTGACTCAGAAAAGTCAGGGGCTTTAGCTTTAGGAATTATAGTAATATCACCTCAATCTCTGTAGACTTGTCCTTTTGTTCAGCTGGTCTTTCCAGTTTTTGTGCTTTAGGAGCATTTTCTGGTGGCTGGCCATCCATCCTACCCTATCCTACTATAAATTTAGCTAATGTCTTTAAGCTCCTATGTATGCCAGCAATCATATTAGCTGTTATATCAATTAAAGGGGTTCTACTATCTCCTCAAGGACTTTATCAGATACATGGACCTATTCATCATGTCTTGGGGTTCTCGTACCTCATGCACACCATCTAGCCCTTCCTCTAGGTTGGCCTCTACCATGACCTCTTTGTATTGGAATTATAGGTTGTGCAAACTCATCTATAGAGGGTGCACGATCTACAGCTTCTCTAGTAACTGCCTATAACGTTCAGAGTATACTCTAGAATACAAGTACAAAATAATTTAAATACTGTGAGCCTTGGAAGCAACTTAGGCTTACCCAATGAGTATGACACCTAGTAGATCACTTAACATTAGGATCAAATTCTGTATCTTTATCTTAAAAAAAATGTGAATATCGTGTAGTGAGTTTGACAATTTAGTGAGTAGATAATAACTCCTATGACCTCTTAGGTCGACATATGAATATACTCATATATTAAAATTTATAATATGAAAAATTACAGTTCAGAGGTACATCCATGTGGGACCCGTATTTCAAATATTCTCAGTTCAAACCATATTCAGATATCTAAAACCATGTGCGATACGGTATGGTTGTTAATCAAATATTAATATGCATCAAAATATTTCTCATAAAAACATTAGGAGGATCCCATATCAGAACCACCATATTAGAGTTCAAGCCCTTCCGTACTTTGACATTGTAGGATTTACCTAAACTCAGTATCCTACCTAAAGTTTTCTCTACCACCGTTTAAGAGAACACGCGAAGGGACTCTAATATGGACATTTCCCTAGCACACAATAAAGGAGGGCAAATTACATATCATATAGTCGGCATCTCGCCCAGATATGAGGCATCCAATTCTCCTTCACATATCATATCATGTGTGTTGGCCGTCACACGAGGCTAGCATCACCCCTGCTAGCTGAGTTATTAAAGTGCACCAAGGCTAACATCACCTGTTATTAGCAAATAGTATTTCCAATAGGATTCTACCATAGAAATCATTATTTGCACATATGCCATATCGTTCAAAATAGATGTTTCAGTATAATTTAAAATTTTCAATTTCAATACAATTCCTCTATTAGAAATTTCTCAATAAGGGTTATCATATATACATGCTCTTTTTCAAGGTAATCTTATAACTTTACATATCAATGTCACGTGCACAATATATTTTCTTTACTATATGATGAGAAATATATTTAGAATCACATATTCAATGACTGCACAATATATTTTCTTTACCATATGATGAAAAATACATTTAGAATCACATATTTAATGAGTTCAAAAATTTATTTTCAAAACCATACTTTTCTTGAACTGTATGTCAAATAGTAAATAAATCAAGTAATTTAATCTATTTTAGAGACATATAAAAGTGTAAATAACTTGTAAACAGAACGAATTATACATTTAAAATTCAAGAAGATCATAGGATAAGTTATAGAAAAATTATCTACTCATAAAATTAAGGTTCCAAGTTGGATATTCCAAAATGTATTTTTTCAAGTCAAATTTGAAAAATGAGTTTGGAGGGTTCAAAAATCTAAAAAATGACTTTGGAATCATGAAATTTGGCCTTCTAGAGTTTGATCAACACTGGTCAATTGATAGGTATTATTCACGGTTAAAAATACTATTCACAATGTTGGAATCACTATTTATATCGGACAGATTTACTGTCCATGACGTACAAAAAGTTGTTAGATAATTGAAAATTTTCATATCCTAAAGTTTTTTTTCCACCTCTTGAATCCATCTATGGCGTTAGATTTTTAATTTGAGGACTTTATGTATGAGTTTTAGAACTCACATTCCCAGAGTTTTTACTCCATTTTTTGGTAAATCTCTAGCCAAAACTCCAAAAACTAATTAGATAGATTTGTAATTCTCATTGTTTTGAATTCGTAGGCAGTGGCGATGTCGAAATCCAAGGTCTGGAAGAGCTATAAGTCTAGATAGAAGTTTTAAGGTTTTCTGGAGAGAGAAAATGAATTTTTAGGGGAGAGAGTGTAAAATTTCCACGTCTCCCTTCTGTACATTGCTTAATCATATCAGGAGGATCATTTTACAAAAAATTAATTTTTTTAGGGAGGTCCTTGCAACTTTTTGTTATTTACATTTTGACCTCTAAACTTTTAGAAAATTGCATTTTGGCCCCAAAACTTAAATCCTCATATAAACTTTATAATTCTTCAAACAATTTGATAAATAAACACGTTTCCAATGATAAGCTGTCTATAGACAAAGACTATATGCCACAAATTCGTGAGAAGATGATTATGTATATAAATGAAAAGTTTATTTATGATATAGTGTGAGGTAATATTGTGTACTAGTTTCTAATTGTTTATTTTGTGGCTTATGGTTTAAGGGCCAATCCCTTATGTCGTGCCGGTCATATATCCTAAATTAGGGTCATGACAAGAATAGAGTTAACTAATTAGGTGGAAACTAAAAAGAAATTTAGGTAGTCAAATCATTTACACTATAAAAAAATACCAATAAAGTACTAGTAATTATGATCATAATCTCTTTTATTGTGTGCAGACTCAGAGCTGTTTGCAAGTTATTGGATTAAAGTCATGGCACAGTTTGGACCACAAACTATCCACCGGGTGGACATTTGTTAGTAAGGATGTTTTGTAGTGATGATGATGTAGAAGACACATAGGTTGCTCCTGTTAATAACATACCCTAAAACTTGAAGGATGGAGACACATATGACTCAAGAGCATTTGATTTGCCACAACCATATATTGAAAGAAACATGTCATTGAATAAAGTCCCGTTGATTTCCTCTTTTCCCGATTTGTAATTTTGTTTTTCTCTTAATAAGTAGTGATGGCATTCTTTGATTTTACTACTCGAGCAACACATTCTAAGAAAGTTACCCGGCTCTATAGTATTTAAAGTGATTATTTTACAATCAACTCGTGCCCAAATTTTATAGTTCCATGTAGTTTAAATTAAATTTGAATCAAGCCAATCCAAACAGCAAAATTTCCCACTCTCGATTCTTATACAAAAATAATATCCATTCATGGTTAATTCACAAATTCATGGATGGTTATAAATTCGAAAGACTACAAAAACAAAAAAGGGGAAAGGAGGGGGGGCAAAGAAAGAACAAGAATGTAATAGTGCATACAAGCACTGACCTTGGTCCCAATTTTAGAATCAAATTCATACTTATCTAGAGTGGCATTAAAGTCTTCAATTTCAAAGGAAACACCTTCCATGGGAGTAGTACAAAAATTCTCGTAAGCTTCTTCAAGAGCTCCTTGAACTTGAGCCTCTCCTTGGCCTGCTCAAGGGAGATTGCTAGTGATGAGACGATTGTAAGTACATTGAAAGATTTGAGACATGATATCTGCTTGACTTTCTGGGTCCAATAGAATTTCTTTTGAAACTTTCACAGCAATCAAAATGCAAGTAAGATGAGATTCAACCAACCTCGAATCGAGAGAGGAAGAAGTGGAGAAGAGAAAGAACTTAGCTTTGTAGCTTCGACAAGGGAAGCTTAGTGGAGAGAAATTAGATAAAAAAAAAGAATATATATATATATATATATATATAACTTAAGGTGCTAAAACAACAAAATTTCATAAGTTTACAGAATCCCTATCAACACAACTAAAAGAATTACTAATTAAACTTATCAAAGACATCCACACAATACGAAGACCAAAAGATGAGATGCTTAGGTTGGTAAAAGATGGTAAGGATCAATTTAAGTCTTCTCTTTGCAAAGCACTTAAACACATAGGGGACCAATAATAATACTCTAATTGTGCTACCTTAACCCAAGAGGCCTATCCCAATAACAGAGCTACCACTTCAGTATGGTGCTAACCATCTTTCTTATAGCATGATTTTTTGAAGCTTAACGACTCAATCATCACCTGCCACGCAACCTATTTGCTATTTACCAACTTCCATCTTTAATTTGTTTTTGAAGTTAATTTTGAATGTAAATATATATTTTCTTAAATTTGCATATCTCTCACAAGACAATTAAAACTAAAGGTGATGTTAGTCTTACGTTTGATCATAAAAGTGCTTAGCTACAATAATATTAATTTTGTTTAGAATCTATTCATTTAGTCAAAAAATAATTTTTTTTTAAAACCTATTTTTATAAGAAAATTCTTTTTTCATAAGAAATGTTATATTTGAATTACATGAAAGAAATAGAGTGGGCAATGGAAGTTTTTAAACCCTATCTCCACAACATCTCCCGGTAAGCAACCCATTTTACCATTGGAATGCTCCACCCTAGCACCCACATGTAAGTACCGTTGCTTCTATAAACAACGGTTGCTTAAACCAAAAATCATAAAATATATTGTGTTTACAAAGATTAATCACAACCAAAATTAAAGATCACCTAGTTTTTTCTTCACAACCAACTCCAAAAAATGAATCAACCCAATTTCCTTCAATGCAAAGACGTCGTAACTAGTCGGAGTCTTTACACACAGTAATTTCGACTACAGCAAAAGATAGCATTCAAATATCAAATCTTGGAACATGGATGAGTAGAAATGCACTGCCTTAATCCAATCCTTGCTTTTGTACACCTCCAACCACAACCTTATCTACACCATCGCTGCATCGGTAGATCGAATAGGGTCATTAGATGAGATGGCCAAAGGTCTGGCACCAGTACCAACTATCACAAGGTTGAAACTCTCCAGAATGGAAAATAAATAGAAGTCGCCGATGATACAAGACTTGCCAAACAGAAGCAACCATATCAAAACATTGAAGGGAAGGGAAAAGCTAAATAGCAAGAGGAAGAAATCCAAGAAGAAAAGAGAAGCTAAAACTAAAAGGAAGGGGAAAGGTAGAAAACGAAAGGGAAATCTTGAAGCTTCCAGAATCGAGAATGGCATCGATTAATAGGATGAACAATATAAAAATTATTAGAAAAAATAATAAAAAATATTTAGGAATTAAAAAAGAATGAAGCTACCCATTGTAACCATTATACATACAAAGGATTGCCCCATTATAACCGTTACACATACAAAGGATTTTACCGTTGGAAATTTATTCTATAAATTGTGCCTTATTTTGAAAGACTTTACACTCAACTTCTCAACTTATCAGCTTCATTTGTAGTTTCTTTCAACTCACAATTTTATTTGTTTTAACACATAGATCCCAATCAATTTAATTTCAATTATTTCTTAAATTTTATGCAAAATTATCAATTTCTTTCAACGACACTAGTAAAAGTTCTCAAATTCCTTCATTTTTTTCAAATCCACAAAGTAACCCAAATATTGAAAAATTTCAATTTGCTATGTTTCCATCCCAACCAACCAATCCCGCCATCTCCAATGGGTACTAGTGGTGTAAAGTCCACTTATCAAAAATTTAAAATACCAGTCGAATCCATGTCTGAGTCTCAAGTTTTACAATTTTCCACCCAAGTCGATTTGGAAAACATTATACTAGATAAAGGAGAAGGAAATGCAAGTAAAAAAAATCTCAAGTCAGGTTCATAATGGAAGAGGATGTACTTTTTATTCAAGCATGGCTCAACATTTTAAAAGATGTAGATGTTGGAGTTTACTAAAAAAACAAATGGTTTTCGTTTAAGAATCAAAGAGGGAATCCGTTCAACTAAAATCTTGATGGCATCAGTTGAATAGTATTGTTCAAAAGTTCGTTCGGTGCTCCAAATAACCTGTTCATAAAAAAAAGTGGAAGGTTAGAAAAAGACATCATGGCTATTGCATATACTATTTTTTTCTTAAGATAAAGGTGAATATTTCAAATTTAAGCATACGTGGTGACTATTGAAATATGAACATAAATAGACAATAGAATCAAGTGAGAGTTCTTCAAAAAGAACAAAGATTTTTACTTCTTGAGCGTACTCATCATCTTCTAACCCGAGGACAGTGTTTGAATACACATACGACCCAACATCACCTACTTTAGTTCACCCAATAAGAAAAAAAGACAGTAAAAAAGAAGGGTAAAGAAAAACCAACAGAAACTTCTTCTGACAATGTCTACTTTATTGCAATACAAGAGGTACATAGGCAAAGAATGACTATCATAGCAGAATTCACACGAGTTAAAGATAAAAAAATAAGTTAAAAGAGAAAGAGTTGAAGTTGAAGGAGTTAGAGATTCTCTTCAATGATACATCTGGAATGATAAAGAGACAACGCTAAGATAATAAAACATTATGTAACATTATTAGAATTGATATGTAACTTAATAATGTTATTTCATGCTTTGTTATTCAAACTAGTCGTTATGTTATACTCTATATATAGTTTTTACATAAGAAATTTTGTTCACACCATTCAATTGTTCAATCTTCTCTCATTTTCTTATCAAATTGTGCTCCACTTACACTCTTGAATTATCCGTCAAATGGATCTAAATCATTCAAGCAACTACAACATATTTGAGTGGCAAATCATAAAAGTGAAAATTATGGACAACTCTAAAGAAGAATGTATGAGGACAATACTTAACAAGGCAAAGGCAACAACAAGCTGATAACTCCAATAGGTGTATACGTATAAGAACGGTTATCGACCGATATCATGAAGAAGAGCATAACCGATTGTGCATTGACTATTTCTTTGATAATCTAGTTTACACAGGGGCTTAATTTCGACGAAGGTTCTCAATGCAAAGGCATGTATTCTTTCAAATTGTACAAGCCCTTGGTAATCATGATGAGTATTTCTGAAGGAGGGTTGTGGTAAAATGGGTCTTTCACCCTTGCAAAAATGTACTGCCGATATTCGTATATTGGCATATAGATCACCAGCTGATAGTGTAAATGATTATGTATGAATTGGCGAAAGCACTATAGTGAAATGCTTTGAAAGCTTTGTATAAGGTGTGAACAAGGTATTTGGGTCTGAATACCTAAGAAGGCCTAACAACAATGACATTGAATGCTTATTGCAAATAGGAGAGGCACCTGACTTTCCTAAAATGTTAGGTTCCATTAATTATATGCACTTAGAATGAAAAAATTGTCCAATAGCGTGAAAAGTCCAGTTTTATCAAGTTGATCATGTGAAACCCACTATCATGTTTAAAGTAGTGGCGTCACAAGACTTATGAATTTGGCATACATTTTTTTGGCATCGCAGGTTCAAACAATGACATCAATGTGTTAACCCAATCTAATGTGTTTAATGATACTTTTGATGGACAAGCTCTTAACATGAAATATACAATGAATAGAATCTAGTATAACATGGGGTATTATTTAGCATATGATATTTATTTAAAGTGGGCTACATTTGTCAAGAGCATCCTAATGTTGCAAGGAAAAAAAGAGAAAATTGTTCGCTCAATATTAAGAAGCAACAAGAAATTATATGGAGTGGGCGTTTGGAGTGCTCCAAACTCAATTCTCGATTATACGTGGCCTGGTGCGTGTTTAGCATATAGATACACTCAAGCATATAACATATGCATGCATCATATTGTATAATATGATCATTGAAGACGAACGGCACACATATGGTGATAATTTTGATTACTCTTATAATCATCTAGACAATGATATTTTAACAGTTGAAATGTTTAATGGTCCTCATCCTGGTTTTGCAATATACCTATAAAGTAGAGCATTTGTTTGTCAAAGACAAATTCATCGTCAACTAGAAAGAGACTTGGTGGAGTATATTTTGGAACGTTTCGGACGTGAGAATAACGAAAATTAAATTTTTTTTTAGTTATATCATGTTATGTATTTTTATCATTTTTAATTATTGTTATAAAAAATATTATTTGAAATAATATTTTAAGTTTTTTTAAAGTATTTATTATTTTAAAATTAAAATACAAATGAATTAATATTTTAAGTTAAAATATAAATAAATTATAAATATGTGAGATAATATGTATGACCCATTTAGTAAACTTTTTAGAGTTATACTATTAGAGTAAAAAGTTACTTAAAATAATGGATAATTACTTAAAGTAAAAAATGATGATATAACAATATATGACCCATTTAGTGAACTTTTTATAGTTGCACTATTGAAAATGCTCTTAGTTATGTAATGACAAGTGATAGTGGCGGGTTAGGTGTTAGTAGTGATGATAATAACAGATAAACTTAATAAGGACATTGGTCGGACTATTAAGAGAAAAAAGTTAGGTTCAAGCCGAAGGCCAACTCAGTTTCAAATATCATTTTTAAGCCCAAGTTTGGTCCACAACCATGCACAAGCACAGCCCATTTCCAAACTTTCAATTTGGTCCTAACCTTCCCAATTTAGTCCAAAAAAAAATCCCAATTCATTTTCAAAATTTTTATTTGACATGAGTTCTAACCTAAGGCCGCATTTGATTTGCATAAATGAAAAAGAATATGAAATAGAAAGTGAAATTCTACTATTTAATTTGATGGAATAGAGTATTCCATAGAATGCTCTATTCCATCAAGTAATGGAAAAAGAACTCATTCTCATAATATGTAGAATCCACGATTCTATTATAAATTAATGTTAGTTTTTTTTTTATTGACGGAATTTAATTTAATTATTAAAAAAATTAATTTGATTATATTTTAGAAAAATTTATTTTTAAAGGAAATTTATTTTTTTAATTTTAAAAAATTAATTTAATTAATTTATATTAAAATTAATTTAATCATTTTATTTATCTTATCTTTTTATTCTTTTAATTTATCTATTAATCAAATATTACATTACCTAATTTTTTTCATCGCATACCAAATAAGGTAATGACATTCCATTCTCTTTTTTTTTTATATTTTTTTAAAATTTATTTCATTCAATCAAACGGACCCTAAGTTTTATTCATTTTCAAATTCATGTCTGAGCCAAAATAGAAATACTTGGGTTCAAATTGAGCTAAACTCTACTCTTTGTCAAAATTTTATGTTTAAGTCCAAGTCCGAACTAATTAGAAATGTCTAGACCTGCGTTCATTTTAAAAAAAAAAAATTTCTTGAATAAAAATGTCAAGATCTAAGATAAAGCTCAAACTTGACTCTTTAAAGAATTTCTATTAGGGCGAGCTCGATAACAATGGTATTGATGGCTTGCGATGGGTGACGATAAACTAATAGCAGTGAGTTGAAATAAAATTGGAAAAGTTTTGTTGCTTAATTTTGAAAAAGAAATATTTAAAAATTTTAATGAAATTCATATTGTTGAAAAAAAAAATTCCAGCAAAATAAACACGAGAAAAAATAATTATGTCAGAGAAATGTTTCCTCCAAACATTCCCCAGCCAGTTGGTGTGAATGTAATTTATACTCAAAAAGGTTATTTGCAGTCCTATATTCAAGACTTTTAAAAAGTTTTTCCAATGGAGCTGAATATTTATTCATTTAATTATCTTATTTATACTTCCAAGCTTTTCGTGGTTGGTATCCAAACCTCAAGACAAAAGACCCTTTTGGTAGCTTCCTCTCTTTCTCAATTATTTTCTATCTTGGGCCTTAGGAATTAAAGAATGATAGTTACTGTAGGGGAGGTTGGCACAGCTCAACCATTCAGACATGCACCACCAAATAAAAGAATTCAAGCATGTAGGTCATCCGCCTCTGCAACAATCAAATAGCTCAGACTATCATTTTATACACCAAACTTCCACATTGTAACCGTCAAAAATGAGAAAGGGGCCATCACCACTGCTTCCTTCTCTAACCGTGATGGGATTGGGATTGGTAATATACTGGCCTACTCTGATGAACATTTTAGACATGACATTGCCTTTATTTACCTCTTTCATTCTGGGGCTTCTGGTTCTTTTACTTTTAGTGCTTGTTCACTGGCTTTCTTTGTTTTTCTCCATTGGCAAATCATCCCGTGCTATGAATCAGCAAAACAGGGTCTCTAGCCATGATTATGAAGGATTCGGATTCGGCTTGGGAACTTTGCTCTTGTTTCTGCTCTTCCTTGTTCTCTATAATCTGGTTTGAGCTCTTCTCATAAGCAGCTACCACAGCTTCGAAGGTAGGGCTATGGAATGTTTTCTTTGGCCCTTGTCCATAGATCTTTCGTATGGTTGCTTTAGCTAAAAAATGAAAAAAGAAATTAGATTTTATAGTTTCCACGTTGGGATTTAACGTTTTATAGCCATTGTAGTTTCTTTTTTTAATTTTAAATCTATTTCTTTTTTCAGTTTTTTGTCCATCTATTGATTTGAAAATTATTTGACAGCTGCAGACTAATAAAAGGTTTTGTTATCTTAGAAAAGAAAAGAAAACAAAATGCCCCCTAAAATTATGCTAAAATAATGTCCTCATCATTTGTTTAGAGGCATATAAAATTAAATCAAATCAAATTGTTTTAAAACTAAAAAATAAAATCAAATTTAGACATAAGAATCAAGCAATTTGATTTAATTTTTAATTATAAATTTTTTTTAATTAAATTAAACTGAACTAACAATTTTATTTAATATTATATTTTATTATAAAATACTATATTCATTCTTTTAACAATATCTCAAAGCTCAAACTCTCACACTTGAAAAGGTGCACCTGCATGTTTATCTCTTTCCCAACTTTTAATACTTTTTGTTTTAAAGGAATGCAAGCTTTGCCAAATCTCATCTTTCATAACTCATGACAAAAATTTTTAAGTATAGACAGACGGCGACTATTATATATATATATATATACACACGTTGTTGATAAACTCTGTCAAAGTTATTTAAATAAGTCTGATATTGTCATATTATTTTTTTTTATTTTAAATAATTTTATATTTTAATAGTCAACTTTCTAAAATTATTTAAATAGATCTCATAAATTATTTTATATTTTTATATTTTATTTATATTTATTTATATTTTAATTTAAAATATAACTAATTTATATTTTAATTTTAAAATAATAAATACATAACAAAAATTTAAATATTATTTTTTGTTTTAAAGGAATGCAAGCTTTGCCAAATCTCATCTTTCATGACTCATGATAAAAAATTTTAAGTATAGACAGGCGGCGACTAATATATATATATATATATATATATATATATATATATATATATATATATATATATATAATTTTGCCCTTCGCTTAAAAAGAAAAAAAAAATCACCCAGCAGTTACGGAGAGTGATTTGCAATAAATGCTTGATTGTTCAGTAAACCCTCCCAAGCCACTACTTTCTAAGACAACTTCTCAAATTTTATTTTATTTTTAAATTTGGCATAGCTTCAGCAAAGTTGCCGAAAAGGACGGCAAGGAGAATGACGCTCGTACCGCGATTAATTTAATGCTGCTGAGAAGTGTGCACAGTCATCATCTCTGCAACACAATGGTGAGAAGTGAATGCCCGGTCCCAGGGAGCCCGCCACAGCTGAAACTCGCTTTTAACATTGTGAGCAAAAAACTTATGGCCCTAGAACTCAAAAAAAATAAAAAATTAATGAATTAAATCAAATTAAATTAATTTTTTTATAAATTTAATTTATTTTCATTTTATATACTTTAATTAAATCGAATAAATTTATTTAAAAAATATATTTATAATTAGTTTAATTTAATTAAGCCTCCAAACTTAGAACTGAACTATTGAATACCCTACGCAAACCTATTTAAGTTTCTGCTTTCTCAAAATACTAAACGCAATGATTTCATTAAAATATTTCCTATAGAACAATATATGACAAAAGACATCAAAGTGAGTAATCGGTAATCCATCGTACTCAAATACACACACATCAATCGTCAATATTAATATATTTATTATACGACTATAATTTTTTTAAAAATAAAAATAAAAAATAAAAAAAACCCCTCAATTAATTAATTCATTTATTATACTACTTTACTTTTTATAATAAAATATATATATGCAATTTTTTTAAAAAAATAAAAATTATGTAAAACTTAATTTAAATATTTCAAAAAAATTTATAAAAGAAAAAAAAATTATTCATTCTCAAAATAATTATGAACTAGTTTAAACTATTAAAATATCACTTTGTTAATTGAGAAACGTAGTTGAAAATTGAAAAAAAGAAGACAAATTTGAGAGTAAATTTTTTTTCTATTTCTCATAAAAATATTTAAATTAAATTGTAATATATATATAAATTATATATATTTTCATAATAAATAATATATGAGAGGATCGTGAAATAAGAACATTAATTACTTAGCTAGAAGAAAGAACACTTAGTCAAACACTTTTTTTTAAATAAAAAAAGTTCCTTTTTTCTGTTGTTTTTTATTTAAATTCATGTATTATTAAAAGGAGACCCACACAAAATGTGATGTTTACGCCTCTTTACTTTTTTCTTAAGTGAAAAAAACAATGATAAGAGCTTTTTGATATTTTAATCTAAAGGGCTATTTAACAGGGAGAATATTTTTAGATTTATGGGAATTTTCAATTGAGAATTTTAGATTCTTTTATTTGAATACAATTTTTTGTAACATGATTTTCAAGAATTTTAATTCTTGGAAACAAAATTTTGATCCACATTCCCACGCAATGAAATCAGGGGAGATAGAAATTTAAAATTCTCGTGAAGATAAGAATCACTTACCTAATTTAAATAACTTATTTATCCCTCTATTCTTGCATTTATCTCTCTCATTCTTACTATCTCATCTACGTGGGAAACTTTCTTATTTATGCGAGAAGAAGTAAGCAAAGCGCGCCAAACAAGACCAAATACCATAGCGACCCACCCTCCCATCGCACCCTCCATTGTGCAACACTCACCAGTGAAGCACTGCGAAGGATAAGAAGGGGGACGGAGGGAGACTAAAGAGAGAGCAATTATGAGTAAGGGAGAAAGAAGGGGGAGCTGCATATTCGTGAGAGAGAGAGAGCGATTGAGGGAGACGGAGAAAAAACTCATTTGAGAAGAGAAAAATCTAAGGGTAGGCTCGTCAGAAAGTCACTTCACCTTAGAAGATTTAATCCCAACACCACCGCGTCTAGTGGCTTTCACCAGTTATTCATTTTTATCATTTTGCTCTGTTATTTTTGGATTTGCTTTACTCTATTTCTGAGGTCTGCATTCCGATTTGTAGCATCATGGAATTAATGAGTGTCATGAGTTGTTGTAAGGGGCTATCTGTTACATGCTACGAAATTCTAAGCTGTGGGTTCTTTGCTTTTCATGGTTTTGATTGTATGATTAGAAATTTGGTTTCTCTTGTGTAGTAGTTTTTTCTTCAATACTGTGCATTCCGATTTCTTCAATGCTTGTGGGTTTTTGGCTTTTTCATTTTCTGAAATAGATTCCTGTTGTATACTTGTAATCAGTATGGAACAAGTTTGTTAACGTTTCTAACAATTATGTGTGAGTTCTTAGAGGGGATGAGCTAATCATACGACTAATTCTCTCATCTTTTAATGATAGGATTGAAAAAAACTATTGGGTCTATGTTGCCAATGGATTGATTTGCTTAGAAATTTCATAAGAGTCCAAGATTGCAGGACTGCTTGATCATTGTATTCTGCACCTTAAGAACTTGTTTATTTTGATATTGTTGTTTGAAATTCCTTCTTTTGTTTTATAATTCCTTATTTTTCTCAATCATTTGTTTTCTTTGAGATTCTTTACTTGGTCCACTCAATTGTATTGTAATGGTTATTTTATAATAATCATCCATTTACTTTTTAAATTTCATGATCTATTGTCAAATATTTTTTACCTGCACTTTTTTGTGATATTTAAAAATGTTGACTAAAGAAGTGTTAACACTTAATTTGTAAAATTCTCTCAAGGTTAAGGTGGGGGAGATTCATACTCTCTTCAAGATGGGATTAGTATTATTTTCTGTTTTCTATGCCAATTTTTCCTTGTTATTTTCATGAATGTGTATTGGGTTTTTGAGGGGAGCCATTATGTGGCCTCAAAAATTGCCATATGACTAAATTATGCCAGATATTTTTATTTTTTTTGAACTCAATATTTATACATTAGTCTTCCTATTTGCAAAGCATTCAAAATGGGCTAGCTCTTCAAGAAGTAATAATGACCGAA
Organism: Gleditsia sinensis; assembly: GCA_037074535.1. Taxonomy (NCBI): domain Eukaryota; kingdom Viridiplantae; phylum Streptophyta; class Magnoliopsida; order Fabales; family Fabaceae; genus Gleditsia; species Gleditsia sinensis. The sequence continues at coordinate 19,290,355 of CM073475.1, forward strand.
TAAATTAAATGTAATCAAAGAAAAAATTCCAAATGTTGACACCTTATCCACCCATAATTTGCCTGTTTAATGGTTTAATTTTATGGCTTTAACACGAGTTTCATTGGTTAAGTGTGTAGTCTAGTACTTATATTTATGCATTTGCAATAATAAATTTCTTATATTGATTGAGGGAGCGCACATTTTAATATTCACTAGAAGATTTGATCCCAATATCCATATTATCATAACATAAAAATGCTATTCAATTCTATTTTATCCACTGCCTCTCATGCATCCAATATCCCTATCTTTCACAGCACTCCAAGGCAGCTTTATTTTAGCCAAATGAAATTATGAAAGTTAAAGCATATTATTTTAATTTTCTTATAGCATATTTGTAATAAATATATGTGACACTTCTGATAGCATGCATGTTTGTAATAATAAACATATATGACACTTTTTATAACATGTTTGTAAAAATATTCTTCTTATATTCAATCTTAAATTATTTTGGTCCTCTCTAAAAATATATTATTTTTGTTTCATGTTAGATGATAGCACGATTAAACTGTGGAAGGAGAAGAAAGTTCATCCTCATACTAATAATACATATAGAGTTATTTAATCAATTTGTTCTTTTCTTAATGAACATGTATATCCTGTTATTGGTTTCTCATTTAAAAAGAAGAACTAGGAGATGTGTTGTTTGGAATCATTATAGTAAGGCCATGGTTAGAAATGTCAATTTCGAACGGATAGTTTACATTAGTGATACTGCTTGTATTGAAAATATTAGAATGGATAAGAGGTGTTTTTATAAATTGTGATTTATTGAAAATTGTAGGAAAGCTTGTACCAACTAAGCATATGAATGTAGAAGAACAAATTGCAATATTTTGCATATTTTAGCTCATGATGTTAAAAATAGAGTAATAAAAAGACAGTTCATAAGGTCTAGTGAAATAATAAGTCAGCAGTTCAACAAAGTCTTGCATGCTGTATTGACATGTTATATAGTTTTACTCAAGCAACCTAAAACTGTACCTTAAAATTCTATTGATAAGCGTTGAAAATGGTTCAAGGTAATGTTACAAGTAACTATAAAAAAATTGGTATTATCACTTTAATAATTAAGAAATAAAAGCTAATGCTATACATTTTTTTCCTAATGAATAGAATTGTTTATGAATTCTAGATGGGACATACATAAAGCTAAATGTCTTATAAGGGGATAAGGCTAGATATCGGATCAAAAAGGGTGAGATAGCAACAAATATTTTAAGAGTTTATTCTCAAGATTTACAATTTATTTATGTTTTAACTGGATGAGAAGAATCAGTCACAGATTTTAGGGTTCTCAAAGATGTATCGTAGGAATGGATTAAAGGTGTCAAAAGATACTTCAATTTATTTTTGAGTCTCATTTTTTTTAAGTTGGTGCTTCTTAGATTTATTTTAAAAAAAAAATTTTAATTAATGATCATCATTCTTTTTTAAGGTACTATTATTTATGTGATGTTGAATATATGAATGGGGAAGGGTTTCTTACACCTTATAGGGGGCAAAGATATCACCTTAGTGAATGGAGACAGGGGACACAACCTACAACATCAAAAGAGTTTTACAACATGAAACATTCTTTAACTAGAAATGTCATTGAAAGATGTTTTGGCTTGTTAAAAGGGCGTTGGGGAATTTTAAGGGTCTAACCATTTTATCCTGTTAAAACACAATGTAGGATAATTACTGCTTGTTGTTTGCTTCATAATCACATTAGAAGAGAAATGGCAGTGGACCCTTTAGAACATCACTTGATAGACATGGAAGAACAAGATGTTTTACAAGGTGATATGATAACTCATGTAGAGACATTCGATGCTTAGACAAATTGAAGAGATGAGCTTACTCAAGAAATGTTCAATACATGGAGAGGACAACATTGAAATCATTTGGGCATTATTAAGACTTTTGTTATTTATTTGTGTTGCTTGTAATGATGGATATTTTAAGTTTGGTCATTTTATTATATTGTAATAAACTGGATTATTAACTATTTTTATGACATTTTTAATTGTGTTATGATGTTATTAATAAATTTCATTTAATTATATGCTTTTAACTATTTAATATTATTTGTATTCTACACTTTTTTTTCTATCACTAGATGGAAGAATCCAAAGTGAAGCATAATCATCATCAATGAACTTTCGAAGAAAATGCAATTTTTGTTAAGTGTTTAGTTGAATATGGGATAGCTTGGAAAGGGGACAATGGTTTCAAACCTGGATTTCACAAATATTTAGAGAAGATGATGCTACAAAAAATGTCTAACTATAATTTGAAAACTTCTCCTCATATAGAGTCAAGGGTTAAACAACTCAAAACACACTATAATGCAATGTGTGAAATGATGGGGTCTAGAGGTGGCAGTGGATTTAGTTGGAATGATAATGACAAAATGATCATAGTTGATAAGGAAATATATAAAGAGTGGGTAAAGGAAACTTATGATATTTTTATGTCTATTCAATTATAATTTTATGTAATTTTTTTTCTTCAATTGATATATATATATATATGATTTAAAATTTTATTGGCAGACTCATCCTAATGCGAAAGGGTTTTACAATAAATCATTTCCGTACTTTGATATACTTAGTCATGTTTTTGGCAAAGATAATGCCAATGGAGAAAATGAAGAGGATCCTGCTACTGCTGTGGAAGCAATGGATAAAGAAACTTTTATAGATGTTGATGCTGAAGTTGAAATACATATAAGAGGGGAAGTTGATGAAGCGGTTGACTCTGTTGTTGAAACTCAAGAAAACTATTATATTGGACAAGGTAATGGGTCAAATAATAAAAAGAGGAGTAAAAAAAGAGATCAAGAAAGTTCATTAAATGAGATAGTAGCCGATAGTATTACCAAATGTAGTACTTTATATGAGAAATGTACTAGTAAAATTGAAATTTTGGCTTCAGCTTTAAAGGATGAATCTGATGGAGCCAATAAGAGAATGTTAGTTTCTCAGGAGTTGAAAAATATTAAAGGATTAAATACTCTACAAAAAGTTAAAGTTGGGCGTTTGATATGTAAAGATAGTTATATAACTGACTTTTTCTTGGAAGTGGATCTTGAAGAAAAAAAATTGTTAGTGAATGATATATTGGCAAGATGTCATATTTGAGAAGGTAACTTTTTGTTACATTTTTTTTATTCTTTCCTTTCATATTTTACTAACATGATTCAATTCCTTGCAGTGTTGATCAAGAAGATATTGGCTTAAAAGTTAGATTAAGAAGGTAATGTTGTTTTGGTTATTACATCGTGTTGAGATGTTTTGTTGTTTATAACTATTTTGTACACATCCTATTGAGATTTTTTTTTGTATACATCCTCCTGAGATGTTTTTTGTACACATCCTGTTGAGATATTTTTTTGTGTATAACTATTTTATAATATATTACTATCATGTAATTATATATGCAATGTTGCATATTTTTTAAATTTTACACATCTTTTGTCATAAAAGATGCATCTTTGTTGCTTTGGAAGGGCAACTACAGATATTTTTTAATTTATTTTATTATTTTAATATTTTATTCTTTATTAAAAATAAAAACAAGCAAGAACACTTTTAAAAAGAAGTTAAGGGACATTTTTAAAAAATTATTTAAAATTCTCGGAAAACTTAAATATAATCAAACAGATAAATATAAAATTCTCAGAAAATGTTAATTAAAGATTCCTAACAATCTTAAAACTCAACTAAACACATTTTGTATATTCATGAGAATTACAATTTCCATCAATTATGTTTTCTAGGAAATATGATTCTTAAGAACAAAAATCTTTGTCATGTACCAAACGTCCCCTAAAAAATGAGTAAAGATAAAGTGTATTTTGTCCCAAAGAACCTAGCAGATAACCTAAGTGAATAGGACCTTTGCAACAAGGGTTGAAAAAATGGATATACGAGTGAGATAAGATTTTGAACATGCAAAGACGAGCTCAAGAAAAGAATAAAGAATAGGATGCCTGAGAATGAGATCACACTTTGAAATCAATAAAGATTGTCTGAGAATGTGATCAGGACCTCGAGACAAAGTGATAAAAAGGATCCCGAGATGAAATCGAAACTTTGAAAGTGATAAAGCAATGTCTAAGACGAGATTGAGACATTGAAAGTCATAAAAGGAGTGCCCAAAACAAGATCGAGACTTCGAAAGCAATAAAAGAGGTACAAAGATGAGATTGGACTTTGAAAGTGATAAAAGGGGTGTCCGAGATGAGACCGATACTTTGAAAAGAGTGCTGAGACGATCAAGGACTTTATCAAACTTGCAAGCTTTTTTATTTAAGAAGATCTAGATCTCCTAGAATAAAACGAACGAACTGAAATATGGAAACATTCTCTTTGTTATGAACATTCTCTCATTTGAGACATTAACCTATATATCCAAGTCAGGAACTTAAAAAACATGTAGTAGCAGCAGCTGCTTCTCAGTGAGCATGATTACAACACTGCATGTTTATATAATCTACAGCTCATGAAATGAATTACAGACAGCAACAATAGGCGTGGCAGAACTCACCTCAACAGTGATCATGACACCAGACAGAGAAGTCTGATTTTTTGTCTTTTTCTTTTTTGTCAAGGACAAGAAACCTGACAATGTCAAATGTTGAGGCTGCATGAAAAACAGACAACATAAAAACAGATGTCAAATATTTGTTCAGAGTAATTTTCATGTTTTCTATCTCCATCTGAAAGCAAGTATGATAAATAGCAGACAACAAAGATAATAAATAAAAAAATTGTCATGAGAAGGGCATTTTCAGTAGCGCAAAAGAACTTGGGATGACCCAAGACAGGGATCTTTGTGACTGCATCAGGACCATAGGCTGTAGTATGGTAATTTTCCCAGTAATTCACAATACTTATTTTATTGTATGTATATCTCACTCTAAATGAATATTTAGCTAATTTGAAGTATAAATCATTTACTCTACTAGAGGTCTCCAAGACCTCCAAGGAGGCATTGTCAATAATTTGACTATTGAATATTTAGCTTTAGCAGAGGAAGCTAGTTACTAGATAAGATGCTAATCAAGGATTATTGAATATTGATTAATGATTCAAGAGCAACAGCAGAGACACACCCGAGCATCAACAATATACTAAGTTACTAACCTAATTTGGGTTTGTCAACAGATTATTTGGGAACTAATTAAGGTTTACTGCACCAGAAATAAAACATCTATAACAGTAAAATAATAGTAGGGAAAATAGAAGTGGCAGAAGAGGCATCACTGATAATGACATGATTGCATGAATAACAGATGGAACTAAACATGATATACCAAGAGTTAAGTTCCTTCTTTACTATGACTAAAAATTTGGAATTAAAAAGAATGTGAGTATGTAGAGCCAAATAATAGCAGTCTCCTAACTGCAAAACTCACAAGCAGAAAAACTTGCAATATATTTTGATTTAAATAATTCAGAAACAAAATTCTGAGCTGACCTGGGACTGATTATTCAAATTATTCCTTGCTACATCAATGTTAAGCACGACACAAGGAATGAGATAGTCAATTTTCTCTGAGTCTCTGAAATGTATCAAATACGAGTCAGGATCTTCAAATTTATAACTATAGAATTCTAAACAGAATGGAGTAAAAGTAACCTAGAATAGCCCGCACTCATGCTGCTAAGATATAAGAGATGCTAGATAAAATTTTATGACCTGCTGAAACCATATTATATAAATAACCACATAAAGAACAGGACATACTTTGTTTTAAAATTGAAACTTTACGGAAAAGATCTAGGAAGTGCACACCATATACTATTTGTATCTACTTTAAGTGGTTTTCCTATTTTCTCTACCAGCAAGCGAGCATTCTAAATGATTTTTGCGCCAGTGTATGTGACTACTTCAGCCATTTCCATGGAGTACTGTCAATTGCGCATGACATATAGATAAAAGGAATTATGTATACACTTGTGAGCAAGTTGCAATTAGTCATAAAGCACTACCATGTCCTGGTGCATAAAATCAATTAACTTAACTAAAATCCAGAAAAAATTATGTATTAATTGTAGCAAATGAAGTATATCGTGAAATAACCAACAAGCTAAATAATACAGTTCATACACTGGAAAATAAGGAAGAAGAATGAAGTTAATTAATTAGGTGAAAACTGAAAAGCAATTTAGGTAGCCAAACCATTTACACTAGAAAATAATACGAGTAATTATGATCATTTTATTGTGTGTTTGCAAATTATTGGATCGGAGCCATGGGACAGTTTGGACCATAAACTATTCATCGGGTGGAACATTATTAGTAAGGATGTTTTAGTGATGATGATGAAGAAGACACATGGGTTGCTTCTGTTAATAACATACCCCAAGACTGGGAGGAGGCTGGAGAAACATATGACTCAGGAGTACTTGGGTTGCCACAACCATATATTGAAAGAAATAAGTCATTGCATGAAGACCCGTTGATTTCCTCTTTTCCCCACTTGTAATGTTGTTTTTCTCTTATTAAGTAGTGATGGCATTCTTTAATTTTACTACTCGGGCAACACATTCTAGGAAGGTCACCCAACTCTAGAGTATTTAAAGTAATTATTTTACAATCAACTCGTGCCCAATTTTATATTTCCATGTAGTTCAAATTAAATTTGAATCAAGCCAATCCAAACAGTACAATTTCCCACTCTCGACTCTTATACAAATATAATTTCCATTCATGGTTAATTCACAAATTCATGGATGGTTATAAATTCGAAAGACTACCAAAACAAAAAAGGGGAGAGGGGAGAAAAGAAAGAATAAGAATATAGTAGCGAGGATGATACAAGCACTGCCCTTGGTCCCAATTTTAGGATCGAAGTCATACTTATCCAGAGATGCATTGAAGCCTCAATTGTAAAGGAAACACCTTACATGGGAGTAGGACGTAAACTCTCGTAGGATTCTTCGAAGATTTCCTTGAGCTTGAGCCTCTCCTTGGTCTGCGCAAGGGAGATTGCTAGTGATGAGACTATGGTAAGCAAATTGAAGATTTGTACAATGAAGGCCTTGAGACATGCTATCTGCTTGACTTTCTGGATCCAAAAGAATTTCTCTTGAAACTTTCACAGCAATCAAAATGCAAGTAAGATGAGATCCCACCAACCTTGAATCGAGAGAGGAAGAAGTGGAGAAGAGAGAGAACTCAGCTTTGCAGCTTCGACGGAGAAAGCTTCGCGGGGGTGAAATTATATATATATGAAATACGGGGCTTTTTTTTATAAAAAAAACTTTATTGTAAAAAATTTTAAAGGAAGAAAAATTAGAAACCCAGTGAAAGGAGCACTTGCTATTTGCCAACTCATGGAAAATTGATTGGAGTCATTCCAAATTTTTAAAATATTTTACAAAATAAAATTTAAAAATATATATTTAAAAGAGTAAATATAATTTATTACTAAATATTAATTTTATTAATTTATATTTATATTTAATTTTATCTTATAAAATAATTTAAAATATTCTAATCTAACAAACATAGTAGCTATTTTGCCAATAATTAATTAATGCCCACAATTATAACATATTTGTATGTGAATATAAATGGCCTGTGACAAATGGAGAATATATATATATATATATATATATATATATATATATATATATATATATATATATATATATATATATATATATATATATATTATAAGAATAATTTTCAATATATGTTTATTTTTAAATATGTATTCAAATTTAAATTTCTATTATTTTTATTTTTCAAAATTTTACTTAATTTTTATAAAAGCTTACTTAACCTAATAAAATTTTATAAATCTAAAATTCTCACATTGCAATTGAGCCAAATCAAATATGTTCAAATTTATTTATTTAAAATAATTTAAACTTGAATTTGCGTCTAAATTTTAATTAAACTAAATATTATAAATTTATTTTAAACTTATTTTATTTAACTAAATGAGTCTAAATATATTAATCAAACTCATTTATTTAATAAATAAATAAAGTTAAATTCAAATTTTTAGTGAATTCAGTTTAAATTCACAAACAATTTGATTTATTTATACCCTGACTCATAGGTGGGATGATGGGAAGATTTTATCGCTTAGTCTAACTTGAAATGAAGCTGGATCAACTTAAATGCAATCGTACAAGTAATTGTAATTAATTAGTTTTCATTGTATAAATAACATTTATTTTTCTTTGGTGAACTATAAATAACATTTCTCTTATTTTCATGCTTAATTTTTCTTATAATAAACAGAATAAAGCCCACTTGTTCAGAACATGGACTTCAAATAAATCTTTGAAATCCAAGCCAAATTCTTCAAGCAGCGGAGGTAAAGTTGAAGTTGGCGCAGTTGGTGTGCTGCAAAAACAACGAGCTGAACCCAAGTCTTGAGGTTGCTAAGTCAAACTGCAGTAAATTATTTTCCAACTGATGCGCCCCAATCGTAATCGAAGTTACCGGGCTCGAACCCCCAGCCACGAACCCAACCAGCGATGTGCTCGGGTTCGAACCAGCATCCACGAAACCCAAGCAGATCACTTCGCCAGTCACCTGCACCAGCGGTAAATTCATAATTTTTGGCAGGCGGCTAATAGAGATAATAATAAATAAATAATAAAATATTATCATAAGTGCATAATTAAATAAATTAAAATAAATTATATTAACATAAATTACTTTATATATTTTAAAAAATACTTTAAAATAATATCAAATTAATATTCTTTTTATGTGACAAATTAAATAATAATTAAAAAATTAATCACATATTTTATTTAATTGATGAATATAATATGAAAGGAAAAATTCTTAATTTTTTAAGCCATTATGCTTATAAGTTCCGAAAAAAGTAGTCAAACAAATTCTTTAATGTCTCCATATATTATTGTTTAATCAATAAAGTAAATTAATGTTGTGTGCCGTATAAATTTGTGGATGTGGAGACGCCTTCAAAGATACTGCATTGAATGATTAAAATAAAAAAATAAACTTTAAAAGATTAAATTAAAAAAAATTATTTTAATTCTAATTTAAATAAATATAATATTTAACTCGTTGAATTATTCATCACTCAATTAAATTTATTTTTATTAATTTAAAGATAAAATAATTAGATGTCGTCAATTTTTTATTAACAAAAATTATTTTTATTAAATTAATAATTTAATGAGTTAAATGTGGTAATTGTTTTTAAAAAAATTTATAAAGTTAATTCTAAAAATTAAAATATAAAGTGGATAAAATGTTAAAATTATGTATGAACATACAAATTTTAAAATTAAATTAAATTTCAATACAAATTAAAATAATTGAAATAAAATTTTATCTTAAAAAATTATTTAAGAAAACAGCCATCCATTCCAAAATGTAATTTTTAAAATAAATAAAAAATGTTTGGATCCGCTCTTACCTGTACCATCGAGTTCGCCCCGATAATGCTCCACTCCACGCCATTCTGCAGCACCAGATTAATGGCAGGCACAGCTGGTCCCATTCGCGAAAACCCAATATCTTGGGTCGCAAAGCAGGTCCCAAATGGTGCTATTGGTTCAACTGTTTTAACTCCAACTGCATTCACGAAGGCTTCAGAAACGGCTTTGTAGATCGTCGTTTCCATGACAGTGTAGGGATTCACAGTGCTAATCTTCGTTCCACCAACCCCATTTTTATCTATGGACAAAAGGGTTGTGTTTAATCGAACCTCTTTGCCTGAAACTCTAATGGCTTTCACCCCAATGAAGTACTCCGCGGAGGGTTCGCCTAGGAACGAAGTCACTGTGCTTACTGGATTTGTGATCAGAGGGGTGAAGGTGAGAGACTTCGAGACGTCAGTGGTGAGAACATAAGGGCCATCTCCGAAGAACAAAACACCAGTTGTTCTAGTGGACGAGCTCAAGCAAATGGCGAATTTTCTATGGAAGCTGAAAGCTGAGGCGAATTGGGAAGGAAGTGAAACTTTGGTCCTTCCAAGACCAGCCATGCCTGTGACGCCATTAGCGAGGCCTTGTTGGATAATGTTTGAACCACAAATGAAGAGAAATTTGGGCACTGAAACTATTCTCCCAAGGTTGCTTCCGTCGGTGGATTGAACCGAAACAACGTCTGAATAGATGTCGCCAAATGTGGAGACGCCAGTTATTGTATTGGTAGGGGAGCGACCGCAGATTCTCTCTTTTTCACTGCAGCCATATAAGCCAAAAAGCGAGCACTGAGCCGAGCCACACCGGGCGGGTTTGGAGGTGGATGATTTGTATCCGGTTTCGCAGTCCACCCAGAGGTAGCCGCCACCGAGGTCGACGGTTAGGTTTACTGGCACAAGCGGGGTTCTCTGGTTGATTTGGGTGACATATTGAGGAACGGAGTTGGAAAGGTCTTTGGTGACGGGAAGAACAAGTGCCTTTGGTCGGAAAGAGGTTTGAGCTATGGAGGGAGAGATAATTAGTGAGAGAAAGGAACAGAAGATCAAGAAGAAGCTACGTGACGTAGACATGAAAGGAAACTTGGAAATATAGTGATAAAGATTGGAGTAAGAGGGGGCTGTGGGATGAATGGGAAGGAAGGCGGGGCCCTACTTATATAGGTTTCTTATGTGGTCAACAAGTACCAAGATTTATCAAAGATTACAGAAAGCCCCAAAGGTTTATTTCTTTGACATAGTGGGATGTAGCGGACCAAGTTGTACGGGTAAGCCAGCTATCTTTCAAAGTAACGACAAAAATTAAATTTTTGAATAAATAGTTAATAAAGTTAATAAAAAATTAATTTTACAGTACTAGTAAAAATAATTTATAAAAATAAATTGAAAAATGATGCATCAAAAAATTACTTATCGACAAATATTGAAAAAAATATGTAAAATTGATTAATTAACCAAAAGTATATACAAAATAATATATTTATAGGAGTTTAATTAGAGACTTTTAGTTATAAAAAAAAATATTAAAATAAAAACATTAAAAATTACAAAAATATTAAAAAGTAGTAAAAAATCAAAAATAATCCGGAACGTCCTGGAAATGATAAACTTTGGATATTAAGACAACTTGGTTGAAATGTCAATGGAATCGAAACGAGCCAACTTTCTATTGGTATCTTTTAGGTTGCATTAATATTCCGTACAAGTCAAAAGTTATAAATTTTTAAATATTTAAATATCTGACAATTCATTATACAAGAATTTTTTTTACTATATATTTTACTTAAAAAATATTTGGTGTGATCTAAAATATCAATAAATATAAAATAACAGCATTTTATATTATATTTTATATAATTCAAAAATTAAATACAATTATATATATTTTTGATGTTTTAATATTATGATATTCAAATACCTCAAATATAAGAGCTCCGAAGTTCATGCACACAGATTTTGTGAATGTCAAAAATGGCAGCCAAGTTCAAAAAATGGCAACCAGGTGGATGCCGTAGCCAACTTTGACTATGACTTTCTTATTTTGTCCGCGTGGAATCGTGTAGTTTTCACCCATTGTTCACTTTTCGCTTTCATAAAGAGTTCTGGATAAACTTGCAGTATTCAAAAAAGCTTATCCAGAGACAGAATTTAGATATAATATAGTTTTTTTTAAGTGTCTGTTTTAAAAAATAAATTTGTATTTTCACTTCCCAACACTGTGATAGATAAAATATAGTATTGAGTGTTGCATCTTTGTATAAGTAATTAATGACTTCGGACGATCTTTGACGTAATTTTTCTTCTAAAGTTAGACGTAATTAACTATAATTTATAATTGTATGAAGTTGTTGCATCTCAAAGTCGTTAGTTTGATGCACCGTACAAAATTAAATATAATTTAATCTTATATGATATTTAGTGTATATAAGAAATTGTATAATATACTGAATCGGAAAGAGACAAGTTTTGAAAAAAATTTGTATAAAATTTTAATAATTTTGTCAATTTAGTATAATATCATCACGTCACTATCATATTAAAATTTGAATTCTTTAATTTTTTTAAAATAATTTTTGAAAAAATATATATAATTTAATAAATTTAATATTTAATAAATTAATTAAATTTATTAATTTGAATGTACGTCTACTGCTCTCTCTAAATTTACTTTGTAAAATATTTTAAGAATTTTAAAGGCACTGTCCTACGCGTCTATTACCATTAATTGATAACAACTTAATTAGGAAGAAATGAAGTCGTTTTTCCGTATGCATGTATACGGTAAGAAATAATTAATGCATCAGTAATATTAAAAAAAATTAAGACGTCGTAGAAAAATTTGTGGTTTATTAAGAAATAGTTACAACGAATAAAATGACTTCGTATTTGGCTTTCAATATAGCAATGAATTAATTAATTTAGTGTTATTTTTAACATAGAGGATCAAGTCAACTGACGCTAATTCAGATGATCGAGAGAGATAGAGTAAGTTCGAGTCTCCTCTTGTACCGAAAAAAAATAGAGAATCTAAATTTGAATATCAATCAAATTAAAATAAGTAAAAATGACTTTCAATTTGAGCTAATTAAATTGCTGGATGTATTCATAGGCATGCAATCACAATAAAATTGTTTTATCTCCTTGATTATCATGTATTCAAATTATTATATGGATAAGATATTGAATTATAAAAATATTAAAAAAAAATATTTATTATTCAAATATAACAATAAATTTCCGATGGCTTTCCTGATTTCTTTTCTAACAACAGTATTGGGATATTGTAGAGGAAGATGTTGGTAACAAAGATCTGTAAAGTTTACAGCAAAAAAGTAGGATGGTTTGCACCTTCTCTTTCTTAGAACCAATACGTCTAAAGACAAATAAAGCAACACTTAAAAAGAGAAAAATGAATTGAGTGTTTTAAAATAAATAGATAATTTTAAAATTTAATTTTAAAACATTTATGATAGAATTTTTGTATTAAAAAAAAAGAGAAAAACAACAATTACAAGTATTAAAGAATATTTAAATTATTAACTATATCATCTTAATGAATTTGAAAAAAAAAGAACACTTTTTAAAATATATTAAGAGTGTATTTAGCAAATCAAATAAGTTAGTTTATATTTTATTTGATTAATTTATAAATTTTTTTTACTAAATTAGAGGTGTTTAGTGAATAAATTTATTTGAATAATTTAATTTAATTGAAAACTTATAAACTATACACTACTTTAAATAGTATATGATTTATAAATTTTCAGTTAATTTTTAAATTTTAAACTAATTTATAAATTATTTTGTTAAACAGAATGCAAAAACTTAATTTTGAGTAAATTAAAACAATTTTAAAATACATTTAACAATTATTTATCTTGAAATTATTATAAGAAAATGTCTTGAGTAATAAATAATCAAATTATATGTTAATCTACACAAAAAAATCACATAACAAAGTATTAAAAAAAATAAGAAATTCAAATATAAATATTTGAAAGCAATAAATAAACAAATTTCAAGATTTATTAATCTAGTTTCAATCCAAGTCTACGTTCAATCTTTAAACTTTAACTTTAAACTATAATCACAAGTTTAAAAATGGACAGCCGTGAGCTATTATACATTTATACTTTCTCAATTGTAACAGTTGATATAAAAAATTACTCTCTTCTTTACAAGCATGTCTTATTCTCAATCTTCATGCTTTAGTTACTACCAATTATGGAAAATGCTTTAATTGTATCCTCTAACTATCCTTTGTTTGCTCCACTTCCAGTCCACCACCAGAAATATTTGTGTCAAATTCACTCCAAGCACTTAGTCTCGACTCTTGAAGAATATCCCTTGTGCTACAAATAGAACCCCGCCTTTTACTTCCGTCAGAAAACCCTTCCCAATCCTTACACCATCTGCTAATCCATTGCACCACATGGCTTGAAAGTGACCATGCATTTGGACCAAAGATCTACTAGAAATGTACGTACATAGATAGCTTCCAAACTTTAAGGACAGACTTTAACTACTATAAGGCATCACCTAGTTCTATTCTACCTACCTTAATAGTGATAGGTAATCTAAACCAGCAAGCACTACAAGAAATTCTGGTTATGATGGTGACTTTAGTCGCCACCTAAAGTGAAAAAGTCACCACTAAAACTATCATGTGACACCTTTTGGCTGCCAAAAGGTCACCCTACCTATACGAATGTCAGTAAAGGTATCAGTGACGACTTCAAAAAGTCACCACCAAAAAGACCGATTTCAGTGACGACTTTTTGAGTCGCTATTGATTATAACTTTTTTAGTGGCGACTATGATCGCCATTGAAACAAAATAGTTGACACTAAATCAAGTAGGGTCGCTGCTAAAAATTGTTAATAGCGGCAACATTTTGGGGTTGTTGCTAAATATAGAACATTTGGTGGCAACTATTGTTGCCGCTAAAGCCAAGTTTGGTGGCGACTTTAATGAGTTGCCATGGAATATTGAGATTTTAGTGGCGAGTTATGTCACCACTAAAAAACCCTTTTAATGGCAACTTTAACGAAGTTGCTATGGAGGAGTCTATATTCTATGGCGACTTTAACCGCCACTAAAGGTGATTTAACTGTTTATTAATTTTCAGTGACGACTTAAGTCGTCATTAAAGATGTTTTTAGTGGCAACTTGAATTAGTCGCCACAGAATAGTCAATATTTTGTGGCAACTCTAAGCGTCACTAAAAGTGATTCAACTTAATATTAATGTTCATTGGCGAGTTATGTCTAAGGTACTAAATTTCATTTCAAGGTACCATTTCGGTGACTCTAGAAATGAAAATATTTCGAAACGTTTCAAAAATTTCGTGGAAACGAAAAAAAATTTAAGAAACGTTTCAAATAATTTCAAACAATAATTTTTTTCAATTTTTAAATATTTTAACATAATATTAATAATATAGATATATAAAATTATGTTAAAATTAATTTGAATTAATGTCTATAGTTGAATAATAAGTAAACATGCTACTACAGTGAGAACTTCAATTTAAATTCTAGTAGTATTTAACAACAGCCTTTCTCTTGCATCTATCTTTTCATCTTCTTAACTCTTTCATGACCTCTATTTTTAAGTCTCTCTCTATGATTCTGTCTCTATTTTTAAGTATCTCTCTCAGGTACCTTCTTCTCTCTTTGTCTCTCAATCTTTCTTTTCATCATTTTTGTAGTTCCCTCTTTAAAATGAAGACAATGAAGGAAAGCAATGTTATGAAAATGAGGAGGGAGAGCAGAAAATTGACACAGATGTTGTGACTTGTGGGAGAAAATAACTTGGTATTGGATATGATGTGATGATACTTTCATCTACTTTCATATTGTTAATTTTTTCATTTTTCAAATTAGTTTGGTACTTTTTCTTCGAAACTACTCGAAATAAGAATATTTTCATCGAAACAACTCGAAATAAGAGTATTTCTATCGAAACAACTCAAAACAAGAGTATTTCTATCGAAATATTCTGCAATATAATAATTTTAATCGAAATGGCATAATTTCTTAACAAAAATTTTGTTTCGTTTCGATAACTACGTTTTGTATCGATAACTCCGGAAACAGAAATGTTTTGATCATTTTGATGGAAAAAAAAAAAAGAAAATTTAGTTTCCTGGTTATGTCGCCAATAAAGACCTTTGTAATGCCCCTCAGTATAAAAAAAAAGTATTGTAGCATATGGGGTACTATAACTTACTGTGTATATAATCTGTATGCATTCCAGGAACCCTAAAATATGCAAAAAAACGCAGCAGCCTCCTTTCCTCTCCCATTTTCAAACTCTTGTAACTAGAGCTACAGACCTCTAATTGACAAACTGTTTGGACCGTTGGACTCGTAGCGAGAAAAGTTTCAAAATCCATCGATTGGTTTCGCCGAAGCATCGTCAAAATCACGCCGAAGGGTTGTGAATAGTACTTTCGTGGTGAGTTTTTCATGAGTGTGATGGGTAACTCTATTTCTGACATTTTTGCTATAGATAGTCTTAGATATAGATAGTATGATGAATTTTGGAGTTTAAGACTATAGGATAATTTTTTTGGCCATCGTGAATAGTGTTTTCGATTGGCATGAATAGTATTTTCGTGGTGTTTGGTTAGAAATTGATATTCTGAAGTTGTTTATAGCGGAAGACAACTTTCAGTATCAATTCGACCATTGAGTTTTGAAAGTGATTAAGAGAGTTCAACTACCTTGAATCTCTAATGTTGTGAGTAGATAACATTTACTATAACATCATTTTTAGCTATTCATTTGATATATGCACATGAAACATTACTACTAATGTGAAACTCATTTTTTAAGTTATGAACATATATTTCAAAACATGGCTCCTAGTATAAACTTTAGGTATGCAAGACAAGCATAATAAATATTTTATTTTTCTATTGATATTAAATTATATTGATTGAGAATACCCAAAAAATTGTGTTGGGTCACAGTGATGTTTATATTTTACATTAATTGATAAATGATTTTATGATGCACGTGTGTGGGCCTATAGATATAAATGTGCAAGTTAAGCTGATATTGTTGTGGCTATTGTTGGTCAGTGAGTATATGATTTTCTAGAAGGGACATGATCTTTTGTTATTTGTTGCATTTTTTGTTATTTCTTTATTGTATCTATACAGAGGAACCTAAATTGGTAACATTGTAAACTAGCAGCTATAAATGCTAACCCTAGTGCATTTTGAGTTCTATGTAACGGGCTTTTGCTTAATGGATTTTGCAAACTTTTGCCTGATGAATTGTGCTGACTTTTGCCTAATGGATTATAGGCTTTTGGCTTGATTAATGGTGAACACTCCCTTTGTTGCATGCTTGAGAAATGGTTGTGGTTTTGATATAGAGAGAGTTCTTCAATTTATGAACAACTCTAAGTTTATTTGTATTTATTTATATAATATCGTAATATTGATATTATGTCTTTTAATACTGAAACTTTTTTGTTATTGATCTTTCAAACATATGATACATATAGCATTCATCTTTTCCTTGCATTAAATTTTTATTTGTGAAGGAAAAACTCTTGTCCTACTTGTCCTGTTTTCGTTATAGTAAGAATTACTTATTCACTGTGTTTTATACTCACCTCATCATATGTTTCCTTTTTCAGATAGTCAAAAAGACTCAGATCCAGCTCCAACTGTGTAGTGAGCTAAGAGAGTTGCGGTGAGCCCAAATTGCTTTTAGGGCTCCTAGTTTGTTTAGATATTTTCTGTTTATATTATAAAAGTAGCTCCATGAACTACAGGCAGGATCCCTGTGTATCTGAATGTTTGTAAAACTTTTGTTGTATGAAAAACAGATGATTTTTGTATTGTTTGGCTTGATGCCAATTGTATATGGATTTATGAATTTTGAACCATTTTTATAGTATGCATGTTGTTTTCTTTACTTATATGTTGTATACCACTGTGGTATCTTGATGTCAGTTAGTTTGAGGTTCACAGGATGGGCTCTACCCTATTCTTGTGCTAATCATGTGCTTATTTCTACAGGGGCCGTGACAACCTTTTTTAGTGGTGATTTGAAAAAGTAGTCACAGAATAATTAACTTTAAATTCTCTCTACGTTTAATTGTGGTGACTAAAACTTGTCATTAGTAAAAGTGTCATTTAGTGGCGAGTTTTGTCGTCACTGAAACCTTTTTCTAATTTTTTTGTTATTATTTAAATTTGCAATGTGTTTTTGTAAAAAAAAACTTGACAATATATAATTATTTATATTCTTTTGTGTTAATTTACATTTGCATTATTTTCTATAAAAAAACCTAACTATATGTAATGAAATAAAAAGAAACATAGAGATTAATAAAATATTTTTCATTAACATAGATAAGAACAAGATCAAGCATCGTTTAAATGTAATTTTTCAAGAGTAGGTGAAAGTTGACTGATTCCAATCATTTTTTAGGTATGCTGTAAATATTGATGGACACTGAACTAGATGAAAACTCGATGGATTATTCTTAGACTGCTTACAGAAGTAGTAAAGATCTTATATCAGTGATAAATGAGATTCTTGATCAAGTTAAGATTGAGGCAGGAAAACTTGAACATGAAGCTGTAGGTTTTGCTCCACGTTATATTCCAAATGAAGTTCTATCACTTTTCTCTGGAAGTGAAAAAAATAAAGTATATAGAAAGAAAGAATCAAATCTTGGGAACTTGCTAAAATATACACAAATTTTGGTGGCTGATGATAATGCAATAAACAGAAAAGTAGTAGAAGCTTTTCTTCTAAAATATGGGGCAAAGGTTACTTATGTGGAAAGTGGCCGAGCTGCTTTAAAGATACTTAAACCACCATATAGTTTTCATGCTTGTTTCATGGATCTACAAATGCCATAAATGGATGGGTAAGTGGTCTATTGGTTCTAAATTTTCTAGTTCGTTATTGACTTTGAAATACAAATATAGCCACTATAGTTTTTCGTTAGAATAGAACTTGGAAAGATTAACTTGTCTATTAATTGTATTTGGCATTGGAGAAAACATATATACATCTAAATGGATAATAATTAAGTTGGATTATGCAACAAATCTGCATACTACATTATTATTTATTTTTGATAATAACGTTTTGCCTAGAATATAAGAATCAGGACTTGTTCCTCTTTTGCCTCATTGCTGCACTATTGATCCGAAAAGCTATCCGTAAATTCTTTGACGTAGAATTAAGTAAAAGCTACGATGAATTATAATGTGATTATGCTTTGACTCTATAATTAGCAACTTGATTTAGCTTATTATTTAAGAAATGGCATGGGTGTTTCAGAATATAATTAACTTTATTTTAATTTGTGTCAAATGTTCAAAGAGGTTAGGTAAGAAAATTGATATTTTTGCATAATGTTTATCATATGATCTCATGGAGCAAGATTATTGTAAAACTACCAATAATGTCTACTTGAGAGTAAATTTGAGGTTTAAAAAACAAAAAGTATTGTGTTCTATACTTGACTTGATGAACTAATTTATTTTGATGCTTGGTAGAAAAATGTTATAATAATATTTTTATACTTTTATTATTCAGTGCAGCTAATGGTAGGTTTGTGTGAAAAATTTGATAGATTTTGAATTCTTTCATACATAGGATCTTTCAAAACAAGGTTCCTAACCAAGGTTAATTTACAATATTTTTATTGTTCTGAATGATACAAATTTGAAGTGACTAAACAAATCTGCCATTTAGAGAGAAAAATAAATGAAAACATTGGATGTAGTAAAACATCAACAGAAATGTTGGGTAATGTAGCTTGTTGGCACATGCTAATATTAGCTATGACAGTTGATGCAACTCAAACTTCCAATGAAGAGTGCAATAAGTGTGGAATGGATGGTTATGTGTCAAAGCCATTTGAAGAAGAGGATCTTTATATGGCAATGGCACATTGTTTCAGAAATGGTTCATAAAGTGGAAGTACCATCTCTACTGTGAATGCACTCTATTGACAATTTTTTTGATTGCTGTAAGTAAGTCTAACCATTTAGAAATTTTACCCATTTATTATAAATATATTGAATTTATTCTTGTTTTCTTTTTCTTTTTTGTCTTGTATTAATATTTTTTTTCTTTTTTTTTCATCCAAGAAGTTGATAGAGAGTGCTATTGAAAATGAAGGACAAGAGGAGGTCAATAGATGGATAATTGCTCTTTTGTACTTCCTTGTTTTAATTTCTTATATCTCTTAGCTTCATGTATTTATATATTTAGTTGGAGAAAGAATATAAAATGTCATGGATATGATAATATTAATTCATTTTTTTGGCTAAGTTTGAAGGAATGGCAAATCTTTAGACCCTCAAATTTTGTATGTAATATGTAGAACAATATTGTTAATTGTTACATAATAACAGAGTAATATATATATATACACACTTGTATATAATGTTTTTGTGGAGAAAAAGTCAGGTTGAGACAATTATCAAATACTCACCGCACCGTTTTGAGATATAAATTTTGGAGAACTACCTTACATTATATATTATGCCTTTGAGAAGAACAACTTGACATAGTTATTATTTTAAAAAAAATAAAAATCATAGTTGAATTTTTAGAATGACCAACGATAATCACTGTTAAAAGCTGCAGTAGTGGCATCATCTATTAAAATTTCTAATAAAAATTTTACAAGAAAAAATTGTCATCTTTCTGTGAGAAGTGATATCTTGTATACAATACATGAACCATTTTAAATTTTTATAATCGCCGCTTAAAAAAAAAGAAAGGAATGTTTTCTTAAAATATATATATGGAGAATTAGAATATGAACTTTTTTCATATTTCAATTATTTTAAATTTATTTTTATCAATTTAATCTTCTAATAATTAATTTATTTTAAAAAATTTCTTCAAATTTATTCTATTTATAAATTTGATACATTTTTTATGATAATTAAAATTTTACATAGCTAAAGAAAGATATAGTTTAGTTAAGGTTTCATTTTAATTAGTTACAAAAATTTATTCAATTTCTATTAATATGGTTAATGTAAATTATTTATATAGAGAACATCACTTTTTCAGTAATATGTTTAAAAATTAAACTTAAAAAAATTAGATTATAAAAAAAAATTTCAAATAGAAAAATAACAAAAGATTCCTTTTACTTTAAAATTTTAAGTTTTGAAGAATTTTAATGATTAGGTTATATTAAAACAAATCCTTTGTTATTTAAATAAATTAAATTTAAAAAAAAATATAAAATACAACAAAATAATGCATTTCACACATTTTTAAGTAAAGATATAAATATGGGTGGTCCTTATATACATTTACAGTACAGATTAAGACTTTGGTTAAAATTACTCATTTGCCACCTCTTTAAATCCTTTCATTCACTATCACATGAGAAAGAAAACAAAGGCCGGAAGGGAAAATCTTTAGCGGTTACTACACCCAAATCTCTTTTACTAGCCACCCAAAGCCAAAACCTCTCATTATAGGCCACCTACACCTAAAAAGTTCAAGTATATTCTAAAATTTAAAATTTCATGGGTTTTGAAAATTAAAAAATTAAAATTTAACATAGTTTTCAATTAATTATATTACCTCAAACAATTTTATGTGAGAATTATTAGTAAATTGATAGTGCAACAATTTTTTTTTATCTAAATTATAATTGGTAAAAAAAAAATTAATACTTTTGTAGAAAATCATGCTGAGTGAGTTTTAATCTCCTGATATCAAAAGTTTATGTTGGTGCTCTACCCTCCTTAAAGAGATTCCCTAATGTCCAATCTTCTAAATGGTCATTTGTTCATCTTTCAGTAAATCGTGCCCTTACTCGAATCCTTATACCTAAGAGTCGTCATATATAAATAGTGCAGCCTTGGTAAATGTGGATTTGAGACTGGAAAAAAATTCTTAATATATCATTAACTCTTTTTTTTACGAAGACTTTTTATTTTTCTGTATAAATTCATAGTATGAAAGCTGAAGAATTCCTTCCTAATTCTCCTTTTTGCGCCTCTTTATCTGCTTATAAAAAGCAAGGAAATGCGCCGAAAGAGAAAAAAAAATGAAGTATATATTTTTATTATAATTTATATTAATTTAAAACATTTTAACGCAAATAATGTTATCTCATAAATATGTTGAACTGATGACAAGAATAAATATAAATTAAATTAAGTAAAAAATGTAATATATATATATATATATATATATATATATATATTGAAAAATAATGTAAATAATGTTAGTATAATAATATAAGTTGAATATCTGTTAATAAATAATAAATTTGATAAGTTCAATTTTATTTAATTTTAATTTAGTACAAATATAATATATTAATTAAAAATTAAATAATTATTATTTATGATTGTTAAAAATGTTGAATTTTTTTATAATAATTTATGAAATAAGTTATTATTTTGAAATTACATTTTAGAAAAACGGTGAAAAAAATAATAAAAAAATTCATTCTAAACGTGAACAAATTAAAAATTTTGAAGTAATAGCAACTAAAAGTAAGTTATTGTTTTTTTTTATAACTCAAGATTACTAGTTATGTTTTAAATTCAATACAGATTATATATAAAAAAATCTATCATCGACTCCTTGCTTTTAAGTACACTACGAAGGAATCTTCGTCTTAAACCCCCCGCGGCCCCAAGAGGTAGGACATTGCTAGCAATCTAGCTGCATTTAGTTTGTAACCACTAAACAGAACGACTGTAAAAAGGCGGAGCAACGAAATTTACTGCATAAAGTTCCCACTGTTTTCCAAAAGAGAACAAAAAAAAAAAAACAACACACTTGTCAAGCTTTGATTGGAAAAGGATAAACCGCTAGAAAGAGGGCTTGAACCTCCGACCTTGTGGTTAACAGCCACACGCTCTAACCAACTGAGCTATTCCAGCAGTTGTTACATCAGTGTATTATAAATTAAAAATCATTCTTAGATGATTTAACATGCAAGGAAAACCCCATTTTCTTTTAGCCATTCCTTCAGTTTTTTTTAACAAATAAAAAATTACATTCATACATGATCAGACATTAACGTTAATAAATATAAAATAAAAGTAGAATAAATAAAAATATAAAAAAATAAATATTAGAATTTTAAAAAAATAAAAAAATAACACAAATCAAATTTTAATATATTAAATATTATATTTTAATATTTAAATACATAATTAATATAATATATAAAAATAAATAAAAAATATATACATCATTGAAGAGATTTCATTGAAGAGATAATACATCTCTCAACCTTCTTTAAAAGTTAATTTTTTTTTAATTTTTTTTTAAGTTGTAAGAACAATGTTGTAGATATTTTTTATTCAAATTCAAATTTAAATATGTAAATTTGAATTTAATGCTATAAATTTAAATTAAAAAAATATAAAATTTTCAAAGCTTTAAAATCTCTTTTAAAGAAAGAGAAAAAAATGCTTTCTTAAAAAACAATAAAAACTCTTGTAGTGAGAAAATTTAGCCCTTCCTTTTGCATCTCCGTGCTCCTCCTTTTAACAATTTATTTATTTTCCACATGGATAGCCTATTGATCAGGTGTTGGGCCTCTTTCATAGCCCGCACGCTTTAAAAATATATATTTTAAATATTTTAATGATATATAATTTATCATATTTATTTTTAAATTTTAATAAAATCATATATAAATTAAAAATATATAAAAATTAATTTTATAAAAATATATTAACTTAAGCACATATAACATATAATTAATTAAATTATTCGTTTAAATATTTGATTTAACAAAATTTTTTTCACACCCTAAAATGATAGTAGCTAACTATTTCATCTTTAATGACAAATTTTAACTTAATGAACATAAGAGAAATGCTATATATATTCAATTTAATATTTTTTAGAGAGTTAATTGTGAGGATTAAAATAAAATATTAAAGACGTATTTAAATTTAAAAAAAATTAAAAATTAAATTAAATTTTACTGTAAATCTAAAATATTAAAATAAAACTTTATCATTTGATAAATGAATCAAGTTGAATTTAAGCTATTAACAAGTTGAATTCAAGTAAGCTTTGTTTATTTGCACCTCTACTTGTCCCAAACCATGGGATGCTTTTTGAGAACCTACAGCATCACCTTCTTACAAAATCACTGCAATATCTTTCTAGCTCTTCAACCATAAATGCAACTCATGGCAAAGTGCCACGTTGGTATTAACATAGTGATAAAGTGTAAATTGAAAATAAATATGAAACATTTGAACTGTATATTATTTTTAAAATTATTCTGAATTAATATAAAATTTCAATAACATAAATTTAAATAATTTTTTTTGACATAATCATAATTAACATTAAATACGAAAATAAGAAAAAAAAAATATATAAGAAAACAACTTGAAACTCACTTTTTTTTTTTTTTATAGCTTTTGGGCTTGAAAACGGCATCAATGGAGTAGTAAATCTTAATCGGAACATCATAGGACTTGGAACAAATTTTAAAATAACATAAGGCGTATTTTACTAAAATAAATCAGTTTTGAATTATTCTTTTTAAACTTTACTCGATCCGCTCCATTGACTCATTGACAATCTTATGTCAGGTATTCTCATCATTATTCCTTGTTCGTTCATCCTCCTCTGATGTACAGGTTCATGGATCATGCCCCAATCTCCTGTAAGCATAGCAAAAGTGCGAGAGCTTTCCTCAAATGCTAGCACTTTCCCTAATATGCATTTTGCATCCGATAAAGATTGTAAGACAAATCAGCTTCATGTAGTGTTGTAAGGGATGACCATGGTTGCTGTTGCACCACCATCGAGAAGCCCATTATAGTCCATGGACAATCCCTCAAAATTCTTCTATAATTTTTCTCACGAAAAGATGAAATTATTTTATGGATTTTTATTAAATAATTTAAAATTTAAAATTAAAATAATTTTTAAAATAATATTAAACACTATAATCGGTTAAAAATTTAGTCATTATAGATTTTTATTCTCTTAAATAAATAAAAAATATAAATTTTTTTTGAAAATAATTTTTTTCTATAAAAATAAAAAAATTTATTTGTTACGTTATTATTATAAATTATTTTATAAAAATATAACTCAAAAAATAATTTTTAAGAAACTCTATTTTATTATTTTTGTATAAAACTATTTTAAAAAATAAAAAGAAATATTTTAATTAATGACAAAGTTATAAATAATTTGTTAAAATTAATTCATTTATCACGCAAATTATACTGTTATATTCTCAAATATTATTTTTAAAATTTATATTAAAATAAATTTTTTGTTTTTTTTAAAACTATTTTTTGCATATTTTTTTTAAAAATAAAATAAAAATACTTAAAAACACTTTCAAACAAATTCATAAAATTTAGCATATATTATAATAAATATATGATTTATCTACATTTCAAATTTAAAATATTTTTATATAAGACGGTATGTTAAAAATTATAATAAAATTTTGAATTAAAATGAATATTTTTTTTATAAAAATATAATATTATAATTTCATTATACATTTCTATGAAAATATAATTATAAATTTTCAAATTAATTTTTTTTAAAATAATTCGAATTAGTTTACCGATTTATGTTCTTAAATTATGATATAGACCTAAATATTTAATGGCATACATTATGGTCAATTAAAAAAAAAATCTTCACCAAAAAAAAAAAAAAATTTGCTCCGAAACTTCGTTCGCTTCGCTGTTAAAGGTTTGGCCGTTATAGCGCACATCGTCCCCGATAGTCTTCGTTGACGGCTCCACGAAACCCTTCTCTGGCTGAAACCAATTTTCCTTAATTATCAGAATTTGGGGTTTCTTGGATCCTTCAGCTTTTCTGTTTCTTCAATTGAACCCTTTTTCTCTTCAAAGTTTGCATTTTTATTGAGCTCCAATGTCGACGTCCACTGAATTGTTCTCCACCTTCAAAGAAACCAGCCAATCAATTATGGCGACCCGTCGTCCATGGCGTCAGCTCCTCGACCTCTCCGCACTGAGCTTCCCCTCCTCCGTCTCTGACGCCACCTCCCGCATAACCCAGAACGTTGCCCACTTTTTCTCCAACTACACCCTCATCATTCTGGTCATTCTTTTCCTCAGTCTTATCTACCACCCTTTCTCAATGATCGTCTTCTTGATAATTTTCATGGGCTGGTACTTCCTCTACTTCTCGCGCGACGAGCCTCTCAATGTCTTAAATTGGGTAGTGTTGGACGATCGAGCCGTGGTGGTGGGGCTTGGTATAATCACTGTGGTGGCTTTGATACTTACCCATGTGTGGCTAAATGTATTGGTATCGGTTGCAATTGGGATTCTCGTGGTCTGTTTGCACGCTGCTTTTAGGGGTTCTGAAGATCTTGTCATGGACGATCAAGAATCCCCATATGGGCCTATGCTTTCTGAGAGTACGGCAGGACCCTATAGCCATGTATGATTGAGTATCTGTAATTTTTCCTGATCAAAGAAGTGGGAGGTATAGTCTTTCTTTTACATTTTATGGTTCAGTGTTTGTTCTAGAAAATCACAAGTTCATTAATCATTTGTAGTCCAGTTCTTGGTGTAGATTGACAATATTATATTTAGCTGATTTAATTAGATTGATGCCTTCCGACATGTCCTGTTGTTCGTGTCTTTACATTTTCTTATGAGGACGAAATAGTGTAAGTGAATGTGTAAATTGAGCTTCAATATTATCTAAGAAAACCCATTAGTTGGATTGTTGGTGTTGACAAAACTAGTTATTCAACACTCTTGAATTTGATAATCTGATTGGATAAGTGTGTATTGCCTGAATCTCTCTCTGTTTATTGATGGGTATTTATTTGTTTACTTCAGCATATCAATGGATGATATTCTTTTTCATCTCATATTCTCAGTCATTGTTGCCTCTGTTAACAATGCATTCTTTGATTGGGAAGTTCTACTTGTTAAAAGGTTAAGAAAGATGAATAGGTATGCAAAGATTCCCTGATTTGTTTGGTATGCAAAGATTCCCTGATTTGTTTATAGTTATGCTGGAGAAGTATTTAGATAAGAATGAATATTATCCTTCTATATCAAGCATTTTTATGTTACAAAATGAGAGAGTCCTGTAGCTGTGGTAAGTTTTAATGTTGCAAAATATGCCTCACCCTGCTCATATGATTAGGTATCATGACTGTATAAATATACTATTTGTCATTCAGTTTAGTCTGGGTAACCTAACTTTGTCCTATGCATTAAATTGAAGAATGCGAGACGAAGAATAAGATAACTCTGAGTTATTCACTTCTAGGTTCCATTATTTGTCGTGCTTAGGCTATATGAGTAGTTTCTGTCTCAAGGAGAATTATCAATTGGCAGGACACGCTTTGGCCAAGTTATTTTTAGTGCTTAAAAGTGATACCATTGTTTTATTGACTGTTATAATTGGGAGGCCTTGGTGTTCATCTTTTACTGTATCTAGCCTCTCTTGCAGTCTTTGATGTTGGAAGAATTATAGATGTTACCGTTTCAAAAAACCCATATATTTTTTAAATGGGAGTTATCAATACTGCATTCTATACACATCATTGTTTAAAAAATTCACCTATACACATATGAATGGCCTAGCCCTAACGAGGTATAGCTGTTGATCGTTGAACACATTACCTTAGCTTCATGTGTTCTTTCATGCTATTTGCGTGTAGCACGATGTCTTTCCTACAATGAGTTTATTAATGTGGTAGATTCTCACTTTCGTCACTGCAAACTTGTTTCTCTAGTACATCATGTTCTGAATTTCTTGCATCCTATGTGCTTTCTTCTGATGTGAGGCCATGAAAGCGTGGTTTCTTTGCTTTCAGTATTTATATTGTGCATTCATATTTTGGTATGTACTCTAAGTTTAAACAGGCATCATATTAAATTAGGACATTAGCCTTTTTGGTAGTTTTACCTCTTTCCTGAAGCAATTCAGTTTTAAGTAGGCACTTTCATATATTTATCAAATACCCTTTTGACTTTTTGTTCGTATTTGTATTCCTTGTCATATGAAGTATGATAACTGCTTTATGAGAAAAGTGCCTTTTTTGGAAGTCCTTAAGTTCAATGAATGTTGCTCCTAATCCTTTACGAACAAGACAAAAATGGTTCCACAATCATAATCGATATCTTGAGAGAGGTTTTTAATATTGTCAATGATTGTATCTCTACACCAAAAAATAAAAAACACTAGAGACTTAAGCATAAGCCTATATTAGCAGGTAAAAAGTAGTAGTAATTCCGCCTTGTGATCATTCCTCTGAGGGAGATCCTTTGGCAATCAAAGGACTAGTTGAATAATCTCTTTGAAGAAATAATCCTTAGAAGTAATTTTCTTGGTAAGGCCATTGCTTGCTCTTCTTGGATTCTAGGCATGTTACTACTACCCTCATGGATAGTCTTGCAATAATCTATCTTTAGCAATATTTTTTCTACCAAGAAAGAAAAAAGAACAAATATAAGCTCCACCAGGTTCTGCCTGTTTCATGAGAAAGAGGTTTTGCTTGTACCATATTATCTGGTAATTTTGTTCGGGGAAACCTGTAGTTGAGTTTAAATACTCCGAAACAATTGGAGGCAATATATTCTGAGTATGCATCTGTAATATCCAAATGCGAAGCCTTTAAAACTATAGGGATGGTTTTTCCTGCCTGTGAAGATCATGCAATCTAGCAATGTGATTATTCAACAAATGCTTCCATCATTTGTTAAACATTGGCTGCTTTATATATATATATACATACATATATATATATATATATATATATATATATATATGTATGTATATTGGTTCATGTAAGAATCGCCGCACTCTCTAAATACAGAATTAATTTTGTTTGGAATTCTAAAACTATCCTTTTCTAGATGTGTTGTTTCATGAGTTCAAACTTTGATATTATGAAGGTAATTCGAATGCTGAGTTCTAACTTATTTATATATTTTCTTTTAATAATTGATGTTTATGAATTATTATGTGGGGCGGTGGTCTGTTCAAAATTCTGCTTTATCAGCTGGCGGAAACTTTGAATTTCGGTGGTCAACTATAGTATATAGACCAAGTGCCCAAAGTCTGAATGAATTTATGGGGATGCTTCACTTTTATTTTACTTTTCTTAATTAAATCATGCAATTATGCATAGTAGGTTTAGTTTATATTATAATAAATGAGTGGAAATAGATGTACATATTGTTTCTTTGTTTTTCTGAAATTTATGCTGCAAAGTTCTAGAAGAACTATAAGATTCCAATACCTAAAGGGTCGTTGTTGAAGGATGGATTTTTACTTGTCTCATTTTAATTCTTAGTGTCTAGTGATCCTTTATAATTGAAAAAAAAATAAAAAAATAAATGAATTGTTGTTTTGCTTTTTAGAAATAAATATTTTTTAAATTGGATCTTTCAAAATTTTAATTTTTAATTTTAGTTCTTTAAAGACTATATTTTCTTAAAAAAATGTTATCACAATAATCTCATTAATACATATTTAACAAATTTTTTTATTTAAGCTAATCAAGAGTTTATGTGATTTAAATTTAAGTGTTTTAGGTAAGTTTTTGATTTGACTCTCTATCTGAGGAAAAGGGTTGAATTTGATGAAGAGAATTTTAAAGGTTTTTTAATCAAATTAAAACTTCAGAAAAGTAAGTACAAAAACTGGACCCAAACAAAATTTGGGCTTGTCATTTATAATTTAAGTTCTTCAGTGCTCTAAAGTGCTCATTTAAAACGTAAGATCTTTTCACCGTCCCAAAAACAAAAAACATAAAGCAAGCAAAACATACTTTTTTTTTAGACTATAATTTCATAGAATCGATCAATCAGATTGAAGAACTAAAAATGCTAGGAAATTAAGATTGAGGAGAACAAAAAAATGATGTCACATTTTATAGGAGTTTGGATTCAAAAATCAAATTTTACGTCCTATCCTCAAATATAAAGCAAGCAAATTTTTATAATAAAGGGTAATCACAATATAATAAGAAGGCAATATAATCTTTATTAACTCAAACTAACCCAACTTAGGAAAAGGTTCACCAACCTTTTACAAATCTACAGCCATAGAGTTCTTCGTCACCAAGCAAGAGCCAACCCAAACTCTACAAAAATGGGAGGCATCAAGGCCTTTATAACATCACACAAAGGCAACTTTTCACCAAGAACTTGGTAAATTCTCAACCACTAAATCTCCAAGAACTTTAGCTCCACTGTAATTAAAATAAATAAATGCTCTCTCAGAAAAATTCACTCCTAAACAGTTTCATGTTTAAACTTCTATCTCTGTGACACATTTGAAAGTACAGATAGTAGCTTTTTAATTATTTACTTTAGTGAAATCTTTCCACCAGAAAATTCGTATGTTACGTCGCTCATCTTCTCAACCGGTTTTATGTTAAAAAGCAAAAGCAGCCTACCAAAAAGTATCTTGTGAGAGTAGGTAGATAAAGGGTATATGGTACATTTCTTTTGGTAGATTGCTTTTTACTTTTGCTTTTCCCATATAATAAACTTTTATATTGATAGATAACGCTTACACAACCCCCTTTTTACAAACACTTCATGGCGTCATCAAAATCAATATAAAAAATATAATAATTTTAAATTAAGTTAATATTTAATTTATTATCAATAAATAATTTATTATTTATTAATAATATATAAATTATAATACATAATATAAATAATTTTTTTAAAAATATTATTTTAATGATGTATCGTAAATTAAACTTCATTGATAAATCAAAATATTTTTTTTAAAATAAAGTGAAATTCATCTAGTTTAGTTTCAAATATTAGTTCAACACCAACAAAGTAAATTTGTTGCGTGGGGTGAGAATATTTTTTTTAATACAAGATAATATTTAAAAGATTGAAATAAAAAAATAAAACTGAAAGTTAATAAAAAGCAAAAAAGTATATATTTGGAATACTAAAATAGAAATTTGATAAAAAATTTATTTACAAAAATTAAATGTTCAATGATTTTTTTCCATGTGTGTTAATATAATATGATATTTCTGGGGCCAATTTCTTAAAAAATCTTGGTCAATAAAATTTTAAAAAAAAATGTCCATGAGATATCTAATTAATGTATTAGGAACCACAAGCGATGTGCAGTAAAACGAGTTTGTGAATTACACATCAGCAGGCCTTACCTCACAGAAACCGGACATTTTGGAACGACAAGAGCATGTTGGGCCTAATTTTAGGAGACAAAATTTTTTCATTTTTTTTTTTAAAATCAACTCTTTTTATTGGGTCTAATTTTGAAAGAGAAAAAAATTGTTATTTCAAAAAAAAAAAAAAATCTTTTGGTTTCTTTATATTTGGCCAAGATACAAAATTAGTATTCGTATTTGAGAGAGAAGCAACAGAAATATTTTCTTTGAAGAAGAAACATAGCAACATTTTTGTTTATGTGCTTTTTGAGAAAGTGTTCTTAAAACAAAACAAGTTCGAAAGCAAAATTAAAAGCAGCTACTAAAAGTTAAAAAGACAATTTTGTGGTGGAGTCATGGAATGTTCTTCCTGCCACAAAGGAGTCATGGAATGTTCTTCGTGCCACAAAAAATATTAACTCTGCAGTCCCAAAAGTTGGTTGCTCGTGCCATTCATGTAAATATGTGATGTTCAACCCTAGAAGCTCTTCTCTTGCTCTTTCATTAAAAGCATTTAGTTTTCTTCCCCATCGAGTTTCAAAATTATTCTTTTTCAACTCTCACTCACTCATTGTTCAACAGGGTACAAACAATTCACTCTTCCATTGATAGTTTTTCTTCTCATCACAATATGTGTTAAACACGACTTTGGTTAAAAGTGTTAGAAGATCCTTCTCCGTGTTATATATTCTTCCAGTATCAATGAAAATATAACTTGCCATTATCTTGATTATAGTATCAGAGCTACAAACTCTCTCTTAATCCTCTTTTTTCTTTTGTCTTATCTTTTCTACATCATGTTTGCCACAATTCAAACTCAACCCCTACCATCCGAAATACAAATGAGCCTTACGACAACTTAATTACCATTAATGTGGCTGCACAAGCCCCACTCAAGCTCATATCCACCAATTATTTGTCATGGAAACTTCAGTTTGAAACTCTCTT
This sequence comes from Gleditsia sinensis, assembly GCA_037074535.1. Classification (NCBI taxonomy): domain Eukaryota; kingdom Viridiplantae; phylum Streptophyta; class Magnoliopsida; order Fabales; family Fabaceae; genus Gleditsia; species Gleditsia sinensis. The sequence goes on from CM073475.1 coordinate 19,321,925, forward strand.
TGTTGGATATGATTTGTTAGGCTTCACAGATGGTTCAAAACCATGTCCGGCCTCCACTGTCACAAACAATACCTCTACCATACAGAATCCAGCTTACTCACTCTGGGTGTGACAAGACAAACTTATTTTAAATGCCATCGTTGGATCCATGACTCCAACTCTAATTCCATTTGTTGCAACGTGTAAAACATCAAAAGAAGCATGGTCAATCTTGGCTATTACCTATGCCAAGCCCTCACATGGTAGAATCAAGCAAGTGAAAAATCAAATTAAACAAATGACCAAAGGCTTTGAAACTATTACTGAATTTTTGCAGAACATAAAAGCAAAGGCTGATGAATTAGCTCTCCTTGAAGCTCTCGAACATGATTACAAAGAACTTGTTTGAGCTGTCCAGGCTAGAGACACCCTAATCTCTTTTGAAGAGCTTCATGAGAAGCTACTGAACTTTGAGGCCACACTTACTACTCCTAAACCTGAACTTGTCTTTCCCATCACAGCCCATGTCTCAACTTGAACAAACTCCACTTGGCGCAACATTAATCAGCACTCTAACAACACAAATCGAAATTCGACATCAAATCAAAACAACACTACCAACCATCAACAACGACCATAACTGGGTTATTGTCAACTTTGCAGGATCTAAGGACACAGCCAAAAGGTGTCCTTTTTATAAGCTACAACCAGTTCAAACCAACAACAACAATTCAAACCCACCATGGCAGCTAAAAGCACATTATGCCGTAACATCTACCAACAATCAATCTTAGCTTCTCGATAGTGGAGCATCTCACCACGTAATCTCGGATATAGAGAATCTGTCTTTACATAATCCATACACCGACGGTGAAGACATTATGATTGGAGATGGCACTGAGTTACTTATAACTCATACTGGTTTCACCACTCTATCCACTCTATTTAACTCCTTCAAATTAGAATGTTCTTTGTGTTCCTAGCATACAACGCAATCTCATCTCTATTTATCAATTTTGCAAATCTAATAATGCATCCATTGAGTTCTTACCTAACACTTTTTTTGTGAAGGAACTCAGCACAAGAACGATACTGTATGAGAGCCAAACTAAAGGAGGCGTATATGAGTGGTTGCAAACCAGACCCATCCTCACCTTTTCAAATATCAAAACTTCCTCACATGATTGGCATCATCAACTAGGCCATCCATCAATTTCTATTCTCAACCATGTTGTTTCTTCCAATAATTTAAGCTTGACGTCTATTGTTTCATCCTTTGATCATTGTAATGCATGTTTACCCAATAAAAGTCATAAGCTGTCTTTTTCTCAATCAACCATAATGTCAACTCGTTACCTTGAAGTCATTTACTCTGATGTTTGGACATCACTAGTGGCATCCATAGACAATTTTAAATATTATTTTGTGTTTTTCGATCAATATACCAGGTATATATGGCTGTATCCATTACGATCTAAATTAGACATAAATGATGTTTTTATTCGGTATAAGTCCATAGTAGAAAAGCATTTTGAAACCACTATTAAAACTCTATATTCTAACAATGGAGGAGAATATATTGCTCTAACAAATTTTCTTTCATTAAATAGTATAGCTCACCTCACCACTCCGCCTCACACCCCAAAACACAATGAAATGTTAGAACAGAGACACTTGCACATTGTCGAAACTGGTTTGCCTATCTTAACTCATGCTTCAATTCCTATATCTTACTAGACCTATGCTTTTGCAATTATAGTTTACCTCATAAACTGTATGCCTACACCAATCTTGAAATTGCAATCACCATACAAAAAGATCTTTCCGAAGAGTCCAAACTATTTCAAACTTAAAATATTTGGATGTCTCTGTTATCCTTGGTTCAAACCGTACAACAATAACAAATTATAGTCTAACTCCAAACCATGTGTGTTTCTAGGATACTCTACAACTCAAAGTGCATACCTATGTCTTGATCAAACCACTTCCAAAATTTATGTATCTAGACATGTTAAATTTATAGAATCCATTTTTCCATTCAAACATCTTCAAACTCAAGAACCTAGACCACACTCAAATACCATTGCCACTTGATTTTCACCTTTGCTAAAAATATCAATACCTTCCTCCCCAGTGCCACTTAATGCATCAACTACGGTGCATGAGTCTCAACAACATTTAAACCTTGAAAACACATCCCTACCACCTCCATTAGCCACCTCAAATCCTACTAGACACACTATGACCGCCAAAGCTAAAAACAATATACACAAACCCCTTAGGAAAATGAATCTACATGCCTAGTTAACCCAATCCGATGGCATTGAACCCACCACAGTAAAATAAGATCTAAAAGAGCCCAAATGACACCAAGCAATGTCAGATGAGTATGATGCTTTAGTGAAAAATGGGACATGGGAACTCATTCCTTCCAATCCAAACTACAATCTTGTTGGATGTAAATGGACTTTTAAAATTAAAAGAAAGTCTGATGGCTCTGTTGACAGGTAGAAAGCTAGATTGATGACAAAAGGGTTCCATCAATGTCTAGGAGTTGATTTTCATGCCACCTTCAGTTCCGTAGTGAAACCAACTACAATTTGAATGATCCTGAGCATTGCTGTTACTAAGGACTGGGGTTTACGCCAACTTGACATTAACAACACCTTCCTACAAGGAAGGTTATGTGAAAATATTTACATGGTACAGCCTCAAGGGTTCATTGATGGTGATAAACTAGATCATGGTTGCAAACTTAGGAAAGCCATCTGTGGACTTAAACAGGCTCCATGAGCATGGTATCAGGAACTCCGCACCTTTCTTCTTCAATATGGGTTCAAAAATTAGTTAGCAGATACCTCTCTTTTTGTGTATCATGATGGTACCAATATTATGTATCTCATTGTTTACGTTGATGATCTGATTCTAACGAGCAATACGTCAACCAACATCAATGATTTTGTGACTACTTTAGCCCAAAAGTTTTCACTTAAAGATCTCGGATCATTGTCTTACTTTCTAGGCATTGAAGTTATTTACAACACTAATAGGATTATACTATCTCAACGTCGATATATATTAGAGTTACTAGCAAAGACAAATATGCTTGATGTAACATCCCTAATTTTGTTTCTTTTATTAATAAAGGTACATAAATATTTAGTTAAGAAAATAAAATTTATTAGACAATTTTTACATATCTAAGGAAATATAATCCTTTGAAATTCTTCACCTTATGTGTATGCATAGAAAATATTTCTAACATTAAGGGAATAAGTAAAGAGAGAAAACTTAATGGAAAAAAATTAGAAATAACATACTAAAAGAGAGACGAAATTCTTGGGTAAGGAAGATAAATTTTTGGGAAGTAAGTAAATGTCTTAAAATTTCAAGAAGATTGGATTATGGTGATCTTTCCTAATTCAAGAGTTAGAATTTCTAAATTTAACATTTCCACCCATACATTAGGCTTTCACCTATGGATAATTCATATAGAATTTTTTCACTTCACATGAGTTTTTAGCAAGCCAATAGGATAGCCCAAGCAAGAAATAAAACATAGATTTGGATTAGGATATAGAAGTTGGATTGATAGCCCACAAACCATGAAAATAGGACCAAGCCCTCCATGAAAGGTAAAATTTCAACCAAAACAAAGGAAATGGATAAGAATGAACCCAAATCTAAGAGAGAAAAATAAGAATCATGTGAAGAAATAGTAGTGTAATAACAATAAAGATTATGTCACATGGCATTAAAACAAAACATCTATATCCTACATTTATAATTTCAGCAAGTTGGTTATATAATACATGGCATTAGGACAAAACATCTATATCCTACATTCATAATTTCAACAATAGGTAATAGTACATGATATTATGACAAAACATCATTCTCCCACAAAAATAATTTCAACTAAACAATGGAGACTTAAGGGCTGAAAATTTGCCATCTAGAAAGGCAAACTTATCATACTTAAGTGAGACAAAAGAAAAAGGAAATGAATCCTTAAATCAAAGGGACCTTGTCTCTTGTCTTAAGAATATTTTATCATGATTTTCAAAATACAAATCTCCTTTTGCTATGCATATCTTGAATAAGGGAGAGGAAGAAAAGAACATGAGTTGTATTTCTCCAAAAAATAACTAAGTGCATCTTAAGTGTGATAAGGTAGATCCATGATTATGAGAGGTGAACAACTTGATAGTTTATTTAAGCAAAACCTACCCTAATAACATTATAATTTCGTCCAAGTGAGGGAGAGAAAAAATAAAAGCAAGGTAGAGTGAGGAAAGGAAAGAAAGATAGGAGAAGAGAGGAAGGAAAAAGAAGGAGAAATCTAGAAGACTAAATATTCAAGGTAAGTTAGTTTAATCTCCACTTGAGTCCATCTTTTCTCTTCATCCTTGGGGTTCAAAACTTACCCTCCTTCTCTTATTTAAGCTGTTAGAAAAGCAAAGGGAAGGGAATGATCTTGCTACTTCCTTCAAGAGGAAACAAGAAAAAGAATTCACTAAGTGAACTAGAGAGATCTTTAGGTAGGTTTAACAATATCTCTTTTTAAAGAAAAGTCTTGAAATTTGTAACATTTATATGGGATTTTGATCTTATAACTTTGATAAAATTTACAATATTTTTTATTTTGATGATTGACCATGGATGTTATTATATCATGTTACATGTTAATCTTGTATGTGATAGATGTTTTGAATACTTTGATTGGTATGGAAAGTTCTGCATAGATATGGCTATGGGTGGCAAAAATTTAGGGCTTTTATGTATATTTGAATATGGTAAAAATGGATGGAAGATGGTTAGGTTGGTAAATTAAGTATGGCCTTAAACACTTAGGGGAAGACTATGAGAAATTTCTGTTGAGAAATACCCTTAGTGATACATGATTTGATTTTGTTTTTCATTTGAAGTGGATGATGCAATATGTTAAATTAAGTAAGAAATATAATTAAATGTTGAGATTAGTAATTCTATGGTTAGGTGAAAATTTTGAAGAAAAATAGAAGATGAATTAATAAAATGATGAACTAGAACTTTAGGAAATGTTAGGCTAAGAAAACTAGATTTCAGAGTAACTAGAGAAGCTTATGTTTTTGAAAATCTGAGAAAAATAAGTTAGGAATTAAAAGAAATGGTTAACATGAAAAATGTAGATATATGTCTTACAGATTTTTTAACCACTGGAATCAACCAATTTGAAATTCAAATCAGGGAGATATGGTTCGATTAGTAAGCAATGGTTAGAAAATGGTTAACTAGGGAAGAATCTGTTAGGTAAGCTATTGTGTTTGAATTTTTAGAAAACATCTGTAGGGAATTAAAGAAAATTGTTAACATAATAAATATAGATATATGTCTCACGGGTCTAAAGACTTTAAAATCACTTAATTTGGAGTCCATATGAGGGAGATATGGTTGATTAATGAATAGAGATAAGAATCAGTCTAGAATCCATGGTGGTAAATATAAGCATTTTTATTTTTGATTTGCTGGAAAAATTCGTAAAGAATTTGAAGAAATGATAAACATGAAAGTTGTAGATATGTGTCTTATCTTTTTGTTGGTTTTGGAATCACCTCAATTAGAATTTTTATGAGGGAGATATAGTTGAATAAGTAAGAAAAGGTCACAAAACACGGCCAGACCATATTCTGTGTTGCTTCAACACAGGTAGGCATTGTTCAGAGCTATTTTTGAGCACGTTTGAAGTATTTTTCAAGTATGCCCATGTCCTGGAACATGGTCAGACTGTGTTAGGAGATGGTAAAGCTTATTTTTAACATTTTTCTACCCTAAATGAACCTCATTAACATAATTTCATTTTACCAATGATTTTTGGTAGTGATTATGCTTTGATGATAAATTATAGCATGTGAGTATAATAAATATACTTGTTATTGAAATCATATTTTTGGCTATTAACATGAAAAAAAAAGAGACGAGCACGGTCACATGACAGTCCGTGTGGTACACCAGTAGGGGACGCCTTACTAACAGCTATGATTATGTTAATGAGAAAAGAAAAAGAAAGTGTGTCATGTTGGATAGAGTTAGAAAAGCGCATATCAGAGAGTAGGAAAATAAGTTGATAGCCATCATATGATATTCTAAAAATAGTTATTCATATCATACATGTCATAACTGTACGATTTTCATGTGCATGGATAAAGTGTATTCATGTGACCTAAAAATATTTGTTGTAGTTAATACAGATGAACATGACATGATGAGATATATTAATAATAATTATGATTTATTGTTGAACCTTATGTAATTTAATTCTCACTATATTTTCATATCATATTTAGAAAACTAGTTATGTAAATTTTTTTAGGGCTTTAGCTTTCAGTGCACGTTGGATCGAGTTACTCTATGTTGAGCAGATCCCAGAAATTAATAAGATGTTTGTGGTCAAATTGGCTAAGATGCCGGTGAAGGTGCAACTACTCGCATCTGTATCATCGGAATTGGTCAACATGATGAATATGATGTAGATATTTATGTGTTTGATTTTTGTACGTATGTTTTGATTAATGATATGTATGTGAACTCAGAATTGTATTAGTGTTAATGGTAGACCTTAAACCTTGATTATGTTTGATTAAATTAATTGAATGTTATTTTGAGTTAAGTAATTATAAGTAAAGAGGTAATGACTTTATGAAATTATTAAAAAAAAAATATGTATATATGTAAAAAAATGTGTTGTTACATAATTGGTATCAGATGAGGTCGATCCTAGATGACTAGTAGGTGGATGGTTATCTGAATCGATCTTATAGTGTCTTGAGTATAACGACTGTTGTTTTTTTTGTGATTACGCATTAGACCAACATTCATCCAAAAGATATGCATATTATATATATATATATATATACACACACACACACACACAGAAGTTTGCATACATCAGAGATTAGCAGTGTATATACACATGTAACCCGAGGTACTAAGCATACATCCCAAAAGACAAAATACTGTGGGGTTATATCAAAACAATGAGGTTAGCCCATTTACAACGCCAGATTATACATATAATACTATCCTACTGCCCTCCCCCTGGCCATCACCCTTAGGTACTACTTGTGGACGAGACGGGCTAGGAGCAAGAACTTTTATCATATTAATGACCAGCAAGTTCGCTATAATAGCGAACTGTCCCAAGTAAGGGACATCCACTGTCTAAAGCTCTAATAAGATGGTCAGCACCACGAATGACATCTCTACTGATCTGAACATAACACCATATAACATAGTGAGATATAAAATTTCAGTAAGGTCAACATCCAACAAAATATAAACATAATGAAAAACTTATGTGTTATGTTCAACTGTATAAACTACAGAATTTTTTTTTACTTTCATACAATAGAGGTACAGTAAAATACATACAGGCATTTCATAGGTTATGCATCAATATCACGCCTGATAAATGAAATATGTATTAATAGGATACCTGTACAATTGTTTAAAGTGGCTCATCATCTGATAATTTCTCTCAATTTTCAAACCTTAGTGTGGTGTGAGCCTTACCCCTACAGCTACTCACTCATTACTGAGTGTATTTGGTCGAAGCGGTCCTTCCCACATTGACCACTCTAGGCTATAGGGCGTCCCCTATCCCGATACCGTATCACAGCCACGACCCTTTAGTCGCTTTACCTGCATAAGGTGCCGTATGTCGCCGGGTTACCTTAGTGGGTAAGGCTCATCCTAGACTTGTCAGTCTCCTTAATACAGTAAGGGAGACACTTGTTGTCATGCCACCTTGCTTTAGAGAGGATCATCCTGACCATCAGTCGCCTTAATACAATAAGGGTGACACCTGTTACTAGGCCACCCTGTTTCAGAGAGGGTCCTCTTGATTATACTCATATCTTTTACATGTTTTTCAGCCACTTGTCTCAACAAAAGTATGTATGTATATATATATATATATATATATATATATATATATATATATATATATTCATTATAAACATACACGCTCTTGCATTCTTACATATTATTCACACATCATTTACTCACTTATGGCTGCACATTAATCTATAGCATTAACATATACATTCATGCATCATTCCATCATGCTTTCATAATTAATTCAATAAGCATTACATAATCAATTAGATATTAACATATTTCTTTTAACATATATGACTCATAAAACTTTCATTATCATTTCATAAACATTGATGATTAGTTGAGATCTAAAAAGGAAACAAAAATCGCTGAAAAAGGGTGGGACTGCATGAAGCACGGCCGTGCTTCATGCTTGTGCTTCCTTCTCGTGGTCCCTTCACAACATGGCCTGGTTTCCTAAAAACTTGCACCAAGCACGGCCGTTCTTCGTGCCCATGCTCTTATTCCAAGCACCCGTGTTTTCCTTCTCCAGCGCCAAGCACGGCTGTGCTTCGAGTGCTGTAACCTCAAAACTCTCCTTTCTTCTCCCAAAACGCCTACCAACCAAAAAAATCACCAAGAATATATTTTAGGCATATAAAATCCAAGTTAAAAACCATATTCATCCACTAAAATCATGAAACATAAACTTCAAAATCATTCATAAAAGAGTTATAAACATTCTTCCCTCACTCCTATTTATGGCAACCAACCACCATCATCATTGAAGCTTCATCAAGGCATTCATCTACTCTACTATGATACTACTATAAATGAATATAAATGCATATATAAGGCCATTTAGTCAAGAACATTAAAGGTTAGATGTTGATCTTACTTTATACACCAAAAGTGCTTGTTTCTCTCACTAAACATGTTGGATTTCCTCTCTCTTTCTTTAATTCCAAGCTGTAGAAAAATACTCCATCACTTATTTCCAAAGATCCAAGGTTAAAATCAAGATAAAAGGAGTTGGATTACCTTTTTCCTTCTTGTTTTCAGCTTTCTCTCTCCTCTTCGTCTCCCCTCACTCTCTCTTCTTCTCTTCCTCTTTTCCTTCTCCTCTTTCTCTTCCTTTTGCAGTGGTTATTTCTTTTCCTTGGGCTAGCTGTTGACTTGGTCATCAAGTCAAGGGAGAAGTAATAAAATATTACTAGCTTCTTGGAGAAGTTTCTTCTCCCTTAACCCACACCCTTCCTTTTGCAAACAATAACCATCATGCCACTCCATTAAAATATAACTATTTAGTTAGCTAAGGCATTGTTTGGTTGTAGGGAAACTTACCAAGTGTTTAATTCCTTCTTGAGACATATTCTAATGGGTTTTAATGCCACTCTCTTCATAGCTCCTTATCTCTATTCTCATTGCCCAAATATGACCCTGCAAATAAAGAAATTACTACTTTCTTCTTAATTATCTCCTCCAAAAATGAGAAATCTCTTATTAAATATTCACAATTATTTCCTTATAATTACCCCATTTAATCCTTTCTTAATATTCCATTTTGTGAATATAATTAACAAAAATTTAGGGTGTTACACTTCTCCCACCTTAAAAGGAATTTTGTCCTCAAAATTCAAGAATTTACCTAGATAAGAGTGCTTTATATCTTCCTTTCTTTCCCATGTAGCTTCTTCTTCTGATAGCCCTTTCCACAACACCTTTACTAGCGGAACAACTTTACTACGTAATTTATTTACGCTTCGGTCCAGAATCTTAATCAGATTCGGTTGAAAAGTCAAATTTTCTTTTACTATCACTTCTTCCTCTTGAATCACATGCGATGGGTCCGTCAGATATTTTCAAAGTTGAGAGACATGAAACACATCGCACAAATTTGTTAGTTTTAGGGGTAAAACTATTTGATATGCTGAAGGCCCAACTTTCTTAAGTATCTGGTAAGGTCTTATATAACGTGGGCTCAATTTTTTAACTTTCATAGCTCAACCAATTCCAGTGGTCGAAGAAATCTTCAAAAATAAGTGTTCCCCTTCCTGAAAATGTAAAGGCTTCTTCCTCTGGTCATAATAACTTTTCTGATGACTCTAGGCAGTCCGCATTCTGTCTTGTATCATTCGTATCTGCTTCGTAGTATGCTGAACTAGTTTAGGACCCAACAACTTCCTTTCACCTTCTTCAGAACAACATAGAGGCGATTTGCACCTTCTACCATACAAAGCATCATACGGTGCCATCTCAATACTCGTATGGTAACTGTTATTATAAGAAAACTCTATTAAAGAGAGATACTTATTGTAACATCCTTAATTTCGTTTCTTTTATTGATAAAAGTAAAAAAATATTTAATTAAGGAAATAAAATTTATTGGACAATATTTTAGATATCTAAGGAAATATAATCCTTAGATATTCTTCAACTTATGTATATGCATAGAAGATGTTTCTAACATTAAGAGAACAAATAAAGAGGGAAAACCTAATAGGAAAAAAAAAGAAATAACATACTAAAGAGATGCAAAATTCTTGGATAAGGAAGGCAAATTTTTAGAAACAAGTAATAAAATTTCAAGAACATTGGATTAGGGTAATTTTTTCTAATTCAAGAACTAGAGTTATTAAGTTTAAAATCTTTACCCATATATTGGGCTTTTACCTATGGACACTTCATATAGAGTTTTTCCACTTCACATAAGTTTCTAACAAGCCCATTGGATAACCTAAGTAAGAAATAAAACATAGACTTGGACTAGGATATAGTAATTGGACCAATAGCCCAAAAATTATAAAAATGTGACCAAGCCCTCCAAGAAAGGTTATTTTTGGCTATCATTGTGAAAAGAAAAGAAATGAGCACGGTCACATGGCAATCCGTGTGGTGCACCAGTAGGGGACGCCCTACCAACGGTTATGATCATGTTAATGAAAAAAGAAAGAGAAAGTGGGCCATGTCGGACGGAGCGAGAAAAGCCCGTACCGGAGAGTAGAAAATACTCACCTTGACTGGGGTAGCTTGATATGAGAATAAATTGATAGTCATCATATGATATTCTGAAAATAGTTAATCCTGTCATACATATCATTACTGTATGATTCTTATGTGCATAGATATAATGCATTCATGTGACCAAAGATATTTTCTGTAGTTTATATAGCTGAACATGACATGATGAGCTATATTGATGATGATTTATTGTTGAACTCACTGGGATTTAATTCTCACTATATTTCCATATCATGTTCAGAAAATTAGTTATGCAGATTTTCTATAGCTCTGGCTTTTAATGCACGTTGGATCAAGTTATTCTATGATGGACGGATCCTAAATAAAATGTTTGTGGGCGAGTTGGCACAGATTCCGGTGAATGTGCAACCACCTGCACCCGAATCTCCAGAATTGGTCAACCAGAATCAATAAGATGTAGATATTTATGTGTTTGAAATGTTGTATGTACGTTTTGATTAATGATGTGTATGTGAACTTTATATTGTATAATAATAAATAAAAGAAAAAAAAAGTTGTTACGCTTATCCCAGTTTTTCCCTTGATCTAAGGTGCATGCTCACAATATGTCTTCCACCGTCTGTATTGTTCTTTCGGTTTGATAGTCTGTTTGTGGATGATACGCAGTACTAAATCATAATGTAGTATTGAAGGCCTCCTATAAAGCCTTCCAAAATTTGAAAGTAAATCTAGGATCTTGATCTGAAATGATACTGCTTGGAATTCCATGCAATCGAATAACCTCTTTCATATAAAGATGTGTTAGTTTATCCAGTGAGTAGTTATTTTTTATAGGTAAAAAGTGTGCAGATTTTGTCAATCTATCCACTATTATCCATATGGCATCATAACTAGTCTGAGTCTTAGACAAACCAGTGACGAATTCCATAGCAACGCCATCCCATTTCCACTCGAGAATCTCCAAGGACTGTAGTGTCCCAGAAGGCCTCTGATGTTCAATCTTGACTTTCTGACAAGTTAAGCATCTTGCTACGTATTCCGCTATGTTCCTCTTCATTCTTGGCCACAAAAAAGATTGCTCTAAATCTTGATACATCTTTGTGGCTCCCGGATGGATATCATATTTACTCTGATGTCTTTCATCCAAAATTTTTGTCTTTAGGTCTTCCCCCTGAGGCACACACATTCTTCCTTGATAGAGGATGATTCCTTCTTTCGACTTCGTGAAGTCTGGTGAATTTTGTTTATTCTGGAGAAAAGGATCTTGTGCTTGCGTTTCCTTAATTTGCATCTTCAAATCACATTCCACCTATAGCTCACCAATAAGCAAACTTATAGGAGTAGTTACCACTAACAACCTCAAATTCCTAAATTCTTTAATCAAGTTCATCTCCTTTATTAGTATATGACTCACATGCAGATACTTTCAGTTTAACGCATCTGCTACCACATTTGCTTTCCCTGGGTGGTATTTTAGTTTAAATTTATAATCATCGATGAATTCCATCCATCTCCTCTATCTTATATTCAATTTCTTCTAATTGAAGAGATATTTCAAACTTTTGTGATCACTATATACTTTAAACACCACACCGTATAGATAGTGCCGCCAAATCTTCAAGTCAAAATCTATAGCAGCCAACTCCAAATCATGAGCGAGATAATTTTCTTCATGTGAACTCAGTTGTTTAGAGGCATAGGCAACTACCCTACCTTCTTGCATTAAAACACACCCCAGTCCCTTCTTAGAAGCATTCATATAAACTTCAAAGTGCCCCAAAGTGATGTGAGCACGGCTAGCGAATGGAAATGGAATGCAGACCTGCTGGAAGTCCTAAGTAGACCTGTCATAAGAGCTCGGGCTAAAAGATTCAAAGAAGAATTTAATGGTCTAATTTTAGAAGCTCAACAAGGAGATACTTGCATCAATTCAAAAAGAAGAGTGCAAAATTGGTCCATAGCATTAAAGCCCACTTGAATATAGGTCAAGACAAGCCAATCTGAATATGGGCTTAAAGTGCAAGAAGATTGAAGGCTAAAAATTGAATATCGGCCTAAAATAATGGATTTATTTAATGGCCCAATTTAGGCAACTTTTTTTTTTCTGATTTATTTACTTTTAGTATTTTATTTATTTGACTAGGAAAGTTTTCTATTTCATAGTTTCTAGAACAGTTTCCTATTTCTATTCTTCCTTGTCCTATAGGAGTTTCCTATATAGTTTTCCTTCTAAGTTTAGGTAATTGGCCTATAAATAGGTATGTATGCTCATTAACAATTGAGATGATCATTTTATAATATTGAGAGTGTTTTCTCTTTAGTTCTTTAAAGAACTTTTATGAACTTATCAAGTTTTATCTTGTGGCGTTCAAGCAAGACTTATCACTCACAATCTTCTTCTTCTTTCTGGAGTGTGGCGTCTGCGATATTTCTTATACCTTTGGTTCTTATCTCTTTATAGATAACGGGTCAAGGTCCTTTTCTTTAATCTATTTTTGTTATAAATCTGATTAGAACACGATCCTTGAACTTGGATCCCATATTGATTCCGGGTCTCACTACTCTTGGTGAGGTTCATATCAGGGGTTCACACCACAAAGGATCTGGGAAAATCAATACCAGAGGTGTAATAAGCCAAGTCTTAAGCTTTAAAAAACTGTTCTCACATTTTGAAATCCATTTGATCAAACTTCCTTTCCGAGTCAATCTGGTCAAGGGTAACGTTATTTGTGAAAAACCCTGTATGAATCTCCTGTAATGTCCCGATAGACCTAGAAAGCTTCTGATTTCGGTCACGGTCTTTGGTCTTTCCCATTTGAGTATAGCTTCTGTTTTGCTTGGATCTACTGACACACTATCCTTTGACACCATGTGCCCCAGAAACTTTACTTCTTGCATCCAGAACTCGCATTTTTCCAATTTAGTAAAGAGTTTCTTTTCCTTCAAAACTTGAAGTACTAATCGAAGAAGACGCTTGTGCTCCTTTATGCTACTCGAGTAAATTAGAATGTCATCGATGAAGACAACTACAAACTGATCCAAATAAGGTCGAAAGATACGATTCATGTAGTTCATGAATACTACAGGTGCATTAGTAACTCTAAACGGCATGACTCATAATGCCCGTATTGAGATCTGAAAGCTATCTTAGGAATATCTTCTTCCTTTACTCGAATATGATGATAACCTGATCTCAAATCTATTTTGGAGAAAACGGTTGCCCATTTAAGCTGATCCAGCAAATCATCTATTCTCAGCAACTGATACTTATTCTTGATAGTCACCTTTTTGAGTTACCTATAATCGATACATAACCTTAAACTTCCATCCTTCTTCTTTACAAACAGCACTGGAGCTCCTCAAGGCGAAACACTGGGTCGAATAAAATTCTTTTCCAAAAGATCTTCAATCTACTTCTTAAGCTCTTTTAACTCCACAGGAGCTATTCGATATGGTGTAATAGAGATAGGAGTCGTTCTTGACACACACAAAATGGAAAATTCCACTTTTCGCTTAGGCGATTGTTCAGTAATTTCGGGAGGAAAGAGTTCCAAAAAATCACGAACCACCAAAATCTTGACTAGTTCCTGCTTAACTCCCGTACTGAGGGTACATAAAAGAGTATATCCTGAGTCCTCATCAACTAATTCCTTCTGGAGTTCATTGATCCGTTCATCTTGACTTTTAGGTTCCTTGTTAGATTTTGAAGGAAAAATTAGATTCTTCGCATAACAGTCCTAGAGAATTTGGTTACAACTGAGCCAGTCCATCCCCAGAATCACATCTATATCTTCCAAAGGTAAACAAATTAGATCCACGATAAAGGATCTGCCATAAACTTTGACTAGGTAGTCTCTACAAACTGAAGAGATGCTCACTTTTACTCCCATAGGGGTTAACACTCTTAACTCAAATGTCAATTCAGACACAAAACAAAGCAATCTCCCCACACAAGCAGATGATATAAAAGATTGACTAACACCAGAATTGAAAAGCACAATCACATGGTAGCTGTGGAGATAGCATGTACCTTGAATTAAATCAAGAGCTTGTTTCACTTCGGTGCCACTTAAAGTAAAAACTCTTCCCTTAACTGGTTGAGTCTGCTCAATCTTCTTCCCATCCTCCATGGGACACCGACGAGTTATATGCCATTTTTGCCCACATTGGAAGCAAGTAACCAAGTTAGGGAGACAAGGTCTATTCCCATTATGTTGCCTACATGTCTTGCATTCGTTTCCAGTGGCGTTTTGCACCAAAGGTCTAGTCCCTATAGCCAAAGGTTTCTTGCCTGCATCTATGTTTCTTCCCCTAACAAAATGATATGGAGTTGAGAATTCTCTCTTTCTCTTCCATGGCACTCGTCTGTCTTTCTCTTCCTTTACTGCCTTCAAACTTTTCTCCAGTAGCCGACACTTGTTAGTCAAGGAAACAAACTCACGAATTTCCAAGGCCACTACTGCATTATGGATTTCCAGATTCAGACTAGCTTCAAACTTGACTGTTTTCCAATATTCATCCTGATTGTATTTCAGATAAGACAAGAACTTGCCTAACTCCTCGAATCTTGCAATGTACTAGTCGATCGATCGTCCCCCTTGTCTGAACTAGAGGAATTCTATTTCCTTCTCGGCCCTGACACTTTTAGAAAAATACTTGTCCAAGAAAGTCTCTCAAAAGATAGACCAGGTAACCTGTTGACCTTGGTGAGCTAACAGTTTACTGGCTCCTCTCCACCAAAACTCTGCTTCTTCTTTCATCATGTACATAGTAAAATTTACTTTCTACTTATCTGAACACTCTAGAACTCCAAAAATTTTCTCCATCTTTGTAAGCCATCTATCTGCCACCAAAAGATCGTATCCTCTGAAAAAAGATGGAGGTCGGGTTCTCATGAAATTTGCCCATCCATTTCCTTTGTTCCCTAGGTTCTTATCTATCTCACCATTAGTATTACTATTGCTCTGAATATGCCACAGGATCTGATTCGTGACAAAAACTTGATCTTGAATAGCAATGGCTAGATCTTGCATAATAGCTTCCATGCTCAGCGCTGAATTTTTCCTTGATGATGCCATTTTCTATTAAGGTGATCAAACTCAACAGTCATTAAAGAATTTTGTTTATAATATAATAGTGACAACATCATCAAGCATACATATTAGGAAAAATGCTAACAATTTTTCCTTAACAATTTCAATGTGCTACTCTACTCACCTATCCACATCTTATTCAAGATACTCTTAGATCAATTCAGGTAGCCATCCACCCCCATGGCCTCTTAGGATCGACTTGCTCTGATACCAACTTATAACGACTGTTAGTTTTTTTGGGTGTGATTACGCATTAGACCAACATTTATCCAAAAGATATGCATCTTATATATATATATATATATATATATATATATATATATATATATATATATATATATACACATACATACATACATACATACATACAGACACACATAAAAGTTTACATACATTAGAGATTAGCAGCGTATGCCCTCCCCTTGGCCATCATTCTTGAGGTATTGCTGGTGGAGAAGGTGGGTCAGGAGCAAGAACTTCTATCATATTAATAACCAGCAAGTTCGCTATAATAGTGAACTATCCTAAGTAGGGGACATCTACTATCTAAAACTCTAATAAGATGGTCAGCACCACGAATGACATCTCTACTGATCTGAACATAACAACATATAACATAGTGAGATATAAAATCCTAGTAAGGTTAACATCCAACAAAATATAGACAAAATGAAAAACTTACGTGTTATGTCCAGCTGTATAAATTATAGAAAACATTTTCTCTTTCATACAATAAAGGTACAATAAAATACATACATGCCTTTCATAGGTTAATATCAATACTACGCATGATAAATGAAATATGTATTAATAGGATACCTGTACAACTGCTCATAGGCTCATACATTGCTCATAGTGGCTCATCATCTAATAATTTCTTTCAATTTTCAAACCTCAGTGTGATGTGAGCCTTATCCCTGCAGCTACTCACCTACTACAGAGTGCCTTTGGTCAGAGCGATCCTTTCCACAATGACCATTCTAGGATATAGCACGTCCCCTATCCTTGTACCATATCACAGCCACGACCTTTTAGTCGCCTTACCTCCATAAGGTGCCGCATGCCGCCGGATCACCTTAGTGGGTAAGGGTCATCCTAGAATTGTCAGTATCCTTAATACAGTAAGAAAGACACCTGTTGTTAGGCCACCCTACTTCAGAGAGGATCATCTTAACTGTCAATCGCCTTAATACAACAAGGGTGACACCTGTTGCCAGGCCACCCTATTTTAGAGAGGGTCCTCTTGATTATATTCATGTCTTTTACATGTTTTCCAGCCACTTGTCTCAACAATATATATATATATATCAATAATCATCATGAGCATAAACCACATTCATTCTCATGCATGCCTTAACAATTTCATCATAAACATACGTGCTCTGGCATTCTTTCGTACTATTCACACATCATTTACTCATTTATGGCTGCACATACAAGTGATTTATAGCATTCACATATACATTCATGCATCATTCCTTTATGCTTTCATAATTAATTCAATAAGCATTACATAATCAATTAGATATTAACATATTTCTTTTAACATATATGACTTAAAAAACTTCCAATATCATTTCATAAACATTGATGATTAGTTGAGATCTAAAAAGGAAACAAAAGTTGTTGAAAAAGGGTGAGGCATCATGAAGTATGGACTGATCGTGCAACCAAGCACGGCCGTGCTTCATGCTTGTGCTTCCTTCCTATGCTCCCCTCACAACATAACCTGATTTCCCAAAAACCCACACCAAGCATGGCCTGACCGTGTCACGAAGCACGGTCGTGCTTCGTGCCTGTGCTCCTATTCCAAGCACCCGTGTTTTCCTTCTCCAGTGCTAAGCACGGCCATGCTTCAAGCACTGTAACCTCAAATTTCTCATTTCTTCTCCCAAAACACCCACCAACCATAAAATTCACCAAGCATATATTTTTAGGCATATAAAATCCAAGTTAAATACATAAAAGAATTATAAACATTCTTCCCTCACTTCTATTTATGGCAACCAACCACCATAATCATTGAAGCTTCATGAAGGCATTCATATACTCTACTATGATACTACTATAGATACATATAAATGTATACATAAGGCCATTTAGTTAAGAACATTAAAGGTTAGATGTTGATCTTACTTTATACACCAAAAGTGCTTGTTTCTCTCACTAAACTTGTTGGATTTTCTCTCTTTTTCTTTAATTCTAAGCTGCAGAAAAATTCTCCATCACTTATTTCCAAAGATCCAAGGTTAAAATCAAGATAAAGGGAGTTGGATTATCTTTTTCGTTCTTGTTTTCAGCTTTGTCTCTCCTCTTCTTCTCTTCCTCTTTTCCTTCTCCTCTTTCTCTTCCTCTTACCGTGGCTGTTTCTTTTCCTTGGGCTGGCTGGCAAATTGGTCATCAAGTCAAAGGAGAAGTAATAAAATATTACTAGCTTCTTGGAGAAGTTTCTTCTCCCTTAACCCACACCTTTCCTTTTGCTAACAATAACCATCATGCCACTCTATTAAAATGGAACTATTTAGTTAGCTAGGGTAGTGTTTGGTTGTAGGGAAACTTACCAAGTGTTTAATTCCTTCTTGAGACATATTCCAAGGGGTTTTAATGCCACTCTCTTCATAGCTCCTTATCTCTATTCACACTGCCTAAATATGGCCCTGCTGATAAAGAAATTACTACTTCCTTCTTAATTATCTCCTCTAAAAATGAGAAATCTCTTATTAAATATTCACAATTATTTCCTTATAATTACCTCATTTAATCATTTTTAATCTTTTCTTTATATTCCATTTTGTGAATATAATTAACAAAAATTCAAGGTGTTACATTAAGTATGTTATGGTTATACTGTGTAGGGGATCAGTGATTTCATATATGTAAAAAATTACTAGTGTTTCATATCTAAATGCCGAGGTGGTGTTATGACTGTTGTTAAATATTTTTGAAACTAACTATTGGACTTGATCACCTCAATAGAAAATGGGATAGCATTTCGATGGACTTTAGGGTGGGCATACCTAAGACTTCAGTTTGACATGACTCTATCTGGGTAATAGTTAACAGATTAACCAAATCTGCTCACTTTCTGCCCATAAAAATTAACTATTCTCTAGACAAACTGGCCCAGTTGTACGTCCAAGAAATAGTTAGATTATATGAAATTTCCTTAAATATCGTTTCTGATAGAGATTTAAGGTTTAAGTCGAGATTTTGAAAGGTGTTACAGGAAGCTTTTGGAACACATTTGCGGTTTAGTACTGCCAACCATCCTCAAACTGACGGCAGACATAACGGACCATTCAAATCTTAGAAGATATGTTGATGGCCTATGTGATATAGCAAGGTAAAAGATGGGATAAGTACCTACCTTTAGTGGAGTTTGCTTATAATAATAACAACTATCACTCAAGTATTAAGATGGCCACCTACGAAACTTAATACAGTAGGAAGTGTTGATCTCCACTATGTTGGTTTGAAGTAAGGGAAAAAAACTTGTTGGGACCTGATCTAGTTCAACAAACCATTGAACAAATCAGGATGATACGAGACAAAATATGTATAGCTTTAAGTCGGCAAAAGAGTTACTATGATAAGAGTAGGATGGCCACCTACGAAACTTAATACAGTAGGAAGTGTTGATCTCCACTATGTTGGTTTGAAGTAAGGGAAAAAAACTTGTTGGGACCTGATCTAGTTCAACAAACCATTGAACAAATCAGGATGATACGAGACAAAATATGTATAGCTTTAAGTCGGCAAAAGAGTTACTATGATAAGAGACATAGACCTTTGGAGTTTAAGGAAGGAAACTATGTATTTCTAAAACTTTCCCGTACTACTAGAATCCGTAGGTCTTTCAAAATTAAAAAGTTAAGTCTGCAATTTTTGGGACCCTACCAGATTTTGAAGAAAGTGGGGACGTCTATAACAACTCCATTTAAGTAATAATTTTTTTTTATATTTGTAAAAATCCATGAAGTTATTACCTCTTTACAACTTAACTCAAAATAACATTTATTTAGTTTATACAACACTGAATTCACATACACATCATTATTTTACAAACATCCGTCTAAAAGTTTAAAAAATACATATTAGCCCTAATCATCTACGTAGACCACTTCTGGGGACACTAGTGCGGGTGGCGGCACCTTCACCGGAATCTCAGTTACGTCTACAACAGATATATCTGATATAATCAATACTTGCCCAAGGTAGGGCAGCTCGATCCATCGTACAACAATAATAAGAGTCATAGAGAATAGCTGCATAATTATTTTTCTGAACACGATATGGAAAAATAGTGAGAATTAAATCTCAGCAAGTTCAACAATAAATAATCATTAATATAGCTCATCACGTCATGCTCATCTGTACAAACTACAGCAAATATCTTTGGTCACATGGATGCACTTAATCTATGCACATGAAAATTGTACAGTAATGACATATATGACAAAATTAACTATTTTTAGAATATCATATGATGAATATCAATTTATTCTTATATCAAGTTACCCCGGTCAGAGTGAATATTTTCTACGATCCGGTACAGGCTTTTCTTGCTCCGTTCGACATCGCACACTTTCTCTTTCTTTTCTCAATAACATAATCATAACTGTTGGTAGGGCATCCTCTACTAGTGCACTACACGGATTGTCATGTGACCGTGCTTATTTCTTTTCTTTTCACAATAATAGCCAAAAATATGATTTCAATAACAAGTATGTTCATCAAAATATAATTATTACACAAAATCATTGGTATTCATGTCATGAACATAACCATTTAAAATATCAATTTATAAAATATTTTCATGTCAAAATTTCACACTTAAGATGGTAAGAAATTCATGCAATGGCAATGGCTATGGCATATACTAGTCATTTATTATTTTCATTTTTAAGATTTTTTTTAAATATTATTTTTATTTCATTATTTTCTTGATGTAGGTTTTCATCCTATCTGACCTTCTCTTACTAACCAGAGCATAACTCCCCCATTTTAACTCGGATTTAAGTGATCTTAGTGTCAATTTAAAGATAAAACCATTATCTAAAACTATTATGTTGAACAGTTTAGTAAAAGAGTAAGGAATCATAGTCATATTACTCCCTCAAAATACATGTGATTTCTTCTCGGGTAGATTCTGACCTCTATTTATTAATATATTCATATCTCCCTAAAAAGTATTCCAAATTGAGTGATTCCAATGGCTAAAAAATTCGTGACACATATAGCTATAATTTTTATGTTAACCATGTATTTTAATTCCCTATAGAATGTTCTCAGAAATTAAAACACAGAAGCTATCCTAACATATTCTTCCCTGATTAATCATTTTCTGACCATTGCTTATTAATCAGACCATATCTACCTCATATGGACTCTAAATTCAGTGATTCCAGTGGGTAAAAATCTGTGACACACATAGCTATGATTTTTATGTTAACCATTTATTTTAATTCCCTGAAGAATATTTTCAGAAATTAAAACACAGAAGCTATCCTAACATATTCTTCCCTGATTAACCATTTTCTAACTACTAGTTACTAATCAGACTATATCTTCCTCATATGAACTCCAAATTGAGTGATTCCAGTAGTTAAAAATCTGTGAGACATAGATCTACATTTTTAATGTTAACTATTTGTTTAAATTCCTTACCGATTCTTCCTAGAATTTTAAAAACAGAAACTTAAAATTTTGCCACCCATAGCCATACCTATGTAGAACTATCTACACTAGTCCAAGTATTCAAACATACATAATATGTAACATGATAAAGTAACATTCATGACCAATCATCAAAATTCTAAGGTCAAAATCCCACAAAGATGTTGCAAATTTTAAAACTTTCCTTCAAAAAGAAATATTGTTAAACTTACCTAAGAATCTCCCTAGCTTACTTAGTGAATTTGTTTTCTTGTTTCCTCTTGAAAGAAGTAGCAAGATTCCTCCCTTCCCTTAGCTTTTCTAGCAGCTTAAATAAGAGAAGGAGGGTGAGTTTTAGAACCTCAAGGATGAAGAAGAAAAATGGATTCAAGTGGAGATTAAGCTAACTTACCTTGAGTACTTAACATTCTAGACTTCTCTTTCTTATTCCTTCCTTTCTTCTCCTCTCTTTCTCTCCTTTCCTCACTCTACCTTGCTTCTATTTTTTTCTCTCCCTCACTTGGATGAAATTAAAATGTTATAGGGGTGGGTTTTGCTTAAATAGACCACCAAATAATTCATCTTTCATGATCATGGGTCTACCTTATCACAATTAGGATACACTTGGTTGAATTTTTAGAAAACAAATAACTTATGTTCTTGTCTTCCTCTTCCTTAGTCAAGATATGCATAGCAAAAGGAGATTTGTATTTTGAAAATTATGATAATATATTTTTAAGATAAGGGACAAGGTCCCTTTGATTTAGGGATTCATTTCTTTTTTCTTTTGTCTTAATCAAATATGATAGGTTTGCCTTTTTAGGTGGTAAATTTCTAACCCTTGAATCTCCATTATTTGGTTGAAATTATTTGTGTGGGATATGATTATTTTGTCCTAATGCCATGTATTATCATACCACTTGCTAAAATTATGAGTGTAGGATATAGATGTTTTGTCCTAAAGCCTTGTATTATCATACCACTTGCTAAAATTATGAGTGTAGGATATAGATATTTTGTCCTAAAGCCTTGTATTATCATACCACTTGCTAAATTTTTGTCTTAAAGCCATGTAACCTAATCTTTATTATATTATCATATGATTTATTTTATTTTATTTTTTCTTTTGGATTTGGGTTTATTCCTACCCATTTCCTTTGCTTTGGATAAAATTCTACCTTTCTTGGAGGGCTTGAACACATTTTCATAATTTTTGGGCTATCGGTCCAATTTCTATATCCTAGTCCAAGTCTATGTTTTATTTCTTGCTTAGGTTATCCAATGGGCTTGCTAAAAACTTATGTGAAGTGGAAAAACTCTATATGAAATGTCCATAGGTGAATGCCCAATATATGGGTGAATATGTTAAATTTAGTAACTCTAGTTCTTGAATTAGGAAAAATTACCCTAATCCAACGTTTTCTTGAAATTTTAAAACATTTACTTGTTTCCAAAAATTTATCTTTCTTACCTAAGAATTTCACATATCTTTAGTATGTTATTTCTAATTTTTCCCATTAGGTTTTCTCTCTTTACTTGTTCTCTTAATGTTAGAAACATTTTATATGCATACACATAAGGTGAAAAATTTCTAAAGCTTATATTCTCTTAGATATCTAACAAAATTGTTTAATAAATTTTATTTCCTTGAGTAAATATTATGTGCCTTCATTAATAAAAGAAACAAAATTAGGGATGTTACAACGTCAGCATATCAAGTTTCCTTCCCACCTAATTTGTCCAACCTACATAATGTTATCCATGTATCACAGCTCCAGAAATATATTCTAGATTTATCACATGTAATACAGCATTAACCAATTCAAATAAAGGAGAACATGACATACCAGCTAGTACCGGCATCCATATTGGACACCGACATAAAGCAATTGAGCAGTAAGACCATTCTCTTGGTTAAGGTGTTATGGGAAGGTTTGACTCCAAAAGATGCAACTTGGGAGCTACAAGAAGTCATGAAGAAGAAATATCCACAATTGTTCTTATTAGGTAATTTCTAAAATTTTGAGGACAAAATTTCTTTTAGGGGGAGAGAAATGTAACATCCCTAATTTTGTTTCTTTTATTAATAAAGGTACATAAATTTTTAGTTAAGGAAATATAGTCCTTAGAAATTATTCACCTTATGTGTATATATAGAAAATATTTCTAACATTAAGAGAACAAGTAAAGAGAGAAAAATTAATAGGAAAAATTAGAAATAACATACTAAAGAGAGGCAAAATTCTTGGGTAAGGAAGATAAATTTTTGGGAAGTAAACGTCTTAAAATTTTAAAAAGATTGGATTAGTGTAATTTTTCCTAATTCAAGAGCAAGAATTCCTAAGTTTAAAATCTCCACCTATACATTGGGCTTTCACCTATGGACACTTCATATAGAGTTTTTCCACTTCACATGAGTTTCTAGCAAGCCAAAGCAAGAAATAAAATATAGACTTATATTAAGATATAGAAGTTGGACCGATAGCCCACAAACCATGAAAATGTGACCAAGCCTTCCATGAAAGGTAGAATTTCAGCCAAAGCAAAGGAAATGGGTAAGAATGAACCCAAATCCAAGAGGAAAAAATAAAAATCATGTGAGGAAATTATAGTGTAACAATAATAAGGATTTGGTCACATGACATTAAGACAAAACATTTATATCCTACATTCATAATTTTCGCAAGTTGGTTATAATACATGGCATTAAGATAAAACATCTATATCCTACATTCATAATTTCAACAAGTAGATAAAAATACATAGTATTATGACAAAACATTCTTATCCTATACAAATAATTTCAGCCAAGCAAGGGAGACTCAAGGGCTGGAAATTTGTCACCTAGAAAGATAAACCTATCATACTTAAGTGAGATAAAAGAAAAAGAAAAAGAATCCCTAAATCAAAGGGACCTTGTCCCTTATCTTAAGAACATTTTATCATGATTTTCAAAATACAAATCTCCTTTTGCTATGCATATCTTGGCTAAGGAAGAGGAAGACAAGAACATGAGTTGTCTTTTCCCAAAAAAAATCAAGTGCATCCTAATTGTGATAAGGTAGATCCATGATTATGAGAGGTGAACAACTTGATAGTTTATTTAAGCAAAACTCACCTTGATAACATTATAATTTTGTCCAAGTGAGGGAGAGGTAAAATAGAAGCAAGGTAGAGTGAGGAAAGGAAAGAAAGAGAGGAGAAGAGAGGAAGGAAGAAGAAGGAGAAGTTTAAAGGACTAAGTACTCAAGATAATTTAGCTTAATCTCCATTTGAATCCATCTTTTCTCTTCATCCTTGGGGTTCAGAACTCACCCTCCTTCTCTTATTTAGGCTACTAGAAAAGCTAAGGGAATGGAGGAATCTTACTACTTCCTTCAAGAGGAAACAAGAAAAAAAAATTCACTAAGTGAGTTAGGGAGATCTTTAGGTAGGTTTAACAATATCTCTTTTTGAAGAAAAGTCTTGAAATTTGTAACATTTATATGAGATTTTGATCTTATAATTTTGATGAAATTTACAATATTTGCTACTTTGATGATTGGCCATGGATGTTGTTATATCATGTTACATGCTGATCTTGGATGTGATGGATATTTTGAATACTTTGGTTGGTATGGAAAGTTCTACATAGATATGGCTTTGGGTGGAAAAATTTAGGGCTTTTATGTTGTTGTTGTGTATATTTGAATATGGTAAAAATGGATGGAAGATGGTTAGGTTGGTAAATTAAGTATGGCCTTAAACGCCTAGGGGAAGACCCTGAGAAATTTCTGTTGAGAAACACCCTTAGTGATGCATGATTTGATTATGTTTTTCTTTTGAAGTGGATGATGGAATATGTTAAAAATTAAGTAAGAAATATAATTAAATGTTGAGATTAGTAATTCTATGGTTAGGTGGAAATTTGGAAGAAAAATGGAAGATGAATTAATAAAAAGATGAACTAGAACTTTAGGAAAGGCTAGGCTAAGAAAACTGGATTTTAAAGTAACTAGAGAAACTTCTGTTTTTGAAATTCTGGAAAGATTATGTTAGGAATTAAAAGAAATGGTTAACATTAAAATTTTACATATATGTCTCACAGATTTTTTAGCCACTAGAATCACTCAATTTGAAGTTCAAATCAGGGAGATATAGTCCAATTAGTAATCATTGGTCGGAAAATGGTTAATTAGGAAAAAATCTGTTAAGTTAACTTCTGTGTTTGAATTTATAGGCAAAATTTGTATAGAATTAAAGGAAGTTGTTAACATAATAAATATAGATATATGTATCACGAATCTATAGGCTCTAAAATCACTTAATTTGAAGTCCATAGGAGGGAGATATGGCTGATTAATGAGTAGAGATAAGAATCAGTCTAGAATCTAGGGTTGTAAATGTAAGCATTTTTATTTTTTATTTTTTAAGAATACTTCGTTAGGAATATTGATAAGAGTCAAATTATTGCATTTTTGTTATGATTTAAATGTTGATATTTGTGTGAAAATTGTGTTTATTTGATTATTTAATCCACAAATGTCATTTCACGGGTATTTCGTGTTTAAAGTGCAATTTCAGGTAAAATCATAATTTTGGAGAATTTTGTGACAAATTTCAATGATTGGGATTGAGTGAGAATAAAAAAAACAAAATTTTAAGATTTGGAATTTCCGCCGCCGGCAAGACTATTCTCGCCGCCGGTGAAAATCCTGTAGCGAAAATTTTTCAGAGAGGGCGAGTTTTGATGGATGCAAACCTTGCCGCCGGCGAGATTATTTCGCTGCCGGCGAGAACCTGAGATTCAAAATCTCACCGCAGTGAGAATAATTGTGCCGCCGGTGAGTTTCGTCCGAAAACACATTTTTTATGTTGTTTTGTTCCAAAATTGCCCCCAAAACCTTAGATCTATATATACCATAAGATAGAGAAAGAGGGGACGACGGAGGGGTCTAAGGCGTTTTTGGAGGAGAGAAAGCCATTTTGGAGAGAAAGCTTGGAGAATCTTGAAGGATTATCACCATTGTTGCTGCCAAGTGTTCATCTTCAAGAGTTCTTCATCTCTTCCCCTTAGCTTTTATTTTCTACAGTTTATTCCGATTTTGTATTCATGGATTCAGTTGAGATAATGTTTGTTCTTATTTCCATTATGAACTAATTCATTTTTGCTAAGGCTATGATGTAGTTGGATCAAGAAAATCTGATTTCTTTTGTTATTGTTATATGAGTTCATTGTTTTCAAGTTGAGTATTTATTTCCATGCTTAATGCCTTTAAATTTCTGGCCAAGATTTAGATGATTTGTTGCATTATATTGAGACCGAGAGGAGATGTGTAATGAATGCTTCTTGTGATAAATACCATATGTTGAATGCGAGTGTGAGACCTAATGCATGATGTATGTGGTTATTCTAGAAATTTCATAAATCGTAATGTGCTTGTTTGTGATTAAATCTTCATAGAAATATAGTTGATTTTAATAAATAAGTAATTCTAATATAACTCGAGAGTATTAGATTAATTTGGGTTTTTCAACCATCACTTTTAACTTTGATTCTCATATAACATGACTTGAAATCGGATTGAATTGATTTAGCGAAATCAAATGCCTTAGCATTTTTAATCATTTGTGAACAACATTCAATTGTGTTATTTGCGTTTATTTTTAAGTTAATTTGCCTCTTAAACAATTTCAACAATTGGGTTTTCAAATAAAATTAGGATTAGTCAATTTCGGTACTTAGTAATGACATTCCTTGTGGGTTCGATATCTGTACTTTTGTACACTTTATTACTTGAACGATTCGTGCACTTGCGAAAATACCCATCAAATATGACGAAATGATAAACATAAAAGTTGTAGATAAGTGTCTTATCTTTTGATTGGTTTTGGAATCACCTCAAATAGAGTTCATAGGAGGGAGATATAGTTGACTAAGTGAGGAAAGGTCACAGAACACAGCCAAGCCGTGTTCTGAGTTGTTTCAGCACGAGTAGGCCATGTTCATGACTGTTTTTGAGTATGTTTGAAGTATTTTTCAAGTATGACCATATCCTGCAACATGAATAAGCTGTGTTAGGAGCTAGTAAAGCTTATTTTTAATATTGTTTACCCTAAATGAACCTTATTAACTATAGGGTAATAATATAAACCAAATTGGTGAAGAATGTCCTATAAAATTTGTGAAACCATGTGTTGAAAATGATATAAGTAGGAGGAAAGTAACTAGAGGCCAAGCATAAAGAAAATGAAAAGATAAAAATAATATTTAAAAAAGAAGAAGAATCTTATAAATGAAAATATTAAATACTAGTGTATGCCCTAACAATTGCCATTGCATGAACTCCTTACCATCTTAAGTGTGTAATTTTGACATGGAAATATTTTATAAAGTGATATTTAAAAATGGTTATAATGATGACTTGATTTCATTTTACCAATGATTTTTGGTAATGATTATGCTTTGATGATAAATTATGACATATGAGTATAATGAACATACTTGTTATTGAAATCATATTTTTGACTATTAACGTGAAAAGAAAATAGACGAGCATGATCACATGGCTGTCCGTGTGGTGCACCAGTAGAGGACGCCCTACTAACGGCTATGATTATGTTAATGAGAAAAGAAAGAGAAAGTGTGCCATGTCGGACAGAGTGAGAAAAGCCCATACCGGAGAGTAAGAAGTACTTACCCTGATTGAATGTTAGACCTTAAACCTTGATTATGCTTAGTTAAATTAATTGAATGTTATTTTAAATTAAGTAATTATAAATAAAGAAGTAATGACTTCATGGGATTTTAAAAATATATATATGTATATTTGTAAAAAAATGGAGTTGTTACACTTGAGGCAAAATTAGTACTCGCACCTCTCCCCCCAAATACTCAACTAACACTTCACAGTGGCACCGAACTAGGAGATGCGAATAACTATCAAGAAATTGTTAGGAGTCTTCAATACCTTTTCATCAGCCGACTAGATATTACATTTATTGTCAATCGCTTATTGCAGTTCATGCATCATCCAACTATATAACACTGGACATGTGTGAAGAGGTTACTACGTTACTTGTCATGTACCATTAATGATGGCATTCAAATTTACCGCAACTCTTCTTTATCTTTTTATGCTTTTGCTTATGCGGATTCGGGAGGGAATAAGGATGATTTTTCATCAACCGGAGCATACATTGTTTATCTTGCTCGAAATCCCATATCATGGAGTTCGAAAAAACAACGGACTGTGGCAAGATCTTCAACCGAAGCTGAATTAGATCTGTTGAAAACACTACAGCTGTAGTAAAATGGATTTGTTTGTTGTTGTTTGAACTACACATTCAGGTGCCTACTTGCCCTGTTATATACTATGATAATGTAGGAGCAACACAGTTATGTTCCAATCCTGTGTTCTATTCAAGAGTGAAACATGTAGCCATTGATTTTCACTTCATACGTGAACAAGCACAAAGTGGTGCCTTGCGAGCTGCTCATGTTTCATCCACTAATCAGCTAGCAGATGCTCTTACCAAAGTTGTCACGCCCCCAATTTAAAGGCACGTGAAACACATGCTTTACAAACATATATTTTTTATAATATGTATAATACACTCCTTTATCATTGAAAACATTTACATATAAGTATTCTCATGTATACACAATATACAGACCAAGTCTATAAATATAATATTAACAACAGAAGCAAGGATCCTGCAAATGCCGTTCAAAGCATACTTTAGAGTACAAGTATATTATAAATCAAAATCTAAGAGCCCTAGAAAGAAAATAGGCTCACCAGATAACATGTTGCCTAGCTGATCAACTATCTGAAGGAAAAAGAGTAAATTCTATATTCTTATTTGAAAAAAAATGTAGATATCGTGTAGTGAGTTTGACAACTCAGTGCGTAGATAATACCTCCTATAACCTCTTAGATCAATATATGGATGTACTCATATTTCAAAAAATTTCACATAGAAAATATAGTTAGGAAGTACATCTATATAGGACCTGCATTTCAAATATTCTCAAAACAAAGGATATTCAGATATCCAAAACCATATACTGCTCCTTGCTTCATCCGTATGCTTTGTGTAATGACCGGTTATATATATATATATATATATATATATATATATATATATATATATATATATATATATATATATATATATATATATATATATATATATATATATATAGCGACCGATATCACATTCCAAGCAGAGAATCGTACACATTTATATAAGCATATAATATTTCATTATCATAATATTCGAACTACATCAGAGATTAATATTTATACAAAAGCGACACTGAGACACATAACTACATCAACTTAACATGAACCCTATACCGCACATCTCCCTTGGGTGTAAAGGGTGGAGGAGGTGGTGCTAGCATTAGGATCTGTACAAGGCATCACCATCTACTGGATCTCTATGATCAAGTGCATGGAAGCAGCTAGCATGACGTTTGCTCTTATCTGAACATAACACCAACAATAATGAGAACAGAGGTTTCCAATAGGTTTAACATTAAAAGCATCATACAGTAAATAAGAAAAACACAGTGTGATGTTTAGCTGTATAAACTACAGAAAATATTTTCTCTTTGTATATGATAAAATAACAAGAATGTATAGCATGCTTTCATATTCAGGCAGGTATAATAACCAGGTTATACTTCAATAATATGCTTGTATATTTATCTTTGTAGTGCTTTCATGCCGGGTGACTGATCGTCTGCAACCACATCTCAACACTCAGTGACTAATCTTCTGTAGCCATATCTTCACACTCAGTGACTAATTGTCTGTAGCCATATCTCAACCATATACATTAATATGATATAACCGTGTATACATCAAACAACTCACCTTTATCATCATGTTTGCCATCCACAATCTACTTCGTCTCTTCATACAATCACTATGTAATAACCCCTCTATCGTCATATAATAATATACACATCATATTATTTAATCATTATGACCATCACAATAAGATTATGCATTAACCAAGCACATCACTAATATCATGCATAATATCATCATCACATCATTTAACAATTATGTATTAATACACTTACCAACAATGCATACCTTATATCATGTAATCCTCATACATTGATATACTAACATAGGCATCAAATCAACATGCATTTCATCCATACATTGCACATCTAACTCATATGCAATTCCTTTACATATATCTCATCAATATATAACAAATTCACTCGCATAGGTCTCATTAATATGTATTTTTATCCATACATTAAACATACATCTCATCAATATGCAATATGTGATTTAATTTCTCATAATAAAAGGATAGGATTCACACTACAATGCATCATTAAAAGGGTATTTATTTGTATTATGGTTCCCTTTAACATCATCCATTCATTGGAGTTCATTTAGAGCCTTCAAAATACAAAACAGAGCAATTCCAGCCTCAAGCACGGCTTGGTCGTGTCACCAAGCACAGGTTGACCGTGTCACCAAGCATAGTTGTGCTTCAAGTTGTGCAAACTGTGCTGAAAAATCATGAAACAACCCAAATCATGGCCTTGCCGTGTCACCAAGCATGGTCGTGCTTCGGGTTTTTCTACACTCCAAATTTTCGTCCAGCCAGACATTCTCTTACTAAACAGACCATAACTCCCTTATTTTAACTCCAATTAAGATGATTTTGGTGTCTATGGAAATCTAAGACAATTATCTATAACTTTTATGTTTACCACTTTAACAAATTAGCAAAATAAATAGGTCAAAAGGGTATACAAAAAAAATGTCGTGACTCTGTGCGTTAGATCTGACCTTTCTTCACTCATCAGGGGATATCTATTTCATTTCAAATCCGATTAAGGTGATTCAAGAGGCATTAGAAAGATAAGAAATAGGGCTACAACTCATATTTTGAATATATTTCCAAATGTGACACAAAACATAACCAACAGAATCAACCATTTAGAGCATCGATTTTCACCCTTTTCAAGCCAATTTCAGTAAGCACATGTATGATCTATGCTTCGAAACTCTCACTTTCCATGGCTAAACATTAATATCCATCATACATCATCAAAATATGATATTAGAAACAATTATAAATCATTCAAAATACATGAAATTCTATGGAAAGATTAATGTTAAACCTACCAAAATCAAAGATTCTTTCTCTTCTCAAACCTTCCTTGGATTTCCTCCTCTTTGATCACTCCTCTCACTTTCCTTTCTCTACAAAATCCTTGGACCTTCACCTTTGTGCCTTCATCTCTCTCTCTCTCTCTCTCTCTCTCTTCTTTTCCTTCCTTTCCTTCTCTCGGTCTCTCTCTCTTCTCTTCTTTTCCTTGGCCGCTACCTCCCTCTCCCTTTATCTTTTGGTCTACTTCTTCACCAAGCCAAGATTTTCTCTCAAGTCAAGGCTTCCTCTCCAAGCCAAAACTTCTTCTCCAAGTCAAGGCTTCCTCCTTTTACCTTCTTGCCGTGGATTTCCTTCTTCTTTCCCTTGGTTGGTCGACTCCCCCTTGAGTCAAGCAAGGATAATATATTTTATTTAATCTTCCTCAACAAGCCATCATCCTCCTATCTCAAGACCCTACTTTATCCAACTATTACAACATTGCCATCCCATCACAATTGAACTATGTCATTAGGTAAGGCTTTGTTTGGTTGTAGGAAAATTCCACAAAATGCATTAATTCCACTTTATCCATGTCACGTCCGTACTTTACGAACGCGAATACCCTTACTATCCGAAAATCTTTTCATTACACATGTACAAATGATCTCACGATAACACATATTCAAATATTATTCAACGTTCACAAGTTTACAAAAAAAACCAATAATTATACATGCCAAATCTATATACATCAAGTTTACAGCGGAAACAAGGATCCTGCCTGTGACTTTCAGAGCAACACTAGAGTACAAATATATTACAATATCATACACTGAGAGCCTAGAAACAAGTTAGGCTCACCACTGAGGCACGACACCTAGTCGGTCAAGTAGCTGCGGGACCAAATTCTGGGTCTTTATCTGAAAAATATGTCAACCACGTGTAGTGAGTTTTACAACTCAGTGAGCAGATAACACCTCCTATGACTTCTCAGGTCAACATAAGGATGTACTCATATTGTAAAACTTATCATATCAAAATATACCGTTCAGAAGTACATTCTTATGGGACCCGCATTTTCAAATATTCTCTGTTCAAAATCATAATCAAGTCTTTCAAACTGTATGCGATACTGTATAAACAATGCTCATATCAAGTTCAAAATCATATTCAATACTGTAAATTTATTAATCAAATTATGCTATGCATCAAAACATTTCTGTTAAAATATTCGGAGGATCCCATATCAGAACCACCATAAGAGTTTGACCCCTTCCGTACTTTGGTGGTATAGGATTTGCCTAAACTCAGCATCCCGCTGAGGTTTGCCCTACTACCATTCAAGAGGACACGCGAAGGAACTCTGTATGGGTCTTTCCCAAGCACACAGCAAGGGAAGGCAAAATAACATCTCATAACTGGCATCTCGCCCATATATAGGAGGCATTCCGCTCTCCTTCACATATAATCTCCCGTGTGTTGGCCCTCACACGAGGCTAGCACCACCCCCCCTGCTAGCTGAGGCAATCAAGGTGCGCACCAGGGCTAACATCACCTGCTGTTAGCTGACAGTGTTTCCAATAGGATTCCTCCACAAAAATTATCATATGCGTATATGCCATATATTATAGTATAAAATTCTCAATGTAATACAGACTATCAGTCTCAGTACATTCATCTGTCAAAACTTCCCATTCAGGGGAATCATGTATAAATGCCCACATCCGAGGCAAACATATTACTGTATAAAATCAATGTCACATGTATAACATATTTTCTTTGCCATGTCATGCAAAATACGTGTAAAAATCACATGCTTAATGTGTTTCAAAACTTATTGTAAAATCAAACTCTTCTTGAACTACATATCATATATTAAATATTTCAGACATTTCCAAACCATTTCAAGAACATATGGAAGTATAAATAACATGTAATCATACTCATTTATCAATGTAAAGTTCAAGAAGAGTAAAAACAAGCCATAGAAAGAATCATCTACTCACCTCTTTGAAGCACAAAGTTGGACACCCTTAAAATCCTATTTTCTGATCCGAATTCAGTGAAATAAACCCCAAAATCGAGTCCGGAACGTCCGAAAACCTTGAAAACGACTCCGGATTTGCGAAATTTGGCCTCCGGGAGCTCGGTCAACGCAGGTCAAC
Organism: Gleditsia sinensis; assembly: GCA_037074535.1. NCBI lineage: Eukaryota > Viridiplantae > Streptophyta > Magnoliopsida > Fabales > Fabaceae > Gleditsia > Gleditsia sinensis. The sequence continues at coordinate 19,355,766 of CM073475.1, forward strand.
GCGAGAAGGTCTGGCTGCCACGCGCTACACGCGCCGCCCGAGGAGCTGCGCGTGGGCGTCACTCGCCGAAGGAGAAGAGGCGCGTGGGGGCGCGTGCGGTGGTGGATAGCCCTGAAATTTGAGATCCAAAGGTTTCGGTGCCTTCTGGATCGATCTACGGTGTTAGTTTTGGCGTTTGAGAACTAAAAGTAGGAGTTTCGGAGGTTACCTTTTTGGCCGTTTTTCCCTTCAATTTTCCGACCAATTTCCGGCCAATTCTCCAGAAACCAATCGGATGGATTCGAAGAACTCTTCGTCCTGAGTCCGTTGGTGGTGGTGGTGTCGAAATCCGAGGTCCGTAGGCGAAGAAATCTTAGAGAGAAGTTAGAGGGTTTTCGGGGAGAGTTTTCTGAAGAGAGATGGAAAAAATCTGCGAATGATTGCTTCCGGAGTGATTGAGGCCCTTAAAATATCTCGGGGGACCTTTCTGCAAAATTTCACTTTTAGCGGAAAGTCCTTGCAAATTTTTCTTATTTATATTTTAACCCCGAAACTTTTAAGAAATTGCATTTTTGCCCCGAAACGTAAATTCTTAACATTTCTTTTATAATTCTTTAATCCATATAAATAATAACTTATTTTCACCGTGTCCTAATTCCATTTTTGAAATCCTTTGTTTTAATTCCAAATTTTCCTTAATTAAAATCTCCATTTTCCAAAATTGTCACTTTTATTCTAAATTCCTTTAGTTGAACTTTCTCGTTAACTTTACGGCTATTACATTCTTCCCCCCTTAAAGAAATTCGGTCCCCGAATTTCATCACCATAGTAGTAGATAGATACTAACCTCATTGTTCAAACAAATGCGGATATCGGGCGCGGATGTCATCTTCTTTTTCCCACGTAGCTTCCTCAAATGAGTGATTTTGCCATATCACCTTAACCATTGAAATATCTCGTGACCGCAACTTTTTCACTTGTCGATCAGCAATAGACATCGGCTTTTCCTCATAGGTTAAATTCTTATCTAATTGAATTTCCTGGGGTTGAATGACATGAGTAGGATCCGGTAAGTATTTCCGTAACATAGACACATGAAATACTGGATGAACATTCAGTTCTGGTGGCAGAGCTATGCGATATGCCACTGCACCTATTCTGTCCAATATTTCAAAAGGGCCTATATACCGAGGGCTTAACTTCCCTTTCTTTCCAAATCTCATCACTCCTTTCATGGGTGAGACTTTCAGGAACACTTGTTCACCCACTGAAAATTCTAACTCCCTTCGTCTATTGTCAACATATGCCTTTTGTCTGCTCTGAGCTGCTTGCAGCCTTTCTCTTATCAACTTTACCTTGTTCAATGCTTCTTGTACAAGATCTGGCCCTATAAGTTTAGCCTCGCCCACTTCGAACCATCCAATGGGAGATCTGCACCGTCTACCATACAAAGCTTCAAATGGGGCCATCTGTATACTAGTCTGGTAGCTATTATTATATGCAAATTCAGCCAAAGGCAAATACATATCCCAACTTCCACCAAAATCAAAAATACAGGCTCGAAGCATGTCTTCTAAAATCTGAATCGTACGCTCAGACTGACCATCAGTTTGCGGATGGAAAGCTGTGCTCAAGTCCAATCTCGTTCCTAATGCTTCTTGAAAAGCTTTCCAAAATCGTGCCGTGAACTGCGGCCCTCGATCAGATATAATTGATATAGGAACTCCATGTAGCCTAACTATTTCATTTAAATAGAGCCTGGCATACTGAGCTACATTGTAGGTTGTTTTCACAGGCAGAAAGTGTGCTGACTTGGTCATGCGGTCTATAATGACCCAGATAGAATCATTTCCCTTGGAAGTTCTTGGTAATCCAGTGATAAAATCCATAGTAATTCTCTCCCACTTCCATTCTGGTATCTCTATTCGCTGATGTAAACCTGCAGGTCGTTGATGTTCAGCTTTTACCTGCTGGCACGTCAAACAATGGGAAACATATTCCGCAATATCCCTCTTCATACCATCCCACCAATACAATTCCTTTATGTCTTGGTACATCTTTGTCATTCCTGGGTGTATGGTATATGTAGATCGATGTGCTTCCTCCAAAACTTGTTTTCTCAAATCATGAACATTTGGAACACACAATCGTCTACCGTATCTTAATATCCCTTCAGTATCCACCGAGAATTCAGAATCCTTACTATCCTTCATTTCACTCTTAATCTTGAGCAAATTAGCATCCTTGTCTTGATCGGCTTTGATTTGCTCAACTAAGGAAGATTGGAGCTGCACATGAGCCAATAATATTCCCGGTTCTTTTATTTCAAACCTTATTCCCTTACTTTCTAACTTATGGATGTCTTCTAACAATGGTCGTCGCACCTCTGCTATATGAGCCAAACTTCCCATTGACTTTCTGCTTAGAGCATCAGCTACTACATTTGCTTTACCTGGATGATACAAAATCGTACAGTCATAGTCTTTCAGTAGCTCCATCCATCTTCTTTGCCTCAAATTAAGATCCTTCTGTTGAAAAATATACTTGAGGCTCTTGTGATCTGTATAAATCTCACAAGTTCTACCATACAGGTAATGTCTCCAAATCTTTAGAGCAAATACTACAGCTGCCATCTCTAAATCGTGGGTGGGATAATTCTGTTCATGCGTCTTCAACTGTCTAGATGCATAAGCAACTACTCTTCCATTTTGCATTAACACACAGCCTAAGCCCACTCTAGATGCATCACAGTATACTACGTAATCTCCTGTATCCGTAGGAATGGTAAGGATTGGGGCTGTAGTTAAGCACTCCTTTAATTTCTGAAAACTCTTTTCACAAGCATCAGACCACTCAAATTTTATTCCTTTCCTAGTCAACCTGGTCAAAGGAGCAGCTATCTTTGAAAAATCTTTAACAAATCTACGATAATATCCTGCTAACCCAAGAAAGCTACGAATTTCTGTAACTGTCGTGGGGCGTGGCCATTGCTGTACTGCTTCTATCTTTTTGGGATCAACATGAATACCCTCTTTGGTAACCACATGCCCTAGGAATGTAACATTACTAAGCCAAAATTCACACTTTGAAAACTTAGCATACAATTGATGTTCTCTTAGGGTTTGCAAAGCTATCCTTAAATGTCGCTCATGCTCCTCTGAACTCTTTGAATACACCAGAATATCATCGATAAATACAATAATAAACTGGTCTAGGAAAGGTTTAAATACCCTATTCATTAAATCCATAAATGCAGCTGGGGCATTCGTTAAACCAAATGGCATTACTAAGAACTCGTAGTGCCCATACCGAGTCCTAAAAGCAGTTTTTGAAATATCTTCCTTCTTTATTTTCAGTTGGTGATACCCAGATCTCAAATCAATTTTTGAAAACCATTGAGCACCCTGTAACTGATCAAACAAATCATCTATTCTGGGTAAGGGATATTTGTTTCTTATAGTCACCTTGTTCAACTGCCTATAATCAATACATAGACGTAATGATCCATCCTTTTTCTTCACAAAAAGAACAGGAGCACCCCAGGGAGATGTACTGGGTCGAATAAAACCTTTATCTAATAAATCTTGTAGTTGTTCCTTCAATTCCTTAAGTTCTGCAGGTGCCATCCGATAAGGAGGTATGGATATTGGTTGTGTTTCAGGGAGAAGGTCAATACTAAACTCAATCTCTCGGTCTGGTGGTAAACCTGGCAACTCTTCAGGAAACACATCAGGAAATTCTTTAACTATTGGAACTTGCTCTAAACTTGTATACTTCATATCAACATCCTTGACTATTGCCAGATATCCCTGACACCCTCTTCGTAACAGTTTATGAGCTGTTAAGGCGGAAATTAAATTACTAGACTTCTTACTACAATCTCCTTGTATCATAAAGGAGGATTCTCCAGGTACATTAAACTTAATCACCTTATGATGACAGTCTAGAATGGCATGGCATGATGCCAACCAATCCATTCCCAAAATCACGTCAAAGTCTATCATATTTAGAACTATCAAATCTATAAGAGTCTCCTTGCCTTCTATCGAAATCTCACATGATTTATACACATCATTTACTACTAGAAGTTCTCCCATAGGAGTAGCAACCATGAAAGAACAATGCAAGCTAGCAGGATCTCTATCCAAGTTCTTAGCAAAGCATGGTGATATATAAGAATGAGTAGAACCAGGATCGAACAGAACATATGCTTTATGGGAACATACTGATAATGTACCTGTCATAACTGCATTTGAGGCCTGAGCATCCTGTCGTGTCAAGGCAAAAACACGAGCTGGTTCTCGCCCTCGATTTCCTGATCCTCTACCAGGACCCACACTACTTGCTTGGACCGAGGCTGCTCGAATAGGTCGTGCTGGCACAGATGCAGGGGGTAAAGCTGGTTGCACTGTTGCTTGACTAAAACTTCGCAGTTGTGGACAATTCCTCATCAGATGACCCATTTGTCCACACTTAAAACATGCACCAGTTTCTCTGCGACATTGTCCAGTATGGGACCTACCACAATGTGGACATAGTGGAATAGATCTTGAGTCTTGCTGACTCGGGGGTCTCATATCTCTTTGGAACATTCTCTGCTTGTTAATATTAACTGATGGCTGGTTAGAACTACCAGCTCCTGCTTGATTAAAACGCTGTGGATTTTGAAATCTTGACCCACTAACAGTAGGATTAGATCTAGTCTGGACATTACTATCTCGATCTCTCTTCCTTCTCTTAAAACTTTCTATGTCAGCTTGCTCTCGTGTTTCCATCATCCTAGCACAGTTCACAGCTGCTGAATAAGTTGAAAAATGATCCATCTGAGGACCCACTGACTTAAACAAGGGGCGTATCAATCCCAAAACAAACCTCTTAATTCTATCCTTTTCAGTTGGGACCAGGTATGGTGCATATCTGGACAATCGGGTAAAACGAATGTCATATTCAGAAACGGACATGTTTGGTGTTTGTTTCAATTCCTCAAACTCTCTGGCCCTCTTGTCTCTTTCACTTGTTGGTAGAAAGCGATTCATAAATGCTTCCTTAAATTCGTTCCACTCCATTGGTGGTAAAACAGCTGCCCGTCCTTGTACAAATGTCTCAAACCAAACTTGGGCCACATCAGATAGTTGAAAAGACACCAACTCCACGGATCTTCTACTAGAGCACCCCAAAGCTCTGAAAATTCGTTCCACAGCATCAATAAAAATCTGTGGATCTTCCTGAACATCTGACCCAGAAAAAGTCGGAGGTTTTAACTTAAGGAATTGCGGTAATGACACCTCAATCCCTCTCAGCTTATCCTCTTGGTCAGCTGTTCTTCCCAGTTCTTGCACTTCAGGATCATGTTCTGCTGGCTGGCCTTCCCTTCTACCCTGTTCCACTATAAATCCAGCCAATGTTTCTAAACTTCTATGGATACCAGCAATCATATCAGCGTTTCTATCAGGTGGCTCCTGAGGGGTTTCTACTCTTTCCTCAGGAACTCTATCAGGTACAGGAGTCTGTTCTCCTTGTCTTGGGGTTCTCAAACCCCGTGCACGTCCTCTACCTCTACCTCTTCCTCTTCCTCTAGGTCGGCCTCTACCACGGCCTCTTTGTACTGGTATTGTAGATTGTGCAGACTCTTCTGTAGAGGGTGCACGATCTACAGCTTCTTCTCTAGTGACCGCTCTAGTTCTTGGCGGCATCATTAACTATACAGAATAAAACACCTCTTTAAGACACATGTATTCAAACTTTACTCAAGGAATTTAAAGACACTTGGAAAGGAAGTGAATATCCTATAGATTCTCTCAGCAGCACCTGAAGTATAAATATGTCCGGCTCATATCGATACTAAAGGTCCTACTAAAGAATCCCTTGCTCTGATTGTCACAGGAAAACCTAATGCTCTGATACCAACTTGTCACGTCCGTACTTTACGAACGCGAATACCCTTACTATCCGAAAATCTTTTCATTACACATGTACAAATGATCTCACGATAACACATATTCAAATATTATTCAACGTTCACAAGTTTACAAAAAAAACCAATAATTATACATGCCAAATCTATATACATCAAGTTTACAGCGGAAACAAGGATCCTGCCTGTGACTTTCAGAGCAACACTAGAGTACAAATATATTACAATATCATACACTGAGAGCCTAGAAACAAGTTAGGCTCACCACTGAGGCACGACACCTAGTCGGTCAAGTAGCTGCGGGACCAAATTCTGGGTCTTTATCTGAAAAATATGTCAACCACGTGTAGTGAGTTTTACAACTCAGTGAGCAGATAACACCTCCTATGACTTCTCAGGTCAACATAAGGATGTACTCATATTGTAAAACTTATCATATCAAAATATACCGTTCAGAAGTACATTCTTATGGGACCCGCATTTTCAAATATTCTCTGTTCAAAATCATAATCAAGTCTTTCAAACTGTATGCGATACTGTATAAACAATGCTCATATCAAGTTCAAAATCATATTCAATACTGTAAATTTATTAATCAAATTATGCTATGCATCAAAACATTTCTGTTAAAATATTCGGAGGATCCCATATCAGAACCACCATAAGAGTTTGACCCCTTCCGTACTTTGGTGGTATAGGATTTGCCTAAACTCAGCATCCCGCTGAGGTTTGCCCTACTACCATTCAAGAGGACACGCGAAGGAACTCTGTATGGGTCTTTCCCAAGCACACAGCAAGGGAAGGCAAAATAACATCTCATAACTGGCATCTCGCCCATATATAGGAGGCATTCCGCTCTCCTTCACATATAATCTCCCGTGTGTTGGCCCTCACATGAGGCTAGCACCACCCCCCCTGCTAGCTGAGGCAATCAAGGTGCGCACCAGGGCTAACATCACCTGCTGTTAGCTGACAGTGTTTCCAATAGGATTCCTCCACAAAAATTATCATATGCGTATATGCCATATATTATAGTATAAAATTCTCAATGTAATACAGACTATCAGTCTCAGTACATTCATCTGTCAAAACTTCCCATTCAGGGGAATCATGTATAAATGCCCACATCCGAGGCAAACATATTACTGTATAAAATCAATGTCACATGTATAACATATTTTCTTTGCCATGTCATGCAAAATACGTGTAAAAATCACATGCTTAATGTGTTTCAAAACTTATTGTAAAATCAAACTCTTCTTGAACTACATATCATATATTAAATATTTCAGACATTTCCAAACCATTTCAAGAACATATGGAAGTATAAATAACATGTAATCATACTCATTTATCAATGTAAAGTTCAAGAAGAGTAAAAACAAGCCATAGAAAGAATCATCTACTCACCTCTTTGAAGCACAAAGTTGGACACCCTTAAAATCCTATTTTCTGATCCGAATTCAGTGAAATAAACCCCAAAATCGAGTCCGGAACGTCCGAAAACCTTGAAAACGACTCCGGATTTGCGAAATTTGGCCTCCGGGAGCTCGGTCAACGCATGTCAACGCGAGAAGGTCTGGCTGCCACGCGCTACACGCGCCGCCCGAGGAGCTGCGCGTGGGCGTCACTCGCCGAAGGAGAAGAGGCGCGTGGGGGCGCGTGCGGTGGTGGATAGCCCTGAAATTTGAGATCCAAAGGTTTCGGTGCCTTCTGGATCGATCTACGGTGTTAGTTTTGGCGTTTGAGAACTAAAAGTAGGAGTTTCGGAGGTTACCTTTTTGGCCGTTTTTCCCTTCAATTTTCCGACCAATTTCCGGCCAATTCTCCAGAAACCAATCGGATGGATTCGAAGAACTCTTCGTCCTGAGTCCGTTGGTGGTGGTGGTGTCGAAATCCGAGGTCCGTAGGCGAAGAAATCTTAGAGAGAAGTTAGAGGGTTTTCGGGGAGAGTTTTCTGAAGAGAGATGGAAAAAATCTGCGAATGATTGCTTCCGGAGTGATTGAGGCCCTTAAAATATCTCGGGGGACCTTTCTGCAAAATTTCACTTTTAGCGGAAAGTCCTTGCAAATTTTTCTTATTTATATTTTAACCCCGAAACTTTTAAGAAATTGCATTTTTGCCCCGAAACGTAAATTCTTAACATTTCTTTTATAATTCTTTAATCCATATAAATAATAACTTATTTTCACCGTGTCCTAATTCCATTTTTGAAATCCTTTGTTTTAATTCCAAATTTTCCTTAATTAAAATCTCCATTTTCCAAAATTGTCACTTTTATTCTAAATTCCTTTAGTTGAACTTTCTCGTTAACTTTACGGCTATTACAATCCATTTTCTAAGATTTCATCGATGTTCCATTTCATTTTCTTTCATTCCCTTCACCATTGACAATTATTTTTCATTTATTAAAATCAGAGATTTTACACTTTGTCTCCGATTTCCTTTCTCCTTTCTTCTTTTTTTTTACTTATTATTATTTAATAATTAAACATTTGAAATTTATTTTTTAATTATATGCATATAGTTATTGTTTTTCATCCTAAAGTATCTTAAAAATTTCTAAAAAATTATATTATTGCAAAACTTTAATTGTACTCTTAAATCATAAATTTTCTTGATAAAAATTCTAATAACACAAATCATAAAATAAAATATCTTTACGCATAATAAAGGAAAGAATATTTTTAAAAATAAAACAAAAATTTATTAGAGGCAAATATAATTATTTTAAGCAAAACAAAAATCATTTTAATTAAAAGTAGTTTTGCTTTTAGCAAAACATACATAATCATTTTAAAAAAGTAATCTTTGTTTATAACAAAATATTATTATTTAAAAATTACGGGATATTACATTTTTCCCCCCTTAAGAAATTCGGTCCCCAAATTTCAAACCATCTTGTCACAAGTAGGGAATGAAGCCATGGCATAAATTACAGTTATTAACTTCACGATTCAAGCTATTAAGGATATCTCTTTTGTCTATCATCTTTACTTTCTAAGAAATATCTTCACTTTAGTGATTTTTCTATATAACTTTAACCATAGAGATTTCTTCAACCATAAGTTCTTCAAGAATATTTGGTCATCAACTAATAATTTCTAGTGCTCAACATTCACAGTCCTTATATATTTTTGGCCTGTATGGAGTTGCTTGTATTCTTTTCTTGATCAATTTCACTTATTAACGGCACCTTACAATAAGTCTGACCCCACTTAATCACTTAACAAAAAGTTTGTAACACTTCTTACATAAGGCTTTAAGTCATCTAATATTATTTTATTATAGACAAATTTTGCTAAGAGATCTTCCACCAAACTCGAAAACATATGCTTGAAGTATACTTTCCAAACTAGCATCATCAATTTAAGTTAGTCATATTCTATCTATTGCATGTTATTCTAAATTAGATTCCAAAAGTTTAACTTTACTCAACTCACTCACTTATTAGGAGACCTACGATATTTCATGTAAAACCTCAAATAGTGCTATTTGTATATTGGCCTCATAACTACTAATATTGGCTAGTTTAACTAAGGACAAATAATTTCTTCGAACTTTCTCCAAAATTATATAAAGATACCTGAAGCATAACTTTCAATGTGTAAACACATCATTTAGATTTATTATCAGCTATGCTATAATCTAATTGAGATCTTAAGGCTTTCTGAATAGCTCTCCTAAAATAATATATTCAATTATTACTTGTTGACTCACCAAACAACGAAAAATATATCACTTGTATCTTTTTTTTACTATTATACTAGTACAATTCTTTCAAATCTTAGTATATACTTGTTGCCTTGGGGTTATCAATATTCAAAATCTATTACTTTCCTAAAATCTCCTTTCTCAACAATTATTTACACGTGAATTTTTAATTTCAACATAATTCACATTCTAGATACACGACACAATTTAGCATAGTATAAACCCTTCACACAAATATCTTGATCACTTACATTATTTTCGGACATGGTTCTTAAAATATTCTTCATATTTCCAAATTAAGAGTTCAAAAATTAATTTAAATCATACTTCACATATTTTATTCCTCAAGAATTTCAACACCACTAATTCTCTTCATTACATTTGTCAAAACACCATAAGGCCATCATCCATCTATTTCTTTCAAACTTTTTATTACTTTAATCTACTAACCACTTGGATACCACAATAACTGAGTTTCAAAGAAAAGAAATTAACTCTCCTTGTAATAAGAAAAAGAACCTTACATTTAATGCCAAACATTAATGAAGAATGATGAAACAGAAAAAGAGAAATAGATAATACAGCATGGTGCCAAATAGGAAGTCAGAAGTTTGGACAAAGCATTGAAAGAAAATTAAAATCAGTGACAGTAATTTTTAAAAATCTGTAAACAAAACCTAGTTGTTATTTCTGCAAAAATCGATAGCCGCAAGTTTTGAATATGTGGGCCAAAATCTACTTTAAAACTACTGGTATTCGATGGAAAAATAGTACATGGAAAAGAAGCATTTCTGAGCTTATAAAAGTTTGTGAAGAACAAAGAGCACTTAGTTAACTGGTAGGATGCAGTTGGTTACTTCAAAATAGAAATAATCAATCGACTATAAAATAAATCATTCCAAATTAAAAATTCTCAAAGTAGCTAGTCGGCTTAATAATATCGATAGTCGACTGGTAAGAACATTGAAAAAACAAGATAAATCATTTGATTTATCTTCATACTCGAAGTTAAGGTGAGTTCAGTTATGGAAGGAACTGCATTCCGTCAGTTTCAAAATATTTGTATCTTCTGTGGTTCCAGTCCTGAAAAAGATGGAGTGTATGCTAAAGCAGCACAAAATCTAGGTATGGTACTGGCCAGGAGAAAAATTCATTTAGTCTATGGTGGAGGTAACCATGGGTTAATGAGATGCGTGTCTATAGTTGCACATGGAGGATGTCAAGTTTTAGGTATTATTCATCTAGCTCTAACTGCATCCAACATCGTAGGGAAGACAATTGGAGAAGAATTTAGGGTAGCTTCCATACATAAGCGCATGACTAGAATGATGAGTAATGCTGATGCCTTTATTGCCTTACCAGGTGGTTTTGGTACTTTAGAAGAGATTTTTCAAATAGTCTCTTAGGCACAACTGAATATGCATGACAAATCGATATGTTTGTTAAATGTTAATCACTTCTTTGATGATTTGTTGTCTTTTCTTGATCATGCTATGGAACAAAAGTTTATCTCACACTCAGCACGACAAATTCTCATCTCAGCTTTAAATGCTGAGGAGTTAATTGATATTTTATAAGCATATGTTCATATACCTGATCTAATTACAGCTCAAATAGATTGAATAACAGATAAACACAAAAAGCACAAATTAGCCTTAGATCTTCATCTTTAACTGTATTGATGTATCACTTTTACTTTCTTAGGGTCTATTTGGATACCATTTTTGCCAAACATACTCCCTTAAAGTTTGTAAAATTATCTTTAAATATTATTTATGATCCTCTAAACTTGGAATATACTAGTATATCATCAATAAATATAATAACAAATTGATCCAGGGATGGCTTAAATACTTTATTAATCAAGTCTATGAATGCAATTGGGGCATTTGTCAAACCAAATGTCATCATTAAAAATTTATAATGCCCATACTAATTCCTAAAAGTAATTTTTTTTTTGCAATATTCTCTTCCCTTATTCTCAATTGATGATACCTAAATCTTAAATCAGTTTTTTTTAAAAAAATATTGAGCACCATATAGTTGATCAAACAGATCATCTATACGAGATTTGTTGTCTTTTCTTGATCATGCTATAGAATAAAGGTTTATCTCACACTCAGTACGACGAATTATCATCTCAACTTCAAATGCTGAGGAGTTGATTGATACTTTACAAGCATATGTTCATGTACCTGATCTAATTACAGCTCAAATAGATTGAACAACAAACAACTGCAGAAAGTATAAATTAGACTTAGATCTTCATATTTAACTGTAGTAGAACGTAGTCATTGTTGTATCACTTTTATTTTCTTAGGGTCTATTTGGATACCATCTTTGCCAAACATACTCCCTTAGAGTTTGTAAAACTATATTTAAATATTGTTTATAATCCTCTAAACTTAGAATATACTAGTATATCATTAATAAATATAATAAAAAATTGATCCAGGGATGGCTTAAATACTTTATTTATTAAGTCCATGAATGTAGCTGAGGCATTTGTCAAACCAAATATCATCACTAAGAATTTATAATGCCCATACTAAGTCCTAAAAGTAATTTTTTGCCATATCCTCTTCCCTTATCCTTAATTGATGATACCTAAATCTCAAATTAGTTTTTTTTTTAAAAAAATATTGAGCACCATATAGCTATCAAACAGATCATTTATACGAGGTATTGAGTATTTATTATGCACTGCAACCTTATTCAACTGTTTATAATTTATGCACAATCGCAACGATCCATCTTTCTTTTCATAAATATAACTGGAGCACTCTAAGAAAAAGTACTAGGGCAAATAAATCCCTTATCTCACAAACATTGCAACTAATTCTTCAATTCCTTGATTTTAATCTGTACCATTCTATATGGGGTATAGACACTGGTTGGTTTCCATAAATAAATCAATACCAAATTATATTTTATTGTTCTGGGGGTAATCTTGACAATTCCTCTAGGAATACATCATGGAATTCCTTAACCAATAAAGCATGCTCTACATTGGAGTACTTTATATCAACATCTTTAACCATTGCCAGATATCTTTGGCACCCTTTTTGTAATAGCTTATGGGCTGCTAAAACAGATATTAGATTATTGGATACCTCACTCTAGTCTCATTGTATCTAAAAAGAAAATTCTCCAAAAATATTGAATTTCATCAACTTAAAGTGACATTCTAAAATGGCATGGTATCATGCCAACCAATCTATTTTTCATATCACATCAAAGTCTATCATATCTAAACAACAGGGTAAAACCAATGTCACATTCAGAAACGGTTATATTAGACATCTGTTTCAATTCTTTAAATTCTCTGGCACGTCTATCCCTACCACTTTCAGGCAGAAATTGGATACCTAATGCTCTGATACCAACGTGTCATGCCTCCAATTTAAGGGCACGCGAAACATATAGTTTACAAACATATATTTTCCATAACATGTATAATACACTCCTTTATCATTGAAAACATTTACATATAGGTATTTCCATGTATACATAATATATAAACCAAATCTATAAATATTAGAGTAACAATATAAACAAGGATCTTGCCTATGGCATTCAGGGCATACTCTAGAATACAAGTACATTATAAATCAAAATCTACGAGCCCTGAAAACAATATAGGCTCACCAAAAAATATGTCACTTAGCTGATCAACTATCTGAAGGGAAAAGACCAAACTCTGAATTTATTTGAAAAAAAATGTAGATATTATGTAGTGAGTTTGACAACTCAGTGAACAGATAATACCTCCTATGACCTCTTAGGTCAACATATGGATGTCTCATATTTCAAAATTTGTCACATAGAAAATATAGTTAGAAAGTACATCCATATGGGACCCGCATTTCAAATATTCTCAAAACAAAATATATTCAGATATTCAAAACCATATACTGTACTGTATGATCATTAAACAAATGTTGTTATGCATCAAAATATTTCACATGAAAAAAATTAGGAGTATCTCATATTAGAATCACCATATCAGAGTTCAAACCCTTCTGTACTTTGGTGGTGTAAGATTTGTTTAAACACAGCATCTCAACTAAGGTTTGCCCTACCACCATTCAAGAGGATACAGGAAGGGACTCTAATATGGGTAATTTTCCAAACACGCAGTAAGGGAGAACAAATCACATATCATATAGTCAGCATCTCGCTCACCTTCACATATCATATCCCATGTGTTGGCCGTCACACGAGGCTAGCACCACCCTTACTAGTTGAGGTATCAAAGTGTATCAAGGCTAACATCACCTACTGTTAGCAAACAGTGTTTCTAATAGGATTCCTCCACTAAAATTATTATTTACATATATGCCATGTCATTTCAATTAGACCTTCAGTATATTACAAAATTTCAGTCTTAGTATAGCTTATCTGTCATAAACTTCCCAATCAGAGTTCATCACATATACATGCCCTTTTTTCAAGGCAATCTTATAGCTTTACAAATCAATGCCACGTGTATAAAATATTCACTTCCTATACTGTTGAGAAATGTATGCAAAATCACATGTTTAATGGTTTTAAAATCATTATACCAAACCATACTCTTCTTGAACAATATGCTAGTTAGCAAATAAATCAGGTAATTTAATCCATTTCAGAGACATGTAACAGTATAAATAACTTGTAAATAAAATCAATTATACATTTAAAGTTCAAGAAGAGTATATGGTAAATTATAGAAAGAATTATTTACTCACAAGGTAAGACTCCAAGTTGGACAACCCTAAAATGTATATTTTCAATTCAAATTTGATCAAATAGACCTCAAAAACATGTTCAGAGAATTCAAAAATTTAAGAAATGACTCTGGAAGTTTGGTTAACGCTAGTCAATTGATGGACTATTCATGGCCAAAAAGTATTATTCACGCCAGCTTTAAACACTGTTCAGGCACTGTTCACACAAGTAAAAATACTGTTCACAGTTACTGTTTACCGAAGAACAATTTGTAAAATTAGAGCAACCAATACTCTATATCTTTAACAAAACCCCTAACTTGAAAACTTAAAAAAAAAATATCAAAAATCCAGCATTTTAGAAACATTACCTATGCGTTACTATTCAGGATTTTTGGGCGAGCTTCCGATAAAATTGATCGGTGAATTTTGAAACTCTTATCGCCACGAGTCGAACAGTACCTCCGATATCGTAATTGGATGCATATATTGGGAGAAATCCTAAAGAGAAACTAGATGTTAAAGAGAGAAAAAAAAAATTTTGTGCCCCCTACTTCCTTTCTCCTTTCTTCTTCTTTTTTACTTATTATTATTATTTAATAATTAAACATTTAAAATTTATTCTTTAATTATATACATATAATTGTTTTTCATTTTAAAGCATCCCAAAATTTTTTAAAAATTTATATTATTGCAAAACTTTAGTTACACTCTTAAATCATAAATTTTTTTGGATAAAAATTGTAATAACACAAATCACAAAATAATCTTTATGCATAATAAAGGAAATAATATTTTTAAAAATAAAACAAAAATTTATTAGAGATAAATATAATTATTTTAAGCAAAATAAAAATTATTTAAATTAAAAATAGTTTTGTTTTCAGCAAAACATGCATAATCATTTAAAAATAATAATACTTGTTTATAATAAAATATTATTATTTAAAAATGATGAGATATTACAAAATTCTTGCCACCACCACGATTTCTTCAGCTCAAAGACAAGATTGGAATCCTCTCTCAGAGGTCCATCTCGAGGGGGCATGTTAGATGATCTTTCTCATTGATCCTTAGAACAAATTTGTTTATTCAAACTCTTTTGAATGTATAAAATCTTTTTGTTATAATTACATCTTATAGTAGGAAAAGCTGTTGTACTATTTCTGTATATATTCTTCCAGTATCAATGAAAATATAACTTGCCATTATCTCTATTAAAAAGTGTCTTTGCAAATGACATTTTGATGCCAAAGTTATTATAAAGGTAAGAGCAAATATTCAAAAGACTAAAAGATCCTTATTTGAACGAGGGAAGGATTATATATAAGAGAAAGTCAAGTGTATTTTAGTATTATGACTTAACCAAGTATAGCATTAATTGATTAGTTTTATCTTTTTCAAGTACGGTCCTATGGCTGTAATCATATAATTCAATTAGTGTAATTCTTAAGATGAAATCACCAAATGTTTTTATCATTAAATAGTATTTCCGTGGTATCACATTTGCATTAAATTAAGAAAAATAGTATTGAGTCAAGGTCTTTGTAATATAATGTGCCGGTAAGTTGAACCAATAGAGTTAAGATAGGCCCAAATTCTCTATTATCATCCACGTAATCCAATTCTTTCATTTTCTTTTGACACCATGTCTTTGTGTCACCAAAATTTCACCTTTTGAAAGAGAATAGTTATAATGCCCCTAAAGTATGATGTCCTGTTAAAAAACAACCACACTTCAACGTTTCATGGAATCACAAGTCTGCATAACAATGCACCTACAACATTGTACTTGTTGCATATCCCCACCATAACACATTGCTACAGAGAAAGGAAAAGCAAGGATGTGGATTGAAATAAGGAATAGTTTAACCCCGTGCTATTTGGTTTAAATCAAATTATTTTCTTATGATTTAAGGTGTCATTCAACACTCTTACGGTTCATTTAATACTTGACAACCTATAATATGTTATATTCAAATTTATAACAAAAATATTACATGAATCTTAAAATAACAAACATTTTCATTGTTTAATGTTAGTCCCACTTATATCTTCAGACATAGCCCATAATATTTTACATTCAAATTTATAAATAAATAAAAATTACGTAAATCTTAAAATAACAAACAATTTCAATGTTTAATGTCAGTTTCACTTATATCTTCAAACATTTTTATAATGTTTTCTTGTGGATATTATGAGGACATTTTGATTTGAAATGTCAACTTCATTTCAATAACAAAATCAAAAAACTAGAAAAAACTATTTGAACTATAACATACTTTTAAAGTTTTTTATCATTTTACTATTCATAATTATTTATGTCAAAAATAAATAATAAAAAAATACGAGTGATAATAGAACAAATACACAATACAAACTATAGAGGGAAAAACCAATTTCGTGCCAATCTCTAAGGGTAAACTACAATTTACTCTTAAAATAAACGTAGACAAGGAAACACATCCATTGGCTGGCCGAAAATTTTTGGATGGATTTACAATTATTAAATTGCCTGCTATGATAAGTAATACATAAAATTCAATGGTAGTGAAATGGTGAAGATTAATCAACATGTTCAATTCAATCTAATTGCTATATCAACATCAAAATTGACTTCTCTAGACTGCTTTTACAGTCACGTGTTGGTGCCTGAACATAGATAACAAATTAGTTGAGGATTTAATGGATGCTAATACCTCTTCTCCATGTGACCTCAGATTATTAGAAAGATAGCTCTTACTAGATCTTTCAACAAAATCATGAATTTACGTCCAATAATAAGCTCAGAAACATAAATTTTCAGAATGCATGTGAAAGTCCTGGAGTGAGTTCATTCTCTGAACTACTTTCCAGCAGCTTGACCCCATTCTCATGATCCAACCAACCCCCTTTTGCGAGCATAAGCAATAATTACGACGAACATAAATGCCGAAAATAATCCAGAGACAATGCATACCTGCCAATGTAAAAGATGTTTACTCATTATTCAAAATATGCCATTGGAAAATTCGCAGCCAACCATGGTTGTCAAACTCACAGAGGGGAGTTAAAACTCAACTAGTAAGCCTTTACATACTTCAATAAATATCTAATAAATTATATATATCCACGATAAACATACTAAACATACATCATAAAGTGGAGAAAAACGGAAAAAAAGTAATAGTCGATAGCATATTTTTTTGGTAGAGAAAACTACCAAAACATGGAAATTACTATTCAACTATTCCTCCAAAGCTGCAGACAGCTACAATGGAAGAAGGGGCCATGGAGAAAGAAGAGAAAAAGGAAGCAGGAGCATGAATGGCCTTGCTCAATGCTGGGTCGAGACTTAAGAATCAAAATACTTCTTTAACGTTCTGCTGCAACTCTAAAGTTGCTGAGTTCAGGATGTCAGGAGGGTTGCTGGGTGTTCTGCAGCATGGGGAAGAAAGTGATGTTTTGAGGGTTTTCTGCTAAGGAAATGCAGTGTTTTGGGACGAAAACTCTCTTTTTTACAAGCTAGGCTGAGATAGATAGCTAGGCTCAGTGTTGCATGAATCAGAAGCCAAAGAAAATGGTCCATTTGCAGCTATTTCATAAACTCGTGAATTTGCCGGTAAAAACTCGCAAGTTAACCACAAATTTACGAGTTTATCAAAGCTTAGTCTGAGTCCAGCAAAATTTCTACAATCTAGTTGGCATGTTTTTCTAACCTAAACACATACGATTTTATGAGTTAAAACGCGAGTTTGACAAACTATATACGTATAATATTACAGCAATAGAATACATACCCATTTGAACATGTACCCGTGGTTATCATTCCAAGTATATGGGATGTTCATGCCAAATATTGCAGCCACTAAAGAATAGATGGATAGACAAACAGTTCCGGAGCTAAGAAAGAGCTCTAGCTGCAGATATTGTTGAAGAAGATGAATACATATATTGAAAGGCATAGCAACCTAACAAAAAGAATATCTATATTCCAGAAACAAGAGAAACATAAAAACCTGAATCAGCCGATTTCGATGGTTGTCAAGCTGCAAAATAGATAAGTTTTGCTCAGATCACATGTCATTCACCTAATAGCAAAAGATTTGACCAGTAAATTGCTAATTAGGCAGTTACCTGAATATTAATATAATCTTCCGTATCATCAATATATTCTCGCAGCTGTAAATATAAAAGGAAAAAAGTAATTAGGAAAAGATGATAACTGGCATTTAAACCTTAACATACTCTCAATTTACAAAAAAAAAAAGCCTCTTAAAGATTTTTGTTTTATGTTGAAGGTAAAGCATAATAAGGTAGAGCAGCAAATTCAGAGTTCAAATTAGCCTAGATAAATGAGAATACTAAGTCTTGCACAGGGGCCAAAGCATACATCAAAAGAGTGTCTCTACTCTCTAGTTTTCCTTTCTAGAAAAGTTTAAAGCTATTAGGTAGAGATTTTCTAAAACATTTCACCATGTATAAATCCATGGAGCTTGAAAGCATGACTTAAGATCTCACAGAAAAATTCAATTACAAAAATAAAAGGGGTACAGCCATGACTGATGTAAGTCTATTTGATCCCAAAGGCTCTATTCTCTACCATCAATTCATCAATTTCTTAGTGTTAATAAAGTAAGCACCTTCATAAATTAACAGAGTATTAATTCTGTCAGATACTAAGATGCTAACTATTCTAAACAGAAGTCTCTACCCAAGAAAGCAGACTTTCAGGTCACTGCCCATTAATTAGATTGAGAAATGGATCTCAACATTTGCAACTATTTAATCTTCCAAAATGTTTATATCTAGCATGTATCTACTATAAAATATAGCAAAGCATTACATCTACAAATTAAATAACACATAAACACACAGATGCAACTTACGGTTGTTAATTTGTTCAGTGTGCCATCAACTTGCATAAAATAAGCCTGCAGAATACACAAACACCTATTACAACAATTTGTTTTTCATTAAATACAAATGGAAGTTTTTGTCCTGCTTCTTTAGTATAGTAAATAAGGTTATAACCTCCAGTAACATTTCAAGCTCTTCCACATCATTATCATCACCACGAACTGTTGCTATACTTGCTCTACTAACTCTAGAAAACTTTGATGCTTTAGTGGGGGAGGCACTAAGCCAATTGGCAGCACATGATCCACTGACAGGTGAAGATGTGCCTTCCAACTTTCTTGATAAGTATAGGTCAGCCATATCATCGTCATCATCCAGTAACTGTTCAAGCTCATCTCTCACCTGAAGTAGGTAACAAACTGGTGAGGGAAAAGAATTATTTATTTTATCTTTCATACTACTCTAGGCAATTTACATTTCTGCTGTGCTGAATAGAATTCATCATAAAACTTTGGGGACAATGCTATAAAAGTTTTGGATTCATTGCAATAATGAGGCAACATTCAGGCACATAAAGTATGACAGCTTATGTATCAAAGTTTTGGACTTTTTTCCTTCTGTCACTTTTTTATTTTATTGATAATGTGAAACCGTGTAGTGGAACAAATGAACAAATTTTCAATAGGATCATAAGCAAGTGTCATGCGTAACAATGGTCTAGGTTCCCATAATATTCAGCAAGAAGATCATGGAAAGTCCTTAAGTTTTCTCTTTCAAGCAAAACCTAATTACATGTTACAAAAGCACGCAAACTTTTGAAAAATGTGAAAATTTATCATATAATAAGACATTAAACCTATATGATGGACATCAAATATTGCTTTAAGAAGATCAATAAAATGATTTTTTAAACTATTGTATGAAAAGGAACTGTGATGTGTCCCACATCGATTAGCGAAAGAGATTTTGGGTGTTATATATATGAGTTCACAATCTTTTCCTTATAAGCTAGTTTTTTAGGAGGAGTTAGATAAATTTATATCATATGGTATTAGAGCCTACTTTCAACTTATTAGTGGGCGCATGTACGAAAGTTCTCTACCACTTGTGCGGGTTAATGACGGAGTTGGCACAAGAACGTGCAGCTTAAAGGGGTTGAGAATGATGTGTTTCATATCGGTTAGCGAGAGAGGTTTTGGGTGTTATATATATGAGTTGATAATGCTCCTCTTACAAGCTAATTTTTGAGAAGGAGTTGGGTGGGTTCATATCAAGTTGGAACTCTAAAGTATCAACGATATTAAGAGGCAGAATGTGCAGAGTATCTTCACATACAAATAAGAGACTTTTCCAAATACAAAACTTGCAACAGCATAAGAAAACCCAGACATACCTTTTGAACCCTGGCAGTCAGCCTTGTCATTGCACTCTTCAGTTTACGAACTCTGTCCAGATTACGGCTACTAATCTGCAAATTAAAATAACTCAGAAAAGCAGAAAAAGTAAGAGAGTCAACAAATATAAAAGAAAAAAAGGTCCTCAAGAAGGTTTAAGTGTAGAATTAGAGTATACACTATCCACGCCAGCCAATAGAAACCCTTATAAAGAAAGAACCCACAGTAAGGATGAACTCCCCTATAATGGCAAGTATAAAATATCAAAAGGATATAACAATCGAACTGTACAAAAGAAAAACTGGATTAGCCAGTTTCAAGAAGCTACTTATTGGTTATCTTATTCAATATCTGGTGAAAGGAACTTTCAGATCAAAGCTCAAACAAAAATAAGAGAAACAACAGAATGAGGAATTCAATGGCATGTGTACCTTGGAGGTAAGTTCATCTAAAGCAGGATATGCAGCCATCTCCAGTTCTGTTGTACGTGCAGCAAGGAAACTACAAATGGCTTCTAAAGCTACCTCCAGAGCCCGGAATTCAAAAGGTGACTCTACATTGGATAATCTAGACCATTCAGATACCAAAGATATAAAGCAACCACTGAGAAGTACTAAAAGCAAAAAGCAAACTGCCAAAAATAAAAGCAATGATTAAAAAGAATCGGTTTGAACATATTCATTAACAAGGGAATGAATATGATGCAAATCAAAAGACAAATTTCCTAGAGAAACAGAAACAATCAATAAAATTGTTATCATTCATGGTTCATATAGAATCTAGCATACCATCTTCTTCAGCTGCTTCAATATCATGTTGACCACCAGGGCATTCTTTACCATCTCCCTGGTGTTGATGAATGACACTTGCTTGAGGCAATCTCCTTCGAAGCTCCTCGACAACAGGGACCACATTTTCATCTGTTGGATCTCGCAGCAATACCTATTCAACAATGTTGTTATGATCAGAATTTAGCAATAGAGACCCATTTCAAACACTAGAAACTACTGTATATTCTACAAAATGCCAAAGAGTGAATCTGGCAATTCACAAATATACAGTATACGAGACAGGTTAGAATACACGATCACTACTAAATATAAATGAAGTCAGCAACAACACCCATGTAGGTTAGTTCATGCGAGGACTCATGACACTAAGGCTTAATATATATAATGGATGGAAGTTTTTGGTCTTCATAGCCTCTTTACATCAATGAAATTGATCTATGATGGTAGGACATAAAGATAATCAAATTTGTTATTAATGTTTATTCTATTGTTGATTCACTCATGCACCAGAGTGACATTAACTCTTAATAATGGACATAATGGCCAATTAGTAGTCTAGTCTTTATACCCCCTTTGAACTAATTAACTTCATATTTAATACAAATATAGAGGAAATAAAATTTTATAACACATACATAATCTTTTCTCCATTCATTCATGCACCAAAGTGCCATTAAATGCATAACTATGGAGGCCAAAAGTATTAATCAAACCTTTTCCCCTAAATTAAGTTCCGTTTACAAATTAATTTTTTTTTTTTGTTTCATCAGAGGAAGAGGCAATGATTTTATGAGCTTAACCAGAAAATCCCCCATGGTAAGAAGTAAGATAATTGTATTTAATTGTTTTTTCTTTGTTGCGGGGCAGACTCTGATGTAAACTTCAGAAAGAAGATTATATCACCATCGATAATTAATTTATATGCTGCTTTCAACTTCTTCGGTCAAACGCAACCAGAGTCAATAAAAAAATTTGAAGATACAAAGAAAATTGACTAACCTCTTCGGCAGTGACAATTGCTTTGATATGCTGATATCCCCGAATCACAAAAGAAGAAAGCAAAAAATATATCAAAATAAACAACTATAAGAAAAAGCTGAATCATCAAAATCCACATAAAAATAAAAAACGCAATGTCAAATTAAAAAATTTCAGTTACCTCCAAGTTGAGGACAATAGCCTTTTCTCGACCCAATATCGTAGAAGGGTAAGAAAGCAGAGGGTCCAGAATTCGAAGATCACGAGCGTGAATCTGAACCCGGTGCATGATGGCGTACTTGTCGACATCGAGTACGGAACCCTGGCCCGTAGAATCCAACAGAATCCAACTCCTGGACGACTGCGTTTTCTTCTTCAAAACCACCAGAGCATGCTGGTCCGCCGGCACAACGCTTCCATTCCGAGCCATTCCTGACCATCCTAATCCTCAATCATATGCCCTGATAATTCAACAACCACAACAAACCAGAAAAAATCGCTAATAGCCCTTCAGGCTTTTAAGCAAATAAGTAATGGGTATTCGTTCAACCACTTATAATGGCTTCCAGAGCCAGAAGAGAAGAATTGGGAATCAGATTCCGGGAAAATAATAGGATTTTTCTTTTGTTTTCTCTTCTCTTGTCCTACTTGATAAAAAACCAAGTTTTATGATTTTGATTCTAAGTCCGTTTGTTTGTTTGTTTGCCATAAATTAAGGAGCAGTTTTTGTTTTTATATTATGGGATTCTAGTCCTTTCCTAGGCTCAGCGGCAGCGCCTTTCTCTTCTCATGCAGATGCAATTACGTCTGTTTAACCTTCTGCTATATTTCTGTTGAGATATTTTTGTCCAGTTTCGTCTACGATATATCATTATTAAATTTATTAATAATTAATTAATCTTAAATAACATAATATCATTCATCTTCTTAAACATGTATAAATTTTTTTTTGGATAATTTCAGACTAGAACTCGATCATCAATTTTAAAGAAGAATTAAGTATAATAGAGCCAATTGGCTTATTGGTTTTAAATATATAAAATTATCTTATAATCTTGTTTATTTTTATTTTTATTTTTATTTTTATTTATTAATTATTATTAGATATGTATTTATGTTTTATCTTTTTTGAATTTTAATTCTAATTATTTTTTTGCCAAAGATAGCTTTATTTCATTTATGAACATAAAAAATGGGATCTTCGCAAAAAACAGAAATAGATAATTTATTTTAATTACTCTAAGTATATATTCAATTTAAACTAAAAATAAAACAATTAAATATAATTAAAGTGAAAAATAAATTTCAACTAATCTTATTTATTATAACTATAAGGTTTCTCTACCTTTTTATAATAGAAAAGTGAAGATAGATTGCATACTATATCTGGCACTAAATAGATGATTATCGGTACCAACATAAAAAATAGTATGCAACACTTCAATCCACAAGGTAAAAGGTCGACTACGGCCAAATCATTAAAAAAAATTATCAAAGATGACAACAAAGTGATTTTTAAAATACCAAAAAATTGTAATAGTTGATAATTGTTTCATAATACTCCCCATCCTCCGTAAAAACATGATCTCTTTGAAAGAGTTTTCTTGTTGGACTATAAAGTCTATAAATTCAAATATAAAAATAATAAATGTAAATCTTCAAGCACTTTATCCAACAACCAAACTCTTACAAAGAAGAGGAAAGATCTTTATCTGAAAATAGAGGAAAACTTCTAAAACAGAAGAGCAAAACTTTCATAAAGAAAAAAAAAAGAAATAAGAAAGGAAACTGAAAAAGAAGAAAATGAAGAAGGTAAGGAAAGGAGGGGAGAGGCACTATTGAACGACAATGTAACATCTTTAATTTCGCTTTATGTATTAATAAAAGTATAAAAGTATTCAAAGTAATATCCCTAATTTTATTTCTTTTATTAATAAAAGTACATAAATATTTAATTAAAAAAATAATTTTTAGATATCTAAAGAAATATAATCTTTAAAAAAATTTCACCTTATATGTATGCATAAAAAATATTATAACATTAAGGGAATAGGTAAAGAGAAAAAACTTAAAAATAAAAATTAGAAATAACATATTAAAGAAAGGTAAAATTCTTAAGTAAGCAAGATAAATTTTTGTGAAGTAAATAAAGGTCTTAAAATTTCAAGAAGATTGAATTAGGGTAATTTTTCCTAATTTAAGAGTTAAAGTTATTAAGTTTAATATCTCCACCCGTAAATTAAACTTTTATCTATGAACACTTCATATAGTTTTTTCATTTCACATGAATTTCTAACAAGCCAATAGGATAGCCCAAGAAAAAAATAAAACATAAATTTAGATTACGATATAAAAGTTGGACCAATAGCCTAAAAATCATTAAAATATGACCAAGTCTTCCATGAAATGTAGAATTTCAGCCAAAGTAAAGGAAATGGGCAAGAATGAGCCCAAATCCAAGAGAAAAAAAAATAGAAAATAAAAATCATGTGATAAAATAATATTATAATCAAGATTAGGTGACATGGCATTAAGACAAAAATTTAGCAAGTGGTGTGATAATATATATATCCTACACTTATAATTTTAGTGAGTAGTATAATAATGCATGGCATTAGGACAAAACATCTATATCCTACACTCATAATTTTAGCAAGTGGTATAATAATACATGGCATTAGGACAAAACATCTCTATCTTACACAAATAATTTTAGCCAAGTAAGGGAGATTCAAGGGTTAGAAATTTGTCACTAAGAAAGGCAAACCTATCATACTTGTGTGAGACAAAAAAAAAAGGAAATGAATCCCTAAATCAAAGAGACATTGTCCATTGTATGTAAGAACATTTTATCATAATTTTCAAAATACAAATCTTCTTTTGCTATGCATATCTTGACTAATGGAGAGAAAGACAAGAACATGTATTGTCTTTCCCCAAAAAACAATCAAGTGCATCCTAATTGTGATAAGGTAGACCTATGATCATGAAAGGTAAATTATTTGATGGTCTATTTAAGCAAAACTCACCCTTATAATATTAGAATTTCGTCCAAGTGAGGAAGAGGAAAAACATAAGCAAGGAAAGGAGAGAAAGAGAGGAAAAGAGAGGAAGGAAGAAGGAGAAGAAGTTTAGAGGACTAAGTGCTCAAGGTAAGTTAGTTAAATCTCCATTTGAATCCATTTTTATCTTCATCCTTAAGGTTCAAAAACTCACCCTCCTTCTCCTATTTAAGTTGATAGAAAATCTAAGGGAAGGAAGGAATCTTGTTACTTCTTTTAAGAGGAAACAAGAAAACGAATTCACTAAATGAGTTAGGAAGATCCTTAGGTAGGTTTAATAATATTTCTTTTTGAAGAAAAGTTTTAAAATTTGTAACATTTATATGGGATTTTGATCTTAGAACTTTGATGATTGGTCATGGATGTTGCTATATCATGTTACATATTGATCTTGCATGTGATGTATGTTTGAATACTTAGGCTGGTATAGAAAGTTCTAGATAGGTATGATTATAGATGGCAAAATTTTAAACTACTACTTTTAAAATTCTGGAAAGAATTAGTAAAGAATTAAAACAAATGGTTAATATAAAAAATATAGATCTATGTTTCATGGATTTTTAGCCACTAGAATCACTCAATTTGGAGTTCATATGAGGTAGATATGGTCTGATTAGTAAGCAGTGGTCCGAAAATGGTTAATCAGGGAAGAATCTGTTAAAAAAGTTTCTGTGTTTGAATTTTTGAGAACATTCTGTAGAGAATTAAAATAACTGATTAACATAAAAATTATAGATATATGTGTCACGGAATTTTAGCCACTAGAATCACTTAATTTAAAATTATTATAAGGGAGATATGGAAAGATTATTAAGTAGAGGTCAAAACCTACCCGACAAGGAATAACCTATCACTTGAAGGAATAATATCACCAAGAATCGTTAATATTTGGCTACACTGTTCAACATAATAGTTTTAAATAATTGTTTTATCTTTAAATTGACACTAAGATCACCTAAATCAGAGTTAAAATGAGGGTGTTATACTCTAATTAGTAAAATAAGGTCAGATAGGATGAAATCCTGTATCAAAAAAATGAAGAGATAAAAATAATATTTAAAAAAGAAGAAGAATCTTATAAATGAAAATAATAAATTACTAGTATATGACATAGTCATTTCCATTGCATGAACTTCTTACCATCCTAAGTGTGTAATTTTTACATGGAATTACTTTATAAAGTAATATTTGAAACGATTATGTTCATGGCATAATTACCAATGATTTTTGGTAATAATTATATTTTGATGTGAATATAATGAACATATTTGTTATTGAAATCATATTTTTGGCTATTATTGTGAAAAGAAAAGAAATGAGCACGGTCACATAGTAATCCGCGTGGTATACCAGCATCTCCTACCAACGGTTATGATAATGAGAAAAGAAAGAGAAATTGTGTCATGTCGGACGGAGTGAGAAAAGTCCGTACCAAAGAGTAAAAAATACTCACCTTGACCGGGGTAGCTTGATATGAAAATAAATTGATAGCCATCATATAATATTCTAAAAATAGGTCATCTTGCCATTCCTGTTATTACTGTATGATTTTCGTGTACATAGATAAAATATATTCATGTGACCAAAGAAAATTGATGTAGCTTATACATATGAATATGATGTGATGAACTATATTAATGAGGATTATGATTTATTGTTAAATCTACTAAAATTTAATTTTAACTATTTTTCTATATCATGTTCAGAAAATTAAGTATGCAGTTATTCTTCATGACTCTTATTATTGTTGTACTTTGGATTGAGCTACCCTACCTTGGGCAAGTACCGATTATAGTGGATATATCTGTAATAGACGTGACTGAAATTTCGGTAGAGGTATCGCCACCCGTACCAATGTCCCCAGAAGTAGTCTACGTGAATGATTAGGGTTAATATGTATATGTTAGACTTTTGTACATATGTTTATAAATTAATAATGTATATTTAAACTCATTATTGTATAAATTAAATAAATGTTATTTTGAGTTAAGTTATAAAGAGATAATAACTTCATAGAATTTTAAAAATATATAATAAAAAAAATTGGGTTGTTACATAAATAGAGTTGTTACAGACAATCCTCAAGATCTGTGACACTGAAGGAGAAGTCCTACGGTGCTCTAATATTAAATAAGATGGATCGAATTTTAGTTCTAATTGTGTTATATAGAATAAAATTTTTATACAAATAATTGAATATAAATTAAGAAATACTAAACTAAGGACGAAAGACAAGAATGCAATCACTATCTAATTAGAATTCCGAAAGAAAATAAAATAAAATCATTAAACACATATGACTTGTTAAGTAGAAAATGAGTTCTTTTGTCAAAAGCAAGCTTTGTGTAAGCAACATGGGCTTTAGGGTACATTTGAATGTTGTAGGTATCAGTGTATTAAAAAATCGAGTTTTCATAATTGAGTTAGATGCAAGATTTTGGAATCTACTCAAACTCAACTTAATCAATTTGCCATACAAAAGTTTTTTTTTTACTTTTGTACAATTCAATAATTTTCTAAAACTCAAATCAATTCGATTGAGTCAATATAATTTAATTTTTTATAATTTAAAATTTTAGTCAATGATAAATGTTTATTTTTTAATTCGAATATTATTCAGTCGAATTGAGTTTATAGTTTAATTTGACTGAATCTATCTGATAATCACCCCTAATAGACGTTGGCAAGCTTTTGTTTAAATCATGTAAAAAATAGTTTTTGTAAAATTCTTAGAAAAGCATATTTTAAAAATAGAATTAATTAATATGATGTTTGGTAATAATTTTTATAAGTTTTTGTGAATATATAATATGACAATAATGGATGTATGCTTGAAATATATTTATTTTATTACACTAAATAAATGAAAAAGAGAAAAAAAATCATATAAGCATTTAAACTAAATTTATAAGTTATATTAAACTATTAGAATATAAACTAGTTGAAGGGTAAATACAAACAAATAATATGACAATAAAATTTATCAACTTGTCAAGCTAGCAGCTATTGAATTACAAACAAATTTCATATTATCTGTTTGAGTCATAGTTGTCTCATTTAGAAATGATTTTTCAAAAAGCATCTCATTACCATTATTTTCATCCTCCTAAAATTCAACATCTAAATAATAATATTTGTTGTATTTTTTTTTTATCATGTGTGACATATCCTTTGATGTAATTATGCAATCCCATTGTAGCAATAATTATCATAACTTACTTTTGATAACTGTAGATGGGCATAGTTTGAAATTTAATTAAAATATTTTGAATTATGTACCCATAGACTCTAATTATATTTGAAAATAATTTTATTTTTTATAAAAAAAAATATATTATATAATTTTTTGAGTATTTTATAGGACTTGAACAAAATATTATATTAGTCAATTTATTATCTATAATTTTTCATTATTGATGTTTCATAGTATTAAAAAAATGAATATTACGTGGTTTTTTTGTTATTTATGATTATATAATGTTTCATAGTGTTAATATATATATATATATATATATATATATATATATATATATATATAAAATTTAAATTAGTTAAACATGAGTGTTTAAAAGGAATTAAAGAAATGCAAGGAACAAAGATTTGAAAAATTGGATAAATTATTGAAAGCGACGAACAAGAATGATTCGAATGATAAAGTTACTATTACGAAATTGTGAATTGAATGATGAAAATGCAAGGTTAAATCCCCTAGGACCTATGCTCGAGTCCTAGGCTTGCCACCAACACCGTGAGGCAAGCAATTTTTGAGAAAGCAAGTTTGATAGCAGGTAGACAAATGTATTTGTAATCACAAAGGATGGGGTAAGCCTATAGGTAAATGTATTTGTGTTTTTATAGTATTAGTGGAGCTGAAATCGATCTTAGTTCAAGTTTTGGAGAGTTGAGGCAGGCCAACTCAAGAGAGAAGTTAGTAAAGTTAATACTTTAGGCCTTATAAAAAAATTTATTATATATTTTAATAATTTTTTTTTTAAAAAAAATTTTTAAAAAATATGAAGAGACAATCTCTTTTTCTTCATCAAATGCGCCATATTACACGTAATTGGCTGAATGTGAAGTCAAAAGTTAAAATGTTGGAATTTTTTAAAATCATGCATTTATTTTTTTGTGGGTCCCATCAAATAACTAGAGAGTAGAGATAAAAAAAATTTTTTGTGTTCTACTATGCTATTTCATATGTGTAAAACGCTACATTGGTCTAGAGACGAAAAACTTTTTAAATTTAGTGTACTATTTCATCTAGTGTGTTACTGTGTTTTTTCTTTTAGTGTGCTATTGTGCTTTTTCATTTGGTGTAAAATGTTGCATTTTGTCCAACAAGCAAGCATAAAAATCAGAAAAAATTTCTTGACAATTAGGTTTTATTATTCTAACTTTTTTTTAGTTTTAATTTATAGTCGTTTAATTTAATTTTGTAAAACATACATTATTTTTTTTATTTTAACTTATAGAAATGTCAACTAAAAAATTTGAATCAGGTTATTCGAGACTAAAAAAAAAAAACAAATTGAAGCTTTAATTAAATCACAAAAAGGGGCTATTGAGAAATTTTTTGAAACAAATAAGAAAATTGAAAATATAAGTGACTCCACGTTGAATGAACAAGTTAATAATGTAAATATAGATGAAAATAAAAATAAAGAAAAAGTATTAGTTAATGAATAAGAAAGAGAAATTAATAAATTAGAAAAATTCACTACTAAAAATATATATGATCCAAGTCAATGGACAAATATGGATACAAGTTTGAGAGATTTATTAGTAAAAAAATGTCATGTTAGAGTTACTAATATAGATTTTTTTAAGGATGAATTTTCAAGACACTGTCTTCATCCTGTTACATTCAAAAGTTGACAAACGGTAAA
Organism: Gleditsia sinensis; assembly: GCA_037074535.1. Classification (NCBI taxonomy): domain Eukaryota; kingdom Viridiplantae; phylum Streptophyta; class Magnoliopsida; order Fabales; family Fabaceae; genus Gleditsia; species Gleditsia sinensis. The sequence continues at coordinate 19,386,036 of CM073475.1, forward strand.
AAAACATGAAAAAAATGGCTTATTTATTCCCAAGATTTGGATAAAGTATATATATATATATATATATATATATATATATATATATATATATATATATATATATATATATTTTGCAAATTGTTTAAAGCTCTTTCTAGTGCAAGTAGTTTAGCCAATGAAGGTAGTATGGATTGGAAAAATATTAGTAAAAAATTACAGATTCATGATATAAGTAATGAGCACATTGTTAACATGAGTTCATGGATTAATTTAGAAATGAGATTGTTAAAAAATAAAACAATTGACAAACATATTCAAAAACAAATAAATAGAGATCAAGAATATTGGAGAAATATGTTATTCAGAATTATTGTAATTTTTAAAACTTTTGAAAAAAAATAACTTAGCCTTTCGTGGAACAAACGAAAAATTTACCAAAAAAATAATTGAAATTTTTTAAATATAATTGAAATGATCACAGAATTTGATCCTATAATGCAAGAACACATTTTTCGAATAAAAGATAATGAAATTTATAATCATTACCTTGGACATAGAATACAAAATGAATTATAATAAATTTGCTAGCAAATGAAATTAAAACAAAAATTATAAATGCAAAATATTTTTCAATTATACTTAATTGTACTCCTGATGTAAGTCATCAAGAGCAAATGTCTTTTGTATTACGATGTATGGATATTTCTTCAACTCCAATTCAAATCTTTGAATATTTTTTAGAATTTTTAAAAGTAGATGATACAATTGGAAAAATATCTTTTTGATGCTATTATGAATGAAATAAATATTATTAAACCTGATATTAGTAACATAAGAGGACAAGGTTATGATAATGGGTCTAATATGAAAGGAATGTAAGTTGTTTATTGCCTGAAACTCCCGCCACATAAGATGGGAAGTTGCCAACGTTCATATGAATGTTAGCAACGTTCACTACTGATAATAGAATGTGGCTGAAGGAATGTGGTCGGATTCTTCTCCCCAAATCTTGCTTCTAATGTCTCTTTGATTGGAAGAGAAGTTAAAAATTTTGACTATAAATATAAAGGGGTCCCTAGGCTAGAAGGATTATGAAAAATATATGTACACCATCATATAAACTCTATCTAGTTTCAGAAGCATTCATTTATAGTTCCAGAACCTACAACAATAAAGTTTAGTCTAAATATGATGTATTTGATTGAGCAAATCATGTTTAGATGTTCAGATGAATCTATAGTTGGTATTAGAGTTTGTTTTAAGCTTCTGTCATGTTGTTTCTAAACTTCATGTTTTGGATGTTACTGTAAAAAATTTTGATAAAATATTTTTGGCATTTTTGACATGTATGGATATCACAGAGCTTTAGAAAATGTTTTTCTAAAAATTTTGATATAAAATACGTAATTTTTTGATGTCAAAAATGTGAAAAAAAAATGCAAGTTTTCAATACAGGTCATATTTGGATAACAATCAAGTCAAAATGACTCGGTTGAAAGAAGAAGACGATGCTACAATAAATTTTCATATTAAAAAAAAAGAATTTTCGCTGCAACCTCTTGGTCTTGAACCCGGGACCTCTGGATAAAATATATATGTATGTGGTCGTTTTTATATTTATCAACTCAATTTTCGCATGTACTGAAATAAATATAAAAATATGTCCTACATGGATTCGAATCCAGACACCTGGAGAGTCTAAGCCCTCAGCCACTGTACCAGTGGTGTTCTTCTTAGTGAATCTGACACTGAATATATAGAAAACCAATTATTCACAATAAATTCATATGCTCAGCTTCTATTTTAATCTCTGTGATTATTTGCTCAATTTTCATATTATAGCATATGTATGTTTGTTTTATATGTATGAAATTCAAATTATATACTCATACATTTGCTTTATGTTAATTCCTATTATGGAGATGAGCTTATTTCATGAATAGAATTATATTAAGAGCATAATATTATGTTTTATAATTATGCAATTTTTTGATAATATTATTTACATATGACAACATATAAATCAGTTTTAATGTGTGTTGATTATGTAATTTAAGATTATTATCATGAAACTTAAGTTTAATGTCTAGTGATCTATGTAAGTTTAATTGATTAAGGATTAGCCACATCATCTTTAGTTAATTAAAATTATATATTAAGATTAGGAAAATATCACATAAGGACTTAGACATTAATTGTGATTAATTATATTTAATATAATAAATTTTTTCCCATAGGAACTTTTATTATATTTATATAATTAATTAGGATAAAATGTCATATTATTTTCATAATTTACCCACATGAATTATGAATTAGTATGTAATTTGATAGTTTTATCATAAATTTTTAGGTGAATCTTATTGAATTAGAACTTTAACCCACAGGTAAGTTTTATGTAGCTAGATTTATCAATTGAACATGTTTTGCATTGGTAAAACATGATTTTTGATTTAAAGTTGTTTCAATTATTGATCATGTATATACCTTCAGTTTTTCCAACAGTTAACTTCTCTGATTTTCAAGTTCTTGAACTAAATGGTGATAACTATAAGGTTTTGAATGAGAAAATTCTCCTCCAATTAGGGTGTATGGACTTTAATTATGCAATTAGGAAAGATGAACCGCCAACAATCACAAATATTAGCAGTCAAATAGATATTGCTCTTTATGGACATTGAGAACGATCTAATCGTCTCAGTATTATGTACATTAAAACTAAAATATCTGCTAGTATTCGGAGATCGTTAAGAGAGCATACAAATTTGTGAGACTTGCTTAAATCCATTGATGAGCAATTCAAATATTCAGACAAGATTTTAGCAAGCACCATAATTACAAGGTTATCATCAATGAAACTCGTTGGGATAAAAGGTGTGCGAAAGCACATCATGAAGATGAGGGACATTGCAGCTCAATTAAATACACTTGAGGTTGAGATGTTAGATTTTTTCTAGTACATTATATTTTGAACTCTCTACCAAGTCAGTATGGGTCATTCAAAATATCATATAATACACATAAAGAAAAATGGTCAATAAATAAACTTTTAACCATGTGTGTTCCAGAGGAAGGAAGGCTTCTAGTTGAAATGGGTGAGAATGTGCACATGGTAATACAAGGAAAGAATCAAGACAAGCCTAAATCAAAAGGGAATGGTAAAATACCCATTCAAGCCAACATCAAGAAAGAGTCATGGTGTTTTTTCTGTAAGAAGAAGGGACACATGAAGAAAAATTGCATCAAGTTCAAGGCTTGGCTTGAAAAGAAAGGTAACTCAATCTCTTAGTTTTGTTATGAATCTAATATTATAGATGTTAGTAGTAACACTTGGTGGATTGATTCTAGTTCAACAATTCATATCTCTAATACCTTGTAGGGCTTTCTAAACTAAAGGAAGCCGATGGGCAGTGAGCAAAACATCTATTCAAGACATTATATGGGTTTACGCGTAGAATCTGTAGGAACATGCATATTAGTATTAGATAATGGCTTTGTTTTGATTTTGGATAGGATCTTTTATATACCAAGTTTCTATAAAAACTTAATTTCTATTTCAAAACTTGTACCATTGGGATATTCCTTTGAATTTTCAAATAATATGGTTAAATTGATTTATAAATCTGATATTGTTGGAAATGGTACAATTTGTGATGGTCTTTTCCAAATTCAATTGAATGACATTTCATTAAATAATTTATTGCATGTTTCTAGTAGCATAGTTATTAAGAGAAGTGTTACTAATGAAGAATTTTCTATGTTGTGGCACCATATATTAGGTCATATCCCAATAGAGAGGGTGAAAATGTTAATAAAGGATGGAGTATTTAATGCTCTTAACTTTACTGATTTTGACACTTGTATAGACTGCATTAAAGAAAAGCAGACTAATAAGACTAAGAAAGGTGCCAAGAGGAGTTCTACTTTATTAAAAAATCATATATACTGACATTTTTTTATCCAGATTTAGACTCTAATAGTCAGAAATGTTTCGTCACCTTTATTGATAATTACTCACAATATATGTATATCTAATTGCTTAATAATAAGCATGAGGCACTTGATGCCGTTAAAATTTTTAAGGTAGTAGTAGAAAATCAATGTTGAAAACAAATTAAGATAGTGAGATCAGATAGAGACGATGAATATTATGGTAGATACACTGAAGATGGACAAGCACCCGGTCTATTTGATAAATTTCTTCAAAAGCATGGCATTGTTGCCCAATACACCATGCTTGGTTCTCCGGATCATAATGGTGTAACAGAAAGAAGAAATTGAACATTATTAGACATGGTACGGAGTATGTTGAGTAGCTCCAAGCTTTCTAAATTCTTGTGGACTGAAGCACTTAAGACGGCTGTGTATATTATTAACTGAGTTTCAACCAAGGCTGTTGAAAAAATGTCATTTGAGTTATCGAAAGGTTGGAAACTGAGTTTAAGATATATGCGTGTTTGGGGATGTCTGTCAGAAGTAAGAATTTATAATTCACAAGAAAAAAAAACTTGACCCAAAGACTATTAGTAGTTACTTCATTGGGTATGCTGAAAGGTTCAAGAGATACAAGTTTTATTGTCCATCTCATAATACTAGGATTATAGAGTCAAGAAATGTAAAATTTCTTAAGAGTGACTTGATCAGTGGGAGTGATCAAATTCAGAACTCACATTCTGAAAATGATCATCTTAGTAACAAGGCTTCCACATCAAGTGAAAGATTGGTTGTTGTACATATCCCTCAAGTTCCAAAAGGTATTGAACTACCAATTATTGAACATTCACAAAATGTTGACTATGACCAAGTTGATCCGGTTGCAGAACCATTACCATAACGTATTGAGCAACCAATTGAGCAACATGGTCCACAAGAAAATGTTGAACCAACATTAAGAAGGTCAACTAAGATAAGGAGGTCAGCAATCTCTAGTGATTATGTTGTGTATCTACAAGAGTCTAACTATAATATTGGAGCTGAAAATAATGCTGAAACATTTTTACAAACTGTCAATTGCAGTCAATCAGAATTGTGATACAATGCCATGAAAGAAGAAATTGATTCCATGGCTTCTAATAAAGTATGGGATCTTGTCGAGTTGCTTGATGGTTGTAAGGCAATTGGATGTAAATGGGTTTATAAGACAAAAAAGGACTTGTTAAGTAACATAGAAAGATATAAGGCAAGACTTGTGGCTAAAGAATTTACTCAAAAGGAAGGAATCAATTAAATGGAGACATTCTCTCATGTATCTAAGAAAAATTATCTTCGTATTGTAATGGCATTAGTAGCATATTTTGATTTAGAGTTGCATCAGGTGGATGTAAAAATAGCATTCCTCAATGGTGATCTAGAGAAGGTGGTATATATGAAACAACCTGAAGGATTCTCCTCTAGTAGTGGTGAGCATTTAGTGTGCAAGTATAAAAAATCCATATATGGATTGAAACAGGCTGCCGGTCAATGGTACTTAAAGTTTCATGATGTTATCTCTTCATTTGGCTTTGTAGAAAATATCATGGATTAATGCATATAACAAAAGGTCAATAGGAGCAAAATCTGTTTCTTTGTGTTGTATGTGGATGATATACTACTTGCAACGAACGATAACGGATTGTTATATGAGGTAAAATAGTTTCTCTCTAAGAATTTTGATTTGAAAGATATATGTGATACATCTTATGTCATTGACGTTAAGATCCATAGAGATAGAACTCAACGTGTTTTGGGTCTATCACAAGAAATCTATATCAATAAGGTGTTGGAGAGGTTTCGAATGAAAAATTATTCACCGAGTATAGTACCCATTGTGAAGGGTGATAAGTTTTACTTGAACCAGTGCCCGCAAAATGATTTCGAAAGAGAACATATGCATAACATTTCTTATGCCTCTGCTGTCAGAAGCCTTATGTTTGCTCAGGTTTGCACAAGACTTGACATTGCTTTCGCAGTTGGAGTGTTAGGCAGATATCAGAATAATCTAAGATTAGACCACTAAAAATCTACCAAGAAGGTAATGCAGTACCTTAAAAATACTAAAGATTAAATGTTGATGTACAAACAAATTGAAAATCTTGAGGTAGTCGGCTACTTAGATGCGGATTTTGCAAGATGTGTTGATTCTAGAAAATCAACATCAGGCTATATCTTTATGTTTGCTAGCGGAGTCGTATATTGGAGAAGTGTGAAGCAGACATTGATTGCTACTTCTACCATGGAGGCTGAGTTCGTATCCTGTTTTGAAACAACTTCACATGGTGTATGGCTTAAGAACTTTATTACTGGGCTTAGAATTGTGGATTCAATTTCTAAACCATTGAGAATGTATTGTGACAACTCAACTGCAGTTTTTCTGACTAAGAATAACAAGAGTGGAAGTCGAAGTAAACATATCGACATTAAGTAATTAGCCGTTAAGGAACATGTTAAGGAAAATAAAATTTCTATTGAACATATTATGACTGAGTTAATGATAGCTGATCCTCTAACAAAAGGCATGCCGCCCATAGGTTTTAGGGATTATGTTATAAAAATAGGACTTGGTTCCATATTGAGTATTTGATGTATAAATTATATATATAATTTATACTAAAGCATTATTTAGTTGAAGTTGATTTCTCATTTTGTGTATACATTTATGTTTAGAAAAAAATCAACATTTAGAGGACCTAGAATAAGCATAAGGCTTATTCATTAAGTTGTTGAAACAAGTGCATTGTAATACATGGAAGGTAATACTCACATATGAGGACCTACCGCTATGATTCATGTATTTGGTTTTTTTCAAAAATTATGAGGATATTCAGACCAAGTGGAAGAATGTAAGTTGTTTGTGGCCCGAAACTCCTGCCACATGAAATGGGGAGTTGCCAACGTTCATATGAACATTGGCAACGTTCACTACTGATAATAGAACGTGGTTGGATTCTTCTTCCCAAATTCTGCTTCTAACGTCTCTTTGATGGGAAGAGAAGTTGGAAAATTTGAATATAAATATAAAGGGGTCCTTGGGCTAGAAGGGTTACAAAAAACATTTCTACACCATCATATAAACTCTATCTAATTTCAGAAGCATTCATTTACAGTTCCAGAACCTACAACAACAACAACAATGGTGGAAGGTTAGTATTTGATTCTTTTACTTTCAAGTTTAGTCTAAATATAATGTATTTGATTGAGCAAATCTGTAATGTCTCAAAATTTTTATTTTTAAATAATATTTTATTATAAAAAATTATGATTTTTTTGTTTAAATGACTATGCATGTTTTGCTAGAAGTAAATATATTTTTATTTAAAATAATTATATTGGCCTCTAATAAATTTTTGTTATATTTTTAGAAATATTCTTTCTTTTATTATGCATAAAGATATTTATTTTGTGATTTGTTTTATTAAGATTTTTATAATAAAAAAAGTCATGATTTAAGAGTTTAACTAAAGGTTTATGAGAATGTAAATTTTTAGAAATTTTTGAGATGTTTTAGGATGAAAAACGGTATTTATATGAATATATATAGAATAAAATAAAAATATTAAATATTTAATTATTAAATAATAATTATTATTATTATAAAAAAAAAAGGAAAAACCAGAAGGGGGAGACGAAAACTTCAGAAATAAGGAAGAGAATGAATAGTGAATAGTGATAAATAGTAACTTTCAATTTTTTTCTCTAGATCTGGAGTGCCTATTGGTTTCTGATCTCAAAACTGATTATACCACTAGATTCAAGACGGAGAATATTATAGTTTTGACCGATCAATTTTTTAAATCAGCCGTTGAATCGCCGTAGATCTGAAGTAAAAAATTTCAAAAATTGTAAATTCTAAAACTTTTACTTAAAAACCTTCAATTGAAAATCTGAAACCGTAGATGGATTCAGAAGCTAGATAAATCTTAGGATATGGATTTTTTCGGCCATCTGACAGCTTTTTATTCGTCGTGAATAGTGATTTCCGACATGTGAATAGTGATTTCAGCCGTCATGAATAGTATTTTTCAGCCGTGAATAATGACCAAACTCTCGCATTCATTGTCTAAGTTTTCAAACCCTCTGAACACGTTTTTGAAGTCTGTCTAGTCAAATGTGGATTGAAAAAGTGCATTTTGGGGCTGTCTAATCTGGAGCCCTTACCCTATGAGTAAATGATTCTTCCTATGGCTTGCCCTATACTCTTCTTGATCTTTAAGCATGTATATGATTATGTTTATAAGATATTTACACTTTTATATGTTATTGAGATACATTAAAATTATCTGAATTGCCTACAATTTAAAATACAGTTCAAGAAGAGTATAGTTTTGAAACTATATTTTTGAACTCATGGTGTATCTGATTTCACATGTATTTCTCATTAAATAATAAAGTGAATATTTATGCATGTGGCATTATTTATAAAGCTATATGATTGCCTCGAGAAAGGGCATGTACATGTAATAAATCCTGAATAAAAAATTTATGACAGATGAATCTATACTAAGACTGAAAGTTTGTATTATATTGAGAATTTTATACTGAATTATATGTCATATGTGTATATGATATTGATTTATACAGTGATATGTTTGCTTCGGATATGGGCATGTATACGTGATTCCCTTAATTGAGAAGTTTTGACAAAAGAATATACTGAGAATGAAAATATTGTATTATAATAGTACTTTTGTTTTGATTAATACGGAATATATGAGATTATAATTTTATGGAGAAATCCTATTGGAAACACTGTCTGCTAACAGCAGGTGATGTTAGCCCTGGTGCGCACCTTGATTGCCTCAGCTAGCAAAGGGTGATGTTAGTCTCGTGTAAGGGCCAACACACGGAAGATGATATGTGAAGGAGAGTGGAATGCCTCCTATATGGGTGAGATGTCAGTTATATGAGATGTGATTTTCCTTCCTTCACGTGTCCTCTTGAATGGTAGTAGGGCAAACTTCGGCAGGATGCTGAGTTTAGACAAATCCTATACCACCAAAGTACGAAAGGGGTTAAACTCTGATATGATGGTTCTGATATGAGATCCTCCTAAGATTTTATAAGAAATATTTTAAATGCATATCACCGTTTGATTATTGATTATATTGTATCATATTTGGATACATATATTTGAATTGATTTAAACTGAAAATATTTGAAAATACGGGTCCCATATGAATATACTTCTGAATTGTAAATTTTAATATGATAAATTTAACTAATGAGTACATCCATATGTTGATCTGAGAGGTCATAGGAAGTATTATCTGCTCACTGAGTTGTAAAACTCACTACACATTGTGGATATGTTTTTCAGATAAAGACTCAGAATTTGGTCCTGCGACTTCTTGATCGACTAAGTGTCGTACTTCTGTGGTGACGTAAATTGTTTCTGAGCTCTCAGTGTTTAAATTGTAATATAATTGTACTTTAGAGTTGCTCTGAACACCACAGGCAGGATCCCTGCTTCTGCTGTACTTTGATGTTTATAAATTTAATATATATATGGAAATACATATCTGTAAAAAGTGTATTATACATGTTATAAAAAAAATATATGATTGTAAAGTAGGTGTTTTACATGCTCTAAAATTAAGGGCGTGACAAAATCGTATTTAGATGTTCAGATGAATCTATAAGGAAAACATCAAGGTGTGCAAAAAAAGTTTTTAGATATTAATCCTAGATCATTTTATACTTCATGTGGTTGTAATAGTCTAAATTTTATACTTTGTGATACGACTAATTGTTGTCCTAAAACTACATCTTTTTTTGGAGTGCTACAACGTATATATACCATATTTTCTTTATCTACTAAAAGATAGAAAATTCTCCAATATCATATCCCTAACCTAACTCTTAACTCATTGTCACAAACACGTTAGAAAAGTCGTATTGAAAGTGTAAAAGTTTTAAGATTTCAAACTTCACAAATAAGAGATGTTTTATTAAAATTAGGTGAAGTTAATGACGAACTTAAAATAAAAAGTGAAGCTAATTGTTTAGCAACTTATGAGTTAAAAAATTTTGAGTTTTTATTAGGCATGATTATTTGGTATAAGATATTGTTTGTAGTAAACTCAGTTAGTAAAAATATGCAATCAAAGGATATGTGTATCGATATAGCATTACAATAATTAAAATGTCTTATTTTATTTTTTGAAAAATATAGGAAAGACGGATTTGAAAATACTATAATTTCTGTCAAAGAAATTGCTATAAAAATGAAGTTTGAACCTAAATTTCATGAAAAACGTACTATTCATAGAAAAAAACAATTTGATAAAATTATTGACAATGAAGTTGTAAAATCTATTGAAAAATCATTTAAAGTTGATTACTTTTTGTACATAATAAATAAAATAATCACTTCATTTCAAAGTAGATTTAAACAATTTAAAATGTATCAAGATACTTTTAATTTTCTATTTAGCATTGAGAAATTAAAGTCATTAGATAATGAAAATTTTAAAGAAAAATGTCTTAACTTTGAACGTTCATTAAAACATAATGAAAACTCTGATATTGATGGATTAGATTTATTTACATAACTAAAAATTTTAAGAGAAATTATACGAGTAAAAAATGATACATCAATTGACATACTTAATTATATAATAAGGATTGCTTATTTTTCAAATGTGTATATCGTTTATAGAATAATTTTAACGATTTCTGTAATTGTTGTTTCGACAGAAAAAAAAATTTCAAAACTAAAATTAATAAAATTTTATTTAAAATTGACAATGTCTCAATAAAGATTAAGTGGACTAACTTTATTATAGATTGAGAAAGAATTATTAAATAAAATCGATTACAATAATTTAATAAATAATTTTATATTTCAAAATGTTCGAAAGATAAATTTTAAATAAAAATATAATAATTTTAATAAAATTTTATTATTTATTTTAAAAAAAAATCACTTTAGAATTCGCTTTAAGTATTCATAAGTATTGGGCCGCCTTGCTAAACCCTTGTATCAATATTCTGTTTGTGTGTAACCTGTGAAAGTATACTGTTTTTCAATGAATTTTCTTATAGTATTTTGAATGAATGTTTTGGTATTTTAATTTTGAAGCTTGTACGTGTTCGAGTGTCCAATATTCTGTGTGTGTTCGCCTGAAGTTTATAGGGTTAAAAGTTTTGCTTTGCTCGCATACCAGTCACGTGCTTGATTTTGCTAGCGACACAAACCGAATAGACACATTAACCACATAGGCCACTAACACCTTAAATTCATTGCATGTACATCTAATATACAAATTAATCAAGTTTGACTTGTGAGGCAAGCAAAATAAAGAAGAGACAACGTATTGCAATACAAATTTAGCAACAACGAAAAATAACTAAAATATATATATAAAAGAAAATTCAGATGACATACTTGAAAAGAGAAGACACCTCTTAATCTTATAGTTGTAGTTTTGATTAAATGAATAAAAAAATCATGAACTAAAATTTAAATTCTAAGTTTTTACTTTTAAAAAAAATTCACTAAAAGGAAATGAGAGGGGAGGCCTAAAGTCTAGAACAGAGCCTAATGGGTAACGTCAAATTGGATGAACTATGTGTTGGACGGTTAAAAAATATCTATTGACCCTTTTAGATTCATCAACTTTTTTAAATAAAAAAATTCAATCCATCTATTATTTATATAGTAAATAAATAGCCAATTTAATTATTGACTAATTTATGTAGGTGAATTGGAATTGGCATTGGCATTTATTTTAGACCGACGGACGAAGCATTGAAGATGAAAGTCAACAATTTAACTGGCAAGATCATGACCAGTAATTATTTGCACATGTACACATTCTTATGGTAATAGAAAATAAAATATTCTTTGGCATGGTCCCTTTCTAGCCTAAAAGATGGGCATTTTAAAAGAAGTATCTTTACCTTATTATTTATTATATTTCTATTAATATTCTTATTATGTATTATATTTTTATCTTATTAATTTAATTTATAAATTTTGGTACAAGACAAGGTTGAAAATATTATTAAAATTAAATATCTCTTTAAAATCGATTATTAAAATATTATACCTTGGACTTTTGATGAAGCAACCTATATACAATGAATAAAAGAGTATTATTGGACATTTGGATATAAGTTTAAAAGAGGCTGTTATACTATAGGGGCAATCTACATTTAGGCATTAATCCCTCAAGTAATGCCTTTTTTTTTGGACAATAATGGCTTATTTAATATATATTCATCTTGTTTTGTTTCTTCTTTTTTTTCTTTTTTGACAAGTGAAAAATTACTATTCATTGTGAATACATTAGAAATGAAGATTAGTACACACAAGATAAAGATAGGTAAAATAAGTCTTGTAACTTTTGAAGATATATAAAAATAAAAACAAATACTATAACTAAAAAATGCAAAAGTAACACAACTCATAAACATTAATATACCTAGTATTACACCATAACATTTTAGATGCACAATCAATACAACATAAAAAAAATACAGTTTTGGAGAGACAATATATTTTTTAATTTTCTCTAAAAGTTAGTTCTCTTTAAATTTTTTACACTCAGTTGTAAATATATGACATGTTTAGTTCAGTGGAATGAATTTGAGTAGAATGGAAAAGAGAAATGAAGTGAGAATGAATAAGAGAATAGAATCTTCTTTACTTCGTTTGATATGTGATAGAAAAAATAGAAAGAATGAAAAATAAAATAAGTAAAAAGACTAAATTATCTTTAATGTAAAATAAAAAAATTATTATTTTTAAAAAAATTGTAAAAAATTATATTTTCATAAAGAAAAAATGTAAAAAATTATATTTTCATTTTAAAATCAATTAAATAATTTTATTTTATTTTATTTTTAGGAGGTGTTTATTTTTTATAAAATATTTAAATTAAGTTAAAAAATATTGTTTACTTTAAAATTTTTATTTTAAAAAGTAGTATAATAAATAAAAAAAATAAAGATTTTATTAACTTATATATATATATATATATATATATATATATATATATATATATATATATATATATATATATATATATATATATATATTTATTTATTTATTTATTTATTTATTTATTTATATTATAAAATAAAAAATATTATATACGTTTGCTTTGATTATCAAATGCAAGCAGCACATCCAGGAGCCAAACCCAGATCGCGCAGCTCTGATTCCAAATCCAGATGCAAGCGATTATCAGATTGCAAGCATCGCATTTATCTTTGAAATCAAGATCTGAAATTGTAATCACTCCTCAAAAGCAGAAGAAGGACGCGAAGAAGAGAGAATGCAGAAGCAAAAGCAGGGGAAAGCAGAAGAAGGAAGCGAAGAAGACACGAGGATGGACGAAGACCGGTTGGACAGTGTGAAAGAAAACTGAAGGGGTGGACGGCAGAAGGACAGAAGCAAAAGCTCTGGAACGTGAAAGAAGAAAAAAGCCAAGCAGAAGGACAAGACGGGAAAGAGGAGGCGTGAAGGGGCTTTGCTTCGCGAAAAATGGGAAGGAATATCATATTCCAATGGTTATCTAAAGAAAATGCTATTCCATCGTTTAAGGGAATACAGCATTTTATGGAATGCTTATTCCATTCAACCAAACAACACAATTGTGCTTTCCGTCTCCCACCCCCTTTCCATTTTAGCGTACCAAACAGGCTCATATAGTTATATATTTAGTTTTCTTTTATTCATATTTGAGTTTAAAGTTTTAGATCTAAGTATAAATATGTAAATTTGAAATAAAGAGACATAAAATCTTGAAGTTTCAAAATTTATTGTAAAAAAAAAAAGAAAAATATTTTCTAAAAGAAGTAAAAGACTATCATAAAAAGAGGAAAAGTCTTTTTTAAAAAAAATTATAAAACAATAAGTTAAACTAAATAAAAAAAATAAAAGAAATGGAGGAGAGGGCTACTAATGGTAGACCCCTCACCAAAACTTGCGCTTGCTTTGTTTAAAGTATAGATAAACTATCAACACTCAAGGTAGGTTGGTTGCCCTATCAAGACCCAACATGTTGTGGAGCCTAACAGCTAAAAAGGTCTGGACTTAAAGTATGAAACAATATCGGTTTAATATTTTTTAAAATTTATAAAAATTTAAAATAACATTTAAAAATAATATTTTAAAAAAAATTATTAAAATAGATAATAAAAAAAATTTGAGACTTAAAATTTTAATTTTACCTTTGAATCGACCTGAACAACTTAGGGCTATATAAATAAACTATGGGAACGATGGAAGTTTGGAAGATTGAAACTGATATTTTAAGATTTCAGAAGCTTTCTTTGGGCCAGGAGCCGAGTGTTAGAAGGAAGAAAAAGCAGAGAAAAGCTTTGCAACGACTAGTTCCCAGTATGCTTATATATATTATAGCGTTTCAACTGTTCAAGAGTAAGAAGAATGCACCAGGCAAGTTGAGAAATATCATTCTTATTCTTCTCTTTCTAATTTATTGAGCCTTGAGCGTGAGATTCACTTTTGTAGAAGTGTGTTTGAAGTCTTAGTGAGTATTCTCTTCATTCTTCTTTGAGTTTGCCAAGATCTTGCCAAAATACTATTGGTAAGAATTTCTAGGATCTTGAAAAAACTAGGGGTTTGAAAGTTGCCAAGTGTTGGATTGTAACGACTAATTTGGTCTTCCTTCAGTTAAACTTTGCTGGGTTTTTATTTTGGGAATAACTCAATGTTAGAATTGTAGGTTGCACAAATTTAGGTTTGTAAAAGCTTTATGCTTACCAATACTCTGATTACCCATTATTTATAAAAATTATCTTGCTTATGCTTGAGAAGTGTTTGTTAATTTTTATAATTACGCAAGTGAATGTATTGCGACCGCCTGTACAATGTTAACCCTAGCAAAAAAAAATAAGACTTAAAATGAGTCTTGTGGATTTGACGTTGAACAAATGAGATTATTTTTTGAATGAATATGAACATTGGCAACAAAATTATTGGTGATGAAGTTCCAGTGGCCAATAAATTATTTTTTGAAGCTTTAGACAGGAGCATAAGATATATTCTTAGATTTACAAAATCAAGTAGTCTTGATCTACGTTTTGGAGGTAAGGTTGTAGTTTTTGTAGAGATTTCAATCAAATCTTACATGTTGTGTCGAAAGGTATAAGACAAAATATCGGCTTTGAAACTCTAAATTATTATTTTTTGAGACAAAAGTCTAATGGTTTGATACAGAACTACAAACAAGCCACTGAGGACTCAACGTTGAGAGACATGAGGAATTAAACGAGAAACTATATAAATTTAGCTTTTAAATACATCAGAACAAGAAAAAAAAAATCAATGTCATGATCAGAAAAAACAGAAGCAACACATCTCTGAAATATCAGTCTATCAAATATTACATTTAAAAAATTCAGATGTACAACAATACAACAATGTACCGATAGAGTTATTGTAAGGTGTTGACTTTAGCAAAAATTATAGGACTTTAAATAGGATTATGTGGAACTGACGTTGAAGAAGTGAGATCGTTTTTAGAATGGATATTGAATATTGCCAACGGAAAAATTGATGAAAATAATGATGGTGAAGAAGATATTGAAATGCCAGATAAGATTCTCATCAAGAAGGCTTCAAACCCCATTGCATCAATTGTTGATGGAACGTATCGATCTTTTATAGAAAATTTGCATGATTTAAGGTATTTCCAATTGGAAAAGCAATTTTTTGTCCTACTCTTGCGTGTTGATGTTGTTAATGACTACTATATATGGTACATACAATTCTATATCTTTCATATAATTCTATAAGTTATATAAGGTTAATATTCAAAATTAATTAGTACAGTAACAAATAAATAAAATGAATATATACTTTATACCTAGTAATCATATTAGTGGTTTAATTTTTTTAAAGATGAAATGATATTAGACAGAGAAAATAGTAGTCGTGCAATGTGCATGTCAATGACTATTTTTGTCTCAATTTTATCTTAAAATCTCTAGCCTCTCTCTTCTCAATCAAGTCCTACACTCAAATTTTTGCCCTATCTCTAAATCTTTATCTAACCGCTCAATTTAACATCAATTCCTTAAATTTCTCTTAATTTTATCTCAAAATATGTAAATTCTTTCTTTCCAACTTAGCCCTACTCTCCCCAAAATTTTGCTTAATCATCTTCTAACATCTCCAAATTATTTTCTCTTCCCTAAATTCTTAGTTCAAAGTATTTTTGAGGCAAAATTGTGGGAAAATTTTGAGAAAATTAGAAGGGTTTGGGGAATTTTTGTTTGAGACTTAACAAAATTAAACAAAAGGTAATATTTTGCTCTCAGCAAATCTGAGAATGTCAACTGTTTAACCATTAGATAGCAAAGTAAAACTGCTTTAAACCAGTCCACCAAAAAAAAGTTAAACCTAAAAGTACTAAATTGTAAATTTACCATTAAAAAATGATTTCAAATATTTCAAAAATTATTGACAAATCACTATTAATGTATCATAGTTAAATATTTATATTTTTATCTCTGTTTGTTTAATATAAAAGTAATTTTTTTTTAGAAAATTCTTTTTTAGAAAATTTACCTCAAAAAATTAGTTCCTTAACAAAATTTTATTTTGCTTGTTTGATTTGTAAAAAAAAAAAAGACAAACCATGGAGATAGTAATGGTGAATGGTAGTTGGTGATGTGACACTAAATAGCAATGTTGTGAAAATACTGAACCAGAAAATCAATGAATCAATGAAGGGACTGATTCGATTTAATCTTTAAAACCATTTAACAAAAAATTTGAAAATTAGTTAAATAATCAAAAAAGACATTTCAAAACAACTAAAACTGGTGAATCAGAGCAATTTGAACAATTTGCTTTTTACTTTATGTTATTAAAATAATATTTTTTTGACTATTTTTAAAAATTTTAACTTAAAATAATATCATTTTGGCTAAATTCTAACAGGGGTCAATTCAGCTGGTAAGGATCTAAATACTTCATTTATAATGCAAAATTTTGATTCCTACTGTGAACAGTCCTCTTTGATAACAATCTATAAGTATTATTATAAATTTTCACTGAAATTTGTGACATGTCTTAACCTAAAATTAGAATAATCTTCCGTTATCCAAATTTTTTTGTTACAAGACAAATGATAATTATACATGTATTTTAATTCATTTTTTTTAATGGAAAATAGTATTGTAATAACCAATTATTACATTATGTAAAAGGATAAAAAAATTTCATATATAATACAATTATTAATAAATTTTCAAATATCTTAGTATATATTATTTGATTATACCAATATGATTTTTAATATATTGGTAAATAGTGGAGGTATGATGGCTGTTATTTGACTCTTAACTAAACAAAAAAAAAATATTTACTTAAACTCTAGCCTAGGTTCAACTTATTTTTAAAATTCTTGCTTGGGTGTATAAGCCCAATTCTTGTTTTCAAAATTTCTATTGAGATGTTTGGTACAAAGATTTTTTTTTTTTTTTTTTGCATCATCTCTCTCACTTTCTCTCTCTTCACCCACTCTCTTTTTTTTTTACTTAAGGGATATTTAAAAAAAAAATAACATAGATTCTAAAGAAAGTAACATTTGAATTAAATAAAAAAATGAAAAATTCTCAAAGATGAATATCTAACATTTTAAAAAATGTTCAAAGCCGATCAAACATATATAAATTGTAACACTTTCAGAAATATCGTTCCCAAAAAAAATATTTTCAAGAATGATTTTTTTAAGAATAAAAAAAAAATCCTGTACCAAACGTCACTTATAATTCATTCTGAATCAAGTTGTTTGTAAACAATTTCTTTTTTTTTAATTCTTGTTTGGATCTAAATATAAGGGACTATTCAGTGGCACTTTTTTTATTGTTATTTTCAAAAACCAAAAAACATGTTTAAAAATATTTTTATTTATTGTATTCTATTTTTATTTTTAAAAAATATTTTCAAAATTTTCAAAATTTATGAAAATATATAAAAAAAATTAAATTTTTTAATATTATAACAGACTATAATAATGATATTTTTATAATTATTCTAAATTTATTATAACATGTATGAATAGTAAATTTACTATTTAAATAAAAATATAATAAAAACACAAACTAGGTGTATTTTTATAAATATGAAAAATAGAAAATAAAAAAATGTTTTTAACACAAAACATTTTTACAAAACTAAATACATCATAATTGTTTGAATCCAATACTGGGCCTAGGTTTAATTTTGTTTTCAAAATTTCTAATTGGGCTCAAGTTGAGCCCAAATAAAAATGTGTACTTGTGTGTATTCTCAAAATTTTTGTTTTCCCTTGAATAAAATGTTTTAAGTTTGAGCCCAAGCTCAAGTCCTATCATTTAGAAAAAAAAAAAATCATATGCTAATAAACATGTTTAGATCCAAGCACAAGCCGAGGCGGCTACCTTTCAAAATTCTTGTTTTGACCGAATTCGGCCAGATAGACGATAATGACGGTGAGGGCCTACGGTAGGACGACGACAATAATAAGTTGGTAGCAATGAATTGAAGCAAAAATTGAAAATGGTTTTCTTACTTTTGGGTTTTGGAAACTTTTTTGTTTAAAAATTGAAGAAAAATTTAGATTGATAGAAATTTTTTTTAAGACTCTCGATATGTTCATGAATGATTCAATTTAATTTTTTTATAATTTGTAATATGAATTAAGCCTCTCTAATTTTAAATTTTAAATTTTAATAAATAAATTAAAATATTTTATCTATTAAATTTATTATTTATTTTACTGTTAATTTAACAAATAAACTATAATGATTTATTTGTTAAAATTAAAAAGACCAAATTTATCTTAAATTATAAAAGAACTAAATTGATGTATTCTTAAAAGTAAAAAAAATAAAAAATAAAAGTATAATTAAATTTTTTTAAAAATAATAATTACATAAACATAATTTATTTTTTATTAAGTGTGGTCGATTATACAGATTAAATGACACAAAAGATCTTATATTTCTATTATACAGCAATTTCACAGAAAAAAAGTGTGTAAGAATTTTTTTATATATATAAAACAAATGGAATCATAGAGTTCGTTTTCTCGTAGTAGAAAATTGATGAGATTCTACCAAGATTGATTAGTTATTGCAACTCATTCAAACTCTACATGAGTTGTTCAGAATCTTCAGGGAGACATAGGATCTGTCACTAAACAGATATTTTGAAACCCTTTTATGGTCAATCTCTTTTTAAATTTGTATGTGCAAACATAGAAAGCAGATAGATCTCTTAAAATAATAGATATATATTTTCCTTAAGATGTAGGACATGAGGCTGTCATAATGTCAGATCCAAGAAATCTTTTATGCTTTATATATATATATATAGACACACACATGTATTGACCTAAACAATAATATTGTTAATGATATCTTAAAATAATAAGTATATTATGTCTTGCAATGAGCAATTGCAAGTAAAAATGAATTTTGACTGGTCCATTCTGTATTACTATAAAAATTTTGATTTTTTCAGAAAATGTATATATTTTCTTATTAATCAATCATTTTTTGACACTTTTTGAAATATTTTTGTAAAATTGATTGTGTACTTTAAAATTTTATAAAATTCTTTTCTAATATATTAATTGTAGGATTTTTATTTTTATTTTTATTTCAATGACATATCTTCAGATAAAAAATAATGATTTCATAATTAAATTGTATTTAATTAATTTATATAAATATTAAAGTTTGAATGAAAATTAATAAAAATACATTCATATGCAGCATGCAAGTGCTACTACTCATAGCTCTTCATCATATATAGAATTTGATTAAATTAAAACCGCATACACTCACCAACCCTACATTCACCAGTGACCAGTCATTATGTTATTAATTTAATTATTTAAAATAAAAATCTAATAGACAAAGTACTATAAAACTAATGGCCATAATTGAAACCCCCGTTAACATGCACATGGGCTTGTTCCCTGTTTCTCCTTTGGACCATATAAAATTTTTTAAAAAAATTTACTCACACACTTAAGAAAAATAATAAATAGATAAAATAATATTTATTTACTACGATTTATATTTTTAATTGTAATTTTTTTTAATTTAAAAATTATTGCAATGTCTCTTTACTTTCATTACAAATAACACTTCATCATTTAAAATTGCTGTTAAATCTAACGTCTTTCTGATAATATGAAAATTAATTTTGTTATTTTAGAATACGGTAAATAGTAAAATCATGGGTTAGGAGAGACTTTTGACCTTATAAGAGAGGATATTTTTATCATTTTACATAACTTGAATGATGAAAATGACATATGCAACACACACGATAGTAAGAATATTAGGTACTTTTAACAATTTTGGACAGTGCAAAACTATTTGCAATGGATATATAGATCTAAGAGACATTGCAATGATTTGAGTGTTATTTTTCTTAATAAATAAATAATAATTTGTGGCATATAAATTTAATTAATACAGGAAAGGAAAAATAAACAAATGATATGAAGGGAATAAATTAAGAATACATTAAAATTGAAGGGAATTAATTAAAATACACCAACAATCATGACAGCAAGGAAGGATCACATAATAGCCAGCAAAATAATAAGTGCTTATTAAGCAAAGCCATTATAGTAATATAAGTAAATAAACAAGCCAGATCACTATTTGTAGATTAAGTTGGATTTGCTTCTTCTTGTCCATTGAAAATGCCAGAGATGCTCCTTAAAAGTTGAATAATCTATATACGACCAAATTAAAATACACAGACACATCCAAACTATAACAACAACAAACTATGCTGATCCATCCGTCTCTCTCCAGCAGCAGCAGCACCAGAAAGTGCTTTTATATGACTTTTTAATTAATAACATTATAGGCCAAGCTGCCTCATCCATGATCAGCTTCTGCTTTTGCATTTTTCCATGGCTCTTGGTGCTGAAAGTAGCGAAAGAAAAAGGATGTGTTAATTAAAAAGTGATTATTTATTAATGGGGTTTTGAAAATAAGCACTTATAATGATATATATAGTTACATACCAAGGCCAATAGCTTCTGATCCTTTCATTATTCGCAGACGCTTGCATGACTCAACAAACATCCTTCAAAAAAATCGAATGGTTAAGGTTAATTCACAGGCGAGAGAGAATTTAAACTAAGATTGTTCATAGTTGAATCTTAATTAATAGCTGATAAATTAATTAGGCATCTAAATATGACTATTTCCTGCATAGACACTGACACAAATAAGAGACTCGAAACAGCACTGATTGATGATTTTATATGACTTAATTAATTCAGCACAATAATTCCTCTACAAAAAGTCAAATTATTTCTTACATGAGTTTTGGATACTCCAATTGTAAAAATATATACACAGTTCTTGAGAATAGTACAAAAAATTAATTTAAAAAAAAAAGAATTGAAGAGGGTAGGTTTTGGATATTGAAGAACTTACTCCCATGGGACATCACCCACGAGCATCCAATCACCATCCTTATCTTCATAGGTTGGCACATACTCAGAGCTGTTCAGAAGATCCATCAACTTGCTCTCATTCATGAAGTCTATCATTCCTTGGGCCCCATAGTTACCTTCAACATAGTCACAAAAAATAAGTACTAATTCAATATATATACTTCTTATAATTAATTATTATCTACCCCACAATCAATTCCAACCCCTAACCAGGTTCAAAAAGAAAAAGAAAGACATTCATAAACAAGATCTGAAACATCAAAGGAAACCAATGAGCTGGAGGAACTGATAATCTTGAGTTCAAGTTTTAATCGGAACTAAATGAACTTAAAAACTACCGTTAATGGAAAAGGTTTATGTTAAGTGCTTGATTAATTACCCATGGTGAAGGAGCTGAACATTTTGGCTAAGGAATCAGATAATTCTTGGTAGCTTTTGTACATTTTCAAGTCCACTTTGCGAAGGTAGGGTGCACCATCCATGCAAACCTTGACAAATGCTCCAGCTGAAGCACTGCTTGTTGTCTTCTGATCACTACCTTCTTCAGTGTTCACCTTTTGTGCCATAATATTCTTCCTGTGTGACTTCACTGGTGGCCAACCCACCACTTGTGCCCTGCAAATATATATTTCAAATTATATACCTATCATCATCGATCTTTCTCCACTTTGAGGAATCTCAATCAACTCATAAAAAGTAAGAAAGCTGAAAAATCAGATGAAAAAAAGAACAGTACTACTGCTATGAGTACTAATTAGTGCTAGGAAGGAATAAAATAGCTATGAAGATTGTGAGACAACAAAATATATAATATTTTACATGTAATTTAAAGTATTACATTATGTTTTATAAAAATGTCATATACATATTAAACAGATACAACTCCATTTTTTAAGTTCGGTGTTTCAATGCTTCGCAATGAAAATATATCTTGTATTCAAATCTAAAATACATTTCATGTGGTATCATGTATTCGCGTCAATATCTATATTGAAACCATCAATTATGAAAAGGGGCAAGATAAAGGAGAAAACGGACTTACTTAGCTGGTGGCTTAGCTGGGTCCTTAAGAAGGCTCTTCTCCTTTGAGACATTCTTCAAATTCTCATTCAGATCTTCGTCCTTGGATTCTAGATTAAGCTTGAGATCAACAGTTGCAGAGAAGGCTCTCTTCCCCGTGAAGGCCTTTGGGGTTTCCACCTCAGTGTTTCCACCTCCAGCACCACCACCAGGCAATCCCAGACAAAGCTCAGTCTCCTTCAGGTTCAAATCATGATGATGCTCCTCCTTCCCCAGCGAAGTTGCCATTTTTGGCCTCCTTATGAAACTGATTCCACCTTCTGTACTTGATTAAGAAACCCTCTCTCTCTAAAAGTGTTTCTTCTTGTGGGTATATGCTCTTTTCCTCTGCTTCCCCTTCTTGTGTCCTCTTCTTCTATTATAATGGTTCTTGGTTTGGCTTTATAATAGATGGGAAAGACAGAGAGTCCAATAATATAACTGTGGGAGCTGTGTGCTTGTGGCTGCATGCCTATGTCAAATCAAGTTTGGTACGAATGGCATGTTAACACGTGGTGATTCCTTGGACGTTGATCTTCATAGAGGGTGGATGAGCATTATAACCGACTTTGATGTTTTCATAAGCCAAGGGAATTTGATGTATTTACTACTTACTAAGATGGAAGGAAAAAAAAATTGGTAAAAGGGAAAAAAATATTTGATGAACTTTCAGGATGCATGGTAAATAATTATGGAACGATAATTTATGGGTGTATATGAAAATTCTTAATTTTCTTTTAACTACTTTTATTTTGTAAAAGTTGAAGTGATAATTGGTTTAGTCGCAAATAAAATATTGGTCATGAACATAAATTACTCTTGTGTTTTTGGTTTATTTGGTTCCGATTGAGATTAAAACATGAGACCATTAGTTCTGAAAATGATCTCATGAGCTAATTAGCTTATTAATAATTACTATTATGTTTAAATTATGGCATTTATTGTTTGTGTTATATTTAATTAGGGATATGCAGTTCCATCTAGGCTAACAACTATAATTTTTGCACTACTACTAAGTACTTGATTATAATTATTAGTATTAGAACAAGATTATATATGCACTCAAATCTCACGGATGTAGCTAGCCTAAGAGGACAATTGTTGGGGATTAAGTGTCTATAATTTTTTACTTAAGAGATGATGTTTAATCTTAATCGTGTTTATTATTTAATAAATTTGTGTCAAAAATAAAAGAGATGTTACACTTTTTTAACCCTGATTTTTATATTTAATTGTAATTTTTTTTAATCTATTAATTTTTTCTGTTGATTCTTTAATTTACACACTTTGTCCCTTATTCTTTGGATTAGACGTTAATTATTATAATGGTAACTATATAAAATTATCAAAATACACTTTTTATAAAAAGAAGTATAAAATGAGATATCAAGTAAATGGAAGAATATTTTAATAATTTTACATAATTATTGTTAACGTTAATATCTGATTTAGACAGTGAAAAACAAAATACAATGAAACAAATAAATTAAAGAGTTAATAATTAAAATTAATAGATTAAAAGTAAAATTTGGGAATGACCTCCTATTGTCTCCCCAATATTATATTCAGTCCTTGTTGCGAATTTTCAAATAACATGCAGAGCACTGGGTCCTGTTCCTTATCGATGCTCTCATCGGAGGTCTAGTAATGTAGTTTACTTTTCCAGAACTATACATTAATAAGCATTTCTCTGTCTTCAAGGGAGGCAAATTTGCTCAATTTGCATATTTTTATAGATATATCAAGTTAGCTAGTTTTTTATTCAAATAATTGGATCAAATTCCATAAGCAACATTAACCACTTATTCAATTTAGTTCTAGATGACATTCAAATTTTATTTAAGAAATAATTTAGCAAGAGAAATCATTTACTCCTTGTGAAAATAATTTAGGTTTAATTATTCAATTATTTTTATAATTTCAATCAGTTTCTAATTAAGTTCTTATATTTTAAAGGTTTAGAATTTAGTCCTTATAATTTTTAAAATTTTCAATTAAGTCTCTGTTGTTAATTTATACCATCAATATATTTAACATCACATATACATATACGTTTGAATCTTTGTCACTATAATTAAAGACCATTATCGTCAATCTTTTTTTTTTTAATCTCTCTAAACAGTTGAAAATCTTCCAACACATAATTTGTGATATGGACGAATATATTTATTATTTTGCATGCAACGCACATGACTTTAAAAATATCATTTTAACATCAATTTTGAAAAACAAATAGCTAGAGTACTTTTTGCAATAAGATATATAAATTTAAAAAGAATTCAATAATTCTTAAATTAAGATAAAAACTGTAATTAAGAGTACAGATAAAAGTAAAAAATGACTGACTTGAACTTTAATTTTTAAAATCTAGAGTTAAAAAAATTAATATAATCTCTACATTCTCATTTCTTGTGTTCTAATAAATGGAGTGAACAAATCATTCACCCATCCATTTCATAAGTCCTTGTTTCATTTATAAAATTCTTCTTGACCTAATTAATCAGACACAAAGGATAGCCACACAAAATGAAAACGCATCCATGTTCTTTCTTTAATTTCATTCTCTCTATCTCTCTCTCTCTCTCCCCTTTCATTTTCTATTAAATTAAATTCGTTGGGTGTTGGGAAGAGCATAATATGATCACCAAATCAGCTCTTATAATTAAACCCATTTGCTATTTTTATCATTTTTTTTATTAAAAAAAATCTGCATAGTTTAATATGTTTTAAGATATTCTACAAGGAAGCTTCCATTAAAGCATATTAGCACATGCATTTGAATGAACAATTCTAAATGTATAGGAGAGGATAAATTATTGCACTAATCTTAAAATAATTATCAAGGAATAAAAGCACATGTGAGTGATTTATCTCATCTAGCTAGTTAAAATAATATGGATGTCAAATTTATACACACGCACGCACGCACACCATAAGAGCTAGTTTTCTAGGCTTGAAGATGTTCTAATTAAACCTAATCTTGATTAGGGTTTGAATCCCTTAAAAATGTACATATTATTTTTTATGTGCTTGCTATTATTTTATTTAATTAAATTATATGATATGTGTAAAATTTCTTTTTAAGGAATCAAGAATGTGATACTAAATTGAAAAAAAATACCTACATGTTATTTTTGAAATATCGATTAAATGTCTATTTTCAACTCAATCCGTCATGGGAAAATCTATTAGTTTTTCCATTAAATTATGATGCAGAGGAGTTTTTTTTTTTAAAGAGCCAAGAATGTGATAGTAAATAGGAAAAATATTTTCGTGTGTTATGTTTGAAAAATCGAACGTTAATTTACCACTACACTAAAAACTTGAATTATTAGTACAAGGGCCAAATATATAAGTCAACAATCTCACGCTGGGATAATGAAGGCAACAATCTCTTCCAATGTCACCCAGAGAAACTACTATACCAAAATCTCAATCAATTAGTAAGAATTCAGCTTTATTTTTTTTTATAATTTTTTAAACACGACATAAAGAACGGCACGAGTTATAGACACTACAAGTAAGAATGCGAAACTCAAGAATTTTAAAGGAGATGTTGGCAGCTAACAATTGTTTTTATTGAAGAACTTAAATTGAAAGGAAACACCTAAAACTAACGAACTAATTGAATATTGGAGTCGTCTTTAAAATTGAGAATCCAAGTTTAAAACCTAGTTAGAGCCAAATGAACTCAAAAAAAGAAAAGAAAATACCTAAAAATTGGTGAGTAAATGTTGTCCATTTATAATTAGGTCTAGAGTTCTCATTAATTAGAAAATGATGTGAACTTGAGCAAGAAAATGGGATAGCAAGGGAGAGTTATAGCAAATCGCCTGCAGGGCACATGAGGATGATCAATCACCATATCCGTTTTCCGATATCATTCACAACAAAAACTTTTAGGGGATGGTGGTAACTTAGAGACAGGTCACATCCAAAAGAGATGGAAACATCCCTAACCCTAGTTGTACCCTTGCCCTGTCAACCTCCCCTTATTAACCCCATTCTGGCTTGTTTCTTTCTAATCTTCCTCAATGATAGAGTATCTAATTGTATTTTCAGACCCTCTCGGCCACATATTCTAAGGACTCTGCCCTAAATGGACTTGTTCAAATAAAAACATACCCTTTTCATCTTTTGGACCTGGAGAAGTCATAATCGCATAAGAATACAAGAAGCCAATGTTTTCGCCTTCAAATCCCATTCGTATCCTTATCTAGTACAGAAAGTGACTCCATTGTTATAGATAATCTTAGAAACTATTTTACAGTGCCCTCTGAGTTAGGATTAAAAGTGTCGCACCCTGATTACGCCAATTGAGGTAAGGTCACAAATCAATAAATTTACTTAACAAATTTCCAATTCTAGTAAGTAAAGCTGAACTCAGTAGTTGAAGAATTTTTGCAATGTCAAAAGTATGAGTTCAAAGAAAAACACTTATAAAAAAAAAAACAATTTCAGTACTCATGTAATATTAGTATTATGCTCAAAGAGTGTGAGGAAACTTGTGCCTGTGAATATTATTAAAAAAAAATCAAAAAGTAGTGTTTTTTATTTGAACTTGTTTTATATTAAAATTATTTTCTCAAAAAGTGATTTAACATATAAATAATTGATGTTTGGTCGAACTATTTGATAAATGTTCTTATGATCAATGTCATTATAGTTCTACTGGTCTTTTAAAAAATACATTTATTGTCAAATATTTACTAAAAGTAGCATATTTATAAGAAGGATAAAGTTGTATAATATTTGTAAGTTTTTATTTTGAGTGAGGATAATTTAGAGAAAAAAACTGGTTTCTGATTCAAAGGAGAAACTCCAATTTCTTGCTTCTATCTCACAACACAAAAATATATTATGCTATCATTTAAAAATAGTTTTATGTCTTGACTAAACTCATAAAAACTAAAAAAATCAAAATAAACAATTTTTTTACTTTAAAAATAGGCTAAACAATTTCTAATTTCAAAAATCAAGATCGGTTTCAAAATGAACTATTAAGTTTTTAGCACAATAACTTCAAAAGAGACAGATGTAAGTAATTAAGGTAGATGGAATAGAAAACTTGTTTTGTATAAAGTAAGAAAGAGAAAAGAACGAAAAAACCTACATCTCCGTACTCACCTCAACAACAACACCAAAAATTAAACCTATGACCTTGTCAAGGGTGATTGAAATCTCTAGAGTTCTCAAAGTACTTCATAAAATAAATTTGGAGAAAGAAAAACATAATCAATGAGACCTAAATCTGAATAAGTGAGTATCACTTATTTATTTAATATTAATTTTATAAAATTATATCTTTCTATTTTTGAAATTTACCCCGTAAGAAGATCCAAATTCATAAACTACCACTTGTAATATGCAACTTAATTTCTTTTTTCCAAGTCACAAGAACTAATACACATATAGTTGACAATTTACATATCTACTATGATCAAAGACGTGTGTTGCTTGATTTGAACACTCTTTCAAACCCTAATTAATACAATTATAAAATAGTTCTTGTAGAATTAGTACACTTCTGTTCATACCCTTCTCCACTCTACCAAATTAATATGTAAGATCCAAAGTTGATCCTCTTTCGTGAACCAGCAGAGAAGAGACATGTTTGATTAATTAATTCATTAATTAATTACAGTAATACCCATTGGTTAATTAATTAACAAGTTATCATTACTAATCCAGTTGTTTATAAAGTTGGCCCTACAAAAGAAAAATATATAAGAGAATCTCACCCTACAATAATATTATTCCAAATGTTGGTAGAAGTTGAGACAGTGGACACCATGGTGGGGGCTCATCAAAGACTCTTTGCTTGGAATGTTTAGCTTTTTTTTACTTTGAAAAAATAACAGTTAGATGATAGTGGTTCTTACGTACATTTCAATTATTTTATCTTCTCGGTTTAATCAAAGAAAAATCCTAATATATTATTGTTATTCATTATCTGGCATTTCTCCTATTTGTTTGGTCCATGGTAAAATCATATTGATAAAATTTTTTTAAAATTTTTTAAAAATTAAGTATAATTTTTTAAATGTTTGTTATCAAGTTTCATATAAAAGAATTAATCATATAATAATGAAATACGAAATATATATATATATATATATATATATATATATATATATATATATATATATGTGTGTGTGTGTGTGTGTGTGTGTGTGTGTTATATTTTTATCGTAGAACCTTATAGCAAATATTTTTAAAATTGTACCTAAATTTTGTCTTTTAGATTATCTATCTCTTCAATTAGCTAGCTCAAAGACAAACCCTAATATACTCCTTTGGTTCATTAGTTATGAAGCACTTCTCTAATTTACATGGTTTTGAATCAAGCTATTCATGGGAATTTGGAGTCAACTACATTGATTTTTTGTTTCTTTTTACAACTTTGAAGTCACCCCCCAATGTGGTTTATGATCTTCCACACTGATTACGTCTACACGCTGAAATCAAAGAGGATACGGAATCACTTAGTGGCTGACAAAAGAATCACTATGCTTTTAGAAAAGAAGATTAGATGAATCATTTTCTTGGTAAATATGTCCAAAAAGATTAGTTTTTTTTACTCTCTTTCTATCTTTTTCTTTAGAAAAAAGAAAGAAAGAAAGAAGAAACCTTCTTGATAGTGAAATCGTAACAGTTTAATTTAGTGGAATTTAAAAATCATAATTAATAAAATCTATACTTTTTTAAAATAAAATAGAATTAAATTCCACTTTAACTTACATTCCAAACAACTAAAATTAAAAAAAAATTCAATTAACTTCTTAATTTTTAAAATTCCAAAAACATTCATAAAAAGTGAGAATGGGGATTGATATTCGTTTAAAAGTTAAAGTAAATTACACTAACCTCTTTTAAATTTTGTGAAAATTATACCAAAATTTTTCTTATTTTAAATTGAACAAAATCTACACTCACAGCCTCTCAAGTTTAAAAAAAACTACACTAACCTTTTTTATTTTTTATTTTCATAAGTATTAATTTAAATTTTAGTTGAATTATATTGGATCAAATTAAACTAGTTATGAACTGGTAAAAAAAACTATTTATGAATTTTTAAGATAAAAAATACATAAAATATAAGTTTTATTAATAATTTTGTAAATGAAATGAGGGTTTTGTATATATTAAAACTAGATTTCAAAAACCTCAAGAAAAGTTAATGTAATTTACTTTTAGATAGTGTTTGATGCATAGATATCTTAAAATCGGTTTAGCTTATCTGTTTCCTATTTTTATTTTCATTGAAAACGAAAAGCATGACTAAAAATGCATTTAGTAGATTTTAAGAGAAAATATTTTTTGAAAACATTTTCAAAAACAGGGTGAAAAAAATTCTAAAAAGTTTTCAATGTTTTCAAAAAAAATAGTTGATGGCATTTTTGTAATTTTAAAAGAGAATTCATCTTAATTACTAAATAAAATAAAAATAATATCATAATTATAAAAAATAAAACTTAAAAATTAAGTAATATTTATATCTATCAATATCAATTAAATTTAAAATTAGATTTTCTAAAT
Organism: Gleditsia sinensis; assembly: GCA_037074535.1. NCBI lineage: Eukaryota > Viridiplantae > Streptophyta > Magnoliopsida > Fabales > Fabaceae > Gleditsia > Gleditsia sinensis. The sequence goes on from CM073475.1 coordinate 19,416,038, forward strand.
ATTGAAAACCTACAAAAGAAAATATCTTTAAGAAATGAAAATAGAGAATAAAAATTAAAAATATTTTCACAAATCAAAGGTAAATTTTTTATGTATCTGAAAATCTATATATAAAAAATTTGAGAGAGAACTAAGTAAAAAAAATTGTTTTTTTATATTATTTAAATTATATATAACATATAAATTTTAAAATTTTTATATTTATAGCACATGAAAGCTGTTTGGAATCATGAGGGGTATGACTATAAACAGTACCTAGTGATGTGGTGAAACTTCCACCCATTTGTTCATGTTGACAAGTTGAAGTGCCATAATAATAAGGTGCAGCAAGGGAAAACATGATGAACTTTTTAGGGGATATTGTCTCCCAAATTGCTGGCTGCTTCAACCTTTCCCATGAATTAAAAGAAAGACGTTTAGACTAAGTCATTGACCATATCAGGCAATAGTTAAAGCTGTTAAATATGCCCTTAATGATTCAATCCTTGCCCCAAATAAATCAACATCTCTTTCCACTTTTGTTTGGTAAACTGCTAAAACAAGCAAGAGTGTGAACATAGCAGCATTTATTCGAATGCTTCTTTAACGGGCATATGTTCATCAATATTCATACTCTATTGGTATTAGTATTTTATTTTATTTTTTTACTGAAAATATTGGATGGAAAGGGGTGGAGAGTGGAGAATTGAATTCACATGCATTAAGATTGCTAACACTTAATAGTTAAGGAAGTGCTGAGCTTGATAAATAGTAATATTGATTACTAGATAAAGAGTATTTAAATTCATTTAACTATTAGACTATAGTTATAATGGTTAGGTGAGATATAATATTAAAAGTACTCTAGCTTGTTTTGTTTTTCTTTTTCTTGATTTCATCTGTAATATATATTATGTAAAAGATGGCACTTAAGTTAAAATCTCAGTTTATATGCAATTTTAAAATGTTGTAAAAATTCGACTATTCTAACTAATCAGATTGAAAAATTTATGAAGCAGTGAAAGGATCAATTTGATTTAACCCTTAAGCCTGTTTAGCAAAAAAAATTGAAAATTATCTGTCAAAATCACCCAAATTTTGGTGAATCATATGGTTTAAACAGTTGTATTTTAACTTTTTTTTGTTATAAAAATGACATTATTTTGAATTTTTTTAAAAAAAAATTGTAACTCAAAACAATATCATTTTGACCGTGAACTTATTTTACATATAATAGAGTTATTAATAAAATTTTAAATATATTAATATGTATTATTTAATTATTTTATTTCTATCTTAAATGACTTGTTTAATTAATTTTATATATTTAAGTTTTAATACATCATATTTAATAATTAAAAATACATATATTATATATTTTATTACTAATTTGATCATAATTCAACCACACTTAGATTAATAAATTGAAAACCACTCTTTTCTTTTATATAATGAATGATCCAATTTTTAAAACATTGATTTTAACATCTATTTGGATCAGTGGGTGAATCATTTTTTTTTTATCATGGTGTTGAGATCACCTTACACATATTTCAATTAACTTACTTTCTCAATAAAGTTTATAAACATACCATCTAAACTAATACTAAAAGATTTAAACAGAAAACAAAAAAATTTGTAGTAAAACTTTAAAAAATAATAAGCTTATAGAGAATTCAACCTTTCAAGAAGTAAAACTCTTTACTATTGGATTATGCAAAATTTGTGTATATTTATAAATATATACAAATATCAATAAAAATTACGTGATCCTATGATAAAAAAAGTTTAATCTCTCAAAAAATTAAACTCTGAATATGTCTTCTAAAGAATTAGCTGTCACCTTTTTTTTTTTCTTTTTTTCTTTTTTCTTTTTTGGTTGGCATTAGCTGTCACATTTTAGCCTACTGGCATTACCATGTGACTCATTAATAGCATTAATAGGTCTCCAGGACTCTTAGCCCATTATGTGATGGCTCGGGCCCCACAATAGGAGTTCTCAACGTCATAGACTTTATCTTTGACTCTAACAGCCCACTGGGCTTGACAAAAAATAGTCTTTGTTTGGGCCTTGAAAATATATAATTAAACTATTTTGTTCATAAAAATTAAATTTAAATTATTTTTAATCTCAAATTTATAATATTTTAATTTAATTAATAACTTTTATTATGAAATTTTTTTGTTGACTTGTGTACTTAATTCTTTAAAATTGATTCCCCAATTTTCAAAAGTTTTCTTTTAGTCATTATAACAATATATCATCACATCCAAATTGTTTTTTCTTCATGTATCTTGCTTAAGAATATATTAAATTATTAAAAAAAATTATAAAATTTAAATAAAATAATTCGTAATCATAGAACTTTATGTATCTGTATTTGATTCAATATAATTATAGTATCTCTCCAGAAAAGATGGTGCGAGTTTGAGCATCCTTAACTCTTGAATTGAATAAAAATAATAATTTAGCCTCAAACTATTTCTAATAAAAAAATCATAGAAATTTAATTAATTTATATAGTAAATAATTACATTGAAAAAATAACCAAACTCTTTTTGGAAAATTCTCTTACCGATCAATCCCAGTTTTATATTAAAAATATTTTTTTAATGAATTATTGATATTATTAGTATAAAAAAAAACACCAAAGGTTTGAGATACAAAATCTTTTGTAAGGCTTAATAACTGAAATTTAACTTAACAACAAGCATGTACTTCTTAATTAAGTCTAGTTTGGCACTACTTTTACTTTTTGCTTCTTTCATAGTAGATTCGAAGTTTTCAAAAAAATTGCTATAATAAAGAGATAGATAGTATTTAACCAAATTACCCTATAAGTACTTTTATTAATATTATTAGTGTTTGGCCAGTCTCTTAAAAAAGCACTCTTTACAATCAAATTATTAAAAAAGACATGTTTTACTATAATTTTATAAATAATATCAATTTTAATTTGCTTTTTTTAAAAAAAAAAAAATAAGGTTGAATATGTTTGTATTTTTTTTATTTTAGAAGAGAGTATTTTTTCTATAAAAAAAAAATAATTTTTTGCTTCCTCTTCGTTGGAAAAGTTTCAAATAGCTACTTCTCCATTTCAGCAAAAAAAAAAAAAAAAAAAAACTTTCTTCTGTTGATATTTAAAAAGTAAGTTTGAGTTTTAACCAAATAAGATTAAAAAAAACACTTTTTTATAATAAACATATTTTTTAGGAAAAAAAAAAAAAGATAAGCCAAATAGATTATAAATCATAATACAAGAAATTTAGCAACAAATCTAATCAGTCTCATAAATATATATCAAATGAATAAAAACCTATAAAAATTTTAGTAGATAGACAATATACTTGTCAATTTTTTCTGAAAAATTTGTGTTTAAATGTTTTATTTTCTTTTGATGTGGAAAGTAATATTATAGATATGGTAAATTAAGTTCTACTAGAAACAAAAAGAAAAAAAATTAATGTCGAAGAAGAAAATACTCCTTAAAAAACGATGACAAAAATCAACAAGTCCTACAATAGAGTCTAAAAGCACAAATTTGATACTTGGAAGTTACATTTGTTGGAAAGTCTTTTTTGACACAATAGAGTCTACAAAAAATTAGTCCTACAATATTAATAATTTATAAATATACTTTGAAAAAAAAAGTTAAAGTTCTATTTTAATTTTTAAAATTTATAGTAAAATTTGATTTAACTCTTAATTTTTTTTTATTTGAGTACATTCATAATATTTTATAAATGTTCTTTTTTGTCTCTAAGAATAATTTTATCAAAAATAATAATAATTTAAATACTTATAAAATTTAAAATATTCAATTACTTGTTTAAATAATTAACTTAATTAAAATTTGTTATTGTCTCAAAATAATATTTTCTTACTTAACTAAAATTTACTAATAAAAATAAAATGGTCAAATGTTATTGTTTGAAGATGATAAAAAAATTAATTTAATTAATTATTTAAACGAATAACTTAATAAATTAAATATTATATATATTTAAGCCAAACTTTTTATTTAATTTTAAAAAATATTTATAAAAATTTATAAATTGATTCAAACTAAAAAAAAAAAATTAAACCCATTTTCATTAAAAATTAAAATAAGACTTTATTTAAGAAAACGACAAAAACAAGAGAAGTCTCCTTCAAGTTTTCATGGATTGGCAAACACAGGAATAATGGCGGTGGAGCAGTGTGGGCCCAGGATACCAGAAGGCGTGTTTTGGTTGTTTGTGTAATCTTCTTCGCAGGTTCGTTGGTGGGCCCAGAAATGGAAGTGCACGAGTGGGCTTGGCCTCATAGACGTGGCCGTAAAGCCTCGAGTCTGTAGAATGGGTCCCAGATAAATAATTGAGTGGGACCCTTGATTGAGGCAAGGCTCTCTCTCGTGTGAATTTTCGTGATCGGGGTCCACACGTCCAATCAAACGGACACCACACGTGTACAGGTACTTGATAGCTTGATGTTTGATGATGATTGTACCGCTCGCTGTTTGATATCTGCTTGTCGGGGAAACATCGCCCCCACTTCCCCACCATACACCCAACATAACCCCACACCCTTTATTGTTAGTATTTTTTTTTAATAAATTATTTATAAATATTATTATAAATTTTAATTGAGATTTATAATAAATTTAATTTTAAAATAAGATAATTTTTTTCACTCTAAATTTTTATTAACCTAAGAAAAATTTGGCATTGAATTTACATAAATTGGTGGTTTGCACTAATGTGATATTAATTTTCATTTATTTAAAAAATTAAGTAATTAATTTTTTGAATATATAAATAAATAATTTAAATTTTATTTTTTATATTTTAAAATTATTCATTATATATTTTTTATTGAATAAACTACTCATTATTTTTTAACTAATTATCATTATAAATAACTATTATTAATAAACTACTCAATATTTATAATTTTATTTTTTGAACAAAATTAAATTAGAAGAATAAATATTTTTTTTTAATTTATATACGTTCTTAATTTCAATTTTAAAATTATTTTGAATACATAAATTAGTATATGAAAATATTTAATTTTATATTAGTCTCTTTAGTGATTAAACTTTAATGAGTTTGATATTTTCATAAACAAGTAAAATAATGTGCAACAAGTTAGAAATTTTATGAAATAATTTATACATTAAAAAAATTAAAATTAAATGAGTTTAAAATTTTAAAAACTAAATTGATAATTTACTTAAAAGATTAATTTTATAAATCTGACACTCACACACACACACAAAGAATTATTAATTAAAATATTATATTTTGTGGAGATTATATGATTTCCAGATTTTTTTAAAAAAAAAATTGTGAGATTCAAGTTAGGCTTCTATTTAAATGATGCATTTTAAAACAAGTTCGATGGATTTTACCCGCTTTTGGTTAATTTGTGATGTGCCAATTCATGATAAATCGAGTTGTTGCATCTTTAACAAGCTGAATAAAATTTGAATGTGAATAATTAGTGCCAATTTACTAACACAACAAACTAGACTTGATTTACAATTGAATTTTTAAAAAAAAAACTTGCACTTTGATATTTCTACCTTTCAGAATACGTTAATTTAATTTTATTATAATTAATAATATAAATTTAGTTTCATTAATTTTAAAAAATAAATAAATAAAATTATATATTAAATTTATTGTATATTTTATTGTTAATCTATTATGCATATGCCACACGTATATTATTAAATTATATAATATCTAATCATATAAATAATATATTAATAACAAATTTATAAATTTAACAGTGAGACCAATTTGATTTATTTGTCAAAATTACAAGAAGCAAATTTATATTATAAATTATAACATAATTAAATTAACATATTTTTTAAAATAAAAAGACCAAAAAATCAAAGCTAGCCTTTGAAGAATTTGAAAAAATATCATTAATCATATATTTTTTTTCTAAACATAATTATACAGTTGAGCTTTTAAATTTTTATTTTCTATTTTGTGATTAACTTAATCTTTTGGAAAGGAAATTTTTTTAAAGTGGGTGTTTTTATATTTTTTTTTTTACTAAATTTATTATTTTCACAATTATAAAGATGTATCTAGTATTATTCAAAATTTAACTTTCATAATACTCTTAAAAAAGAACCCAAATTAATAAAAAAAAATTGAAATTTCCAATTAAGGTAAATTATTGATAAACTTTAGAGTGAATTATTATTTTAGGTACTTATAAAATAATTTTCTCTTAATTTGATCCCTCAAATTTTTATTTTCTTAATTTAGTCTTAAAATATTATTACATTTTCAAAAGCAACCTTTAAATAAACAATGTAAACATAAATTTAATAGATTTATTGTACTCATCAAATTAAAAATTTACTTAAATCATATAACTTTTTGTAGATCAAATAAAAATATTTGTTAAATATATTCTGATAAATTAAATGTGGGGACTTTTTGAATACTAAATAAAAAACAAAACTTAATATATATATATATATATATATATATATATATATATATATATATATATATATATATATATATATATATATATATATATATATATATATAGACACACACTTTTGAAGAATAAAATTAAACTCTAGGCCATGACTTTATTCTGAAAAGCAGGGTTGCTGATAAATTGAATGGTACAAAAAGGTCCAAAATGGTGGGGATCACTCTTCTTGTATTGTCACTAATAATTTTGGTCCAATATCATTGCCATAATATCGCTGACAGATATTCTGTACACAGAGTGAAAACTAACCAATACAATGTATCTAGTCTTTACAGCAATAACAAAAAAATTGCATTAAACCAATTACGTCAAATTAATTGATAAAATTTTTAAAAAAATTATTTATAAAATTTAAATTTAATTTTTATTATTAATAATTTTTTTAATAAATAATTTATGTATATTATTATAAACTTTTAATAAAATTTGTGAAATTTCAAATAAAGAATTGAACGCTAATTACTAAGGGTGTATTTGGTTTTGTGTTTGGACAACGTGATTTTGTCCAAACGTGATTTTTGCAGAAACTACAAAGTGTTGTTTCTGCAAAAATTCTGGTTACATCAACAGCAAACAGACTTTTTTCTTATTTCACCGCCAAACCAAACACGCACTAACACTAACACGTGAAGCTTCAATTCCCGTTTCATTAATTTGTGACATTATGATGACAGCGCAGCGCAGACAGTGCTTGGATCAGATAACACCACGATGTCATCCTGTATGCCATTCTTCGTTTCCTCAAATTTTTCTTTGATGAGAAGTGTCGTTTACTGCATTCAAATTTCAAAGTCTTGCGGGCATCTATCTATCTGCGTTTAATTAGCTTTATCTTCTTGTCCCCTCAATTCTTTCGTTGAAGGAGCAATATTTATTGCCTATTTCGCAAGTATGTTACACATTGTCGTTAAAAGCAAACGAAACTATTTGGGTGTAATTAGTTAATTTAAATATTATTTGACGGTAATTTTAAAAAAAATTAATTGTAATTTTAATCTATATATTTTTAAGAATATATTAATTTAATTTTTTATAATTTATAATATAAATTTAATCTCTTTAATTTTAATAAATGAGTCAAACTAAATTTTTATGTTATATGTACTATCTATTCTATTATTAATTTGTGACACGTATATCATACATTGCTAAATAATATGTGTCATACACAATTAAAAATATATATATTATTGACAAATTTAATAATATATACATAATATATGTGTGATAAATTAATAACTGAATAAATAATAAATTTAATAAAATAATTATTTTGACTCGTTTGTTAAAATTAAAAAAACCAAACTCATATTATAAGTTATAAGATGATTAAATTGGGGCATTTTTAAAAATAAAAAAATTTAATTGTAAGTTTAGTTTATTTATTTTTAAGAATATATCAATTTAATTTTTTTATAATTTTTAATATAAATTTGATCTCTCTAATTTTAACAAATAAGTCAAAATAATTTTTTCGTTATTTTACTATATATTTTATTAGTAATCTGTAACGTGTATATTATGTATAAATTATTAAATAATATGTGTCATATGCAATTATAAAAAAAAAATTATTAACAAATTTAGTGATATATACGTAGTGTATTTAATGACTGAATAAACAGTAAATTTAATGAAATGATTATTTTGACTCATTTGTTAAAATTAGAAAGATTAATTTTATATTAAAAATTATAAAATGATTAAATTTATGTATTTTTTTTTAAAAAAATTAAAAGTGTAATTAAACTTATGAAAAAATAAATAAATAATTTTCAATAAAGGAACAATTCAAACACATCAATCTTGATTTTATAAGGATTGTGGGGGTAAGTTCATTATTAATTGGGTTAGTAATAATGAAGTTATCTTCAAAATTGAAAATTTAAGTACCAATTCTAATGGACAAGGAAAATGACTTTGATTTCTATTATTACCCCTTTTCTCTTTTTATTCTCAAAATTGTTGTAATTAAAAGCCAAAGAAACTTTGTATATATAAGTTGGACTAAATATTACTTGACCGTAACATTAAAAAAAAATTAAAGAAATTACCAATAAATTAATAACTTGGATCACATCAATCTTGAATTTTAAGATTGAAGGTTAATTTATTTTCAATTACTTTTATTTTTATTCTTTCCCTTCACTCTTCTAACTTCCACGTAGTCTTGAGAGTTTCTTTGTCGTTGTAATAATAATAATAATAAAAAAATGAGAATGGATGATTATACAAGAAAATTCTTGATACCCAAAATGTATTAGTTATTTTTTACTTACAAATGAAGTCTCAAAATTTTGAGACTGGAAAAAAGAGAAAAGTTCAAGGGTTTATTTAATTATGTTTTTATTTTTTTAAAAAAAATTATTTTTAAAAATTATTTTATAAAATAAAAAAAATTGATATATTTTTTTGAAAATATTTTATTTTTTATTTTTTTTGTTTTAAAAATAATTTATTTTTAAAACTTATTTTCGAAATAATAATAAAAAATAATTAATAAATGAATTTTTTTATTCAAAAAATAAAAAATTGTTTTGTAAAACAAAAGAACAAACATGTCCCAAATTTTTAGACATTTATTTTAATTTAAGAGTTTCTGTAATATCAAAAGTTAGAGTCCACATAAAAATAATTATGAAAAAAAACAATTTAAATATTATGAACGAAATTAATCTTGTATTAAAAAATTGTAAAAATACTCCGACCAAATATTAAAAAAAAAAAATTGTGAGCTAGCTGTAGTTAAACAACAAATGTATTAAAATTTTATTTAGTTGACATAGTTGCCAACTAATCAGCTACTAATAAAATATTCTTTTTTATTAGTAAAATAATAACTATTATAAAATTTTTAAAAAATAAATTTGGATACAATTTTTAGATATTTTCTATGCCATTGAAATTATAACAAGTAAAAAAATTATTTAAATATTATATTTTTATTAAAAAAAATTATAACATACGCCTAAAAAACTTCAGTTAAATTTGTCTAAACAAATACTATATGTTGTGAAAGAATTTCATTTCACCATTCCCCCCAAAAGGCCTTTTGATAGTTTTTTTATGCCTAGAATAATTTTAAAAAGACCCCTTAAAATAATAATTGAGAGACAAGTAAAATTTCATGATTTTAAAACATTATTAAAAAGTCAACTCTCAATTCTTGTATACTTTATTCAGAAAAGTTTAATAAAAGTTTATATAATATTATTATATTAGAAAGTTGGTGATAGTTAAAGAAAAAATTTAATGTTTGTTAAGGTGTCACCAATATATATATATATATAACGCGTTAAGAAATACTTTTAAAAAAATTTAATTATGTAATGTTTTTATTATAAAATTGAATAAAATTTTATTTTAATCTTTTAAATTTTTAATAAAATTTGATTTAGTTCTTAACTTTTTTTATTCAAATAAATTTTTAACATTTCATCAATACCTTTTTAAAATTTATAGGAATAATTTCATCACAAAATAAAAACAAAAAAATACTAATTAAAACACATATTTATTGAGATAGCTAGTTAACTTAACTAATATCATTATAAAATAATAGTATTTTATCATTTTATTTAAATTAATTTAATTGAAATTATTTAATAAAAATAAAATAATTAGACGTTATAATTTTAAGATAACAAATTTTTTTTAGTTGAATATGTTATTTATATTATTCTTTAAATTTTTTTGTTTAAATCAATATTTTTTATTAATTTTTTGATAAATTTAATTTTAAAAAATAAAAAAATATTTATAAAATATTAAAAATATATTCAAACAAAAAAAAATTAAAATTAAATCAATTTTTACTACAATATTTTAAAAATTATCCTTGAATTATGTCATGTTGTTAAACTCAAATTTTTTTTTCCTAAAAAAGTCATTGGAATTTGTTGGGGACAGACCTATGCAGGAGGGATCCTTGCCAGATATGATGGGACAAGAAAAAGTGTCCTTAAATTAGAGGGACAAATAAACTGGCACCCTTAAAAGCAAGAGAACCCTCCCTCCTTTCCTTCTTTCTGACTTTCTTGCTTAAGTTGTACCTGTAGCCAAAGGACCGCAACATAACACAGACACTTAGTATATAGCACCTACCTTTATCATGCCCTGTTTTTGTCTTTATCTCTTTGGCCCCTCTAGAAACATTGCTTTTCCTTAAAGAAACCCCAACTGGGATACCTTGCTTGAGTATTCTCGTGTGTCTATAACTTTTTATTCGCATTTTTAATATTATATGTAAATATAATAATTTTTATTTATATTTTTTCATACAAATATTTTTATACATTTTTGTACTATTTGGTGTAAATATTTTTAATTTATAATATAAATATAAATATTTAATTAGCTTTCTCTAATTTTTAAATTAAATTTTTATCAATTGAAAATCATAAATGTGACTGATATTAATAACTTTTGAAAATGTTGATGATATAAAAATACTTGAGAAAACTAAAATCTCATAAGTATACTTAAGATTAAGTTGTTCACATTTTGTGAATAATTGAATCCCATGAAAAATTTTAGGTCTATTTAATATAGTTATTTTTTAGTTTTTATTTTCAATGAAAATAAAAAGCGGTCATAGAAAAATATATTTAACTAATTTTTTTTTTATTTTTAAAAAATATTTTTAAAATTTTTGAAAATTTTGAAAATAATAATACATTTTTAAAATTTTTAATATTATAACGATAGTACTTTTACAATTAATTTATACTCGTTACAATTTGTATAAATATAAAATAATAAAAATAAAAATCAAACACATTTAAATCACAAGTATTTTTTTATGTGCTTAGATTATAATATTTCTTAAATCTCTCAATTGTAAAAATAAAACTTACTTATTATTTAAATCACTGTAAATAAATTGTATTACGCTTTGAGCCCTTGATTTAATGCTTTATGTCGGTATATATATTTTTAGTATTTTGTGCGTGAGTTGTTTCTTTTTGTTTTGATCTTTAAATTAAAGAGCAATTATAAGGAAAGTTATCGACTTATTTAATTTATAAATCTTTTAAAATGACATTGGAAATTGTATGTTTAAAATATGATCAAAATGTTCTCTTGTAACATAAAAGAAAAGAGATAAACAAAAAAAATATTTTTTTATAATTAATAATTTTGTATCTATATGACAATGATATTACAAAAGAGAATTTAAAGACACTCTTTAATAGAGATTATAACTATTTATATATTTTTATTTAATAGTTTAAAATTTTATATTGAATTATTTTTTATACAGTATCATAATCTTACTTTTTAAATAAAATTTATCTTATTTTTAATGAAAAAGAAAAAGAAAAGCATTAGTAAGCAAAGCCACCATGAAAAGCATTGTCACCGACTTGCTTTTTGAGCTTTAAACCAACATATCCAACTTTCGACATGTTGTACAGCGGCCTATTGTTTGGGTTAGTGGGCACACAACGGCATGTATTTGTTCTTTTGGTTGGATTAAACAAAAGCATGTGCTTTAAACTTTGTGATGTTTGTTCAAAATACGGCATTGCTTTTGAATCTTCACATGAAGGTTCTCATGTTAAGTCACTCAATAATATATATATATATATATTTGATTTCAATTGGAATTCGAACAGACCTTCAACTCTGAGGAGACGATTTCATCTATTAATTGTAATTTTTTATTTATTAATTTTTACAATTACTTTTTAATTTATTTATTCTATTATATTTTATCTTTTACCTTACAAATTAGATGTTAATTTTAACAGTAATTAAATAAAATTATCAAAACTTCTTTTTCAAGAAAACAAAATGCAATAACAAATAAAGAAAAATATATTTTAATAATTTTATGTATTTATGATTAAAGTTTACGTCTAATTTAAATTGTAATGAGACAGATATATAGATAATCACTTATAAAAATTAATAAATAAATAAAATTACAATTGAACGTGAAGATCAAAGTAAAAAAATATAACCTCTCCATTATTAAAATAAGTTGAAAGCAACTTAAAAAATAAATGAGATTGTGAAGCATAAGTTGTTAACAGAAGTAATATTTTTTCAAAATCTTATATGTGGTTATCTAAAATTCACTTATCTCATAAGATCTTAATTTCAAAACAAATTAATAATTTGGTCTCAATATTCGTAGATCTATTTAACTTTAGTACCTAAATTTTTTTGAATGTAAATTTTTTTTTTATTAATTTTGTAAACTAATATATAACAAATTTAATATTTTCAATAACTAGTTCATATACAAAAAAAAATTCAGAGACCCGAGTACACTTTAAGGATAATCTTGTGCTTCTTTTTTTATATATAATTATTTTACTCATTAATTTAATCATGTCTAGTTTTAAGAATATATTTTTTTAAAAAAAAATTAATCTGTGAAGACATTGCTAAGAATATTGTGTAATTAATGTATAAATTATAAGATGATGTAACATATAAAAGTAAAACTTGAACAATAAGTAATAAGAATTTTAAATAATATAGATAGCATTAAAACGATAGAAAAATTTGTAAAAAAAAGTTCAAGAATTATCTCTTTAATTGTTTCATTATTAATATAAAGAAATCAATTATTTTCTTATATGATCTAACTTTTTCAATATTTAAAAATATATTTATAAGAAAATTTCGGTATAAAATATGTAAAAAAAAAATTCAAAAGCGCCATGATTCAAATTCCATAATTGACATGAGGATGTTGAATTCTATATATTTCATACTTAAATATTTTTAAAAAAATTTAAGTACTAAAAAAATTAAAATATCTATTTATAAAAAATCTCCTTAAAATTTTAAAATAAAATCATTTAATGAACTTACAATAAAAAAAATAAAACAATAAATAATTAATCACAAAGAAATTAAATAATACTTACAAATTTGATTGATTCTGATAAATAAATTTAAATTTAATAATTTAAATATTTTTATAATATAAAAAATTGAATTTATAAAAAGAAAGAATTTTAATATTATAAATGAAATTAATTTTACATCTAAAAAATATGAGTCGGTGTCCAACTAAAAACAGAAGAAATTAAATAGTGGATAACTACTATGTGACAATTAAAGACGATATTGTTTTGAGATAGTGCTTCGTTGATTCATTTCCACAAGTCTGTTAGTTGCCAAACACAATAAATGATAACGTTTCTGCACCACAAGGTGCCTAGCAATTCATGTGACTGAGCTACTCGGTCAAAACCTGTCAATTATATCATCTTATTTGTTGTCTAGGCATTTTTGAATATAAAATTAATTTTATTTAAAATATAAAAATATTTTTTTATAAATATTTATTGCAATTTTAAATTTTTTATATTATAAAAAAATTTAGAGTTGAAGAGTAGAATTTAATATTTAGAGAAAGGCCCGTAAAAATTTTAATATAAAAAATAGTCGTCTAACAATTAAAAATAGAGAAATTAAAAAAATTAATAAATAAAATTATTAAAATAAAATTAATTATTAATAATTTTATATTAATTTTATTTATAATAAATTAGTATGATATTATTTAATTCACGTAGCTAATTCATTCACTAAAAAATTGTTTAATTATTGTTGTAAGAGTTGGTCTATTATAAAAGAAAAAAGAGAAACAGAAATCCATAATATATATCCCTACATATTAATTAACGCGAACATTGATGAAAGAAAGATATTTCAATTTATTATTCCAGACATTCATTCCCCATTTATCTAATGGTTGTGAAGAATTCCCCATTACATCTCATAATAAATATAACAAAATTAATAAACAAATGCTCTGAAATTTATATAAGACCTTATATGAATGAAAATAACATTATTTGTCAAATCATGTCCGACCCAAGAAATTAGCCTGTTTTGAAATATCTTAAGGACACACTCTCTATATTAATTTAGTATATTTAGTAGGAGGCACATTTTTTTAACCGCCAGATCAGGGACCCTTTGAGATTGTTATAAATATTATTGGATATGATTTAATAAATAAATAAAAATAATTGTTTCACTGTAATATTGATGATGATAGTGAAAGATTTTTACCATAAAATTTAAAAAATCAGATGTCTTTATAATTATTGTAAGTGTCGTTGAGACTTTATTTTTAAATGAGAAATTATCCATTCTATCTGAAAAAAATGTCTCATAAAATTGTAGCCAGTGTGGATCCAGAAACAGGCCAGAAGAGACCAACTGTTTTGGCTAATTGAAATAATTATTAGAGGTTGAGCATCACTATCTCTGGGCTGTATTTGTGTAGCGCAAGTGCCAAGCTTTCAGAATAGGCACCACAAGTGCAAGTTTGCAGATTCATATACATCCAGGTCCTTGGATCTCATGCCACACATTTTTGTGGATTTTATCGATGTTGCCGTATATCTCTTTCTTGATTAGTTAATTCACTCAACAATGAGGACAAAAATCCGACAAAATCGCCACCAGTTCTGACTTAAACTACAGCTTCAGCGTTAGAACATACATGCATCATACTTATTGTGCGAATATAAAATTAATTTTATTTGAAGTATTAAAATTTTTTTAAGAATAATTTTTTTAATCTCAAATTTATGATATCGCAAAGCCTTTTCAATAACTAAGTTTAAATTTATATATCACTTAAATTATAAACTTATAAATTACTAACAACACAAATAAAAAAAAAATAAGACATTAGCACTTGATAATTAATACATTAAAT
Organism: Gleditsia sinensis; assembly: GCA_037074535.1. Taxonomy (NCBI): domain Eukaryota; kingdom Viridiplantae; phylum Streptophyta; class Magnoliopsida; order Fabales; family Fabaceae; genus Gleditsia; species Gleditsia sinensis. The sequence continues at coordinate 19,431,223 of CM073475.1, forward strand.
TTTTCCAAATACTTTATTTCAATTGTTAATTAGATTTTTATTATTTTAATTGTTCAAATTACAAATTTTAATTTCTAAAGTAATAATTATGTTGTCATATAAATAAAATAAAATTTTAATTACACTTTTTATCATTTTATTTTAGATAATATGTCAATTCAATCTCTTATAATTTGTAATATGAATTAGATATTTAATTTTAACATATAAATTAAAATAGTCTCTCTATTAAATTTATTATCTATTCTATTATTAATTTGTTATTGTATATCACGTATGCATAACTAAATATTTTATTAACGTGTTTTTTTTAGTGTTCAAATATGACACTAATTATTATCCAGTTATATACATGTGATATATGTATGATATATTAATAATAAAATAGATAATAAATTTAATAAAGATGTTATTTTAACTTATTTATTAAAATTAGAGGAATTAAATTTATATTATGAATTATATATATAATAAATTGACGTATTTTTTAAAATAGAGAGAGTAAAAATGTAATTAAGCAAAAAATAAATATTAATTCTTACATTTTATACTGCACTATTAGGACTGCAAACTCAAGTGTCACAGCAAGAAATCATACTCTTGCAAGAAAAAAATAATTGCGTCAACATAAAAATTCTTTTTTTTTTAGTGTAAATTAATAAGTATTACAGAAGTATAATACTTATTAATATAGTATGTATAAAAAACATATTACATTCAATATAGAAGTATAAAAAACATATTATATTAATACAATATAAAAAAATTACAATTTTTTTTGTATCAATAAAATAAATATAAAAATTTTATATACCAAGCCACTACTATAACCATTATAGACGTAATATGCACAAAGTTTTAAATCTTGTTCGGGAGTTTTATGATAGAAATTATTATATATTTTTTATTGAATTTAAAACATCATAATTAATTTTATATTATGAAAAATAATAACTCGTGATAATTTTTATTAATTAAAAAACTTTTAATATATTTAGATGTCCATGTTTAATACGAGTCTTTTTTTTAAACTGTAACTATTTAAATAAAAAATTAATTTACTCAACATATATATTTGAATATATTTATTTTTAAATTAATAATTATTTATTAATTATAAATAGTTATTTTTAGACTTTAAACTGATCTATCATGTCTGTATGAAATAAAATAGAATATAATGACAAGAGATAAAATTCTCCCTTCATTATTAAAAACGATAGCATCCTCTCTTTACGTAACTTAATTTCTTCAAAAATGTAAATTTGTCTACGTACGCATTTTCTATATCTTAATTTACATCCTTATTATTTTTCTTATATTCTTCCCTGTTACCACTTATGTATTTCACAGGCAGATGAGTGAGATTCAATTTTTCAAAATCTAAGGGCCAATTTGATTTGTTTATTTTCTGTTTTTTACTTTTATTAAAAACAAAAAAATAACTAGTACAAAATATTTTTAAAAAATAGAGTGAAAATATAAAATTTCTTAAAGACAGTTTTAGTGTTTCAAAAAATTGACTAATTACGTCTTTATTATTTTAAAAGTGAATCTATCTTTGATATTAAAGAAAATAAAACAATCTTATATTTATTGAATATCAAATTAAAAAAAAATAAAGTAATATTTAAAACCATTTATGCCAATTTAATTTGAAAATAAAGATGAATAATTGTTTTGCTTCACAAAATAAATATATTTTCTAAATAATGAAAATTCATAAATAAATTAAAAAAATGAAAAAAATTTAAGTTTATGGGTTTGATACCTCCAATACACATTGTATCCCCCAAATTTTCAAGATCAATATCGTAATCATAATGTTGGAAGAAAGATAGACAAATTTTTTGTTTAAGAAATTTGTTTCCCAAATAAAGATCAGAATATTGGCATATTAAGTTTTTCTATCACAAAAGATTGATTCTATATCAACATAGGGATATTTTTAGCTTTAGCTCAATCCTTTGTTGCCCAGTGGGTGCGACTAATTAAGCTTTTGGATTGTGCTTTTGTTAACACTTTTTAGGTAGAATATTTGATTGCCCCAATGCCGCTCCATTATCATTTAAGGCATCTAATACTATAAGAAGCTAGTGTTAATCAATGGAATTTGGGTTATTTCTTCGTAGCTTGATTTAGGAGACCTATAGTCTTGTGTCCCACACCTTACAAATTTCGGTTTTGAGATTCTTTCTTGGCTCAAAATTGTACTGAAATATGCTTTTATTAAGAGTCGACCGAAGAAAAACAATCAACTTGAAAAATTCTACCTAAATATGCTTTTATTCTGAGTTATAAATATGATATTCTTGTTATTTTTAGGTGGTATGAGATATCATTTAAAATGATTTTTTTTATGTCTCTTAATATTTTGAATTACACTAAATATTTTAGTTACTGCACTCAACACTGATAGAATTGTCAAATTAGATTAGACTCTTGAATTCGCCCATTCAAACCTAAAAATATATAGTGTCAGATTTATGAAATAATTTTTTATTTTTTAAAAATACTTTTTAACTTGATCTTATATATTTATCCTTAAAGCTAACTAGAGTTACATTGGACTAAACAATATTCTAAAAAATTATAATTTAAGTAAAAATAAAAAATAAAGTTGAGAAAATAATAAATTATTTTATTATAAAACATTCTATGTGTTTTTCTCTATCTCTATATTGATTTTTTGTTTTTAATTTTTTTTAAATATTTACATACTATAAAAAACTAAAAAATTATAGAAATTATTCAATTTAACTCTTAAAGTAATTTTAAAGTTAAGATTGGTCCTCAAAAATAGGGTTAATTTTTAAAATCAAATTATAAAATCAAACTTAAACCCTTGATCGAATTAGACTAATAAAATAATATTTCTTTTTTTTTTAAATAAAAATCTTTTGATTAAGTTTTATTTAGCCTTAAAACAGACTAAAATAAGATTGAAGTAAACTGAATTAACCCTAATTGATAACTCTAAATACAAACATATTAAATATCTTCAAACATTTAAAATATTGCAATAAAAATGCGAGTACACCAAACATCACCCTAAACAATTATAAACTTTGAACTCACTCAACAATTGAAATTTTCAAGTTTGGCTCCTATCACTCAAATCAACAGAGTGGACCCTATTAACAATGAGATAAAATAACAATCTTTGTACAGTCATAATAGTTATATTTGGTCAAAGGCAAACATAATCCCTAAGCAATGTGATTCTCTCTTCCACTTTCCATACTGAGAATCTGGTCTGTTTAACTTCCAAAGATGGAAAAACAATAATAAAATAAAAAGTATTTGTAAATCCTAAAAGGATATCATGGTATTTTTTTATTATTATTTTAGTTCCCTTCTTGGACCCAGAGCTACCAAAATAATGTTCCCCAACTGATCATTTCATCATGTTCTCCAACCAGTTTCATTAAAAAGTAATCCCCACATTTAATATGGTTTTAATAACACTGTAGGTTAAATGATTAATTGCTTCATCAAATTACTTTTAGGAATCACCTAACAATTTGAGCTTTTATGCATAAATGATTCATAATATAATTTATGGAGAAGGACATGGTGAGTATTTTGAAGTATATTAATTTTATATTTAAAACATATAAAAATACTGGCAAAAAAAAAAAAAATAGTTCATGATTTGGAGCATTGCAGTCACATATTTTTTTTATAGACAAGACTTAGATATAGTTTTTAATGTGTTTACTATTATATTCTACAATAAAAACAGATTGGCTCGTTTAAAAAATTCTACCACTGGTCATGTTTTTATTCTAGAATTTGTACTTAAATTTTTTTTCTTTTTTATATTTTTTTGGCTTAATTCTATTTTTAATTCCTTTGGTTTACTTTAGGAAGAAATTTAATCTCTCCAATTTTAATGTTACCACTATAGTTTATTTATTAAACCAATTTAATCTTTATTTTTAATTAAATCAACCTTTTACCTTTAACTATTTAAAAACAAAATTAATTGAAGACTAATTAAATTATATTTTCAGTGAAAACGTAGCTACTATCCTACTTTCCTATTATTTTTAATTGTTCTAATTGATAGATTAAAGATAAAATATCATTTTAATTAACATTAAAAGGACTAAATTACTTTAATAAATAAACCAAATAAAAAATATTGCTCTAATTGAAAATATATAAATTAAATTATTTTTTTGAATAAAATATAATAATTAAAGTTGAAATTAAATTTTTATTTTTACAATTAGGGTGTTATCAGATTTTGTTTAGAACTATATTATTTTTTATACAACTGAATATTTTAAAAATTGATAAATCAGATGTAGGTGACACTCTTTTTTTTTATTTAAGTAAATTACATTCACCTTCTTTAAAATTTTTAAAAATCAACTCACACTTTATTTAATTTTAATTTATATAAAAATATTTTCTCTAATAAAAAATTATTAATAAAACTTATATTTTATGCTTTCTTTTTTGAAAACTCATAATTAGTCATAAATAATTTAATCTAATACAATATGAATAATTAAAAATTTAAATTAATATTTATAAAAATTTAAAATAAAATAAATTAGTATAAATTTTTTAAATCTGAGAAAGTGTAAATTAGGGAAAAAATTTATTTCAATTTAAATTTTAAAAAAGTAAATGTAATTTTTTTAAAATATAAAAAAATAAATATATTATCATGCTCTAAGTTGTGAAAAAATTATATCTGAATTAATAGATATAACTTTTGATTGAAAAAAATAATTAGTTATTATGGAATTGAAAAAATTTAGCAAGAATGATTAAGAATTATGATAATAATTCAGATAATAAGAAGAAACAATTACAAAAGAAATTTCAGAGAAGGTGATACACATGGGCGTCCAAAGCCCTTTAAGCAATTCAAAAGCTGTGGCCCACATGGGTACGCGATGCCCATAACTAACACTCATGAGGACCCCTCCATTCACATGGGCATGCCTCCTTTTCCCTTTCCTTCAAACCAACGCTCCTGATTTCTCTCCCACGAGCCCCCAGAATCCATCTTGACCGTCTCTCTGAGGCGGGTGGCTGGCTCTGTCCCCACCTTGTCCTCCAAACCCAAGGACAAGTTGCTTTAAAGCTGCTGCTATTGCTACCGACAGCTTAGCTTGTCTTTGTCCATAATTTATGCCTTTGAAAAGAAATAGTCATTGCCTTTCTTCATCTTCACATCCTATAAAATATAACCTTGCATTTCCAATTCTTCCCACAGTTTGCAGATACCCTTTTAGCTTCAGCCTCTGAGGATTATTGCAGAAGAATCAAAAGCTTTGCTTGGTGTGTTATTTGGTTTGTTTTTCTGGGAAAAATGGAAAACAAAGTTGGGTATGAGAATGATCTGAATCTCAAGGCAACAGAGCTTAGATTGGGGTTGCCAGGGACAGAGGAAAGGGAAGACCATCAACCTCTGCCTAGTGCTGCTAGGAACAACAAAAGGGCATTGCTTGAAACTTCTGAAGATTGTGGATCAAAGGGCTCTAATGCTCAAGATGTTGATAGTGATGCAGCCCCTCCTGCCAAGTAAGTCTAACAGATTTTAATTTTTTAAGATTAGGGTTTCTCTTATGTGCTTGATGCAAGAAAAGATTTTGTTTATACTTTTGGGGGGTTTGTGAATCTGAATTTTCAACTCATTCATTCGATTTGTTGAATTTACAGGGCAAAGATAGTGGGGTGGCCACCAATCAGATCCTACAGGAAGATCAGCCTTCAGGAGGCTGAGGGTTCGGGGATTTATGTGAAAGTGAGCATGGATGGAGCCCCTTACCTCAGAAAGATTGATTTGAGGGTTTACAATGGCTACCCAGAACTCCTTAAAGCTCTGGAGAACATGTTCAAGTTAACTATAGGTGAGAAGAAGATGTTTTCATTATGATGGATGGGACTAGCAAATCAATTTCTGAAGCTGAAAATGACCTGGATTTTGCTTTTTCTTTTCAGGTCAGTACTCTGAAAGGGAGGGTTACAAGGGATCAGAATATGCACCTACATATGAAGACAAGGACGGTGACTGGATGCTTGTTGGAGACGTTCCATGGGAGTAAGTTGTCCTTCTCTAATCTCTGATTCTGTTCATGTCTCTCTGATTTAACTATTGGCTCTAATACTCAACCTCACAGAACTATATTTTTCTTTTCTGCAGTATGTTTATGACTTCCTGCAAAAGGCTAAGAATCATGAAAGGATCAGATGCTAGAGGTTTGGGTTGTGGGGCATGAGAAACAAAACCACCCAAGTTTCTATGACCAGATTAACCAGTATGAAAGAGGGAAAGTGTTTTGGTGTAAAGAAAAAAGCATTCTTTAAGCTTGGGTTCTCGGAACAAATGGGGTTTTGAATCACTGTATCCTATCTGTCGGCAACCTTTCTGGGGTTGGATTGATCGTATTAGGGAAATGGAAGATATAGTGCTGTTTCTTTCCTGAAGTTTGACAACAAAGTTTCTGGCTCTATTAGCGTCTGTGATGGGATGATTGGCTATAGTTTTCTCTGAATATCCTTTCAAATGAGCAGCTTCAATGAAATTTGCTTCAAATGAATTTGTGCCCAAGAAGGATAGAAGAGTTTGATATGTTCTTCCATCCCAAGTTTTTTAGTTTTGTATCAATACCAAAATACAGTGTAATACACGAATTATTCGTATGTATAATTTTGGAATATGATTGAATGAACATAAATTAAGTGTCACATCCAGACTTTCTTCGTGTTTCTTTCTTTTTTGCTTTTTTAGAGTATCCTCACGCCTTGAATACTAATTTCGTTCGGAGCGAGGTTGTTTTCTTTAAGTGGTTTTTGTGGGTTCGAAATTTTGATATTGCAGGTACTTCTTATCGACAGTGTTCAAATTCATCTGTAGTCTCATTCATGATCTTAATTACATGTCTAAATTTAGAAAAAGAATATAACAGAAAAGATCAGAAATTTAGATGTAGCAATGTAGGCTATGGCTGAGCTTATATCACAGGTTGAAGCTGGTCCATCTCAGAAAAAATGTTCAGGTGTCTTTCTTGAGTCCCCACCAAGAAGAATATTAAAGCCTTTCACTACTGTGTGATTCTTTATATTTGCCAGATTGAACCTTTGGGAAAGTATAAAATTCCCCAAAGAATGATATAAATTCAATAGCAGTAGCGCTTGTAGCTTGTATTCTAGCATTGTTTAGCACATCTTAGAGAGGAGAGCAGCACCACTTCCCTTTCTATCAGAGATTATGGTATTTTTCTCGTCGGTCTTTTTTCTGATTCTTTTCATCTTTCTTTTAAGTTTTTCAATGCCTCTTGATGTGTTCTTATTTGCTGCATTGATAACACATGAATTTTTCTCTTGACGGAGACTGTGATCTATCTTTAGATTTATTGCATCAACCAGAAGGTTAGCTGTATGCTCAGAATGACTAACCTGCCTAAGCCATTTTGGGGTGAATTCATACTTTGAAATTGGGTTAAAAGTTAGAAAATTTCACATCATAATCATTCAAGTCTCGTAGCTATGTCTATATGCTTCCTTTGGGAAATTTCCTCTGTTCTGTATATATGGTTCCTAATTTCTTCGACAACTTCACCAACAAAACATCCCCACCTACTTTGGCAATTAATTTCTCACTCAAATCTGATCCAAATTCTTATGAATTATTGATAAAGTCATCTAGATATGATGCAGTTAGGTTAAGGAAGAAAATGATGGGTTGCTGGTATAATAATCTGCATAATATTTGAGCTGGTACTTGACTTGGTCATCAAAAAGCATTATCATGAAAAAGCATGGCAAACAACAATGCAGAAGAAATATCAGCGTTTAAGACTAAATATACAAAATGAAAAGTACCCAATCTGGAACTTTAATATTTGAAAAATATTATTTTAAACGAGTTAATTTTTGAAAAAAAAATAAAATTATTAAAAATTGATCTTACTGTTAATTTTTTTACATTTTTTGTCCAAAAAAAAGTTAACATGGAACGTTACGAGGCTACTTGACTCATGCTCACTTAAATTTATCTTGGAGAAAACACAATGTTTTTAAAGTTTATAACATAAAATCTCCAAATTTTGGCGACACTCATTTCAAAAATCCACTAGTCTCACAGCCTCTTTTTTCAATTTATAGAAAAACCTTCTCCCTAATAACAAAATTATCAATAAAACTTATACTTTAGACATTTTTTTTTTAAACTTCATAATTAGTCATAAATAGGATAATTTAATATAATACAAATAATTAAAAGGTTAAAGTAATACTTATGAAAAAAATAATGAAATTTAATGTAGTTTTTTTTATAAAGAATTTGAGAAAGTGTAAGTGCAAATTTGATAAACTTCAAGAGTTGTTCTTTTTATTAACTGAATTAACCCTTTCAATTAATATTTATAATTTTTTTATATCTAATTGTAAATACTTAATCTGAAAATTTTAAGTTAGAATACTGATCTTAATATTAATTTTATAACACGATGCCTTAATTTTTAATTAACAAATGAACCACTAATATCAATTTTATGGCGTCAAAACTTTTCTTAGGTAGAAAATGTTAAATAATTTAGAGAAATACAAGAAAGGAGAAAACTAGGGTTTCATTAATGCTGAAAGAATACAATTGAATTAATAATCTAAATACAAAGAAACAATATATAGGCTAACTAAATTATGAAAATACTATTCTACCCTTAATAAGTAATAAATAAATAAAGACCCTATATTTCTTAACATCTCCCCTCAAACTCACGATGCGGCAGCTACAAGCATCGAGAGTTTGCCAACGAGAAAACGAAAACGAGAAACAGAATGTGACTTGGTAAAGAAATCTGCTATCTGCAAAGAAGAAGAAACAAATGGCAAGATAATGGTGCCATGCTTGAGATGATGACGTGTAAGGTGACAATCGATCTCAATGTGCTTAGTTCGTTCATGGAAAACTGAGTTGTGAGCAATCTGAATAGAACTCTAGTTGTCACAATACATAGGAGTAGGGTGAGAAAGAGAAATTCCCATATCAGCAAGTAACCATCGTAACCAAACAATTTCTTTAGTAGTAGATGCCATAGCACGATATTCTGCTTCAGTTGAAGATTGAGAAACAATAGATTGTTTCTTGCTCTTTCAAAAAATAAGAGAATCACACAAAAATATACAGAAACCAGTAACAGACTTGCGATCTGTAAGATCACTGCCATGATCAGCATCAGAGTATGCAAGCAGCTCCAAGGAGGAGGTGGATGAAAGTAAAAGACTCTAAAATACTGTACCCCGAAGATACCGCAAAATACGAAGAACAGTTGTCCAATGAACTGTAGTAGGAGAGGCAACAAACTGACTAACAACATGAACAACATATGTAATATCTGGACGAGTAATAGTGAGATATACCAAGCTCCTAACAATAGTACGATACAAAGTAGGGTCAGACAAAGGTAAACCATCAAAAGAATACTTGACATTAACCTCAATGGGAGTATCTGCAGTCTTATTATCAGTAAGTCTAGCCCGCTCAAGAATATCTTCAACATATTTCGATTGAGAAAGAAGATAACCTCTAGGTGAGTAGGCTACCTCAATACCCAAGAAATATCGCAGAGAACCCAAATCCTTCATTTCAAACTGTCTAGCTAACTCTATCTTCAAAATTGAAATACCAGCAATATCATCACCAGTAATGATCATGTCATCAACATATAAAGACAGAATAATACGTCCTGCAGTAGTGCACTTAACAAAAAGAGCAGAATCATAACTACTAGAAGCAAATCCGAGGGAAGAGATCACAACAGAAAATTTTTCAAACCAAGCGCGAGGTGCTTGTTTAAGACCATATAATGCTTTCTTGAGCCTGCAAACATACCCAGATTCATACGAAACACCAGGAGGTGGTGCCATATACACTTCTTTTTGAAGATCTCCATTTAAGAAGGCATTTTAAACATCAAGTTGAGAAATAGGCCACTGACGAATAGAAGCCACTGTAATAAGAGTACGAATAGTAGTCATTTTTGCAACAAGAGCAAATGTCTCCTCATAATCCATACCATACTGTTGAGAATACCCTTTTGCAACCAATCTAGCTTTGTATCGCTCAATAGATCCATCAGATGTTGTCTTGATCTTATACAACCAATGACAACCAACAACACTCTTACCAGGAGGTAGAGGAACCAAATCTCAAGTACCTGTCTTATGCAAAGCAGAAAGTTCCTCATCCATGGCTTGCTGCCAAAGAGGATCAAGAATTGCCTCTTTATAAGAAGAGGGCTCAGAGAGACCATGAATAGAAGCTAAAAAAGAAGTAAAAGATGAAGAATAACAAGAATAAACAAAATCTGGTAACTTTGTGGACTTACGAATGCGTGTGGATTGACGTAGAGGTGGATCCACAATCTCAGATGAAGCTTCAAGTGGGTTGGAGAGTAAAGTGTCAGTACCTGCAGAAATATCAGTGCTAGAAACCGGAGATGACAAACTATCAGAATCCTCAGAAAAAGAATCTATACGAATAAGATCAGATCTAGTCAAGCTATGAGTAGTGGATGGAATAGAAAAGAAAGGTATATGCTCAAGAAACACAACATGACGAGACACATAAAGCTTATGAGAGATTGGATCAAAACAACGATATCCCTTTTGACCTTTACCATAACCAAGAAAAGTACAAATAGCAGATTGAGAGGACAACTTGTTGCGTTCTACATGAGGACGAAGTACAAAACAAGTACAACCAAAAACTCTAAGAAAAGAATAATCAGGGGCATACCTATATAACTTTTCGAAAGGAGAAATACCTGAAGTATGAGAAGATGGAATTGTATTAATCAAACCTACAGCGGTAAGAACAGTTTCACCCCAAAACTCACTAGGAACAGAAGAAGACAACAAGAGAAAACGAGCAGTTTCAACAATGTGTCTATGTTTTCTTTTAGCAACACCATTTTGTTCAGGAGTATCTATACATGAAGTTTGGTGAATAGTTCCATCTAAGGCAAGTAGCTCACAAAATTTATTAGAGGTATATTCCCCACCCAAATCACACCTAAAACATTTGATAATAGCAGAATGTTGAGTTTTGACAAGAGCTCGAAAGGCTGTGTATATCTCAAAAAATTCAGAACGATGTTTCATTAAATAAACCCAACAATAACGAGTATGATCATCAATAAAAGAAACATAATATCAAGACCCTCCTTTTGTGGCAACAGGAGAAGGTCCCCAAATATCAGAATGAATTAAATCAAATGCAGAGGAAGAAACAAAAATACTTTTATTAAATGGTAAGGCTGAAAATTTTGCCAATTTACATCCACTACAATCAGAAATATCACAGGTTTGTAAATTTCCTAATGCCCCTGTGGATGCTAAAAATCTCAAACGAGAAGAAGAAACATGACCTAGACGAGAATGGCATAAATAAAAAATAGAAGAAGAAGGACTCAAACAAAAAGAAGACAAATCAACACTGGTAGTAGTAGCTGCAGCAACTGGCACTTTTAACTCATCCAAAACATATAGTCCCCCCTTTCTACGGTCTGTCCCAATCAGCTTCTGAGATTGCAGATCCTGCACATAACAAGAAGAGGAAGAAAAAGTGACTAAATTACCAGAATCACATAACTGACTAACAGAAGCAAGATATGTCAGTTTCGGAATATGATAAACATTAGGTAAAAACAAGTGAGGTGTGACAACAGAACCAACACCTGCTAAAGGCATAGGAGTGCCATCAGCAGTCATAACAGGAATTGAAGATGAAGGAGACATAGAAGTAAAAGATGAAGAATATGGAGACATATGATGTGAAGCGCCAGAGTCCAAGACCCATACAGAATGTGACATACCTGAAGAATTATGGGGTGACTGACCTATGGAAGAAGAATAAGACATGGCCTGTGGGTGTAAGGAGAGAAACTTCTGAAATTGCTCAGCTAGAGTACTATGATCGGTGAACTGATCTGATGAAACTACTGCTGCAGTATTGGACAATGAGGATTTGTTGTTAAACTTCTGTGACTGGTTGTTAGGCTTCCAAGATTGAGATTGCTGTTGAGATTGATTCTGATTTCTCAACTTGGGACACTGAGCCTTCCAATGACCTTTCTGCTTACAGAAACTACACTCGTCGAAGGCAACCCTTGTATAAGGCTTATTCTGATTCTTGGGATGTACTGCTAACACAGAAGGATTCGAAGTAGAAAGAATTCCCTTTTCAGAATAAGACTTAAGACGTATTTCTTCAGCCAATAATTCACTGACAACTGAATCAACGGAAGGAAGTGGAGAACGATGCAGAATTGAACCTCTAAGTCATTCAAAATCACTACGAAGTGCAGTTAAAAATTGTACCAACCGTTGTTCCTCTTTACGAGCAATATAGGCACCACATGCCTTTAATTCTGTCGATTCTGTAAGGGCCAATTGATCCAAAAGATCAGTCATAGCAGAATAAAACTCTTGAATACTCATATTCTTCTGCTGAATACTCATAGCAGGATTTGGGTTCTCTGCGATATTTCTTGGGTATTGAGGTAGCCTACTCACCTAGAGGTTATCTTCTTTCTTAGTCGAAATATGTTAAAGATATTCTTGAGCGGGCTAGACTTACTGATAATAAGACTGCAGATACTCCCATTGAGGTTAATGTCAAGTATTCTTCTTCTGATGGTTTACCTTTGTCTGACCCTACTTTATATCGTACTATTGTTGGGAGCTTGGTATATCTCACTATTACTCGTCCAGATATTACATATGCTGTTCATGTTGTTAGTCAATTTGTTGCCTCTCCTACTACAGTTCATTGGGCAGCGGTTCTTCGTATTTTGCGATTTCTTCGGGTACAGTATTTCAGAGTCTTTTAAGGTTAATGTCAAGTATTCTTCTTCTGAAGGGCTCGTATATCATTCTCTAATTGATACTGCTTCGCAAAATTCGATTGGGTGAATAACCTTTGTAGGTGATCCCAAACCTCCTTTGCTGTCTCATATTTTGCCAACTGTGTACCTATAGAGTGCTCAACAGAATTATTAATCTGAGTAATAATTTTTGCGTTGTTTGCTTCCCACACCTCGATTAAAAGAGCATAATTCTCATCAATAGAAACAACAATACACCGTTTTAGAGTAATTTCCCATAACAGCGAAACTTTATTTAAACTGAGTAACAGAAAAGGCTTCAAAGAAGAAGAAAATGTCTCCCTAAATTTTATTTTTCTCACTGTAACTGCGAGTTTGCATTTCAGAAAATGTCTACCGGGGATAAAGAAATAATTTGATTAATATTTTTTTCCGAGATAATCTTATCGAGCAATGAGAAAATCTCTTAACCTAAACAAACATTACTTTGACAGATAGTTTATTCCAGTGTGCAGTACAAGAACCCTTGGCAAGAGTGACATGAAGGTGTCTTATGTTATGCTTTTTATCAGTTCAAAAGAAGCACACAAAGTTACATCTAGCAGTGTCGGCATTTACTTCTTTTTAGAAAAGTTTGTGGTATTCAATACGATTAATTAATCATGCCATAGGTTTATAAAATAATAGGCACTCGACATAATCTTCAGACAAGATTCAAAAATGATGCTTAATGAGCAGTTTTATGCCAAATTCTCACAGTTGCTGTTCTCTTCCTACTTATCTCTTAAGTTATTCTTTTGATTCCTAAAAGATATATATATTAATTTGATGTTTTAAAGTTTTATTTTTTTATTTTAATACTTTAAAGATTATTTTTTAAAAATTGTTCTTATATTAACTGTATTAATAGATTTAATTATTTTATTTAACCGAGAGTTTAATTGATCGATTAATTGCTTAATTGATTTAATTTAGTATGTTATAGTTTATTTAAAATAAAGAATTTAAAGCGATAATTTTTTTTTAAATAAATCTCTAACATTGAGTAAAACGTAAAGTACTAAGTTAGTTAAATTAAATAAATAAATTTATTAACAGATTAATGTAAAGACATTTTTTACAACATGAAAATTTTTGAAAGATTAAAATAATAAAGTTAAACTTTGAGAAATCAATTTGAAAAAATATATATCTTTAAAAGACTAAAGTAACAATTTACGGTATAATATATGGGCTACCAATTAGAAGTAGGAATCAGAGTGTAATTTTTCTTAATATTTAGTTGAAAAAGATTAGCTAACGGTGAATTAGATATGCAGAATGCAAATGATATTTCACTCTAATTATATCACATAAACAGTTTGTAGGAATAGTAACAAGGCCAGGAGGGAAGGCCTTCTTTATTCTTCATCTCTGTCACTCTCTTGTCTCCCAATCCTAGTCTCTATTCCTCACCATGGGCGACAAGATTCAAAAGTGATACTAAATGAAACACAAATATTGTGACTATAAAAAAATATAAATTTTTTTTTTCTATATGATCTTTGCATCTAATTCTAATATACCCATAATTTGTTAATTTTTACAATTATCTCCCTCATTTATTTTTCTGATCACACATTATTTCTATTATTAAAATTAGACGTTAATTTTAATAATAAATATATAAAATGATCCCAATAATCATTTATTTGTTTGATATTTCATTTTTTTTTACAAAAAATAATTTTGATAATTTTATGTAATTACTGTTAAAATTAATATCTAATTTAAATGGCAGAGAAATATTATAATGAGACATAATCAATTACAAAAATTAACAAATTGAAAAAAAAAAGACAATTAAAGATAAATATTTAGGTGAAATTTTTTTTATATAAATAATTTAAAAAATTACATTGTGTTTGATACAATTATTTATAAATATGACCTTTTTCTAAAAAGATATGGTATCTCATAATATATTGAGAAATATCAACTAATAACAATTTAAAATCCTCATTCATTGCACTTAGCAGAAGAAAATGAGATTTTGGGGCAGTAAATGCATAATTTATTAAAACAGTGATGTTTGCAAAATGTTATTGACAGAAAGAACATATGCTGCCACTATCATGTGCTGCAAAAGAACTGCATGACACCTTTCATTGTGGGAGTTGAAATCACAGGAACATAACCCCAACAAAATGCGGTGCCTCTGATAAGCACACTGAACCCAAGCAAATTAAATTACCCAGATAATATAAAATTGACGGTCTCTGTCCCCCATGTCCTAAAAGTTGTTCCAATAAAAATAAAAATGATTTACTTTTAATTTAATTTTTTATAAATTAATTTTTTTAATTTATTTATTGAATAAGAGGTGTTCAAGAGTTCGGTTCGGTTCAATTTTGAAACTCAACAAAATCGAACCAAACTACCAAAATATTACAAAAAATGAACTTGATAGGTTTAATTGAGTTCTATCCAAACGAATTAAACCGAACCGCTAAACAGCGGTTTGATTTGGTTCCGTTTTTGAAATTTTTTTTTTGTCAATTTTTTTTGATTTTTTTGAACCCATTTTTTAATTTTTGTATCAATTTCAAATTTTTGTTTAAACTCAAAGATTAATCTTTAAATTTTGTATTAATTTTTAATAGAGATGGTCAATTCTAAAAAAAAATATACGTAAAATATTTTTAAAATATAATAAAAATTAAATTAAATTATATAAAATTAATATAATATATATAATTCGGTCTGATTCGGTTGAAACTCTATCCCAACAGAAAATTGAACTGAACCGAACTGATCGGTTTTCTTAAAAAAAAAATCGAACTAAACCGATTTTAATCAGTTTGGTTCGGTTTTTAATCGGTTCGATTCGATTTTATTAGTTCGGTTCGGTCTTATTCGATTTTTGTACACCCCTATTATTGACACATTAATTTTTTTTAATGTCATTCTCTTATTAACATTGTGTCCAAAATTTAAATTCAAACTTAAATAATTGTTAACTTTGCAATTATTTGTCACATATAGTTGTTTAACTTTGAAATTAAATTTTAGATAAAATGTCAACAGTTGACTAGTTTTAAGATTAAATATTTACCAGAAAATGACATTGAAAGTACTTTGATTTGTCAAGGACAAAATTAACAATTAATCTATAAGAAAACTAAATTGAAAACTATCTTATCTTTTAGGGATTGTTGATTTTTTTTATTTTTTTATACAAGTAACTCACACTCTTGAGTATAAAATTAATTTTATATGAGATGTTGAAATTGCTTCTCTCCACCTTCTGCGAGCACTAACCCTTGACATTGACATTATAAAAATTCTTCAACCACTAAATTCAAACTTATTTAACTTGCGAATTTCAAGCCGAGCTTATTTGAATAAAATTATTGACAAATTAAAGATTAATCACATTTATCAACTCTCTTTATGTTTGAATCGTGACATTTGGTGTCTGCTCTATACTAGCTTAAGAAAATAAAATCGCGTGTAACAACTATATGTTCGAAGGTTGATCTATCATTGTTGACATTCATAGATGGACTTAAATGACTTTTTCAAAGGAAAAGGAGTTATAGTTTGTGATTTAATCCAGTTCACTTCCAAATATTGTCTTGGGTTAAACTCGACCCACATAAAAATGCCTAAACCTAAACCTGGCCCAAAATAACATTTTGTAATTTCAAAGTTTGAGCCATGGACTTGCTCAGCTGAAATGAATTTATTTGGGTCTAAGCCTAAGTCCAAGTGTATCTAGGCCCAAATAGACTAGTGAATGTCACCCAAATCCATTTTTGCAAAATTTTTATTTAGACTCAAATTCTTCCAAAATAAAAAATTTATAGATCCAAGCCTAGGCTTAGACTCAAATGAAACATGAAACAATATCTACATATTCCAAGCTTTGGATTACCAGCCCCAAAAGGACTCGTAAAAGGGAACAAAATGGATGACAAAGGCAATTGAAACTGTGATATGCTTTCAAGTATCTGATAATACCTACCACCTGTCGACTGATCAGATTTCTAACTATGGGTTACAGTAAGTATTGGAAATAATGACAACAACAAAATTTTAAATTACATTCTGTGACACGAGCCCAGTGCTGATCATGAGGCACAATTATGTCTCAGCCGGCCTCCGGTACCGAGAGCATCTAATAGGCCATTTCATCCATAATTCAACCCAGTAGCTTCATGCTCATAGAATCAACAATTTCCAGAATGATCAAAAATATGCTTTTGGATAATGAACAGACTAACGAAAATCAGATTTAAGTTCTGGGGGGCAAGCCCGAAGCACAATATCCTTCACTAACAGTGATCCTCTTGCAAAGCTGAGATCTTGTGACTATGATGCCGCATGGTATCTGCCATTGTACCAACACCAGAAGTGTCCCTCACATTTCAGGCAGATTCATCTGATTCATGGGTCTGACTATCATTTTTATCACTGTTATTCTCAGGTGGTATGTGGTCGGCACTTTGGCCAGGAAGAACCAACACTGAGTGGCTTTGTACAACAGTTGGTTCTTTCTGTTGGATGGTCTCATCACTATGAGGTATATCAGTTGAATGCACATATGATATACCAAACTTCTGTCCATGAGTTAGTCCTGGGCAGAAACCCTGCAGGGTTACAATAAAATAAATATTAAAATATTAAAATTTTCCAAAATACAAAAGCTTAAAAAATCAGATTTCTACAGAGGCATGTATGCCTGTATCTATTATCTATTTGTGGTTAATTTGTCAACTAAAGCTCATATCAGTTTAAACCTTTTAAGCAAGGCATGGGTATGAGACGCAGGACATGAGACAGTAGGCACGACATGTGACATAACAAAGTCTAAGGACATCTATGCATAGTTGTGAATAAATTACAGGAATAAAGACAAAGGAAGACATAAGGTTTATTAAAGCCCAAATAGAACTAAATACTATTTTAATGAGTATTTCTAAATTCTAATACGTCTACCAAGTCTATGTTTGGGAAAGAAGGGGATTACAAATGGTTGAGAAGAGAGAAAATAAGGGAAGAAAGATGTAATTCCTTTATTTGAAAGGCTAGGATTAATGAAGAAATTCATATCCAAATAAGCTATTAGTCCTTGACATGACATCAGAATCTCTCCAATCAGTGGTCAAAAGTTTAATCCTTGTAGCCCCCATTCTTCTAATTAAATTTCAGCACAAGCTATGTTCAAAGGATTTCATGTGAGTGAGTATGTTAGAGATTTATATTCAAACTGTTGATGGTCTTATCCTAACAATTAAAGCTTTTGGAATGAATTGGTCTTTGACAATATTCTGGCCTCAGACTCACCCAGTTTCCTCTCCAGATGGGGGGAGACTCGAGAGATGTAAAAGAAAAGCATAATAATGCCAATAAATTACACTTAGGTTTATCATAATTTAAACCAACATATCATCTCACTAAAAGGTCAAGTGAACAATTAGAATTTTATTATTTATATTTCTCTTTGCATCCATTTTTTTTCATTTCTTAAAAAAAAATCCAATTTATTTTCATTCCCTCAGTTTGTACTATGTTTAAACAGGAGACTATAATATTACCTCTCATATTCATTCCCTCGTCATTTTGTTTCAATTAATAGTCTAGAGTAATCCTAGCAGCATGTGAGAAGCTGCCTATATTCCTCTATTGGCCTCTCAGTCTCTATTGTTTGAAGTTGGCTGGGCGGGTGAGGGGGGAGGGGTGGTTGGAGGGAGAGGGAGAGCTCAGCCTTGCAGCATAATCATCATCTCTGCCTGTCTAACCTAGATCTTCTATGCACTGTACATGTTGGGAGTCAGCAGTTTAAGTTTCTCCTATCAAGCCATGTAATCTGTTGTCTGATTAGTCTTTAGCCAAAATAAAATATTTTTCCTTGTTTCCATGACATGCTGCCGTAAGCATCTAAAACAATAGATTGATTCTCCATAGTTTTAAATTTATTTCAAAGGAAAAATGTGCTACTGATTCTAGCACAATTGAATCACTTCTATCTTCTCAAAATATGCAGAATCAGAAGAAATAGAAAATATGCAGTGGAAGGAACCCATATCTGAAGCAAATTACTCAATGTCTAAATTTTTCATTATTTAATGAAATCAGTGTGAAGAAATTTAACCATTGCAAATAAAATGAAAAGAGTACCAAGGACTCACCTTGATCAAACCTGAAACAGCAGTTGACTCAAAAGTAGAGTAGTCCGATGTAGATCCAGTTTGAGTCCTGCTCCCATGAATTCTACTATCATTGAATTCTTGCAGATCATTTTCTGCCTCTGAGATAAAGGATCTTTGTCTTAAATCACTCATTCTACAATAAGCCCCATAGTATAGACAATGCTCCTTCACTAGAGAGATTTGAGGAGTAGCTGGCAGTATATGGCCTTCTGTGCTGAAGATATACCTGTTCCACAGCGTATTATATAAATAAGTATGTAAATTTTATCAAAGAAAGTTCTGCCAGTCAATCATAATACACAAATTAGTGCACTCACTTGTATGGCCCATTTTCCACAATATTATCAGGACCCACTGCCAGATCAAATAGAAGCCACAGATACTTGATCTAATTGTAATCAGGATATTATTAGCATGTCTCTCCAAAACAAAAATATAATATAAAAAGGTGAAAACATGAACGACAAGTCAAATGTTAGGGAAAAAAGAGGCAGAGTTTCCCTTTCTATATTGTCATAAAAGAGGAACTCTTATTAAGAAGAGACAAAATGAGTAATCAATTCACACGAGACACATTTGAAGGAAATTATTAACCATGACACAAAAATAATAAAATTCGATATCTCCAAACTAAAATAGCAAATCAACATTATTTACTGTTCTCACAGAATAAAGAACCAGTTGTATTAGAAGACTCCAGGGGGCAAGCCTCAGTCCACAGAAAGTATGCAAAAGGCTTTACTAGGAATAACTGAAAAGCACGGCAAAAAATTATGAAATCCAGAAAAGCATATCACTTCCAAATAAAACAAATCCTATAGAAAATCAACAAAGGAATCCCGGGCACTGGAGGAAGAAATGCTAGAAGCCTAGTGGACAAGGGTCCTTTTAGTTCTTCAGCATTTCTGTCTTCCCCTTTAGAGACCCTCTTTTTCCTTTCCAGCCACTTAGTCCAGGAGATGCACCTAGGCATCCAAGACGAACCAGGTCTTTAACAGTAGGTGGCATTAACCAACTAATACCAAGCTATGAAGGGATAGAATACGAGAAAATATCAAAACAAATGATTTATTAACTCTCCATTAATCTTAATTATGATATACAAGCTCTAAAAATTCATCCTCTCCTTGATTTCTCCATTGGCAAATTGTTAAACCCAACAGTGGTGCTAAGAACAAAATCTAAGAAGCTTTTGATACACTAAATAGTTTTCAACAAGAACTGAGTCAATGCAATTATGTCTTGCTCAAAAGAAACTTCCTATAGAGAATATACCACTCCTCTCCAATTCCATGCAGAGAGTCACTCCCGGCTGCATAGACAATCCTAAAACATTCTTCGACTCTTCCACCTCCCACCCATTTTAGCACACTGCATGCACCGGCCTTCTTGCTTAATTGACATACTCCTCCATCATATCCTCTATAATTTTTAAAACCACCAAAATCGATCATATTTTTAAAAATCCAAAAAACCAAAAAGAGAGGAAAAATGAAGAGAGAAAGAATGCGAGACTAACCACATTTCATGATATTGACAATTGAAAATGACTTCTTTGGATAGGAGAGTGTGGATCTTAGATTCCCTTGGTATTTTTTCTTACAAGTCCTATTTTGATTTTCTTATTTCTCCTAATAGGACTCTTTCTCTCCTTGAGAAGCTAATTTGGAAATCTAAAGCTCCTCTTAAAGTGAAGTCTTTTGTGTGGACAGTGGTGCTCAATTGGATTAATACTAATGACATGCTGCAGCTTTGAAGGCCAAATATGGCTATGTCCCCTAACATTGCTTCATGCATAGGGCTGGTTCAGAAAGTAATGGGCATTTGATTTTACATTGTAGTGTGACCACTTTTCTTTGGAATAACTTGTTTGCTGTTCTTGGTCAGAGTTGGGTTTGCCCAGAGAGATTGGAACAGTTTTTATCAATCAGATATAATCAGTTGGGTCATAATAAAGATGGAAAAGTGCTGTGTTTGCCATGATTTGGTGCATTTGGTTGGAGAAGAATGCTAGGATCTTTAAAGGAGTGCTGCTGCCTCCGTATGCTTTATGGGATAGGGTTATTTCTCTTGCCTCTTTGTGGTGTTCTGTTAAGGGACAATTTAAGGGCATTTCTTTGTCTGATTTAAATAGAGATTGGGTGGCTTTGTTAACTTTACAATTTTCAGTTTTCTTATCTGTCCTTATTCTTCGAGGTCTGTTTCTTGAAGAGGCTGTCTCATCGTCTTGTATTGTGCTTCATTTCTTTCCAGTAAAGTTTTCTTTTTCTATAAAAAATATATAATTGAAATATTTAAAATAATTAAATAAATGCATAGGTTCAAGGACGTGATGAAACAGTAGCATATCAAGAATTGAAAATTCCATGAATTTCCTGATCACTCTTTAAAGGGATCATTTGCGATAATGACAAATAATAAAGACCAGGAAATACAATTTTGAAAAGAAAAATGCCTTTGCCACAAAATTCTCTTATAAAAGTGGCTAGCATAAGTAACATTGGCTCCAGCTTTGGAATCTGAACCATTCAGCTGAAGAAAATAATTACTCATAATTGCCTAAAGTCACAGGGATGTGTGTGCATGCCACCCAAACCATTCTCACTATTATGCCCACAACAAACATCCTAAATAAATTAAAGTCCCCTCCTACTTTGATCCACATCTCACACATAAATTCTCTCCTAAGATTCTCAATCCTATTAAAAAATATCAATCTTGATAATTATTTTCAATGAAACACAACTGAAAGGAAAGATAAATTAACTTATGCAGAATTGATTCTTACTGTCTCAGCTAAGAAAAAGCTCTCCATGTGGTCTTCCTGCTTGTGAGACTCAACATCTGAAATGTGACAATATCCACAAGGGCATCGTGCCCCATATTGTAAACTAGCAACTATGTCCCGTCCAGCATCAAGATATCTTCAAAGGTACACATAGGGCACAACTAAGTTTTATATCAAGATAGCAAAACTGTAGCAAAAGTTATCAACAAATAGTTCATAAGAGTTGAATTAGTAGAAGTAATTCCCACTTTTTCATAAGAAATTTATTCATATATGGCACTAGCATAAAAATTGAATATTGAAAATTGACACTCATTCAATATGAACTAAAATGTTTTTATTTCTATCATATTTGCCTGCAAAAATTCTTCATAAAAGCCATGGAAATAATCTTGACCAGGAGCTTTGTCATACTTAAAATTTTTCAGTGCCGACACTTCTTGCCCTTCAAAATTCTGTCCAGCCAATCATTTTGGACCAAATATTTTAAATTTTATAAGTGTTATAAACTAAATTATTTCAAAATATAAGGAATTGATGACCTTTAATTTTCTGCCTTTCAAACAGTTTTTTCCAGTTGTAAATGTCAGTGGTTTCCTTATTGTCAATAAGCAATTCGGTACACATTTCTTTTGATTAGGATCAAAGCAACATGAAAAGTGACTTCAAGGTTTTCATTCACTTTATTATAATCTTACATTTTTATCATTCTGAACAAGCAGAAACAATAGTGCAGAAGGGAATTGCAACTGACAACAGAACCATTCACTCTTACAATAATTCATAGGGAAAAGAAAAGCCCCAATATTATAGTTAAACCACAAACTAAAAGAAGATATGAGCAGACCTAGGATCTCTGGTAGCCTTGTATAGCCAATAGGTGCTCTCTATTAACTCTGGCCGCAGAGGGTAACTCTTTTGCCCATGCTTGAAATAAGAAAAAGAAAAGATAGACAGTTTATAAATATTGGAAAAATAATGAAACAAAACATCCCCAACAGAAACATCTAGAGGACACTTTTCTATTACCAGGAAGATGTAAGCAAGACTTGGCCCAATGTAAATGGTAATAAAGGGCCATCAACTTCAGGAATCCAGCGATAGAATTGATTTTATCAAATAGCCCAAAATATCAAAGCTTTCTAAACAGTCAAGCTGCCATAAATTATTTAGATTGCTAGTAGATATAACACATTGACAAGCCCACCTTGTAAATCCATATCAAGGCTTATTTTCTAGATGGAATCACAGAGATTTCAGTGTAGACATTTATTAAACAGGAACTGATTTGAGAGCACCAATTCACCAATACACAGAATGCTACTGATAAAAAGGGAGATTCAACCTAGAACTAAACACAGCAATTTAAGTAATTCCCACATTGACCCTCAGGAAATAGTATTAAATATACCTGAACACTGAGGGAAGCAAGATTAAAACCCTCTGGTGTAAAACCATATCTTTTCCACACACTAAAGAAGGCAGCATGGGTACGAATTGCAGGATCAATGTCTCCAGCTAAAACCTTGCAAAATGAGCCTTTTTTTACTTGTTCTTATCATTTACATAATAATTAATCTAGAATCCACTGTATATAGTATATAATATCTTAAAAAATTAAATGGAAGAAATAAAAAACCTGAAGGCCAGGCCAGAATGCCTGCAAACTGTTAAATAATGGCCAGACAATAGCAGCAGAGTCCATATTCACTTCTACATACCTGCAAAAATCAACCGAAGTCCAGGTTTCAAACTTGGGACATGTTAAGAAGTATTAAGGATTTAGGAGTGTCTTGTAGATTGAGAATAGTTACTTGTAGTGTGCCCAATTAAGAGGTATTAAGGATTTAGGAAAGTCTTGTAGATTTTTGAAATGACTACTTGTAGAGTACCCAAAGGGTTAAAGTGTCTTTGTGTGGTCATAATATTAGCATAAAAAGAGGTTGAGGGGTCAGTGGTATGTACACGCTATAAGAGAGTGATATATTTTGTTTGGTCCCATACTTTTTTCCCTAAATTTGCTCTCCTCAACATGTTATCAAAGAACAAGTATCACCCACCTCGAATCCTACCCCTTCCAAGAAAGAAAAAACAAAAAACAAAATCTAGTGACTTGGATTTTTCTTTTGTGAGTTTGTCTACTCATATATTTCACAGAGGTTTGCCATCCTTGAGTGGTATTTAAATCAACAAAATTTCTATCAAGAATTCTTGATGTTGAGTTCTAGTGTAATGATCACAGCTTGGTATTATAGGTATAAGTTTTGGTGTTCCTTTGCAGGTTTTTCTGGCAAGGAAATTGCAATCAAAGCTCTTGGTTGAAACTGAAGAGTCATAAGGAGTGGAGACCCTAGGAGTTGTGTATTGAAGGATGTTACATGTTGTTGGGTGCCTAGTGTGCAACTCAAATTATAAAGTAAAAGAGAGAGAGAATGCATTTTAAAGCCTTGATAAAGGAAGACTTGTTACATTATATATACTAATACTAGAAGATAAAATCTAAAACTATTCTGACACCCCCTCAAGTTGGAGCATATAAACTAAATGCACCAAGCTTGTTACTAAAGTAGGTGATATGACCCTTGACATTAATAGCACTTCAAAGAGCAGGAGAAGCGATTAACACTGCTGGTATAATGCAAAGCAGAAAGGGCTGTTGCAGTGAAGCACAGCTGGAGAAAGGCACCATTGTCATGATGCACAACAGGAAGAGTGGCCAGAGTGACAAGCTGAAGAAAAGACTGCTAGTATGATGCACAAGCAGGAGTAGCTGGAGTGGCATGCAGCCAGAGAAAATGGACAAAGAACAGCTAGAGAACCACCTGAAAAGCCATCAGGGTTCTTCCGGAAAGGTTGCCAGAGGAATGCTTGAAAAGTCGTCAACAATTTGCCGGAGAAAGAGGCGAGAACCACAAGAAGTGGTTGGAAAACTACCAGAAAAGAAGCTGGAGTTCTGTCTGAAAAGTAGCCAGAGAACTGCCAAGAAAGTTTCAGAAACCCAGAGAAGGTGGTTGGAAGATGTCAAAGAAAGGGTTGGAGGACCACTGGAGATGTTGACTGGACATCTTGAGAAGGTGGGGCAGAGCTCTCTCAAAGAAATGGATGAAGCTCTAACCCTGAAAACTACACCATTAGGCTTACTTTTCTCTCTCCCTCAGCTCTAATACCATGTAAAGAATAAAAGAAAGAGACAGAATGCTTTGGGAAGTCTTGATAAAGGGAGGGTTGTGTTACATATATTTATAGTAGAGTGAGGGTTGTTAACTTGAGAAACAACCAATGGGACTTGTATAGTCTAACTAAATAAAGAAGAAAGATAAACCGATACTATTCTAACACAAATGATGGAGACCAGCTAGAAGAAAGTCAAGGGGGCTATTTATTGGAATTAAATAGAAGACTTCTAGAAGCTATGTCATTGTGTTAGACAATAAGGCCAAGGAGAGACGTCTGATGATGTCATGGGAAGCAAGTCAAAATTAGTTGTTTATCTACAACCAAGGACGTCTTTAGCAGGAGTGCTAGTTGCTTAAAATCTTGAGTTGATGGTTGAGTTCTTTTATTTGAGCTGATTTTATCTACACACCATCACTTAGTCTTTTAATAAAATATATTCCTTGGTTCCTTCCTTTTCTCCCTACTTTCTCAATAAGATGAACTTCAAACAAACATAAGGATTCAAAGAATTACAGGCAAAGGTCAATGGTAATTACAGGGTGGCACGTATAGCAACAAACTTTACCAAGGGTCGTTGAAAAGATAATGCATGGCAGCAGCATAAGCTTCTTGAAATATATACAAGTATTCCTCATCTCCAAATAATAAATAAGCCTGAAACGATTCATGTATGGCAAAATTAGAGAACTTGGTCACCACTTACGTTAATTAACAAAGTAAAAGGATACCAAAAAGGATGTTTTATAAAAACCATATTTTTATGAGTTAATATTTAAAAGACATCAGTACACTATGAGCACAAAGGCATCAATAGTTTTTCTTTTTAAAAAATTTTTAGATAGAAAAAGAATTTAATAATCAGAAGAAGAAAGAATTACAATCTTGGAGGACAAGGAGTCCTCACAAACCAGAAAACAGAGGAAAAAAAAAAGGAACAATCAATGGCTCAAAAGAGCTTTCCAATCCCTTTGAGCCATAAATAGAATAAATAGGTTGGCAACAATAAATAGAATAATTATCTAGGTTTTATATAAAATTAGATGATCCTTAATGTATAAGATGAAGTCAAGACAGTGTACATAGCTTTATTCATTTATCAATTTATTTATCTTTTGATCAAGATAGATAAAACAAGCATGCACAAGCAAACACTCTTTATCACACAAAAAAATCCTATCACATCATCGCTACAAATTAATTAAAGGGATTAAGACAGCAGCAAGCATCAATAACTAGAATTAGAAATAACTTTCAATGACTTCTTTCTCTTTTTTAAAGAACCTTCATATAATAACGTGAATTTAGTTCAAATATTTCTTTGAAGGATTGAATTATTGTTAGAATTTTTCATTTTTCCCCTTTTTCTCTGTTATCTTTTGAGGAAATATTATCCTCCGAAGTATAATCCTTTTCTTCTTATCTTTGCTAGATTTCTTCTTTTATTGAAAAATAAAATAAAATCAATCTGTTTGCTCTAAGAAGATTTCACCATTCCAATTCCTGTTACTAACCTTTAACAGATATTCATAGAAAGAGTCAATACTGGTTCCTATCCCAGCATCCTGCAAAACATCAAAGAGTAGCTGTAGTTTCTGATATTAAGAGTAAGAATAATCAATGTCCCTGAATTTGGGCTTATCCAGGCAGATAAAATGACCACTAGGACAATAATGAGATAGATGGCAATGTCAAGTAACTGCTAAACAATAGAAAATTAAAATTAACATCATCATCATCTGTCATCGTATTCAGCATACCTTTTGCCTCATCATATGGATATCAATGCAAATTACAAAGCTAGGAAACAATTGATCATTCTGTACTATAAAAATTCAAATGCTCCAATAACAGCCCAAGTCATACAGTCAGTGAACACAAACAGCTCTAAAAGAAAAGCAGTTAGATAAGTTGAAGTCATGCTTCCTAAATCAACCATCGTTAGCCACATCTATTTACCTTCTTATTCTCATCTTTCCACACCATAGGCCTCTCAGGCGATAGATACAAGGAAAAGATTAATTGTCATGATAAATTCTCAGAATTCAACCTATACAGATTTATTCTGTGTTTCATAATATAGCCGAGGATGACAACATAGGAGCTGAAATCAAAGCTAGGAAACAATTGATATCCATATGCCTCATCATATGGATATCAATGCAAATTACAAAGCTAGGAAACAATTGATCATTCTGTAATATAAAAATTCAAATGCTCCAATAACAGCCCAAGTCATACAGTCAGTGAACACAAACAGCTCTAAAAGAAAAGCAGTTAGATAAGTTGAAGCATGCTTCCTAAATCAACCATCGTTAGCCACATCTATTTACCTTCTTATTCTCATCTTTCCACACCATAGGCCTCTCAGGCGATAGATACAAGGAAAAGATTAATTGTCATGAGAAATTCTCAGAATTCAACCTATACAGATTTATTGTGTTTCATAATATAGCCGAGGATGACAACATAGGAGCTGAAATCAAAGCTAGGAAACAATTGATATCCATATGCCTCATCATATGGATATCAATGCAAATTACAAAGCTAGGAAACAATTGATCATTCTGTAATATAAAAATTCAAATGCTCCAATAACAGCCCAAGTCGTATGTCAGTGAACACAAACAGCTCTAAAAGAAAAGCAGTTAGATAAGTTGAAGCATGCTTCCTAAATCAACCATCGTTAGCCACATCTATTTACCTTCTTATTCTCATCTTTCCACACCATAGGCCTCTCAGGCGATAGATACAAGGAAAAGATTAATTGTCATGAGAAATTCTCAGAATTCAACCTATACAGATTTATTGTGTTTCATAATATAGCCGAGGATGACAACATAGGAGCTGAAATCAAAGGCAATATGATTGTAAGGAAAGAAGTACAATGACACAATCTACATCTTTCACAGGTCCAAGTATTCAAAATTTTAATTTCTGAAAAAAAAAAGATGAAATAAAATATCCTCCTGAAGAAAAAAAAACCAAAAAGTAAAATTAAAGCAGACACAGAATCTTAAACTCGTAACAGAGCTGCTCAATCCCTCTAAATAATTAATAGAGGCAAGCCCTTACTGAAAGCAAGCAGAACATCAGAGAGGCCACAAACTTAATCCTATCTCATAAGATATCTACAGGAAAGGACGATCCCCTAAAAAGCAAACATTCTATTCCAACCAAAATCACCAAAGTACAACAAATATAGCACAAATTGTACTTGTACAATGCCATAAAACATTGCCATCCTTTTTCTCTCCAAATCCTTTGAACTGAATCAAGAGAAATTACTCTAAATTGAAAGGGCAAACTCAAATCTTACCAATGGCAAATAGCTAATTTCACAAGGAAGCCACCACCCAACAATGTAAAAATAAATGAGCAATAGTTATAGAATTTGACATGCACATAATATAAATATTAGGGAGGCAATTTGTGTTAGAACTTCTTTGCAACATGCCATTAGTATTAACTATTGAGTTTTGTTGTCCTGGTAAACAATTTGGCCTTTGAAGGAGCTTTTGATTTCCAAGTTTCTCAAGAACAAAAGTTTTCTAGTGGAGGAGTATGTAAAGAAATGAAAGTAGGACTTACAAGAATACACACCAGAAGGATAAATGGTCCAAACTTTCTTGTCTGAAATGGAAGAAGGATGACAGGGTTCAATGAGAAGTAAAAGGGATTTTGGTTCATGAATCTCGTTAAGAGTAAAAGGCCTAAAGCAAAGATTCCTCACCAAAGAATCTCTCAAAACCTGATACAAAAGCTATTTGTCGCCCTCAAAGAAACTAGAGATCTGAAATAGACATACCCCTAAGAGATAAATTTCCAAGGGCAACAGCAGTTTGTCAGGTTGGTATCCCTTCCATTCTGACCTAAACCATACTCTAAATAACTTGATGCCATAAGTAGTCCCTAGAGGAAATTGCCAAAGTAATGCTGTTGAACACCAAATTACCACAGCCCAAACCCCCTCCCTCTTTGGTCTACAAGAAACCTCCAAACTAACAAGGTTATCTTTTCTTCTATCTTCACACCAGACCAAAGAAAGTCTCACATAATCTTCTTTAACCTCCAGGCTACTCCCACTGAAAAGAGAAAAGATAATCAAGGGAATTACTAGATTAGCGAGACTGAATAAAATTAACTAAACCACCCAAAGAGGAAGGGAAAAATGTTTTCAATTTAGAACCCCAAAATGTCACATACAAATATATTTTCCTAAAACCATTTACAATTTAATTTTTGTCAAGTGAAAATCTATTCAGTACCTTCTGTGTCCATTCACCTGTAAAAACATTAATATGAGCACCGACTAGATTAAGCCTTGAACGCCGTGCCCAAAGTCCACGCACTGCATTCTTAGTCACTTGTTCAAAAACTGCACATCAACAATGCACATAGAAAGGACTATAAGTGATGAAACCAACCCCTTCTTCCTCAAAAGGGTAAAGATAAAGGATATAGAAGTTGATGGTAAAAAGGAAGAGATAAAAAAGAAAGAACAAAGTGAAAATAGAATGGAAACTGGAAAAAGGACAGTCGAAACAGGGAAGATAAAGTGGTATACTAGAAAATTTTAATCGTCCCACTTCCCAGCAATAATTTAGACAACGGAAGTAAGCCATGATTAAGATAAAAAGAAATTGGGCTTGTGACTGGAGAGGTTAAGACATGTTAACATATTGCCAATCTCCACATTATAAAATGCAAGTAGGTGACATGCAAGAGATGGCAATGAAGGTACAGAGTAACTTGAACAACCAAGCTTTTAAGAGTTGAGACATTTTCTTCTAGGGCTTCTCTACCTGGTTGTCAGATCTTGCAATGACCTCTAACTTATTTGGGGTTCCTATGGAGGTAAACCATTGCTAATTCTTATAGGGATATAATGGTTTGAAAGGTTTCTAAGCATTTAAATAACTAGAAGGGTGTTTCTTCTCACTGACCATTCACATGACTCCTATTCAGACTTGCTAGTCTAGTATTCCGCCTTACCACCTCTCTCTTTCAGGATTCTAATTGGGTGGCTCAAGGGATTGGAAAAATTAAGAGGCATTTTCTTTGGTCTTGGGTGAGGGGACAAAGAAGATACCATTTCGTCAGATGGGAGGTTTGTTGCAGACCTAAGAAGAAAGGTGGCTTCAAGCTTGGGGACAGGCGTCCAAAAATATTGCTATGGCAACTAAATGGCCAAGGCATCTTCCTTTAAAGAATAATTTATTTTCGCACCAGATAATTCAGCATAAGTATGGTTTAAACAAAAATGGATTGCATGCCAACCTAGCAATTGCTGCAACTCATGCAAGTCCCTAGGATGTTTATCTCTCATGGATATGTTTCTTTTAGACCTCTGGTTTTGTTGGGTTTAGGTGATGGTTCTCATATCAGGTTTTGGGAGGACAAGTGGGTAGGGAATATTCCTCTCTTCAAGGCTTTTCCTTAGTCTCTGTCATCTTTCTTCTTTACATAATTTGCCCTTCCTGAATTTTTGTTGTATTCAAAGTAATAATCCCTCTTGGAATCTTCAATTTTTTAGAATTTTGAAGAATACAGAAGATAATGGATTATAGTTCCTTCATACTTGTAATTGATTTTACCCACTGTTCTTCCAATATTTTCTTTTTTGATAGAAACTTATCCTCCAATCTTATAGAAGAGTTTGGCCATTTAATTTTTCTTGTGTGTTCATTTGTAAGTCTTATTTTCAATTTCTTACCCCCATTCTGATAAATGGGAGCGGTTTCCCTTGACAAGCCTATTTTGAAATCTAAAACCCCTTCTAAGGTTGAATCTTTTGTTTGGTGTGTGGACAGCAATACTCAACAAGATTTTATAACAATGACATGTTGCAACTTCATAGACCTTCCATGGCTAGTTCCCCTAATATGTGTTAGAAGGCTAGCTTGGAAAAGTAGACCATTTATGTTAAAAAAAAACCAATTACAAAATCCAAGAGTATGCATAATAAATATATAGTAATTCCAAGTAGAAAGTTAGACCAAATGACTTCTAGTTGATTGAATGCGATCAGACGACACATAATTCAATTTTTTTTTTTACATTTTCCTTCTTCAGCAATGAAAGTATACGTTAGAAGCTTGAAATTATTATTAAATCCACTTGAATTCCTATTATGGTATCTAAAAATGATTGAGATTTATATGTCATTTTTTTTCTTTTGGGTATTTTATCACAAGTATGAGCCACAACTTGTCAACTGACTATCATATGCATCAAGAAAATGTTATGAAGAAAATAAAACACCAAAAGAAACACAAAAAATTAGAAAGGATCAGAACTATTACTTCTTTAATCAACAAAAAAAATATATGCATGTATACAATTTTCTTTATGTGAAAACTATGATAAATCAACCAAGATTTTCAAGAACCTTAGAAGTTAGAAAAAAACATTTACTCCTTTTTCCAATACAAGAATAAATTTATTGAAAGAGAGAAAGAAGTAATACAAAAAATATGATAAAATATCTTCCTAACCTCAAAGTGAAGGAATTAATAAAGAAACATGTCTCTTTCAGTTCTTCGGTCCCTCTAGTAGGTAGGGACTAGGGATCATTTATCGTGTTTTGGGAGGACCTTAAAATGGTCAATATTTCTTTGAGGCCTTTCCTTGCCTGTATTGCCCTTCTTTACACCAATCCAGTATCCAAGGTCTCTAAATTACTCAGGACTCCAATATCTTTTGGAATTTCCATTCTTTCAAGAGCTTGAATGATAGAGAAACTTTCAAGTTTTAGTCCCTATTGCTCTTGCTTTATTTTCTTCAGTAATTTCCTATTAAGTATAGAAGACTATTGACTATTGATCTGCCGGTGAGAACTCATGTGAATCTTTTTTTTCCATTTCCTTGCCCCTGCCGAAATCCAAAGCTCCTTCCAAGGTGAAGCCTTTCATTTGGGCAGTGACTCTCAATAAGATTAAACTAATGATATGTTGCACATTTCAAGATCCCACAAAGATCTCTCTCTTGAAATGTGTTTTAAGTGTGATTCCAGCTCTTACAGAGCTGCTTAATTGTTTCTAAATTGCACTACAGCCACTTCCATTTACAGAAGGTTATTTGGTGTTTTCTGTGAATCTCAGGTTTGTTCTTTCAATTAGGAATAATTTCTTTTGTTTAGCTTTCAGAGTGCTTTGGTAGGCTTGAGGAGGGAAAGGCTTTATAGCAATGTGCTATCTATGTCATTGTTCGGTGCATCTGGCTAAAGAGGAACAGCCATATCTTCAAGAATTTTCATGGCCCTAAAATCTGAGAGGGGGATTGTCCTTGTTGAAATAGTTAGACTGTATAAGTCCCACATTGATAGTATCTCAAGATAAACAACCTTCACTCTACTATAAACATATATAACACAAGCCTCCCAACATATCAAGGCTTTTCAAAACATTCCCTCTTTTTTTTTTTTACATGATTCCAAAGCTTGAGGAGAGAGAAACACAAGCTTAGCTGTGTAGATTTCAGGGCTGGAGCTCTGTCCACTTTTTTGAAGGAGCTCTGCGCCCCTTCTCCTCTGGATGTCCGACCACCATTTTTTGGCAGTCATCCAACAATTTTCTGATGGTTCTCCAGTCACTTTTCCAACATAATTCCATTGTCTTTCCTGACAGTTCTCCAGTCAACACTTCGACAACTTCTAAGACAGTTTTCTAGCAATTCTCTGATCAGTTTTCCAACAAATTCTATGACAGTTTCTCGGCCACATCTGGTAACTTTATTACCACTTCTAGACATTCTCTTCTCACTGTGCATCATACTAGAAACATCTTTCTCCGGCTGCATGCTCCAACTGCACTTCCTGCTGTGCATTGATAGGTTCCAAACACTTAAATTCCAAAATACACATTGAATGCACTGTAATATATTTAATAAAACACCAATACAATGAGGTTCACACAATCTGGTTGAAGAAACTTCTCAACCAGCCTAGTAGCTGAAGCTTCTGTTTTTCTGAGAGCCCTCTCAGAACCCAGTACAAACACCCCAAAACTGAACACCCTAATCCCAGCCATTAACTTACATTAAAACCACTACATCACCCCCACTAAGATAACTAACAGATAACTAACTCTAAAAACAGATTAATATAACTACTACCATAACTGCCTATAGCTCATGTTTTCTTCTTTCTCCTCCTAGAGTAAACAAGCCATGTTTTGGGCTTGGTTCCATTAAAGTCCAGCACGTGACCCTCTGCTGGAGTTCCAGGAATAGGACTCTCTGTTGGAGTTCCAAAAATAGACTCTGAGAATGGTAATAGGTCCTATCATTACCACCCGCTTCAGTTGGAGCCTTGTCCTCAAGGCTAAAATGAGGAAATTGGTTTTTAAGGGTCACATCATCCTCCCAGGTTGTGTCTAGCAAGCCTTGACCTTTCCACTTGACAAGCCATTGGTGAACTATGCCACTTTTCTGAAGTATGTCTCTATTGGTCAGTACTGCTTCAGGTTCCACATCATCCTCCAATGTCACTTCCAGTCCAGGGGGTAAGTCAACTTCTGTGTGGTAGTCTCCAATAGCTTTTTTTAGTAGTGACACATGAAAAACAGGGTGAACCCATGAGTGAGGTGGGAGCTAGAGCTTATAAGTAATCTCTCCTTGTTTGGCAACAATTTGGAATGGTCCATAATACCTTGCTGCCAACTTCTGATTAATCCTTCGAGAAATAGTGTGCTGCCAATGGGGTCTTAATTTCAAGAATACACATTCTCCTACTGTGAAGTGTAGGGGCTTTCTTTTTTTATCAGTTTGTCTCTTCATCTGCTCTTGTGCTCCAGTGAGGTTGTAATTAAGTTGAAGTAAGGCTTCATCCCGATCAAACAATTTTCTAGCCACAGCCTCAACCTTAGTTTCATTCTTCAAGAACCTAGTGAAGGCAGGGGGCTATCATCCATAAACAACTTCAAAAGGAGTTTTACCAAGAGAAACATGGAAAGAGGTGTTGTACCAAAATTCTGCCTATGAGATCTAGTAGTCCCAATTTCTGGGATGTTCGGCAGCAAAACAATAAAGGTAACTTTCCAAACAGCGGTTCAAGACTTCAGTTTGGCCATCAGTCTTAGAGTGATAAGAAGAACTCATTTTTAGCATAGTTTCCTATAATCTAAAAAGCTCACTCTAAAAATAGCTGACGAATAAAGGATCTCGACCACTAAGAATGAACTTAGGAATTCCATGGAGTCTTACAACCTCTTTAGCAAACAGTTCAGCTACAGTCTTGACTGTGTGAGGATGCCTCAATAAGATAAAATGAGCATACTTGAATAACCGGTCCACAACAACAAAAACAACTTCATAACCCTTTGATTTAGGAAGATCCGTGATGAAATCCAAGGAGAGGTCTTCCCAGACAAGATCAGGTATGGGTAAGGGTTGGAATGATCCCCCTGGAGCTGTTGCTGCATATTTTTGTCTCTGACATGTATAACAAGACTGCACAAATTCTTGGACGCTTTTCTTCATACCAATCCAATAAAGATTACTTGCCAACCTTCTATAAGTTTTTAAGAAACCCGAGTGACTTCTTAAGGGAGAGGAGTGGAATTACTTCAAAAGTAGGGGTAATAAAGGAGAGTCAGCTGAAATAACTAGCCTTTCCTTATAGAAAAGAACTCTCTGCTGGAGTTCCAAAAATAGACTCTGGGAATGGTAATGGGGTCCTATCATGCATCATACCAGTGGTGCCTTTTTCTGATTATGTGTCACCCAGCCACTCTTCCCACTATGCATCATACTAGCAATGCTTTCCTTCGACTATGCGTCATTCTAGCCATTCTATCTGCTGCACATCAAACTAGCATTGATCTCTTCTTTGGCTTCCATGGTGATGTTCCATAATAGCATGTGGTAAGTTTTTATGTGCTCCAGCTGTTTCCAAACCTGTGTTCTTTATTCCAGGTCATCCAAAATATCAACATGATGCTAGAAAAATTGATATGAGGGGACTTAATCAGTTTCTAATATTAGTCAGTTTCTATTATTGAGTACTTCTACCTGAGTTTGCTGCTCTTCTCTTCAACTGGGTTTAATTTATAACAAGTTAAAGCTTGAATATGCCTTAGCTTGAGGGAGGTGTTGAAATAGTTAGACTGTATAACTCCTATATATTGGGAGGCTCTTAAACAACATTCACTCTACTATAAACATATTTAACACAAGCCTCCCAATATATCAAGGCTTTTCAAAAAATTCTCTCTCTCTCTCTTTTATGTTTTTACAGTCCTAATAGCCTCTATCGGAGAGCTTTATTGTATTAAGAAATGTTAGTCTTTTCTATGTTCATTTTATTTTATTTTATTTTTTGGCTCCTGCTAAGGAGTTTACCTAATCCTCCAATTTTGTTGCAGTCTCTGTTTCTTCTTTCTAAAAATATCTCTTCTTTAGTCCAAAACAAACAAGAAACATCCTGAAAACAATCATAATTATTAACACAAAAGAAATCTCAAGTCCCTTTGCATGTCTGTGAAGGAGACTCCTTGAAAGAAACCACAAGCTGAATCCCAGAGGGGTGGTAGAGAGACAATCCTGTTCTAAGGCAAATCTGCATCTAAGCAAAAGAAACTGTTCCATGTTCGAAGAGCTCAAGACTCACCAAATACACCAAAAAGCCTAAATCAAAAGAAAAGGGCTAATGGGAGAGTAAAAAAGAATGTGTAGCTGTTTCCAGATTAGAACAATGCATCAGGGATAGATCAGGATTTGTCCAAAGTAATTACTCAATTATGAATGATATTACAAGGAGATACAACTATTTTAAAAGGGCCTGAGTGTATAACGAGATACAAGTATTTCATGAATTATGAATGATAATCAAGGATTTCATCTTATCTTTGGTAAATTTCAGAATTATTTTCCAATTAAATGCTAGATCGTATGCTAGAACAATACCAAGCTCTAACTTGGTGACTCTGTTCTGCATCCAAGTCCTTCCCAGAAACTTAGTGGTTAATTTTGGAAGAGAATATGTTTAATAATGATATGAGTAAGAAAGGTAAACTTACTGGGATCATTTGTCAAACGGCTCAGAACTCCAAATTCAAGAGTCAAGGTCCCACCACCTGCTGTTGAAGTTATCTAAGCACAAAAATAATAATTATAAACCCTAAAAACATGAAAGAGATTGAAGGTATAGAATACCTAATTAACCAGTAAGTATAAAAAATAGTAAAATAAAAAATTGTAACTTACACTCAAATTCTAAACCACTAAACAGTGCTAAAGAAAAGCTTGCTCTTATTTTTCTACCCCTCTTTTCTAAGTAAAATATGTTGTTGAATCAGTAGATAATAAGCAAGAATTGAATGCATATATATTCTCTGAGATTATTAGACACCTTACCAGATTGGTGAGAACAAACAATGAGAGACACAAGATTATAACACAAATGGAGGAAGGTTAAAGACTTTACCTTGCTTTCATGCTTATCAACCCCATGTAACAAATTTACCGAACCAAATGGAATACCTGCAATACAACATAGCATACGACAGTAAACATGATGGACAGGAAGGCCAAACAACATTCTCTATCAAGCTAAGCTGAAAACTATTGGCAAATTTGCATCCCCCTGATCAAATGAAAACTAAAGACAACATAAGAACTAATGAGAACAGTTAAACAATTATGGGAAATTACAACCTCATAGTTTAAGTATCGTATATGAACTGTACAGATTTTTGACAGGCACACTCTGTATGTGTCTTTATCAACAGAATGGTGTCATCAAATGCCATCAAAAGTGAATATTCATAGGATGCCAATTTTAAGGTAAAAATATTCAAGTAAAATAGATCTTTCTGGAATTGAGAAAAACAATGACTGTGAGTATGAAGTCACTAAAAAAAACATAATGGGGTGTGCATTAAAAAGACATCACAGGAGAAATACCTGTAGGAGTGTCAAATGCAGGTAACAACCTCCTGGCAAGATCTTCAGCTAAGCTCAGTAATTGATTGTCATATGATGGAACTCTCATACCCTGTCGCAAATGAATGTAAAGATAATTCATTGACCAACTAAAAATTCTAATGTATGTTCACTATATTCTTTTCTAAATTTATATGTGAAATGAGATACCAAAACTGTACACTGTGAGTACACTGTATAAGCACCTAGAGAATAAAAACCATAAATAAATAACAAGAAAAGCACTAAATGTCACAGAAGGGAAGGCCCTAATAATTGATAAAAAAAAATAATCAGGAAAAAAGGAAAGCAGAAAACAACACTTCGGAAGATCATCTCTCTCAAATTAAGTTATTAATACCACAAGAAAATTTTATATTTCTATGGATTGATCATGTAATAGAAAGCATACTATCATCCACATTAAAATTGTCATTTTAAAGAACACATTATATGGAAACAGTAAAAAATGCATATGCTCTAGCTAATCCACTTTCACATTACCTTATCTGTATTCCCAGTGTTATTCAATACATGGTAAGACAAAATAAAAGGAATCCCAGTTTTGACTTCTTTCTAAATAAATGCTTGAAAGTCAGATAGATACTAGTAAAGAAACTAGTAAAGAAACTCAATCTCTTTTCTTCACTCACTTTTTATCTCATCTGTTTAGAATGACAGGCATGTAAGAAAATTTAAGTCAAAACTGTAATAATGTAGCCATATAAACACTTAATAGTACTTTAGACTATGATAATTCCATCAATCTTATGGCAGGATGGTGTGACGGCAAGCCATGAGAGATGAGCAGTATTCCTATCAAGTAACCATTGATCAACCTTTCACTAATGCTGACAGAAGCACACACATGCCTGATCATTGATGATCTACATGTAAGTTTAAGACAATCAACTATCAAGTAAAAATCGAATAAGCCCGTCTAGTAACCCAACATTAAACCATCTAGAACCTCTAATAACTCCTTTCCTTTGTTACATTAGACAAGAAGAGGATAAATGTATATGGAATCATGCATATAACTGATACCGTAGCATAATCACTGGCAATTAGATGAGCAGAAAGTAACCCTCCAAGCACCCTAATAGTAGTCTCAAAAACAGAAACTGTTTTATTCTGCAAAAAAAGTAACAGGCACCAGGTTCAGATAGACTGATATTAAGTTTTCATGAGCAATGAAATATGAATTTAGCAACAGAAAATTGTGGATGATGATCAATAATTCTATTTACATAAAATGCAAATAAGCCACCGTGAATAAATATGAAGGAAATACATCATCAAATCTTGACTTAAAAATCACAGTACTACATTGCAATTCTCAATATCCATCACCAACAGGTTTAAGCCTCTGTAATGCCTTTTACTCAAATCTGAGATGTTTCATTGTTCATATCCCCCAAAAAAAAAGAAACAAAAACACAGAAAACCAAAATCTCCTAGACTTGACCGCATGCTACCAAAAATCATAATAAGTTAAGATATATTAATGATAGAGAATTCAAAGCTTTAAAATACACAATCACAAAGGAAGACAAATACATGTAGGTGCATGCTTAAAAAAAACAAAGAGATAGTAATGCATTCAACAGATAAATGTATAAAAATATATAATCATTCTCAAAACTCAACTCAAGTGGAAAACAGCACCTAATGCAAATTGGTTCAGACCAGTAACATTCAATGCAACTCAACAAGCAACAAAAATGAGAAACCTTAATCCCTATAAACTGTCCTCCATGAATCCATTAATCAAACCCATATAGAAATCATCACATGAATTCTTCTAAGATATTTAATATTTATTACTGTCCAAGAATAGAGTTTCCTCTATTCCTTTTCACAACCATATTTTAATTCGCAACTTCCACATCTTTTATTGTTGGCGTTCCTTTTACCCTCTAGTCTAAGATTCTCTAACTTGTGTTATCTTCTTTTCTAGACTTGGTATTAGATGCTACATTGCCATGCCAAAAATATTTTAGATGATTACTCTTTTTACTTTTTTGGTAAAACTAGATAATTATTCTTCATCTTAACATCAGTTGCACAGGAGATCCTTGGTTTGATTCCCAGAGAAGGGTGAGACCCCTATCCCCATTTTCCCCAGCCAGCTGCCATAACTTCTCCCAACTAATGGAAATTGAAGTAACATTATTTTTCATTTTGATTTTCATATTACTCATTTTAACAAGTTATTCTTAACAGACAAGCATTCTGTGCCATAAAAGATAGCAGAATGTACAACTGACCTACACAATACCCTTTTATCCTCTATGATTATGAAATACTTCAATCACAAAAATCTCCAGAAATACACAATATAGGCATCATATGATGTTAAGAAAAACAAGGAATTATGTTCTCAATAACAAATAAAATTCGTAGCATTAAACGAAGCATCTCATTTAGATCTAGATTTGAAAAATAAAATATTTACTTCTCTGCTTTTTTGAATCCTCTGGACCTCCTAGTTAAGAGTTAAGACACGAATACCAATTCAGGCAGGGAAGCAGAGACATATAACAAATTGCACCAAAAAGGATCAATGAATAGGACTATAATATATGAAACAGAGATCACGCTAGGTACAGTCTCTTTCAAATGCCACTCATAATAAAATTCAGAGCCAGGCATTACATGCAGTCTTCTTACAGAACAATATATGCTAATATATCTAGATTCTAGACCTCTTACAGTTAATCAAAGTTTTGTTTCTTTGCTATCTTCCTTCACATTCTTACATGAGAGGCAACTCCTCTCTTCACACTTAAATGAGACTCAGAAATTTGTAGACAGCTTTCTAGGTAAGTGAAATGTATTGTACCAAATCAAGTGCTCTAGAGTCTAGACATCATAAGTCAGCTTGTGGTGATATTGGTCTGAATCAAGAGATCACTTAACGAAGAAGACAGAAAACAGATTCATTTATGTGTGATTAATGATAAGTCTACTGGGCAACCAATTGATGACAAAATTGGCCTTTGCCCTTGAATAGATAAAAGAAATTTAAAATGATTAAGCTCAAAGTAAAGATATTACAAGAAAATAAAACTAAAAATAATGCCCTTTACTCACTATATCAAATCGAAGATTTTTACCAATCCATTCAACAGAAGCTGTGAATCGTTCTTGGTCACCAAGTAAAGCCAAAGTGTCCAACGAGTCAATCTGTTTTGGATGCATTACATACATCAGGATCTCAGACATGTTCTTATTATAACTGAAAATATGAATTTATCTTACCAAAGTTAGGGCATAACCACCAAGTGAATCTTCTCCCCCGCACGATTGAGGTCTCAATTCATCGAGTGGAAAAGCATGCTCCATATATCCATTAAAAGCATGATAAAACATATCGCGGACCTTTATTTCCATAAAAAAAGAAAATGCATCAACTTCACAAAAACCACAGCATCAGCAGCAATTTTAAAACAACTACCTA
Organism: Gleditsia sinensis; assembly: GCA_037074535.1. NCBI lineage: Eukaryota > Viridiplantae > Streptophyta > Magnoliopsida > Fabales > Fabaceae > Gleditsia > Gleditsia sinensis. The sequence continues at coordinate 19,471,618 of CM073475.1, forward strand.
ACCACATGAAACAGGTTGTAATAGAGAAGATACAGACACAAGACATGGGAAGATCGTATTCAGGGTAATACATTATCAAATCATGCCCAATGGTTTGTTTGACAACAACGATGTGGTAAATATATACCTTCCAAAAACTTAACAAAATCAAGGTCCCAAAGTAATAGTAAAGAGGATTCAAGAAATTTCAGGTACTGAATAATTTGGAAGGCCAAGGAACTCATTTAAATATACTTTTTCATCAAGCTACTTCACAAGGACCTATAGTGTGAGTGTAGGACTAATGTCCTTCCGATAGAGATCACCCACTTACATGTCCTGTCAGTTTTGAAAATCAATCTAATAAATTGTCGAAATTAATAGATATTGCTAAAATGGGTTTCTCAAATCGTAAATTCATTAGATAATACAGTCTGAATCAATGAGCATGTCAATCCAATGTCTGGGCACTGAAAGATCAGCAGAGACTGTAAGCATGATACCAATTATCAACTATCAACGAAAAAACAATTGAACTTCAGGAAACAAAAAGAAAATCACAAGAGGGCCACCTCATCTCGAAGTTCTTTGGCTTCCTCTGGGGTTACGCCATCGGCGAGAATTGTATGTATGGGGCAAAGCGAGGCTAATATAAAGAGTAAGAGGATCTGAATCGAGAGTTTCCCAGCTTCCATGGCTCTCAGTGTCTCTGTTCCCACTCTCTACGACTCAGCAGAGTGGTAATTTTAACACATCATTTTCTTCCTTCTGCTTTGTTGCCGCAGATGAGCTTACCTCCCCCCAGCACCCCCGTTTTTGTTTTTTCTTTTCTTTTTTTTCCTTTACTAAACGGTTTATTTTAGAGGAGACAAAAAAGGTTAAAATATCCAAAGAAAATTAACTTTTCTTTTCTTTTCTTTTTTTGGTAGAAGCGGGGAGTCAAAGACTAGAAATTACAAAATCTAGGGGATGTTCCACCCCTTATGTCATCCACCAACAACAGTCCTATGCATTAGGTGGTCTATCAAAGTAGTGCAGTTCCATGCCCTATGTTGTGGGCTCTTCTTGCCATCCAATCCGTGGCCCTATTACTATTTCTATAAATGTGTGGCCTTATTACCATTTCTATAAATGTGCTTAATTGATACCCTGCAATCCTTATTCAGGAAGCCTCTGACGTATGAAATTAAGCCTACATAAGGGTGCTCCTTGTTGCAACCATTTTTGCAAAGGTCCACAACTACTTCTGAGTCAGAATCTACTTCCACCTTTTTGTAATTCATGTCCCAAGCTAGCCACCCAACTATTCCGTTTCGTAAGACAACTCCACAATTCGCCCAGTTCCTATTTATCACAAATACATCCATGTTGAAATTAGTAAGTTTTGCAGCAACCAACCTAGCTGAAAAATTGTTCTCTCAACCTCGGCTGGATTACTCTTAACAAGAGATTCTTCGCCTGTTCACAGTCCCTCAGGCAATGTACAATGGATTCTCGGTCTTTTCCACAGATTTAACAGATTCCCGAGGCGGCATTCAATCCTTAGTTTTATTTGTTGAGAGGCTCTCCTGCCCAAGTAGCCACATAAAAGTTCTAATTTTCTAATGGTCTTCCCACTGCCATATTCTCTTCGAAAGGGATTGATCATGTCGCTAGCCTTCTGATCTGGTTTCATAAGCTGTCCACAGAAAATAACCTCATCCTTGCTGTATCTTTAAGCTAAAATGTCCTGACCCATTTATTCCTTCGGGCATACGACCTCCTTTGTCATTTTTCATAATCTTTAGTGCCCTACCAGAGTGTATGACATATGTCACTATTGCCTTTTTTTTATATATGTTCCGAGTTGCCACTTATATTGAACCATGTCTTTTGGTTGGCTGTGTCTTAGATATTTCTTCTTGGCAACTCCTTCATTTTGGTTTGCGACATTCCCCATGCTATGAATTGACTCACTATCGTAATAATCATTGAATAGGTGGTGTGTTGTCGCAAGCACTCAAAAGTAATAAAACCTTATCTTCTAAAAATAAATACAATAGCCAAAATAAGGAGTGAATCCACTAAAATACAGTTGTAGTTGAAAATTTTGCTTATACAAATAAAGAATAGGGTTGGAAATTTAAATCATAATTAAAAAGAAACCACTAAAATAGTAAACATGAGATGATCTAGAGTAATGAGAAATCAATATAAAGAATGTTGATTTAAGTCGATATCCACATTAAAAAATTTATTGATAATTGGAATAAACATCAATTTATATATGAATATTTATCTTTAAAAATAAATTTTTATCCTTTCTTAATTTTAGTTAATTAGAATACGAGCAACATAATCAACCCTACTTACTAAACAATCCCCGGACAAACGCAAAGGATTTAATTTAATAACAACAATAAGAATTAGAGATATTGATAAAATTAAACAATACAAATACAAGTGTTTTTATTTAATTTAGTGTTCTTCCTAGGTTTTAACAATCCTTGACGTAGCATATCATTAAACATAGTTGCTTTGTAAATTATAGTGGTCAAACAATTTTGAATTTGATATCTAATTTACCAATATATTGATTTAAGCAATAAATTAGTAGACTTTTAGTAATCAAATGAAGTAATCATAAGAAGAGTAGAAAAACCAAATAATACTCAATTATAAATTGATCAAATAAAAACAAAATCAGATCTCACAATAAGTAATCTTGAAATTTTTATCTTCTTCAACCAACTAGAGAGAATTAACTACACAAGACTATAATAAAAATTTAAAATAAAATAAAGAAGAAAAGAGATGAAGAGATGTGTAAATTCTCTATAGAATTTTGTCCAAGAGATGTTTTTTAAGATGTCTCAACTAAACCTAAGACTCAGTCATTTATAAATAATTTTGCCGCACTCGCATCACAATGCTATGTCATTGTCGTTGCAAATTTAAAGCTACTAGAATTCATCTTTGAAATTCTACATTCCAACATTGTAATGCTAGCCTTCCACCATCGTGACATTAAAATTACTACGTTTAAAGAGTCGTAGTGCCAAGAATTATCACTATGACACTAAAGTTATTGGAATTCTTCACTTTTTCTACAAATCTGGCATCACAATGCTAGCTTTTTGCCATTACGACATTGGCCATTTTGTTTTGGATCTTTGTATATTCAGCTCCTTTTCTTTAGTTTAGCTTCATTTTGCATCTAATACCTCCAATTGCTCCCTAAATCACAATATTAGCTTAATGAGTATATTTATGCATGAATTTAATACGAAAGACTAAGTATTAAGGGAGAAAAACACAACAATTTACATTTATATCAAATTCTCTCATACTTAACATTTGCTCGTCCAAGAGCAAATCTCAATTTCTTCACCATGTCAAGGTTGTAATGCCATTAACAAGGAATATACAAACTATAATATCCCTTAATTTTAAATATATAAGTTTTGCCTTAAATGTTCTTATTTTATCTTAAGTGACTATGCTTTTATCTAAATTGGTTTATATTTTGGTCTAAAAAATGATGTTTTACTTTATATAACTATGTTTTGTTATTAAATGACCATATTTTATTTTTAATATATGTAACATCTCTAAGATTTAGTAATTTTCATTTACGTATGGATTGTTAAAAGAAATAAAGGAGTAGGGATGTAATTGAAAGATTTTAGAGATGAAAATGAAAACTTATTAATATTTTTGGGGTTAAAGTATAATTTCTTAAAAGTTTAGGGGTCAAAATATAAATAATAAAATTTATAAGAACCTCCCTCAAATATTGAATATTTGCAAAATGGTCATTCCATCAATATTATAAAAAAAGGAAAATTTCTGTAAACGAGGTGAATGAATAGTATTTTATCTCTCCTCATTTTTTTCTCTAAATCTGAAGTATTTTCGAGTATCCGATTTCAAAATTAAGGGTACCACTAGATTCAAGATGAAGAGTACTATAATATTGGCCACAAAATTACCACAGATCAAAAGTAAAAAATTTTAAAAAACTATAAACTCTGAAACTCCTAATTAGAGAGTTCAAATTGAAAATCTAACACCGTAGATGGATTTAGAAGATAGATAAACCTAAGGATATAAAAATTTTCAACCATCTAACAACTTTTTGTGTATCATGAACAGTAAATCTAACTGGTATGAATAGTGATTTCAGTAGTAATTCTGACTGTAAATAATATCAATCAATTGACTAGTGTTGACTAAGTTTTTGGAGGTCAAATTTCGTAATTCTGGATTCATTTCCTAGGTTTTTGGACCCTCTTGACTCGATTTTGAGATTTATTTGATCAAATTTAGATTAGAAAAATGTATTTTAGGACTATCTAATTTAAAGCCTTACCTTGTGAGTAGATAATTTTTTCTATGACTTACCCTATATTCTTCTTGAACTTTAAATGTATAATTGGTTATGTTTATAAGTTATATATATATATATATATATATATATATATATATATATATATATATATATATATATATCTGAAATAGATAAAATTTTCTAATTTATTTACAATCTAACATATAGTTCAAGAAGAGTATGGTTTTAAAAATGAATTTTTGAACTCATTGAATATGTGATTTTAAATGTATTTCTCATCATATGGTAAAGGAAATATATTGTGCATATGACATTGATATGTAAAACTATAAAATTGTCTTAGAAAATGGCATGTATATGTGATAACACTGATTGAAAAATTTCTGACAAATGAATTTTATTGAAATTGAAAATTTTGTATTATATTGAAACCTCTGTTTTGAATGATATGACATATATGCAAATATGATTTTTGTGAAGGAATCTTATTGAAAATATTAGCTCTAGTGCACCTTGATACCTCAGCTAGTAGGAATGGTGCTAATCTCGTGTAACAGCCAATGCACGTGATATGATATGTGAAAGAGAGTGGGATGCCTTCTATCTGAGCGAGATGCCTACTATATGATATGTGATTTGCCCTCCCTTACTGTGTGCTTAAAAAAATGTTGATATTAGAGTCACTTTGCGTGTCCTCTTGAATGGTGATATGGCAGATCTTAACTGAGATGTTGAGTTTAGGCAAATCTTACACCACCAAAGTACGGAATGGCTTGAACTTTGATATGGTGGTTCTGATATGGGATCCTCATAATATTTTTATGTGAAATATTTTAATACATAATAATATTTATTTAATGATCATACAATATAGTATATGATTTTGGATATCTGAATATCCTTTGATTTGAGAATATTTGAAATGCAGGTCCTATATGAATGTACTTCTGAATTATATTTTCTGTGAAAAATTTTAAAATATAAGTACATCCATATGCTGACCTAAAAGTTCATAGGAAGTATTATCTACTCATTGAGTTGTCAAACTCACTACATGATATTTTCACATTTTTCATATAAGAATACAGAGTTTAGTCGTTTCCTTTCAGATAGGTGATCAATTAAGCGACATAATCTGTTACGGCCCCAAATGATGGAACACATGACCGGCACGGCATAAGGGTTTCTTCCTAGCCGCAAGCCTAACACATAGCATGTACAAACATTCAGCACACAATTCAGAGTACATAATAAATATAACTGGCCACATATGCCACATCCAATATAAGAAAGTATATATATATATATATATATATATATATATATATATATATATATATATATATATATATATATATATATATATATATATATATATATATATATATATATATATATATATATATATCATGAATCCAACATTCGTGATTCAACTTGGCCTATGGCCTCATAATACAAACATCGTTGTAAAACATAAAACCGTTTTTCAAACAACACATAAAAATACGCAAGAAGCGAGGATCTTGCCTGTAAATTCATGAAGGTACACTAGACATAAACTAAACTAGATAAACAGTACAAAAGAGCCTTGTCCAAACTGAGCCTCACCAACGCTATATTCAGTCTCTTACGAAGCTGTAGCTGGATCAAAGTCTCTTTGACTATATGTGGGGAGGAAACAGAAGAGGGGTGAGATCACATCTCAGTGAATGGGTAAATCACACTATAACATAAACATGGCAAACCAAGCACGAGTGTTTCGCAATGAGTTTAATAATTGAAATCAAAGTGTAAAGATAATAATAGAAACATTAAGTATTTAACCATAATTTATTGAAAGAAAAGCTAAACAGTTCAAATGTATGTTTAAAAGATAAAACAGGATTTAAATCAGTAACCGTAAAGCAAATCAATTATGCATGGTAAGTAATAATATGAGTTTGTTTAGAAATATTTAATCTTTAAGAAAAATGCACTAGTCTATTGGAGTTCTTTCCTAAAAGATCTATTATCTTTCCCAAGCACATAGCAAGGGTGTGGCAATCACTGTAGGCGTAGACATAAGTCCACCCTAAATTCCCCCAAGCACATAGCAAGGGTATGACAATCAATAAGCCCATCACAATATCCTAGGCCGAAGCCTCCGCATGACCATGGTGCACCAGGGCTATCACTACCTGCGGCTAGCTAACAGTGATCTGAAAGGGTTACTCCAATGGAAAACATTTGAAAATATGTTATTCAAAGAGTTTAAAGTAAAACATTTCAATAACATTATAATAAAGCTATAATTCTCCATCTAACTCTTTTCATGCATAAAACTCCGTTTTAAAATATGTCTCATCCATAGATTCCCATGGAGACCTTTATCATCATAAACTTTCCCTTTAAACATATCATTCGTAGACGTCGCATAAATGTTCGCATGCATCAAATCATTTCATGGCTAACTTAGTTCATTTCTATGACTAAGTTCGCATTTCTATAAATTTAGCTCAATGGAGAATTATCAGTCTAGATGCTTGCCCTGCATACCTAGGGTTTAACTAGGATTGAAATTTATAATTTATAATATGGTTGGAACATATTGGTTTTCAAAGCGGTAAAACAATTTAGCATACATTTCAACTAGTTAAAAGTCATACGAGAGAGTTATAAACCGAATTCGTAAAATATGCGCTATAGGATGAAAAACTCACTCACCAGTAAGGGCTCCAGATTGGACAGCCCTAAAATTCTTGTTTCTGGTCTGAATTCAGTAAAACAAACTCCAAAATCGAGTCCGAAAGGTCCAAAAACTTGAAAAATGACTTCGGGAGTTTAGTCACTATTTACCGCCGGAAAACACTATTCATTACCACTATTCATAGCCAGAAAACACTATTCTCCGTCATAAAAATTTTACCAAATCAACAAAACGAATTCATATCCTAATGTTTATCTAATTTCTGAATCCATCTACGGAGTCAGATTTTTAATTAGAAGTCTCTAAGTAAGGTTTTTCAGAACTTACATTTTACCGAGATTTTCTACTTCAGATCTACGGCGATTCAACGGTTGATTTGAAAAATTGATCGGTCAAAACTGAAGTACTCTTCGTCCTGAATCCAATAACACTTTCAGTTTTGAAATCAGAAGACAATCGGTACTCCAAATCGAAAGAAAGTGTTAGATGTTACTATGCACTCACTATGCATTCTCTCGTTTTCTTCTGCCTCCTTCCACCCAGTTTCCTCTTCTTCCGTTTATATGTTTTTTTTAATAATAATAATAATTAATAAATAATTAATAATAGGATTTCCTTTATATAAATTCATATAAATTCCGTTTTGCATTTAAAAATATCTCAAAATTTTCTAAAAATTTACATTCTCAATTACCTTTAGTTAAACTCTTAAATCATAATTTTTCTTGATAAAATCTCAATAAAACAAATTATAAAATAAATATCTTTATACATAATAAAAGAAAGAATATTTCTAAAAATATGATAAAAATTCATTAGAGGCCAGTATAATTATTCGAAACAACACAATAATTATTTCATTTAAAAGTCTACTTTTAGAAAAACATAATTGTTTTTTAAAAAATAAAAATATATTCATTTCAAAATAAAAAATTATGCGCCAAAAAGTAAATTCTCATATTTCCTTTAATAAAAAAATTTTGTTAGATTTTACGGTTATCACATAATCTCTGAGTGAGCCTACTTTATTTTTAAGACTCGTAGATTTTGATTTATATTGTACTTGTACTCTAGAGTATGCTCTAAACGCCACATGCAGAATCATTATTTCTGTTGTTACTCTAATATTTATAAACTAAATCTATATAATGTGTATACATGGGAATAACTATATGTAAATGTTTTCAATGATAAAGGAGTGTATTTACATGTTATGGCAAATATATGTTTGTAAAGCATGTGTTTCATGTGCCCTTAAATTGGAGGCGTGACAAGTTGGTATCAGAGCAATAGGTTTTATTGTGGCTATCAGAGCAAAATATTTTGTAGTAGGACTTTGTGTATGGATATATGACTACGGATATATTTATACTCACGATGCTGCTGTGAAATTCTATAGGGTGTCATCCTTTTTTTCCTTCTGAATCTTATCCTTAAATATGCATCATGTATAAGTATCGATGTGTATGTCCTAAATGGTGTTTCTTGAGTATAAACTACCAGTTCAGCTTTTCAACTTGTTTTGATTAACAATGATAAAGAGAACCCTCTTAGGTACAAAGAAAAAGAATTAGCTAAAAATAAGAAGATTCTATTTGAACACAAAGGTAATGGCTTGTTTGGATGTCAAGAAGGTTTGAATTGATTGTTTGATTTGCTTATGTGAAACAATATGACGAATGACTAATACAATATTGATAGTGGGTTATGATATGATCGAGGTTGTTAACTTCAAGATAACTGTTTGTAATAAAGTGAGTGTTTTAGAAATAAATGTAAATATCTTTTTGGATGTATGAGTTGAAATTTGCACATATAATTGGAATTTATAAGCTGTGGGGTGGATTGAATTTGAGAGTAGAGAATCTATAAAGATAATACTTTCAATGATAGATTTTGTTAATATAAAATATTCGAAGACAGTTTGATTTTTAATAATATGTTGTACAAGTATTATGGGAAAGGAAGGTTTGACCATGGAAATTTAAAATTTGAGGTGTGTAAAATGGGTAATTCATGTGAAGAACTCTTGGATAGACATAAGCTTTTCATAATTGATTGTTAAGATATTACATAAGCATGTTAAAGAATAAAGTCAAAATGGGTTGACTTTGTTTAAGTATTCTGATGTGCGTTTCAGCTGATACAGTATGAAGATATCATCAATAGCATAAAATGTTAGTAAAAGAGTTGCAAATAGTGAACAATCAGTGGAAGCATGTACCCAATAATTTAATTTCAACTTTAGCAGCCCATAAGTTATTACAAAAAAAAAGTGCCAAGGATATTTGGAAGTGGTGAGAGATGTTGATATAAAGTATACCAATGTAGATTAGGTTCCAGTAGTTAAGAAATTTCCTGATATATTGCCAAAAGAATTGCCTAGATTACTCCTGAAACGAGAAATAAAATTTGATATTGATTTACTTCCTAGAACTCAACTAGTATATATATTCATATATAGAATTATATCGACTGAACTTAAAGAACTAAAAAAAATTTGGTTATAAGACTTGTTAGATAAGAGATTTATACACCCTAGTACTTTTCTTGAGGTACTCTAGTCTTATTTATGAAAAATAAATATGGATCACTGCGGTTATGCATAGATTATATATAATTGAATGAAGTGACAATGAGTAATAAATATCCATTATTTCGTATAGATGATTTGTTTGACCAACTATAGTGTACTCAATATTTTTTAAAAAAAATTGATTTGAGATTTAGGTATCATTAATTGAGAATAAGGGAAAAGGATATCTCGAAAATTGCTTTTAAGACTCGGTATGAACATTGTGAGTTCTTAGTAATGTCATTTAGTTTGAAAAATGCCCCAGCTGCATTTATGAACTTAATGAATAGAGTACTTAAGTCGTTCTTGGACCAATTTATTATTGTATTTATTGATGATATACTATTATATTCCAAGTTCAAAGGATCATAAGCAGCATTTGTGGGTAGTTTTACAAACTCAAAGGGAACATAAGCTATATGCTAAGTTTCAAAATTTGAATTCTGATTTAGTAGTGTTACTTTCTTAGGGTATGTGGTTACTAAATATGGTATTTAAGTTGATCTTAAAATGGTAGAAGCAGTGTAGCAATGGCTACACCTTACCACAATTATAGATATCCGTAGTTTTCTTGGTTTGACAAGTTATTACCGTAGGTCCGTTAAAGATTTTTCAAAAAAATGCTACTTCTTTGATGAGATTGACAAGGAAGAAAATAAAGTTTGACTGGTCAAATGAATGTGAGAAATTTTTTCAAAAATTTAAAGAATGTTTGACTATAGTGCCAGTATTGTCTATTCTCTCAGGTACTAGAGGATACACAATATACTGTGATGTATTGAGAATTGTATTAGAATGTATGTTGATGCAACATGGTCGAGTCCATCTAGACAGCTTAAACCACATGAGCAAAATTATCTTACTCATAATTTAAAAATGACAACAGTGATTTTTACTCTCGAAATTTGGAGACATTATCTGTATGGTGATACATGTTAAATCTACACAGATAATAAAAGTCTCAAATATATTTTCTAACAAAATATCTTAACTTAATATAAAGACGATGGATGTAATTATTTAAAGATTATGACTGTACAATACTATATCGTCCAGGTAAGACCAATGTAGTAGTGGCTGATGCATTAAGTAGAAAGTCAATGAGTAGTTTGGCTCATATCACAGTGTTAAGGAGGTCGTTGATTAAAGAAATGTATAAGTTAGAAAGTTATGGAGTAGTATTGGAAGTAAAGGAACCTAGGATACTATTATCCCATATATAGTTTTAATCACTTTGGTTGAGTAGGTGAAAAAGGCACAAGAAGATGATGCCTATTTATGCAAAAAAAATTGAAGAGGTAAAGAATGACAGTGATGTTAAATTTACTATAGACTCTGAAGGAATTCTGTGATTGGGCAAGTGGTTGTGTGTGCCTAATAAAAAAGAACTCAAGAAAGAGGTTCTAGGAGAAGCCCATCAATCTGCGTATACCATTCATTTTGGATCAACGAAAATATATTAAGATTTAAGAAATTTATTGGTAGAATGGTATGAAAAAAGATATAGCTGATTATGTTTTTCAGTGTTTAACATGTCAACAAGTAAAGGCGGAACATTAAAGGCCTGCAGAGTTACATCAACAAATGGAAATACCTGAATAGAAATAAGAAAGAATAACTATAGATTTTGTTACAGGGTTATCGCAGACACCAAAAGAGTTTGATTCAATATGAGTGATTATTGATAGGTTGACTAAATTAACACATTTTCTACCAATAAAAATCACATATAATGTAGTTCAGTATATAAATTTGTATTTGAATAAGATGGTGAGACTTCATGGGATACTGATATCGATTATTTTTTATCAAGGACCACAATTCACAGCTTGTTTTTGGAAAGTCTTCCAAGAAGTTTTGGGCACGAAGTTAAACCTCAGTACTGCTTTTCATCTTCAAACAGATGGACAGTCTGAGTAAACTATCTAAATATTAGAAGACATGCTTCGAGCATGTGTGCTTAATTTTTCAACGTAGTTGGAAAATATCTTTGCCCCTAGCTGAATTTACTTATAACAATAGCTACCAAGTCAGTATACAAATAATACCATTTGAGGTTTTACATGAAACTTCATTGGTTCCCTAATAGGTGAGTGAATAAATCACACAAATTATGGCATGGAAAAAAGAATTATAATTTGTCTCTAAATTCATAAATTGTATAATATGGTTATGTAATGTAAGTTTATGACTATTTTCGTATGTCGAAATTGTGACTTGGGTGATATTTGAGATTTGGATAGTATTTCACTAAAATATATGAATGTGTGAGAAGTGAATTGACATGGATAGGTAGCAGATATATTAGGAATAGTAAAAGTAAGATATGTTAGAATTGGTTAAGGATTGGCTAATGATGGAAAAGTGTCATAAGAAGAAAATTTGAGCATCTTGGGTTTACGTGAAGATAGGTAAGACAAAATTAAGAAATTTGTAATTTCAATTTGTAAAAAGTGATTAATAGAGAAAATCTTGGAGGAAGTTGGATATTAAATTAGTCATAATTTAAAATAGTAAGTTTAGACACCGAGCTGTATAAAGATTTTTAGGTGAAAAGAATAGACAGATGATGGCCTTATGGTGCTTTGAGAAATATAATAAAATGAATTAGTGGTATTGAAGTTTTTGAGAAATAAAATATAGGAAGTAGGATTCAAATTAATCTTTGAACTCTTAATTTGGAAATATGATAAATATTTTGAGAATTATGTCCGAAAATAATGCAAAGTGATTAAAATATTGGTGTTAAGAGTTTATACCATGTTAAATTGAGTCTAATATGTAGGATGTGAATTATGTTGAGATTGAAAATTCATGTGTGAATAATTGTTGAGAAAAGTCTTCTTAGAATGAACAGGCTAGTTAAATGGAATTGATAGGAACTAGAATAATATGCTTTTAGAAATAAAAGTAAGAAAGGCCTGAGATTCATGAGATTCATGGGAGGATGTTGACACGTGAGAATTAAAAATGATTTGATAGAAGTTTAGAATAAGAAAAGTTAGTTACCAATATGGATGTGTATATGTTCTTTTATATGTATGGTTCCTAATTATATAGACGTATGGATATAAATATGCGAATTTAAGGATAGTTCAAATATTAGTGAAGATGATATACAAGAGAGATCTCCCTAATAGTTTGAGTAGTAAAGTTAATAACTGTAATTTATATCTTAATTTTATTTCTTATTTGTGATAAGATGGTTTGAAATTCGGAGACCGAATTTCTTAAGGGAAAAGAATGTAACATCCCTAAAATTTAGTAATTTTCATTTATGTATGGATTATTAAAAGAAATAAAAGAGTAGGGATGTAATTGAAATGTTTTAGGGATGAAAAATAAAAAATTATTAATATTTTTGGGGTCAAAGTATAATTTTTTAAAAGTTTAGGGGTCAAAATATAAATAATAAAATTTTCAAGGACATCCCTCAAATATTGAATATTTATAAAATGGTCCCTCCATCAATATTAAAAAAGAAAAAGAAAAAAGAAATATGTAAACGAGGTGAATGAATAGTATTTTCTCTTTTCTCATTTTTTTAAGGTTCAGAGTACTTTTGAGTATTCAATCTCAAAACTAAAGGTACCACTGGATTTAAGACGAAGAGTACTACGATATTGGCTGAATAATTTTTTAAATCGGCTGCAGAATTGCCACAGATTGGAAGTAGAAAATCCTAAAAAAAGGTAAACTCTGAAACTCTTATTTAGTGACTTCAAATTGAAATTCTAATATTATAGATAGATTCAGAAAATAGATAAAATTCAGGATATGAAATTTTTCAGTAATTTGACAACTTTTTGTGCGTCGTGAACAGTAAATTCAACATAGTATAAATAATGATTATGTCGGTGAATAGTAATTCTAACCATAAATAGTACCAACCAGTTGACCAGTGTTAATTAAACTCCCAGAGGCCAAATTTCACAATTCTGAAGTCATTTTCTAGGTTTTTGAACCATCTAAACTCGATTTTGAGGTATATTTGATCAAATTTGAATTGAAAAAGTATATTTTAGGGCTGTCCAACCTGAAACCTTACCTTGTGAGTAAATAATTCTTTTTATGACTTACCCTATGCTTTTCTTAAATTTTAAATGTATAATTGGTTTTATTTATAAGTTATTTATACTTTTATATGTCTTTAAAATAGATTAAATTATGTGATTTATTTACAATCTGGCATATAGTTCAAGAAAAGTATGATTTTGAAAATAGATTTTTGCACTCATTGAATATGTGATTTTAAATGTATTTCTCATTATATGGTAAAAGAAATATATTGTGCACATGACATTGATATGTAAAGCTATAAGATTGTCTTGAAAAAAAAGCATGTATATATGATAACCTTTATTGAAAAATTTCTGACAGAGGAATTTTATTGAGACTGAAAATTTTGTATTATACTGAAATCTCTGTTTTAAATGATATGACATATGTGAAAATATGATTTTTGTGAAGGAATCCTATTGAAAATATTGTTTGCTAATAACAGGTGATGTTAGTTCTGGTGCACCTTGATACTTAAGCTAGCAGGGGTGGTGCTAACATCGTGTGACGACTAATACACGAGATATGATATGTGAAGGAGAGCGAGATGCCTCCTATCTAGGCGAAATGCCTATTATATGATATGTGATTTGCCCTCTCTTGCTATGTGCTTGAAAAATTGCTCATATTAGAGTCACTTTACTTGTCTTCTTAAATGGTGGTAGGGAAAATCTTAGCTGAGATGCTGAATTTAGACAAATCTTACACCACCAAAGTATGGAAGGGCTTGAACTCTGATATGGTGGTTTTGATATGGGATCCTCCTAATGTTTTCATGTGAAATATTTTGATGCATAATAATATTTATTTAATGATCATACAGTACAGTATATGGTTTTGGATATCTGAATATCTTTTTATCTGAAAATATTTGAAATGCAGGTCACATATAAATGTACTTCTGAATTATATTTTTTATGTGACAAATTTTAAAATATGAGTACATTCATATGTTGACCTAAGAGGTCATAGGAGGTATTATCTGTTTACTAAATTGTCAAACTCACTACATGATATTTCCACATTTTTCAGATAATAATACAGAGTTTAGTTGTTTCCCTTCAGATAGGTGATCAGTTAAATGACATAATATCTGAGTGAGCCTACTTTATTTCTAAGGCTTGTAGATTTTGATTTATATTGTACTTGTACTCTAAAGTATGCTTTAAACGCCATAGACAGAATCATTACTTCTATTGTTACTCTGATATTTATAAACTAAATCTGTATAATGTGTATACATGATAATACCTATATATAAATGTTTTCAATGATAAATGAGTGTATTATACATGTTATGGCAAATATATATTTATAAAACATGTGTTTCACGTGCCCTTAAATTGAGAGCGTGACAATATATACACCTTATTTTATTATGTGGGTTATTTTAAAAGTATAAACAAAATATCTGAAGATTTTTGAAGATTTCAACTTAAAAATGGATCAATAAGGTCACTGTTGTGATGGTGATGCAAGTTGGGCATTGTTATAATGGAATTATTCCAAAAGCATTAAGTGTTATTATTACGACGCTACTAGGGCATTGTCGTGATGACAAAACTAGGGCATACGAGATTTGGTTTCTAGAATGCTCAGGGTTGCAATAGCAGTTTAGCAAGGTCACGATGCCAAGCACAATAACGAAAATGCTCTCCTATTTATTAAACTTTCACTTGCAGCTCTTTTTCCCCATGTCTACCTTTCTCTCTAAAAATTTCTTCCACATTTTCTCTAATATTCTTATCATTCTAGACCTCTATTTGAAATGTCAAAGATATCGTTGGACTTGTAACGACAAAAACTATGTTTTAGACCAATTGGATTTTTCAGAGATGCCGAAAATCTTGCCAAAAAAATTCAAAAAGGAAGTCATAATTTAGTAAGCTTCAAATAAGCATGTTTAGGCATCTTAAAATGAAATTTTAACACTATAGATAGTCTTAAGAGTAGTTAAAATATTAGCATTTAGAGTTTCACAGCCATATGATATATTTTTATGCTATATAAACAATGTTTTGGGCTATTGTTAGTAGTGATTTAGCAGAGTGAATAGTAACTAATGTTAGGATGTTGTCTTCTACGTTTTTAGATGCCCTAAGTTGGATTTTGAAGTTCATTATGTTCATTTTGGCTTCAAAAGTTGCTATAAACTTTACTCAATCTTGGACCTATAGCCTTGTGATCAGATATCATATGCTATAACATTTTAAATTTCAATTCAATCCCTAATTTATGTTTTATATGCTTTATAATTATTTTTGGTGGATTAGAGTTTCCATATAGCTAATATTTAGTTTCAATATGTATTTTGATACCAAATATTTATTACTTCTATTATAGTGCCATTACATACAAGACATCATCTTTGAGGGTTTCTTTAAGTCTGAAATGAGTTATAAATTGTGATGTGTTGCTTGTGTTGGGTTATGTCAAAGATATTCGTTTGTGAAATTTCTAAAATATGCCATAATTGGATGTTTATATTTTCTGATATGAGTTGATAAGTTTTAAAATATGATCTTCTTAGCATATATATATACACTAAAAAAATATGGTTTGAACGAAATATGCTAATAAGTTTGGCACCTAGAATGGCCAATATGATATGGTTTCTAATAATTTTGTCATGGTCTTGGATATAAGATTGGAAGTTCAAAAATGATAGTTTCTTCTGATTTTGTTATCTACAATAATGTTGATTTATACTAATTATAAGGAGGAGTCTTGTTGAAAACATCGTTAATTAGCACAAATAAATACTAGTTTTAGTGCATCTTAAAATCTTAACTGACAGAATTGTTGTTAGCTGTCGGCCAACACACAAGATTTGTTAAAGAAGTGATAAAATGTCTCTTATAATTATTAAATAGAAATGATTGATTGTGATTACTCCATTTTGCTAAGTGCTTGACACTTAATTTTAATTTTGATATGGAATTCTCCCAATCGATTTCTATCCAAAAATAAATTGTTTTGTTTTGTTTTATTTTATTTTCTACATTATTTACTTTATTTTCATAGTAAATAAGATGCTTAATATTCTTTGTCAAGAACATGGGTATAGAAATTTGTTTAAATATGCTAAAAATTTACGATTGTTAAAAGTTAGGTTTTTTTTTTTTGGTTATTTAAGATTCTATTTTGAGTTATAGATTTGTATAATATGAAAATATTGATTTTGTTTTTCTTATTGTATATGGTATACTCAAAGTAATTGGGCTATGTGAAAAAGTGATATAATAGATTGAAGTCTAATGGTGTGTGTTTGTTAGATTGGAGTTACCAGTTCTTATAAAATTATTTCCTTAAGGATTTATTGTGTTTTTCTGTCATGATCACCAATCTACTCTAGACAAGAATGCTTTACATATTTAAAACTTAAATGACTGAATAATCTAACAAATAACGGAGAAATGGATTTGATAACCCTCCTAGGAGACTTGCCAATTTCGATTATAGAAAATAAACAAATAAATTTCTACCAATCTTGAAACTTAGATTTTACTTCAGGTTTTCAATAGTTGGACATTGTTGTCACATGTTTTCCTTTATTGAAATTTCTCTCCATTGCTTAAAATTCTGGATATAAATCATTGTTTTATGATAAATCGTTTTGAAATAGTGTGTATTCTATTTTGACTTATTTTATTGTATCTTACTTTAATATATACAATCTTGTTTTAAGTTTTCTCATGTTAATAAAACTCAGTAAGTCTGTTAAATTTTAAATCTTATATTTTATTTAAAAACCCAATACGTTTTCTTTATTTTTATTGTTGAAGGTTTTATCTAGCATTATTATAAATTGTCATAAACTTTTATTATAAAACTTGAAAGGGTTGTTTATTGCCAAAATTTTAATGTTTGTTTTTAGTACAATTCCTTTCTTGTTTTATAATCTTGCTAGGAATTTTTTTTTGTTTCTATTGAGTGGATATTACCAAGTTTATCATTCCTGTTGTAACTATTTTATCTTGCATTTATAAATATATGAGTTTGTCAAATTCGCTTTCTTTATGTCTATTATACTATAGTTTTTTATTTTGGTTCTTAAGTGAATATTGTTATGACTTGAAGTAATCGATTTCTAAAATACCGTAAGAACTACAGTGTTTTGAATTTATAAAAGTTTTGACATAATGTATGTTTGATTGTTTTCTTTTGGGCTTAATAATAACGTTTTCTAAATTACCAGTTAATATAATAATATTGACTGCGATTTCTTCTTAAAGCTATTATATTTCCATTAAACTGTGTCTTTTGTTAACTATTTAAGATTATTTAATATATATTTTTAAACCATTAATGGAAATGAGAACTGTTTTGAAATGGAAAAAATGATGTGTCATTCAAATGATTTTACTATGAAAGAAACCTTTGTAAAGCGTGAAGTAGCTAAATTCTCTGATAAAACTCTGTTTTCTAACATAATCACTTTCCTCCCAATATTTATATATTTCTTAAGGATTGTTTTATTCTTGGAGTCATATACTTATCAGACTTGGCATAAATTAAGAATTATTGTCAATGGTTTTTTGAAAAGTTGGTTACGAATATTAATATTTGATTTGAATCCGTTCATATGATTAGGCTAATCTTGGCAAGCCAAAGTCGTTCATTTAGGCTTAATTTATTGTTTATTCATATATGTATTTATAATTTAGAATTGCTTTATTACTACAAGTAAAATCTTTGTTACCATTTGATATATGTTTTACGATAGAAGATTTTATATATTACCAAAATGTTTTCAAATATAGTTAAATAAGAGATTTAATAATTAATATGTTTTTTGTCTAATGTTATAAGCTTCGTAATAAGTTCATGAAGGACCTGAATTTTTTGCGATGGTAAAAAACACAGCACTGCATGCTGTGGTTTAAATGCACCACATTGGATCAAAAATTCACAAGTCCAGCACAGCTCATTGAGCCAAGCGACTGATACAATCTACTAGTCGTCTGTTGTCATTCGTCAGTCGACTGGTAAGTTTACCAATCGACTGACAATTAAAAATTAAAATTCAGAGGCTAACAGGGACTGAACCAATTGACTGATCAAGTGCCTTCTAATCTTTGTCAGGAGTTAGAATCAATCGACTGGTATAATTGCCAATCGATCAATGAGCTCTTGGGATGGATTCTAAAGACTAGTAGAGGTATTGAAAGTCAATTGGTATATCCCTGCTACAGTTTTGAATTTTGTATCCTCAACAGTCTACTGAAATAATAACCAGTCGACTGGTGAATTAATGGCCAATCTAGACTTGCGAATTTTTTATTCAATGCGATACGTTTAAGCCACAGCACGCGGTGCTGTATTTTTTACCACCGTAGAGGATTCAGGTAAAAGCATCCTTTGAAGGCCACACAAGTAGGTGGCAATGGCATGCCCCAGATACTACCACGCCATACGTGAGAATGGATGTGACTTTGAGGACCAAAATGGTAACATCAGAAAAATTAAGGGAATTTTTGGGAACCAAAAAAACATATCAAGGACCAAAGTGATATTTTAAATAAATACAAAGGATGAAAATGACAATTTGGCCTTTATTTTTTTATTTTTCTTTGAAACACACTTATCATGAAAGACAATGTTAGTATTTGGACAAAATTAATTACATATTCAAAAGATGCAAAGATATTCATGTTAAAAAAAAAAGAACTTAATTTTTTAAATCAAGCTTATATTTATTTATTTTTCAAACATGTCATGATATTTTAGTCAGTATTATTAAATAAACTTATTCTCATTATTATTTTTTCAATAATAAACTCCTTTTTATATTTTAATTTTATAAGTTGAAAACATTATTAGATGAACTTGTACATGGGCTAGCGTCGAGAAAAAAAAATTTACATATAAAAATTATTTTATTAATCTTAATATTAAAAGTATAAATATATAAAATTAAATAAATTATGGTATAAGTTTTTTATTTACTAAATAATAAATAATTAAGTTTTAAAATAAAAATAAAATTTAGGTAATTTTTATGTTACAAATTTTATGTATTGAATAATTGTGTTTTACTTAAATAACTAATTATTTATTTGTCTAATTTCAGGTTTATATCTACAAGTTGTAGAACCCTACGAAACGGAATAATATTAAAACTTTTGAGATTATAGTTAATTATAAATATAATTATTAAATTAATTAGAATAAATATGAATAAAAAAAATAAAATAAGTCATTATAATAAATAAAAAATAACTAAAAAAAGTTAAAATTAATTACTAAAATACATAAATAAATATAAATAAAAATTAAATAAATTATAATCCAAACTAAATCATAAACATTTATGATGGTGTAAAGAAGAAAACAAATATAAAACATATAAAGGCAGTTTACATTCACTGATTAGTGTAAAGAAGAAGAAACAAAAAATGAATATTTTAATGGTTAAAATAATATTCTTATTACTTTAATTATGAAAGTTCAAACTTTAAAATCAACACTTAAAAGAATTTATTTTTTTAAACATATTATAAAAGGTGCACCTTTAAAATATCTTAAAAGGAGACTAGTTTCTGTTATTGTATAACAAGAAAAAATATTTAAAATAAAAAAAAATTAATTTTTTGTGATAATTAAAACATACAAATATTAATGCTTTATGAGATAATAATGAAAAAAATAAGAGTACCAACTTGATGCGTTTTCCCCCTTCATCACCAACTTCTAAGAACAAAAAGTGTATTTAGCACCAACTTATAATAATGGCTTTGCAATAAAATGCCTTTTCCTGCATAAAATGACATGTAATGGTTGTTGAAATTTACAATGAAACAATTTTAAGATTTCGACGTCATTAGTTCAAATTCGCTCACACCAAAACTCAGAATTTTAAAGATTGATAAAATCTTCATATTAAATTTGAATAATTTAATAATTAGGGTGTATAAAATTTGATTCAATTCAATTAAATTAAATCAATAAAAAAAATTCAACAAAAAATAAATTTTATCATTTCAATTTAGATATGTAAAAACGAACCAAATCAAATTAATTAAAAACAAATTTTTTTTTTTATTTTAATTTTTTGGGTTTATTTCTTTTTTGTCCTATTTTTTTTAGCTCATTCTTTTGTTTTAGTTTAAAAATATTAAAATATAATAAATAATAAATTTAATATTTTTAAAATAATTCAATTGATCAATCCGATTTGATTGAAATTAAATTTTATCTTAATTGACAACTGAATTGAATTGATCAATTTTTTAATTAAAAAAAATTAAATTAAACTCATTAAAATCAATTTTTTTAATTTTTTAATAATTTAATTTAATTTGATTGATCGGAATTAATTTAAGTCAATTTTGTACACCCCTACTAATAGCTCAATGAGTCAATATTTCTCCCAATATCACTAAACATGCATCCGATTAAGAGTGTCCACAGTTTGATTTAATTCAATTTTAAAAATTTAATTAAATCCAACCAATCATATAAATATAGATAAAAAAATAAATCTATTTAATTTAGTAAAATTTTGAAAAATCAAACTAAACTTAGTTAAATAAAAACGATTCGGTTCTTCACTTTTTCTTTTTCTTTTTGTTATAAATGCTCTTGCCATTGAGTTACAGTACCCGGCCATTTTGCAGCATACAAAAAAAATTCACGCATTTGAATTGAATGGCTGAGATTAAATTATTTTGAAAAGCAACCATCACATTCAATCCACAACAAGTACTCTTGGCCATCTACAAAAAAAAAAAAAATGTGTTAGAACCCAAGCAGTGAAGTGGAACTTTAAATTAATATTTATTTTAATATTATATTTATTACTTTGCCTAAAGAAGCATAGAGCTTTCACCAATCAATCAGTCTATACAAATCTCTGTCCATATTCCTGAAAATGAGGCGCTATGCGAAGAATCAAAGAGCGACAGACTACAGGAGTGCAGGGGCGTCAGGAGGAGGTGAGTCTATGATTCTAAACTGGACCAAAAAAATAAAATTATATTTGATAAATTTTTATTATTAAAAAAATAACAATCAATTTGATCTAATTTCATTAAAAAAAAAAATTTCAACAATCAAACTACATCAGTCGATTCACTTTGAAAAACCAAAATCAAACTAAACCGTTTACAATCAATTTTTTAATAATTCAATTTGGTTCAATCGATTTTATAAAACCTTACATCCAGTGGTGGAGGCAGGACCTTAAGAGAAATATTGCCTCAGTTCAGATTGTTCTGGTGTGTGTGCTATTACTTCTAAAAGAAAGTGTAAAGTGCTATCCAGGATAAACAAATCAACATTTAATTTAATTTACAGCGAGTCACAGGGGAAACTACCAAGAAACCAACCAAATGTGAATCTATTGTAACAAATTTTCAATCTAACCTAACAAAATACTACATATATGATCATGAGAATAACCAGTAAAACAGAATTTCAGCTCTTCCATATGGCAAAACATAACCAACCCGGGCAAGACATAAATGTTTAGAATCTCGCGTGCGTGGATGAAGGTAAATCCAATTGGTCATGGCAATGCTCAGTTTAATCATCATGCCTGCAACAGGTAAATATATGAAGCATTGCAATTTCAGAGAGAGAAAGAGTAGAAAGTAAATATTGTGTGCAATTGTGAAAATGTGACCAACTCACGCGTTTAATCAAAAGACATTCAATCATTTACTCACTGGTGGCATTCAGATTTGTTTATCCAGCATACCTATCTATTACATGTCTCTTATTAAGATTCCAGCAAGCTAATCAAATTGAGAGGATTATGAGAAATTTTCTTTGGTCAGGCTCAGGAGTCGATCACGGAGATTTAGTTAGTTGGGAGGTTTGTTGCAAACTTAAGAATGAAGGTGGCTTGGGTCTTGGTAATTTGTTGTCCAAAACCATTGCCTTGTCAACTAAGTTGTTATAGCAATGTCCTTCGGAGGTAACTGCATTATGACATAACGTAATTCAAAGTTATAGCTTACATCCCAATCTGAATGCTTGGGATGCCCACACACAGGTGAATGTGACTCATGCGAGTCCTTGTGAAAATTTATTTCCCAAGGATACTTTTCTTTTATGCCACTAGTGTCTTTAAAATTGAGTAATCGCTCAAAAATAAGATTTTGGAAAGATACTTCATGGGACATATTTCGTTTTTGAAGCTTATCCTCATCTTTGGTGTTCTGTACACGGTTTATTTAAGGTAATTACTATTTAGGATATGCAAAGAGATTAGACAACTCTTTTACACTAATTAGAACTATAGGGCTTTCGTTTCTTTCCCTGTAATGGGTTTTTTTATGTGTCTTTGTGGTTTGAGGATATCTTATCCTCCAACATTTTGTATTATCATTTCTTTCTAATTCTAATACAATTTCTTTTATAAAAAAAAAAAAATTGTATCCACTGGTGGCATATACATAACATATTAACAACTAACAAGTATTAAAGTTGAGCAAAGCTGTTAGTTTTATCCCATATCCCTCATCATCTTCCTCTTTCATTTCAAGGTTATTTATTAGAGTATTTTTTGTTATAAAACATACTTACAAGAGTGTTCCACATTAGAACTAGAGCCCATTAGCTTCCCTATTGGCTTCAACACTCTTAATCTCAAGTAAAATCTTGTTCAATTCCCTGTCAGTCTCTCCTGTTCACACCCAAGATGTCTCTTTCAAGAAAGCCAAGAAGAAAATATTGTTTTTTTAATAGATCACTGCATTACACTTCCTTTTACAGCTTTTTCTTGAGGACTTTGACAATTCAACACGCATTAACAGCAATTAATGAAGGAAAACTATAAAAGATGGTCTTATGTGATGCAAGGAAGCACATGCCTACACCCACAATTTTTTATAAACCACTTGGCGACCTCTTTTAATTGAGTGATTTGCCAGCTTAGTTAGTCAAGTGCACCCATGAAGATCCTTTTTAGTGTACACGCTGGAAGTTGAGAACACTTCAAAAACTGCAGCAAAGGGCAATTGACTTTAACCAAAACCACATCTGGGTACATTGCAAAGGTTTTTTCATTATTTGTTGTTGAACTGTGAAATCCAGTCCATGTCCTACTAGCAATATCCCGACTTGTCATGAGAGAAACTCTCATAGAATTTTTTTTTTTCTGTTTTCTTATTCGTGTAAATCACTAGTTTAAGTAGAAATAAAAAGAGAAACAAGAATCCATCTCGGCGGCTCAGCCTACTCTTTTCAACCACATATACTAACAATAATTCATCTCATAGCCCCACTCAAACACGATGCTAAAATTTTTTGCTCCAATATAATGTTAGAAGTGAAACATGGTAATTAGTATACCATTCGTTAAGTGTCTAAAAAAATAAGTGCCGGTGCAACAATGCATAGTAATTTAATAATGCATGGCACATTCATGCTATGGTCGAACATGCATACATGCTTATAATTCCATATAGAAATCTTAACTTTTTGAAAAAAATAGGTTTTTAATGGAAGAGAAGAGAGAAAAAAAAGGGAGAATAAGGTAACTCCAAGTACAGCTCACAGAAAGAAGGGGGAAAAAAAAAGAATAAGAGGTAAAAGATCAGGTCAAACTATTCAATCCCTTTGCTGGATGTTAAAGGAACTCCTCTAAGAAAGCCATGAGCTTTAACCAAAAATAAAACCTATCCTATATAATGCAGTGAAAAGTGATGGAGGGAAAAACAAGCCTATCCCATAAAAAGCAGATACAAATATTAATTAGCATGCATTGATAAGTCATGAGGCAAAGCAAAAAGCCAAGCAGTGACTTTCTGTTATTTCAAAGCACAGAATAGCTTTTGGCTGCAAGAGCATATCCAGACACACACATATAAAGGGAGTATCCAGTGATGTCCATAGGCCTACCAACCGCAGGGGACAGTTCAGCCATCCCGAAAATAAAGGGCCTGACTGCCTAAGTCAATGTAGTGAAGAAGTGATGAAGCTCTGCCCTTTCTCCTTTTTCCTGGTGTTAGTGTTTAATGTCTTCTTTACAGAAAACATTTTTTCAGAGGATATCATAGCTCTTGCTCGTGTATTCTACATTTCTATGATTTTTAAAGGTCTTTCTTTATCTCTTGAGATGTTGTGGGAAAGGATTGGTTTCATAACTTATGACCTTGAGGTAGGGCTGGCTTTTTATTTGTGTGGATTTTGGTTTTGTATTCCTCTTTTTGGTAGTTTCTATAGGAGGACATCTTACACTCCTCTGGTTTTTGTAATTTTCTCCCAAATCTTTTTCTATAAAAAAATTGACTGAAAACAATAATAAGTCAAGGTGTGAGAAAAGAAACTAAATTAAAGTGTATGAGAAGGCTATCAAACTCTAGCACAAGAAGTAGAATGAAATGTCACCAGCCACCAGGCAAGAGTGTAGAAAAGGCAAAGGCGAAGAATGGAAAAATCAACAAATTTTAAAATAATCAACAGTTTTTCTTAACTGAATTAGAGGTCCTAAGATTTTCCTAAGCCACAAATGGATCTTAAAGAGCATAAATCCTGACAAGTAGCCAAGGAAATTTAAAATACTTGATAAGAAAAAGAATAATTTCTAACCTGCTTCTTTTTTTTCTTATGCCTTCTCTTCCTCCTAGGTTTGTGAGCATCAGAGTTGGAGCTTAGACTACTACCATGACCAGTTCCTGATTTTGAAGGTCCCCTTGCTTTGAAGTCAGAGCTACTTCTGCTATTTGACGTGTTACTAGAAGAGGAAATCTCATATCTCCGTATCGACGAATTTTGGCCAGAAGAAGATCCACACCTAGTTTGAGCAGAAAGCAAGCTTGACAACTTCTTGTTTGACGAGCGAGGAGGAGGCATTAAAACTCTAGCAGAAATCTGCCTCTATAGAAATGAGTAAAGATAATTAAGAAAAAAAATAAAGTAATTGATGACAATCTATCAATGATAATTCCTAAAACAATACAAGTAGTACTCTTGCAGCATACCTGATTTTTTTCATCACTGGACATGCCAGACACAGCTTTGCCAGAAGCAGAAGCACTAGAAGCCTGCTCTCTGCAAGAAAAGGAAGTTTTAGGTTGCAGATTTGATTTCTTCTAGATAAAGCAGTTTATAGGTTTAAAACATCTAAAAAATTAATGTAATTGTATAACAAGATTGCCACTGGATCTCTCTCTATCATACCAACGGACGGATGTTGAAGTCTTACTAAAAATAATACTCCTTCCATTTCAGTATTAACAAACATCATAAGCAGAAGTTAATTCAATTACTATTCTTATCCACGTTAATTTCTTTAACTTACAGGAGAGCATAGAACAATTGCCAATAATATATGTGTGTGTATCTATATAGACTGCCTAAGTTTTAATCTCTCCTCACTTTGTACTTTTATCCGTCCATTCATCATCAGCTTCTGCTTCATCACTAGAACTTCCACCAAGAAAAAAATCATCTTCACTCAGATCCAGAAGGCCATCATCCTCGCTGCCTGTCTCTGTTAAAGTAGAAAAAAGAAATAAGTCGTACATAAATCCTATAGTGATACTGATGACACATATTATTAAATATAAGGCATATTCATAAATTCAATGAAAAACTTATTCTGGAACAGGCATGTCTATGTGTTTAAACTTCTTCGTTATTTTTTGGATAAAACATGTGGTGGGTCCAATTAATTTTGAATAAGGTTTATACATCTGAAACCAAACACTATAAACAAGACTAACCAATTCAATTTTTGTTAACATTTTCAACTTCTTTTTCTGCATTGTATTTGCAAATAGTTCTCTCTCTTCTTCAAGAATTTTAAAATACCAGAATATTAATCTTTCCACATAGAAAATAAGTGTGACTTTGACGTTATGGAGTAAAACAATAATAATAATAATGATGATGATGATGATGAAACCTTCTAAGTCCTTCCCACTTGCAGCAGCTGCAATTAATCTGTCTTCAATCTGCTTCCGCAATCTATTTCTAGTATCAACTATCTCTGAATCATCACCTCCAGTAAATAAAGGAACATATTTTTCAGTCTTGGGAAAGTACTGCAGTTTGAATGATAAGATTTCGTTAGTTATTGCAGTCAAGTATAATACAAGGGAGGATAGACAAAATAAAGTCAGTACTTAATCCCCATTAAGCATCAAACATAAATAACCACTTTACCAGGGAAGCTGACTCTGGGAAGACCCACAAGGTTAAATTGAATTAATCCAAGAGAGATTGGAAAGTACAGAAAAAAAAATTGATAACAACGCCCAAGAAACACATTCTATATTTTGTAAATCTCATAGAGATTAGAGAACACATTGATATTGATACCAAGTAAGAGATAGCTTTGAAGCCATAACTACATTCAGATCTTGATCTAGAAAAAATTAAAATAGTTTTCAATTGACATATTGCATCACATAAATCCCCATATACAACCTCGTATTATTTAAATGTCAGTTAAACAGATCAAATAATGTTCTAAGATTATGAATGAAGAACAAAAATTACTATAGAGTAAATTCACATTCTGGACAACAAAACTCATCAGTTTCTCTACTCATCATCCCCATTATTTACACCCATTATCCCTGCTATTGTCTCTCCTGCCTCACTATACTACCTGTTAAAGATAAAAATTTTAAAAAACTAGTATCTCAAATTAATTATTTATTCAACTCTTCTTGCACTTGCATTGTGTGTGCCCCCTTCCTAGAAGTACACAAAGAAGCGAAAACAAGCGCTCAAGCAGTACTGTCCAACCCCTGGTATATTATAATCAACAATAAGAGATACATATTGAAATTAAAATCTACCACGCACCATAACATATTGAAGATCTTCTTTAAGCCTGGAATGTTGCTTGGCTATCTCAGCACCTTGCGCCTGTGCAGATGAAGTACGCTGCAGTTTCTCTAGACGTCTAATTCTTCTTTCTATTTTCCTCCTCTCTAAACAAGGAAAAACTACTTCAGTAGAAGTGGAAACATCATTGCACCCAGCACAAATCGTGCTAAGTAAATAATTGCCAAGGAATGTGTCAAAGAAGAAAATTTACCAAAGAACTTTATCTTTCTGTCACGCAAGAATATTTTGCGTTCAGCAGCAAGACGAGTATGAATCTCCTGCTGCTTTTTCAAGCCTTCTAACTTCTGTTCTTGCGCCTCTCTCACCTCAGGTGGCAAACTCTTCAGAATCACAAACAATGTAGTTAGGAGCTCGGAAGAAGCGGTCAGTGAGGAAAATTATGGAATTAAAGCTAGTATTCAAGAAACAATTTAAATACACCTAAATTTTAAAATATATATTTACCCATTCAAAACCCAAAAAAAAAACCCAAATTGTAGATTTACAATTCCCAGTTTCAAAATGAACCACATAATCGATTTCAACTTATCCTCCACTAAAGAAACAAAACTTTCCCTAGGAACAAGCATAAAACGGAAAATTTCAAACCCTAAAATCTTTACTCGTAAGAGAGAAGAGAAAAGGACTGCACCAATAAAAACGCCTAATTCAACGAAAGCCCGAATTTCTAATAAACTATGGAAACCTTTCGGAGCATTCGCTCGATGGATCGAATCTGGTTTTTGAGAGAAACGGCCTTGGGTTTTTTGGCCATGCCCAAGCCCTTGGATCGACGATTGGCAGGCTTGACCCGGCGTTTGCTGTAACCACCATGAGCCATGTTCCTTCTTCAAATGAAGAGCAACAGAGGAATATTCGAATTTCGCAAGCTTGGCGAGAAAGAACAGAAGCAAAAGAGTTTGCGTTCGAGCCGATGATAAGGAGCTTCCCCTGCAAGTCGATACTGGTTATTCCAACCCTCCTCGGAGCATCGCAATTATTCGTATTTCATGCGGCTGATTTTAGGTTTTCTCTTTTGTTTTTTTTTTTTTTTTCTCCTTTTTATTCCTCTGCTCGCGCGCGCCTAATGAGTCTGAGTTGGAATTAAAATGAACAATTAAGAAGGAGAAGAGAATTGGGGTAGACAGGGGATTTTAAAAAAATATGAATATTTATTGATAAACAGTATTTATTTCTGTTTAGGTTATTAATGATTTTTTATTTTAAGTTTACGATATTATAAAAAAAATGAATTTAATAAATAAATAAAAATAATTATTTTATTACCATATAAATATTGATAGTAAAAAAATTTATTTTAAAATTCAAAAAATTAGTAAAATTTTTATTTATTTTTTAGTTTAAAATTATAGGCATTTATTTTTATTAAAATTAATATTTTTGCCATAAAGATTTGAGATTTTTATTACTATTACAAGTGTTATTAAACTTTATTTTTAATAAAATTTTATCATTTTATCAAAAGAAAAACTGTTTAATATCTTGATATTGAAAATTATTTTTTATTAATTTAATATCTCACAAATTTATTTTAGTTTTATCTTTTAAAACTACTTCATCTTTAAAAATGTTTTTCTGTTAATATTCATATTTTAAATCGTTCTCTTCGTCCGCCTCACTCACCCCTTTTCAGCTCTTTCGCCTCTGACTCTCCCTGTTCCTCTTCTCCCCTCCACCATCGATTTTTCTTTTTCCACCCCACACTCTTCGGACTCTAAATCTCTCTCGGACTTCTCTTATTTTTTAAATATTTAATATTTAATTTATTAATAGATAATTTTTTATTTATAATAATATCTAAATTATAATATATAATAAAAATAATTTTAAAAAATATTATTCTTATTATATATCATAATTTAAATAAAAAAATTATTCATAAATAATAAATTAAATTATTTAAAAAAAACAAAATGTGAAAATTATTGCAGCTTCCCGTACTGCAACGTGGTAAGTTCTCTTACTGCCACATGGCTAATTTCGATATTGCATGTGGTAATTCTCCAGAGTGCCATGCGGCTATTTCCCAAGACTAAAAAATACATGAATTACTGGCACATCAATCATTTCCTAATGCATATTCATTGACAATATATCCAAACATAATATTTATTAAAATAAATTATCATCCAATGTTATTAAATTAGTTAAATATTAACACACTAAATTTTTTTAATATTTATTAATATATATTAATATTCAAAATTTAATTTTATTAAGTATAAACATACATTGCCGTTATCAAATCATAAAATGTCAATGAGTATAAAATATCATTTTTTATAAGAATTAATATTATTAATAAATGCATTATTAATCTTGATTCTAAGTAGATGATTTAAAAATAAATTGAATAAGAATAAAAAAATAAAATAAAAGGAAACTACAATTTAAATAAAATAAAAGTAATTTAAGTCCAGTCAATTGATTGATATTTTAAAGATTTTCATTTTTTTATAATTAATTCACTTTAAATTTATCTATCTCTTTAACTTATAATTTATAATTTTTACCGTCATTTAAAATATTTTAAATTATTTCCTAACACTTCCTAAAGTCTAATAAGAATACTTTTAAAAGTTAAACCACTATACTCCATGTAAATTAAAACAATTAAATATTCTTTAAATACTATGTATTTCAATTAAAGATTGTAACTAAGCAAAATATGTATATATCATATGTAATTTATAATTAACTACAAAATAAATTAGTTTCATTATAACTAATAAATCATCTAATTGGTAATCAAATAATTAGAAGTATCAAGAACAGTATATAAAATTTAATTAAAAAAAATATTGATTAAATTAAATAAACAACTCAAATGTTCATAATTCACTACTAAAAACGTGAGATATAGCAACGGAGACTTAACAACGATCAAAAAAATCATTGCTAAGCCTCGATATAATGACAATTTTCTAATCGTGGTTATACCATAAGATATAACGACATTTTTGATAGAACCGTCGTAAATTAACAACGGTTAGAAGTTAACCGTCGTAATTTTATTAATATGTGTGTTATAACGATAGTTTTAAATGAATCGTCGTTATATTATGATAGTTCTAAATGACCTATCCTTATATTACAACGGTTTACTAAAACTGTCGTTAAACCGGACCAATTCTCTATGAACAATCCATTTTTTGTCGTGATATAACAATAGTCACTTAAAACCGTCGTTATTCGATAACGTGTTTAGATAAACTGTCGTTAAATCTGACGATAATTAAACTGTTTATAGGGAGTAGGATCCAGTTTGATGACAGTTTTTGTAAATCGTCGTTATACCATGCACCATTTGAACGACAATTTATTTGAAATTGTCATTAAATTTAATTTTATAAACAATTTTTTTTGTAATCGTCGTTAGAACTGACTTTAACAATGATTTTCACAATTGTCATTAAGTCATGAAGTTCTTTATAAATTCGTAGTTTCTCCTTTCATTTTCATTCTGCAATTGAAAAAGCTTTTGTGTCTTTGCGAAGAACACTTGTTAATTTATTCGTAGTTGCAGTTCGAAAATATTTACTCGTCTTTAAGGTATGCATTACAATATTTTCATTATTATCAATTATTTTTCGTTATATGTTGCAAGTTGGAATAAATTTATTGAAATAATTATTTTTTAATTTTTGTGAAGATCCTTTAGTCATTTATGGACATTTGTGATGTTTAGTTTTTTATTCTCACTTAAGGTATGTATTTTAATTATTTTGATGTTGTGAAAAAAAAATTCTTTATATATTTGTATGTTTGACTTAATTCATGACTTTAAACTAAAATAGTTTATTAGAAATTATATGTTTTATTTTTAGTAAATTGTTTCATTATATTATGTAGGTTAAATATTTTTTATTTATTTAATCAAATTAAGAATCATAATTATTTAATATTTACAATTGTTATAATAATAGAGTGATTATTGGTTATTATTTAGGAAGAATGAAATAATTATTAAGTTAAATATATTATGTTAATAATTACAATGTCGAACTGATTAAATTAATTAGGGAGTAAAAAATAAAATTAAGTTGCATAAATAGTAAATTTTTTAATTGTTATAAAAACATATTAACATAATATATATATATATATATATATATATATATATATATATATATATATATATATATTAGGAATAATAGTATTAAAAATAAATATTATACATAAATTATTAATAGAAAAATTGGTTAAAAACAATTATTTAGAGTGAAATTTATACATTTTCATTTATTATTTAGAAATAATAACATAATTAATAAATTAAATATATTATTTTCATAATTATAAAATTGAATTGATTAAATTAATTAGGGAGTAAAAAATAAAGTCAAGTTACATAAAAAGAAAATTTTAACAATTGTTATAAAAAAATAGAAGCATAATAATATAGATTTACTGAATAATAATAGTGTTATAAATAATTTAGATATAATAAGTTTAGTTATTATATTATTAAACATAATTAAATATTAGACTTAAATTGTTAATAGAGGAATCGAAGCAATGGACACTATGAAATAATATTATATGAGCAAATTTAATATATTTTAATATTTTTGATATAATGTATATGACAAACGAGTAAGAAATTTTGTAGAATAAAAAAAATTGTCAATGACGATAACTTGTTGCACTAAATAAAAAAAATTGTAATTGAATTATTTTTACTTAGTTTAATTAAACATAATTAGTTAAATTTAAATATGCAAATTAAATAGGAGTGTTAACTTGTTAAATTAATTAAGAATGAAAAATAAGTTTGTTAGTAAATTAAAATTCACGAAATATTTTTTTGTTATATATTACTTAACCCTCGGAGAAGGGTTAGAACAGGAAGTAATATATTTAACAATGCATTAATTAGCGAATTATTATTTATTTATTTTAATTTTATAATGATTTCAGACATGGATAAGTCTTAGTTCCATAAATCTCGACACACCCGAGAGTATTTGAAAGGTCTAAAAAGTTTTTTAGATTTTGTAAATATTAACTCGGGTGTCGAAGGTAAAATAATTTGTCCATACCCAAAGTACAAATTTAAAAAATGACAAGTTACAGAGGTTGTACACTAACACTTGATCGTCAAGCATTTCCCACAAGGATACGATTTCTAGAGTATGCACAGGGAAATGTCAGCAGACAATCCTGCTATATGACATCAAATAATACCACAAGATGTTGCGGAACCTTCCATCGTTCGAAATGACCTTGGACAGAACATAATTCGTTATGTATTCAGAATTCATTGTAAACATGAAAGTGTTGATTTTGTGGACATGCCAATTCCACCGTCAGATGAAAAGATAGACAAAGGCACAGAAGATTTTTTTGAATTATCAAAGGATGGCCAACAACAACTATACAAAGAGTGCGAGAAATGCTCTTAATTATCATTTGTGGTGAATTTGTACCACATTAAGTATTTGTGCGGTATATCCGACAAGGCTATGTCAATGATACTAGAATTATTGGTTGACGTCTTTCTATATGCAAAAATTTCAACTTTATTTATGAGGCTAAAAAAATCATTAATAAGTTAGGGCTGAATTACAAAGAAATACATGCATGTAAGAACGATTGTATATTATATTAGGGGGAGGACGAAAATAGAGATGCTTGTAACAAGTGCAGTGCACCAAGGTGAAAACTGAAAAAGAAAGGAGAGAGACGAAAGAAAGTGGCTAATAAAATCCTCAGATACTTTCGACTCAAGCTACGACTGCATAAACTGTTTATGTCTTCTAAGACTACCGAATATATGATATGGCATTCCATAGATAGAAATAGTGATGACATGATAAGGCATCCGAGGGACTCTAAGACATGGAAGAGATTTGACCTTTTGAATTCTCAATTTGTATCAAATCTGAGGAATGTGCATTTAGGTCTTGCCACTTAAGTTCAAGCTACATCATATGGCCAGTCGTATTGATCCCTTACAATCTTCCTTCTTGAATGTGCATGAAGCAGAGTTCTTTTATTCTATCAATGATAATTTCAGGTAGAAATGCACCAGAAAATGATATAGATGTATTTCTGTAACTGTTAATTGAAGAGTTAAAGAAGTTATGGTTTGACAATTTGCAGACTTACGATTCATTCAGCAGTGACATGTTCAACATGCATGCTAATCTTCTATGGACAATCATTAATTTTTCTGACCTTAGATGTTTATCAAGTTGGAATACTCATACTAGATTGGCCTGTCTATACTATAATTTTGAACCAACTCCTGTGTGCCTACCTTATAGTCGAAAGTGGTGTTTTATAGGACACTGTCACTTTTAAAACTCGGATTATAAATTTAGGATGGCTTGAACAGGTTTGATGAGACAAATGAAAGAAAAAATCCCCCTCTGCAACTGAATGGTGTAGACATCTTAAGATAAGTTAATGATATTAATGTTGTGTTAGGAAAGAATGGGGAACATGGAGATCAAGAACAGAGGACCCGTGGTCACGGAGGGGTTAAAATTGGAACTCGGTAATGGCGTAAAAAAAGCATATTTTTTGAATTTCTATATTGGGTGAACAATTTATTGAGTCATAATCTTGATCTTATGCATATAAAAAAAATGTTTGTGACAATATTCTGTATACTTTGCTAAATGACACTGACTGTTCAAAAGACCACATCAATGCACGAA
Organism: Gleditsia sinensis; assembly: GCA_037074535.1. NCBI lineage: Eukaryota > Viridiplantae > Streptophyta > Magnoliopsida > Fabales > Fabaceae > Gleditsia > Gleditsia sinensis. Next base: position 19,505,721 of record CM073475.1, read on the forward strand.
GAGACTTACAGGAGTTAGGTGTGAGGTCAGAGCTGTGGCCAGATGAAAATGGTAAATATCCGCCTGCCTTATTTACGTTGACAAATACAGGTAAAGATATTTTTCTCATAATATTGAAAAACATATATGTGCTTAACGAATGCTCCAGCAATATCTCCATATGCATTGATTTAAGACAGTGTAAGATTGAGGGGTTGAAAAGTCATGATTGTTATATTCTTATTGAACAACTATTACCCTTAGCCATAAGGAAGGTACTTTCTAAGCAAGTGTCCGCAATTTTTGTTGAGTTCTATTCATTCTTCTAACATGTTTGTTTTAGAGTTTTAAATGTCAGAAAATTTGACCAACTTCAGAATCGTATTGTTATGACGTTGTGTCATATGGAGATGTTATTCCTGTAATATTCCATAATTTTTATTTTTTAAATAATAATTTTTTGCTATAAACAAATATATCTTTATTTGTTTAAAAATGATTATATTTTGCTAAAAGTAAGTATACTTTTAATTAAAATAATTATAGTTTTGCTTAAAATAATTATATTGGCCTCTAATAAATTTTTATTTTATTTTTTAAAATATTCTTTCTTTTATTATACATAAAGATATTTATTTTTTGATTTTTTTTTATTAAAATTTTATCAAGAAAAGTCATGATTTGATATTGCAACTAAAGTTTTGCAATAATATAAATTTTTAGAAATTTTTGAGATATTTTAGGATGAAAAATAGTATTTATATGAATATATATGAAATAAAATAAAAATAATCTTAAATATTTAATTATTAAATAAATAAATAAAAAAGAGGGGAGGGGGAGATAGAAACTAAAGCGTACTGTGAAATTTCAATATGATGAATAGTATAAATAGTACCTCCATATTTTTTCTCTAGATCTGAATTGTCTATAGGCTTTTGATCTCAAAACTAAGGGTACCATTGGATTTAGGACGGAGAGTACTACGATTTTGACTGAATAATTTTTCAAATCAACCGTAAAATCGCTACAAATCGGAAGTAAAAAATTTTAGAAAAAGGTAAACTCTGAAACTTTTACTTAGAGATCTTAAATTGAAAATCTGACACCGTAGATGAATTCAGGAGCTAAATAAATTTTAAGATATGAAATTTTTTAACTATCTGACAACTTTTTGTTCTTGGTAAATAATATTTTTCGGCGGTAAATAGTATTTTCCGGCATTGAATAGTGATTTTCGTCGATGTAAACAGTGACCAAATTATCGAAGTCATTTCCTTATTTTTTGGACTCTCCTGACACGTTTTTGAAATTTGTTTAGTCAAATGTGGATTGAAAAAGTGCATTTTGGGGTTGTCTAATATGGAGCCCTTACTTTGTGAGTAGATAATTCTTTCTATGACTTGCCCTATACTCTTCTTTATCTTTAAACATGTATTTGATTATGTTTATAAGTTATTTACACTTTTATATCTTTTTGAAATGCATTAACATTATTTGAATTACTTACAATTTGGAATATAGTTCAATAAGAGTATAGTTTTAAAAATAGATTTTTGAACTCATGGTGTATCTTATTTCATATGTATTTCTCATTAAATGATAAAGTGAATATTTATGTATGTGACATTATTTATAAATCTATATGATTGCCTCAAGAAATGGTATGTACATGTGATAAACCCTAAATGAAAAATTTATGACAGATGAAATTGTACTGAGACTGAAAGTTTGTATTATATTAAGAATTTTATACTGGATTATATGGCATATGTGCATATGATATTTTCTGTAGAGGAATCATATTGGAAACACTGTCTACTAACAGTAGGTGATGTTAGCCTTGATGCACCTTAATAACCCAACTAGTAGGGGGTGGTGCTAATCTCGTGTGTCGGCCAACACATGGGATATGATATGTGAAGGAGAGCGAGATGCCTCCTATATGGGCGAGATGCCAATTGTATGAGATGTGATTCACCTTCCCTTGCTATGTGCTTGGGAAATACCCATATTAGAGTCCCTTCACGTGTCCTCTTGAATGGTGGTAGGGTAAACCTCAGCGGGATGTTGAGTAAGTAAATCCTACACCAATAAAGTACGAAAGGGCCTGAACTCTGATATGGTGATTCTGATATGGGATCCTCCTAATATTTTCATGTGAAAGGTTTTGATGCATTACAACATTTGAATAATGATCATATCGTATTGCATATGATTTTGAATATCTGAATATGATATGAACTGAGAATATTTGAAATGCGGGTCCCATATGAATGTGCTTCTGAATTGTATTTTCTGTGACAAATTTTAAAATATAAGTACATCCATATGTTGACCTAAGAGGTCATAGGAGGTATTATCTACTTACTGAGTTATCAAACTCACTACACGATATTTATATATTTTTCAGATAAGGATATAGAGTTTGGTCCTTTCTCTTCAGATAGTTGACCCGCTAAACGACATGATCTCTAGGTGAGCCTACTTTATTTTCAAAGTTCATAGATTTTGATTTATATTGTACTTGTACTCTAGAGTATGCTCTATATGCCACAGGCAGGATCTCTGCTTTTATTGTTACTCTGATGTTTATGAATTTTATCTGTATATGGTATATGTATGGGAGAACCTATATGTATTAGTTTCCATGATAAATGATTGGAATATTCATGTTTATGAAAAATATATGTTCATGGTATACGTGTTTCACGTGCCCTAAGATTAGGGGCGTGTCAATTCCTACCTTCCTTCTTCACAGTCATGGTACATTTAACACTTCACTTGGTATAAGAAGTCAAGTTAGGCAGATCAGTTCAGTATCATTGAATATACCTCATTGAAAGGTAAAAAACAAAAAACATCCATATCAATTTTATTTTCTTCCTTTTGTTTTTGTTTCTCAATTTTCATTCGGTTAACGTATATTGTACAGATACTTGAATAAGTTTAAGTTATTTATCTGGAATAAAGTAAGGCCAAAAGGCTCAATAGGCGAGTCATGTGTTGCAGAAAAAGTTTTAATATTTTGTTCAAGGTACTTGGAGGGTATAGATACAGTATTCAATTGTCCTTTCTGGGTCGATGATCGACCTGATGTGGGGACATTCGGTAGGGGTACGTTGTTTTCACAAGTAGGAAGACCAATTGGTGGGTTTGAATATTTTACACTTTCTCCTCATCAAAAATTGTAAGTCCATTGTCATGTCTTAACAGACTGTCGGGAAGTTTATACTTACCTTCAGTGAGAACACTAAAACTTAGTGTTGCATTAATATTTACCTAGCTGATATATAGCATTAAATTTATCTATCGTCCTGCTATACAGGGAATTTAGAAAATACGTAAGATATAGCTTACGAAGCAAAACTTGATCATCTTCTGAAATAGATAAAAAAGTTCATATGGAGTTTGTCTCTTAGCTCACTTGTCGTGTAAGTATACAATTAATGGTTAATTTGTATTTGCAGTCTATCATGAACACAATTCATGGCTCCATCTTTTTTTTTCATATGGCAAATGATGGCAGTGAGTCTTTGACAACTGATCTAAAATTTCTGGCAATTGGACCTCTGGATAGAGCACGTCAATACAATGCATACCATGTAAATGGATTCAAATTTCGAACATTAGAGCAATACTAAGGGTTGACAACCTAAATTAATGGAGTTTACGGTCTTTTCGGGATGAAGAGTTATGCAAGTAGTAGTGATAGTAACATGCAATTCGGTGGAGTATCATATTATGAAAAATTATTAGATATTATAGAATTGAATTATCATAGTCACTTACTTTACAGTCACTTTATTTAAGTCTATATGAGCCAATACAACAACATCGAGGGGTATTACTACGGATGACTTCGGGGTGACATATGTTGATTTCTTACTGTTGATTCATATGGGTGAAGATGACGACGACGAGTCATACATCTAAACATCCGAAGCGAATCAAGTATACTATATAGAAGATGCGCTTGACAACAAATGGAGTATAGTCATACATTTGAAACCTCGTGACTTATACGAGATAGGTGAGGACGATGATAATATTTTATATGAGAGTGATCTGTTGCACATTCAAAATTTAGAAAGATTATTTTCAGAAGAAGAAGTGAATTTATGTTTGTTACGGTATTAATTTGATACTATTATTTCATAAATATATTTTGGCTTTACTTATGAACAATTTATAATTGTTACGTATTTTGACAAATGTTCTTATTATTTTTACTTATGATTCTTTAGTTTTTTTGTAATTTGTCTTGAGAACTAATGTTACTAATTTTATGTTGACAGGAATTGTGAGGATGAGGAGGGCTAGATCAATGTTTACGGGTAGGGCAGGTGCGTCCAGTTCATATATGCCTATTGCCCGCCCGACGATTAGTGAGGGAGGACAGCCCAACGAGGAGGATACTGTGTAGTTAGCTAACGTCCCGTCCACGATACCTCCTCCTAACTCTTAGGGGCCAGAGTTAGAGGCTGCCGAAGTCAAAGGTTGTCCCATCCACATTCCCTCCTTCTGATGCCCAGGCATTTGAGGACGATTTTGATATCGACATAGAGATCGACGACCTATTCACCAATGCGAAGGTGGAGCGTCAGTCCGCTTAGCAGGAGTGTAGGTGCAGGAGAAGTTGAACAGTTGACGTCATAGGTAAATATCAAATAATTTTTGTATTTATAATAATTAACACCGAAATATTGAGCTAATAAATTCATTTTATCTTCTGACAGATTGTAACATCCCTAATTTCGTTTCTTTTATTGATAAAAGTACAAAAATATTTAATTAAGGAAATAAAATTTATTAGACAATATTTTAGATATCTAAGGAAATATAATCCTTAGATATTCTTCACCTTATGTATATGCATAGAAAATATTTCTAACATTAAGAACAAATAAAGAGGAAAAAACCTAATAGGAAAGAAATTAGAAATAACATACTAAAGAGATGCAAAATTCTTGGATAAGGAAGATAAATTTTTAGAAACAAGTAAAGGTCTTAAAATTTCAAGAACATTGGATTAGGGTAATTTTTCCTAATTCAAGAACTAGAATTACTAAGTTTAAAATCTTTACCCATACATTGAGCTTTTACCTATGGACACTTCATATAGAGTTTTCCACTTCACATAAATTTCTAGCAAGCCCATTGAATAACCTAAATAAGAAATAAAACATAGACTTGGACTAAGATATAGTAATTGGACCAATAGCCCAAAAATTATGAAAATGTGACCAAGCCCTCCAAGAAAGGTAGAATTTTATCCAAAGCAAAGAAAATGGGTACGAATAAGGCCATAATGGGTAGGAATAAGCCCAAATCCAAGAGGAAAAATAAAATAAAATAAATTAGGTGATGATATAATAATGTAATAATAATAAAGATTAGGTTACATGGCATTAAGACAAAAATTTAACAAGTTGTGTGATTCTACATTCATAATTTTGGCAAGTGCTATGATAATACAAGGCTTTAGGACAAAAACATCTATATCCTACACTCATAATTCTAGCAAGTGGTATGATAATACATGGCATTAGGACAAAACATTCATATCCCACACAAATAATATCAACCAAATAATGGAGATTCAAGGGCTAAAAATTTGCCACCTAAAAAGAAAAAAACTTATCATACTTGTTTAAGACAAAAGAAAATGGAAATGAATCCCTAAATCAAAGGGACCTTGTCCTTTATCTTAAGAACATATCATCATAATTTTTAAAATACAAATCTCCTTTTCCTATGCATATCTTGACTAAGGAAGAGGAAGACAAGAATATAAGTTGTTTGTTTTCCAAAAATTCAACAAAGTGTATCTTAATTGTGATAAGGTAGACCCATGATCATGAAAGGTGAATTATTTGGTGGTCTATATAAGAAAACTCACCCTTACAACATTTTAATTTCGTCCAAGTGAGGAAGAGAGAGAAATAGAAGCAAGGTAGAGTGAGGAAAGGAGAGAAAGAGAGGAGAAGAAAGGAAGGAAGAAGAAGGAGAAGTTTAGAAGGCTAAGTACTCAAGGTAAGTTACCTTAATCTCCACTTGAGTCTATTTTTTTTCTTCTTCATCCTTGAGGTTCAAAAAATTCACCCTCCTTCTCTTACCTAAGCTACTAGAAAAGTTAAAGGAAGGAAGGAATCTTGCTACTTCTTTCAAGAGGAAACAAGAAAAAAACCAATTCACTAAGTAAGTTAGGGAGATTCTTAAGTAAGTTTAATAATATTTCTTTTTGAAGAAAACTTTTGAAACTTATAATATTTATATGAGATTTTGATCTTAGAACTGTGATGATTGGTCATGGATGTTGCTATGTCATGTTACATATTGATCTTGCATGTGATGTATGTTTGAATACTTAGGCCGGTATAGAAAGTTCTGCATAGGTATGGCTATGGGTGGCAAAATTTTAAGTTTCTGTATTTTAATTTCTGAAAATTATCTATACAGAATTAAAATAAATGGTTAACATAATAATTGTAGATATATGTGTCACAGATTTGTAGCCACTGGAATCATTCAATTTGGAGTCCATATGATGTAGATATGATCCGCTTAGGTAGCAAATGTCAGAAAATGGTTCATCAGGGAAGAATATGTTAGAATAGTTTCGGTATTTTAATTTCTGAAAATTATCTGTATGGAATTAAAATAAATTGTTAACATACGAAATGTAGATATGTGTGTCACAGATTTTTAGCCACTGGAATCATTCAATTTGAAGTCCATATGTGGTAGATATGGTCCGATTAGTAAGCAAATGTTAGAAAATGGTTTATTAGGGAAGAATATGTTAGGATAGTTTTGGTGTTTTAATTTTTGGGAATTATCTGTAGGGAATTAAAATAAATGGTTAACATAATAATTAAAGATATATGTGTCACGGATTTGTAGCCACTGGAATCATTCAATTTGGAGTCCATATGAGGAAGATATGAGCTTATTAGTAGTCAAAGGTCAGAAAATGGTTCATCAGGGAAGAATATGTTAGGACAGCTTTTGTATTTTAATTTCTGAGAATTATCTGTATGGAATTAAAATAAATAGTTAACATAAAAATTATAGCTATGTGTGTCATGGATTTTAAGCCACTGGAATCACTCAAATTGGAGTCCATATGAGGTAGATATGGTCCAATTAGTAGGTAGAGGTCAGAACCTATCCAAGAAGAAATAACCTATACATTTAGGGAGTAATATCATCTTGATTTCTTAATATTTCGCTACAATGTTCAACATAATAGTTTTAGATAATAGTTTTATCTTGAAATTGACACTAAGATCACCTACATCAGAGTTAAATTGAGAGATTTATACTCTGATTAGTAAGAGAATGTTAGATAGGATGAAAACCTGCATCAAGAAAATAAAGAAATAAAATTAGTATTTAAAAAAGAAGATGAATCTTAATAAATGACTTGTATAGCCATAGCCATTGCCATTGTATGAACTTCTTACCATCTTAAGTGTGAAATTTTGACATGAAAATATTTTATAAAGTGATATTTGAAATGGTTATATTCATGGCATGATTACCAATGATTTTTGGTAATAATTATATTTTGATGAACATACTTGTTATTGAAAGCATATTTTTGGCTATCATTCTGAAAAGAAAAGACATGAGCACGGTCACATGGCAATCTGTGTGGTGCACTAGTAGGGGACGCCCTACCAACGGTTATGATCATGTTAATGAGAAAAGAAAGAGAAAGTGGGCCATGCGGACGGAGTGAGAAAAGCCCGTACCGGAGAGTAGAAAATACTCACCCTGACCGGGGTAACTTGATATGAGAATAAATTGATAGTCATCATATGATATTCTGAAAATAGTTAATCATGTCATACATATCATTACTGTATGATTCTTATGTGCATAGATATAATGCATTCATGTGACCAAAGATATTTTCTGTAGTTTATACAGCTGAACATGACATGATGAACTATATTGATGGTAAATTATGATTTATTGTTGAACCTAATGGGATTTAATTCTCACTATATTCCATATCATGTTCAGAAAAATAATATGCAGATTTTCTCTATGACACTTATTATTACCGTACGTCGGATCGATGTGCCCTACCTTGGGCAACTACCAACTATATTATATGTATCTGTCGTAGATGTGACTGAGATTTCGGTGGATGTGCCACCCGCACCAGTGTCCCCGGAAGTAGTCGACATAGATGACTAGAGCTACTATGTATCTTTGTACAAATGTTTGTAAAATAATGGTGTGTAGTTTGTAAAATAATGGTGTGTATGGAAACTAAGTATTGTGTTATAAGTATTGTATCACTGTTAATAACAATTATTGTAATAACCGTAAAATTTAACAAAAATTCCAATTAAAGGAAATTTAGAATAAAAGAGAGAATTTTGACAATAGAGATAAGAACCAGTGAAAATATGTATATTTATTACATGGATTAAAGAATTACAAAAGAAATATGAGAATTTATATTTTGGCGCGCTATTAGCAAAAATATGATTATTTATGTAGAAATAATTATGATTTGTTAAAAGTAAGTGGACTTTTAAGTAAAAGAAGTATTGTGTTGCTTAAAATAATTATATCGGCCTCTATTGAATTTTTATGGTATTTTTAGAAATATTCTTTCTTTTAATATGAATAAAGATATTTGTTTTGAAATTTGTTTTATTATTATTTTTATCAAGAAAAATTATGATTTAAGAGTTTAACTAAAGATTTATGAGAAAGGAAATTTTTAGAAATTTTTGGTATATTTTATGATGAAAAATGGAATTTATATGAATTTTATAAAAAAAATTCTATTATTAATTATTTAATAATTATTATTATATTTTAAAAAAAAAAACAAACTCAGAAAACCATAAAATGAAAACCGGGGGCAACTGCGTATCGATAAAAAAAACGGAAAGATGTATAGTAGTGCATGCATAGTGAATGAATAGTAATTTTAAATTTTATCTTTCGATTTGGAGTGTTTAAGGGTTTCCGATATCAAAACTGAAGATGTTATTGGATTCAGGACGAAGAGTACTTCAGTTTTGACCGATCAGTTTTTCAAATCAACCGTTGAATCGCCGTAGATCTGAAGTAGAAAATCTCGGTAAAAGGTAAGTTCTGAAAAACCTTACTTAGGGACTTCTAATTAGAAATCTGACTCCGTAGATGGATTCAGAAACTAGATAAATATTAGGATATGAAATTGTTTTGTTGATTCGGTAAAATTTTTGTGACAGTGAATAGATTTATAGAAATGCGAATTTAGTCATAGAAATGAACTAAGTTAGCCATGAAATGATTTGATGCATGATGAGCATCTATGTGACGTATACGGACGATCTATGTTTTAAAGGGAAAGTTTATGATTATAAAGGTCTCCATGGGAATTCATGGATGAGATATATTTTAGAATGGAATTTTATGCATGAAAAGAGCTAGATGGAGAATTATAGATTTATTGTAAAGTTATTGAAATGTTTTACTTTAAACTCTTTGAATAGCATATTTCAAATGTTTTCTATTGGAGGGACCCTTTTAAATCACTGTTAGCTAGTCGCAGGTAGTGCTAGCCCTGGTGCACCATGATCATGTTAAGGCTTCGGCCTAGGATACTGTGACGGGCATATGACTGCCTAAGACACAGGGATTTAGGGTAGACTTATGTCTATGCCTACAGTGATTGCCATACCCATTGCTATGTGCTTGGGGACCCATTGCTATATGCTTGGGAAATTTAGGGTAGACTTATGTCTATGCCTACAGTGATTACCATACCCTTGCTGTGTGCTTGGGGGATTTAGGGTGGACTTATGTCTACGCCTACAGTGATTACCCTACCCTTGCTGTGTGCTTGGGGGAGATGATAGATCTGTTAGGAAAGACCTCCAATAAACTGATGCATTTTTCTTAAAGATTAAATATTTCTAAACAAGCTCATTCATCATTGTTATTGCATAAATATCTTCATTTATTACTTACCATGCATAATTGATTTGCTTACGGTTATTGATTTAATCCTGTTTTATCTTTTGAATATACATTTGAACTGTTTAGCATTCTTTCAATAAATTATGGTTAAATGCTTAATGTTTCTATTGTTATCTTTACATTTGGATTTCAATTATTAAACCCATTGCGAAACACTCGTGCTTGGTTTGCCCTGTTTCAGTTATAGTATGATTTACTCATTCACTGAGATGTGGTAATCTCACCCCTCTTCTGTTTCCTCCCCACAGAGAGTCAGAGAAACTTTGATCCAGCTACAGCTCCGTAGGAGGCTGAATATAGCATTGGTGAGCCCCAGTTTAGACAAGGCTCCGTTGTACTGGTAGTATAGTTTAGTTTATGTCTAGTGTATCTCCATGAACATACAGGCAGGATCCTCGCTTTCTTGCGTATTTTGATGTGTTGTTTGGAAAATGGTTTTATGTTTACAACAATGTTGGTATTATGAGGCCTTGGGCCAAGTTGAATCACATGAATATTATGAGGCCATGGGCCAAGTTGAATCAAGGATGTTGGATTCATGAGATATATATATATATATATATATATATATATATATATATATATATATATATATATATATATATATATATATATATATATATATAACAGTATTTTCTGATATTGGATGTGGCATATGTGGCCAGTTATATTTATTATGTATTCTGGATTGTGTGCTGGACGTCTGTGCATGCTATGTGTTAGGCTTGCGGCTAGGGGGAAACCCTTATGCCGTGCCGGTCATGTGTTCCATCATTTGGGGCCTTGACAATTATACTTGGTTAAAGTGATTATTATTACGAGTTAAGTGGTTAGAATTAAAGTAGTAATAACTTCATGGAATATTTTTTTTAAATATAAAAAAAATGGTTACATTTACTTAAATGGAGTTGTTACACAGATAGGATCAGGTAGGTGACACTCAAGCAGATGACTGTCCACGACGTTTGGGAGTTACTCCATGAGCACAAGGTGGTTGTTTAGTTCAACGACACCCACCAGCCTATCAAAGACAGCAGTGGTCTCCTTGGTATATTCTTCAACAACATTGGGGATAACTTTTGTTTCTTTTCGATCTTATACAAAGATTGGAGTTTTCATAAATACAATACAGGTATGAACTATTCATTCTTCCTAATTACACCTAAACATTTTTAGTGTTTCACTGACATTTGTACTATCTTTTGTAGACACACTTTAATGTAACAGGCCTCCACAAAAAGTTAATTTTACAGTCACTTGGAGCAAAGTGAAGAGCTACACATTATAATGTATTTCAACTCAAGTACGATGGGACAAAGACTAGAGATGAGTTGTTCAATGATGTCTCATCTAGCATCCCACGTGAGCAGTGGGATATGTTCATTGACTATCGACTTAAGGCAAAGATTAGGGTAATTACTTATATACATTTTTTCATATGTTATTTTCCAAAAAGATTAATCAATTACAATTACTCAGGCTCAAAATAAACGTAACAGAAGACGTATGATGATGCCACATACCACTGGATTGAAGAGCCTTAGAGGTAGAAAGGCTGAGCTCGTGAGTTTCCCTTTATCAGTATGTTATTTCATTTTTAATAAAATACAAATTCATTGAATAAAAATTTATTAATTGTTAACATATTCAGGAGGCTGAGGTTGGAGACCCAGTGACTTGCGACAATGTATGGACGGCGGCTCATAAAAGGGCTGACAGAACATACATAAACGACGAGTCTCGAGTAGTTGCTGTACGTATAATTTTGTTATTGTTCTGTTATGTTATTATTTTATTTGATTTTTTGTTAATTGTTATCAAAATTTATTGTCTATTTTTCTATTTTGTAGGAAAAAATTTTCTCGATCCAACAGAAGGATATCTTTTCCCAAGAGCTCTCGACAGTTGATTCACTTGCGAAAGCTTTGGGAACTAGGGAGCACTTAGGTTGCATTCGAGGATTTAGGTTAGGTGTTTTCCCAACCCAAGTCTTTAATTGTTACTTAACTGGGTCGAACTCACATTTTGGGCCTTCATACAAAGACTTGCAAACTAAGGTGGCTCGCTTGAAATGGGTAATACATGAGCGGGACGTCGAGCAACAACGACGAGAGGCAGAGTGAGAGGCACGTGACGCTGACATCATAGCACGACAGAGACAAATGAAGGTAACTATAGCGTTTCTACTCCAGAACTTTTAGGGTCAAGTGTCCCCTGAAATTGCACTTGCTCACAGTGCAAATCCTAGGATAATTTCTCAATACTAAACTTCATAAATAATTGTTGCTATTAATTTATTTAATTTGAAAACGCTTACGTAACAAAATTGATTTTCAGGTCCCTAGTGATAAAAGCAGTGGACATCAGCCTGATCAGACCCCACAAGACCCGAGTTCATGGTTCTATTTTATATCATTTTTTTTGTAATCTCTATACGCTATAAATTGTAATTTTAACTTCTCAGTGACTATTAATTTTTTTCACAATTTATTTGTTAATGTAATTTGCATTAGATTATTTTTTTATATTCAAAGTGTGGATATATGCCGATATATTTGATAAAAAAATCTAATATTACAAAATAATTTATACTGATAATTGTAAAAGAATCTATATATTTTAAATTATTAAATGTAAGAACAATAACACAAAATTAAACTAAAATGTAAATTAAGTAGAATAAAAAAATTTAAAAAAATTATAAGAAATAATGATAGTTACAAAAAATCGTCGTTAAAACACAGCCATAACGACAGTTTGGTAACTGTCATTAGTCCTTGTCATACAGACGGTTTCAAAACCGTCTCTAAGACATGTCTTAACGATGGTTACAGAAATCGTCATTATGACATGTCATTAAGGACGGTTACAAAAATTGTCGCTAAGAAGAAAAATAGCAATGGTTTTGTAAACCGTCGTTAGGACTCGGCATAGCGACGGTTACGTAACCATCGCTATGCCGAGTCCTAATGATGCCATTCCCACAGTTGATCAAAACCATCGCAATGCGGTTGATTTCACGATAGTTTGTCTAACCGTCGTTAATAGGTTTAGCGATGGTTAGAACTATCGCTAAAACCACTAAAAAACCGTTATAAAACATCTTTTTTCTTGTAGTGATTTTTCTATATCTAACTTTAGAAAATAAATTAATTTATGAAAGAAACATAAAAATACAACAAAAAGAAGAAGAAGAAAACTCACATTTAATATATAATTAAGGCTGTCGCTAAAAGTGAATCTCTTTTCTCAATTCATAGCCTAAGGGTCCTTTTAAAATTGAAATAGGTCATTCAATTTTACTTAAACTTATATTTTCAAAAACTAACTTATAATGCCAAGAAGCCATCGTCCCAACATTAAAGTCTTGCGTCATAGGACTCTGCTGTTGTTGTTTTGACATCGTGATGTTAAAATTTCTTTGTTACAATGTTGGAGCTTTTGGATTCGAAGTATAACTTTGCTATTCTAACTTCGCAATGCTAGAATCCATCGCCATGATGCTAGAGGTTCTACCTAGATTTCTACAATTTTGACTCATTTTCTTTAATTTTTTCTAATTTTTTCTCAATTATCTATCTTCTTTTTACCTATAAAATAAATACATAATCACACATAAATCTAAAATAAAATTCCTAAAGAACAACAAAAATATAAGATTAAAGGTATCTAAATTATGAACATAAAACTCACTCATAATATATTTAATTATATTTTTTGTTCATGAAAAAAATTTAACTTCAAATCTATTTCAAAATAACTAGTTCTTATTGTTCAAATATTCACGGTACATGATTAATGACAAAAAATGACTATTCTCCTCTTTCTAAGCATTTTTTTGGAAGAATTTACGTAACATGATTAAATGTAAAAACTTGCTAACCTCAGCTATAGAAACTTGAGTTAGAATCTAGCTTTGGAAAAGCACTAATTTCATACTGAATATTACTTTAATGAAACACATAGAGTTGACACATGCGTTGGAAATTAAGAGGCAGAATTGGAGGAGAAGGGACATGTGTTTATTAGGAAACAAAAATGGAGAATATGAGAAATTGGAGGGGGATCGTAAGCGAGGTGGGGGGTTTTTTATAGGGAAATTTGGATAGGATTAGGTTTTGGGAGGGCTAGCTGTATATAACGCCACGCAATAGAAAATCTACAAAGGGCCAATATATATTTAGAAATTCTTAGAACATGTGATAGTTTTTAAATTTTTTACTTGCATAAAATTTAGTCTACAAAATATTTTTCTTTTGGTTTATTATGGTAAAAGAAAAATGATTTAGTCCATCGTTGGTGGATAATTTTGTATCCACAAGTGATGTTTAAATCATGACACGTGGAAAAAACAGTTTTAAAAAATATTGTTTTTATCACTTGTCATTATCTGAATACTGTTAATAGACAAAAAATTATTTACCAACAGTGGATCAAATACTATCTCATGGTCAAAATGTCAGACTTTGGTTTCTAAGGAGGTCTTTTATCCTCATTTACTTAGGTAAAGTTGTTTATTCTGTCATCCAAACATTTGTAACCATATAAAAGCTCTAAACACTCATTTTCCCATTCACTGCATTTTCACTTTTTTCTTTTGTAAATTCTCAATCCTCTTTTAACAAAGCTAAAGACCCTGCTCATTAAAGTATACAACACAATGTAACCTCTTATATTTCATTATATCTCTAAAATTCAAATTAAGGTCATACATCTTCCATTTCGTGGCTCAAAAATTCCTTTCTATCTCTCTCTTCTATCTCTGACTCTCTATTCCTCCTTTTCTCCCATCGATTTTTTTCTTCTTTACCTCTTTCTTTTACCACTTTGCACTCTATTGGCTCCAAATCTCTTTCTTTCTTCTCTCCTACTAAGATCTAGTCTAGCTATTTTGTAAAATATCTAATATTGGCTTTGTTTCCCGGCAACGACGCCAAAAACTTGTTACATGTGTTTTACTAAATACCGCAAGTGCACGACGTAGCTGTAGCTAGTCCGGCAAGTACGGGTCGTGTCCCACAGAGAACAATGCCAATTACCAGAATCTCACAGAAAGTGCTATCTAAATCGATATAATTCGATGGGCAAATATCGCAGTTAAACAAGTTAAAGTAACCAATTAAGCTAAGCCTAGGGTTAGGGTTCACTACGCTTGTGATACTCAACAACTGATATTTACCCCTAATTGCAATTGTCTAGATTATTGGGGATGGTTTAGCCTAAGTTAATTAGCAATCTCTTTCAAGCATTACCAATTGTACCTAAGTTAATCAAATTACCTACTTTCGTGGTTCTTAGCTTAACCTAGGTCCATTAAGCTTCATGCCAACCATAGAATGCAACTAATCGGTTTTCTCGTTCCCATTAATTGATTCAAGCCTAGAGTATCTTAAACTACTTTCGTGATTAAGACAACCCTAATTAACTATTGGATTCCGGTTTTAATCTTCACCTTTCAGTTCATCGATTAAATACCTAATACGTGATAGATTGGTGATCAGACATTCTATCAACTAATTCAAGCATACAATAGTCAATCCAAATCAATCTAGTCCCAATTACAATTAGGGTTTCATAATTTAGGTCATAAGCATAGTATCATTGTATCACAATTGGGGTTTACCGAAACCTTAGATATAATTTACTCACACATAATAAAAACGGAAATCAAATTCATATTCATTGAGTAATCCATAGTAGTTCAATACAATTAAGAAGGAATAAGAAGAAGTAGAAAGATAGAAGTAGAAGTAGAAGTATAAAGATAGAATCTAGTGTATAGATGAATGCAGATAAATTACAACTTCAAAGCAGTAAAATCTATTCTAGAACATCAAAATCTTCAAAGAACTATGTAAAATCCTAATCTAAATATGTTTCCTAAGGCTAGAAAGTGTTTCTCCAATGTCTCATGTGGTTCCTCTTGTCTTAGCTGCGCATCCCCAAGCATATGTATCTGTCTGGCGGCCAAAAACCCTCATTTTAATGTTGTGTACGGTCCCCGAAGCCAGGCCGTGTCCCAAGACACGGCCTGGCTGTGCTTCGGGCTGAAATTTGGGTTAGTGCTGCATTATCTGTCCAGAACACGGCCTGGCCGTGTTGCAGGCCACCAAGTACGGCCAGGCCGTGCTGCATGCTGTGGTGCTCATTTCTTCATGATTTTTGACGTACAGCCTCCTTGCTTCCTCCTCAGCATATCCCCGGTCTTTTAGGGTCTTTCCATGACTGCTTTTCCTTACTTCTTGTCTTCTTTTGTTCTCCTGCAATCACAAAATGAACCACAGCAGTACCTAGAACAAAGTATAGTCAAAAGCATAGAAATATCCACAAGTTACTATGAATTAGGGGACAAAATATGACCAATAAGCACTCAAAATTTCCCTTTATCACGTTTTGAATCTAGTTCCACTCCAAACCTCCGCGAAGCTCCATTCACCCATCTGCGTTCCACTGGGGTCTTCTGGTTTGCGAAGCAGAACCCATTTGGAGTCACGAAGGAGAGTCCGCCTGGAGTCACGCCATCCACCCATTCTAGTGATTCCCAGTCGCGAAGCAGAGCCCCTTTGGAGAAAGCTTGTTTACAGTAAAATTTCCTTCTTCGTTTTACAGATTTCAGATTCATGATAGACAAAACCTGATTTCACATTGTTGATTGAATTAGCTTCTTGTTATGATTTCATATTCATACTTGTTTGATTTGTTCTAATTTGTCCGTAGAATTACCTTCTTGTTCCTAAAGCTGCTACAACTTGTTGTTGTGATTTGTTAAATTTTCATCCCCCTTCCCCTCGTAAATTTCCATCCCCCTGCTGCACCTTATTGTTGAAGGTTAGCTTGTGAGTGATGCAATGTATGCTGTTTCCATCAATAGTTGTATATTCTAGAAATGCAATTGGTCTTTTATATGGATGCTATTTCTTGGTGTTTCTGTGTATGCCTATATGCACACTTGTGTGTGCATTGTTTTGATTTATGCTATTAAAAAGCTCAATGGCAAGTAAGAATGTTTGATGGATTTACCTTTACAATATCATGACTTACGACTCCTTCCAATGAGGATGTGGTTCCCAGAAGGTAATTCCTTGCTTTAAGAAACTTACGACTTGCATATATATATATATATATATTTCATCATTGTATATTCAAATGTTCCTGCTTCTCGTGAAGGGTCAAGTTATTTTGGTAAAAAAGAATGTGTGCTGGTAGGGTTGAAGTTAAAAACTCAGCTTTCAGCATGAGGGCTCTAATTTCTTGCTAATGCCTTCAGCTTTTAAACATTATCATCTGCATGCACAAGTTTTGAGTGTAGCATATAATTAACCCATATAAGATGCAGGTGGAAATTTTTTCCTTTGACAAGAATACTAGTGTAGACACATAAACCAATTCTTGACCCCATTCTAATGCAGTGTGCAACCGAGTATCAGAATCATCCTCACCTCGTCCAACTACCAGCATCAAGTCCATATGATAACTTCTTAAAAGCTGCTTGTCGTTGATCCTAGAATTCTACTACACTACATTCCTCGCAGGCGATTAGTTGATCATAAGCAGACAGCTTCTAAGCTTTGGACTTGGTGGGCTCAAGACTCAGCTTTCTCTCTGAGATGTTGAGTGTTTGAATAATTGTAATTTATTTGTTATTCTTTTCTTTTTCTTCTGCTCATGAGTCTTTGAGAAATATAATTTATTGGTATTTTGTTTTTATGTACATATATAGAAATCACAAGTTTGTTTATAATAGTAAATTATTAATGAAAAGGAATTTAGATTCCATACTACTGGCCCAAGTTTTTTTGTTTTTGATATTGAACTTTAATATCCTCTGTTCTTGTATAGGTGGATTCATTTCAAACATTTTTTTAATAAATGTTGTGATGAAGCCCTCTAGTTGGCCCAAAATTATTATAAAGGCTTCAAATTATAATAAAAAGAACAAAAGTAAAAAGCTTTTGACTTAAGTTCATATTTTTTTTTCTATGTAAATTATATCTTCCTACTCAAGTTCG
This sequence comes from Gleditsia sinensis, assembly GCA_037074535.1. NCBI lineage: Eukaryota > Viridiplantae > Streptophyta > Magnoliopsida > Fabales > Fabaceae > Gleditsia > Gleditsia sinensis. Next base: position 19,523,705 of record CM073475.1, read on the forward strand.
ATTGTTGAAATATAATACATGTTCTCCCTGTCACAAAAATAAAAATAAAAATGAATGTAGTGATGAATAGAAAAATAGATGCAATGATGAATCCAAATAAGTCATTTAATTTTTGTAAATAATTTATCATCAGGCCATTTGAGTTCATATTGATGTAGTTTTCTTTTTTAAGTAGTTTATAATTTTTTTGTTAGACATTTTGCAAACTACTTCATTATACTTTTATAAACTATATTTTTTTATCTTAATTTTTTATTTTTTATTTGTTATAAAAAATTTATGTTATAATAATTTAATATAATTACTAGACTATATATTTTAATATTTTAATATTTTATAATCTTTTAATTTAATTAAATAAAAAATTATTATGTTTTATCATAAAGTTAGATGAATTGTTGAACCAAAAAAAAATTTGTTTATTTTTTTGTATATTTTAAAATTTAAGGACAATTTGATCTTTTGACTTAAATTATCTTTTCATTCCTTCAATTTATCCACCAACCAAACAATAGAAGATATCATATTACTTGGTTCTTTCCATCACATATCAAACAAGATAATCAGCATTTCATTCTCTTTTTCATTCTCACTTTTTTTTTCTTTTCATTTCACTAAAATTTATTCCACTGAACTAAACGGACCCTTGATTATTTCTTCGATTTTCTTCCGTTTTGGTAACAACTGGAAGTATAGATGGCCCATGTTTCCCGTAGTTTACAAACGTGGATAATAGCCACATCATGTTCCTAAACCGTCACCCACATCACCTACGTTCAGAAATAGACTATGATGGATAGAGAGTTAATATATAAAGAGATAGTTTTCATTCGGGGGATTCCCCGAGTCTATTTTCACCTTTAGTTGCTATATACTGTCAAAGACTCTGAGAAAAAAGGTTAAGAATTTTCTCAAGAAACCAAGAATGGGCGGAGATACCCTTATTTTACATTGATCTAATGCTACCTTGATAATAATTTTTTCATCTATTAGCAATATACAAATCATGAGACGTGATAAAAATAATATTTATCATGTGTCATGATTTAAATTTTATTAGTAAATAAAAAATTATTCATCAAAATTAAATTAAATACCAACTCTACTAATATATTTAGATTGTTTAAAGTTTGCTAACAATAACTCCTATGCTTAAAACGTAGTATTCATTGGCAATTCAATTTTAAGCAAGTTCAATCTTGAGTTCATATCCTCCATTGTCATTAAGTTCACGTGGATGGCAACACTGCATGCCAAGATAAGTTGTATTTCTTCTTCGACTCTAATTCTTTTTATCTATTTCTTATGAGGATTTAATGTGGGTCTATTTGAGAAGTCAATTGATCAGGATCTAGAGAGAGATTATAAGAGAGAAAGTAGGAGAGAAAATGAGGGGGAAAGAGAGATAAAGTGGAAAAAAAATGATGAAAAAAAAGTAGGACGATAAAAGAAAAAGTGAGAGAGGAGAGAGAAAATAAAAAAATGAAAGAAAAAGTAAAAATATATAAGACATTATCATCCTTTCACATTTAAAAAACAAAATTTTGTAGAAATATTTATAAAAAAATATTCTAAAAAATTCATATTTATTGAAAATCTTGTTTTAAAATTGAAAAATTAAATATGAAAGTTTAGCTTTTGTAAATTCAATTTTTTAAAAAATTTAAAAAAAATTACCAAACATCCCTTGGACTAATTTTATTTGCTTGCTATACGTATTAATGGGAAAACAATTGAAGTCAATTAACATTTTCTGTGTCAGAGTGTCTTAATGAACATTTTCTCTTTGTCTGGGTTATAATAGTTGCTTAATCCAACAAGGGTTAGGTGCTTCTTTATTCAACTTAGTAATTATGGCACTAGAATAATTTTGGTAGGATTCCCGCTTTTCATTACTTCGATTGTCTTCTATTTTGATTAATTGCATGTTGAAATAAAGAAAATTTCTATACCCACACACATTTGTGAGATCAAGCTTAATTCTTTTACCATTGTCTTTTATTTAGTTCATGAATAATCTTAATTGCTTTTTTTAGGGGTGTACATTTATTTGGTTTGGTCTCTTTTTTAGCACCAACCAAACTAAATCAATTATATATAAAAAAAATTAGACATATTAATTTGATTGAAGGTGAAAGAACTAAATTAAAATGAACTTGTTGAAAAATCGATTTAGTTTAGATTGGTCTATTTGATTGTTGGGCCTTTTTTTTCTCTTTTTTGGCACCAAATCCACTTTTTTTTTATTAATAAAAGGCACTAAATCCCCTTTATTGGATGCTTTTAGATTTTGTCATATTAATAAATTCACTCTATATGAATATTCTAATTTTACGCATTAAAAATTACTACTAGTATTTTAGAGAAAAAAAATTAACCTAATGTATTCTACAGGTCCATGCATATTAATAAGTTTGAATCTTATTAAAAGTTTAATAGTACATATAAGTAAATCTTATAATATGTGATAAATTAATAAGCATAAAAATAATAATGTAACAATGAGATATGAATTAATTGCTTTTCATTCTTTCAATAATGATGTTACATTTTATATTCATAATTTTTTAAATTTTAACTAATAAGCACTTAAATTACTTTCAATTTCAATATATAAAATTTATAAAAAAAATAATTATTGTAAAAGATAATTCAAAGAATTCACTTATTTTAAAGGTACTATATAAGGAATATAATATACATATATATATATATATATATATATATATATATATATATATATATATATATATATATATATATAATATAATATAATATAATATAATATAATATAATATAATATACTTAAATTTTAATAGTCCGTTTGGTTGATATTTTTTCTCAACTAACAATCAAACTGAATCAATTGTTTTCTTAGTTAAAAAAATTGATCTAGCCCTCTCATTTTCAATCTTTTCAGTTTTGAATTGATTCGGTTAGTTCAATCAATTTGGTTTAGTTTTTTACAATTATACTTTTATTATGTAATAGTTCCGATCTCAATTTAATTTACTTCTTTCATAAAATTTATGATTAATTCAATTGAAGTAGTTGTTTTATAAATAGAGTTAGCCCCAACAGTAATAACTGTTGACGAGTTCAAATATTGTATCAAACACAAATTTATATGTTTCAGTATGGGTGAATTTTTTTATGTGTTTGGATGGATTGAAAAATCGGGGTCTTTTGTTTTCTAATTATTAATTGTGTATTAGATATTTAATTTTGGTTGAATTTGTGACTTTCCATATGCAAACAATCTCTAATGCTTCAATAGTAAGTTGTTGTAAAGGTTTACTTTTGTCATTCTCCCTCTTTCATTCTTTGTATCTCTCTTTCCAACAAATACATGTAATTGAGTGTGTGTAATGATGAGTGAGTTTTATACTCATAAATTAAATATTTTCATCTTATTTTTTGCCATAATTAAGTATAAATCTCTCTTACTTGTCTTTAGTTTTGTGTCTTTCTTACAGATGGAGAGAAGAGTAGAAAATGGACTTAATTGGAGGAATCAGAGTTAAATTGTGGTTCTTTGGGAATGATGTCTATAAATCAAGCAAATAAAATAAATTCATTAAGGATTGCTGAGTAAGGAGTATTATCATATTGTCTCTTGAGACGCATCCTAATGGATATATGCACAAATTTATTCTTGATTTATGATCACATTTCCAAAAGAACTAAAACATAAAGATTCAAGGTAAAGCACCCAATGTTGAGAATATATTTGCTGGTTGCAGTCCAGCCCAACCTTGCTGTAGTACTTGGGCCATATCTCCGAAAATACATATCCAATATGTATGCAATTTGGTAGGTGTGTAGCTGACACAATTGGGTTTCATGTTCAAGTGGTCAGAAAATACGGACATTAAAAGGGCCAAAAATGGGCTAGAAGAGAATCTGACTACTGCTGCAGTCCAGCCCGACTTTGCTCTAGTATTTTGCCCATAACTCACACATTACGTATCCAATTTGCCACAATTTGTCTTGAAGGAAAGCTAATGAAATTTTCTACAACTTTCGTGTTGATGAAGTCAGAAAATTCGGCGTCTTTCAAGACGATATTCAAGGATCAATTTCGGTGCACATGATGGAATTCAAATTGTCAACTTTGTACAACTTCCTACCTAACAATTTTGACAATTACCACACCAACCACACTTAATTGTATCTATAAATAGAGAGCTTGAGGGATGAGTTAGTGCATTTTTGGAGAGCTTTGGAGAAAGCTTGGGAAAGTTTTGTTAGAATTCTACGAACTTGTAATGTTATTCTCTCTTTAGAAATATTGTATTTTTCATTTTCTTTCGTAATATTATCATGTTTCTTCATCTTTCATTTCACTTTCTTGCCTTGATTATGGAGAATTAATCTTCTAATGCTAAGGTGAAAGGGTGAAACTCTTGATATGAGAATAATAATTTATCTAACTCTTAATCTTAATGTTTATCTTTGATATTGCATTTACCTTCCTATTTCTTTTCTTATAATTATTTCTTAATGGCTGGTTTTATCATACCGCCGATTTCTTGTTATGTTATTGGCTGGTTTTATTAGACCGCCTATCTTTTATTATTTTCATGGTTGGCTTTGCCACCTACTTTATTTTATTTTACTATTGGATGGCTTTGCCACCGATTCTATTTCATTTTATTTTGTTATGTTAATTAATTTTCTACCTTTCATTTTTTGCATAAGTTAATCTTGTAAAATGTGAATCTTGATTATTGTAGACAATATAATGATTGGCACAATTTATGCTTGAATCCATTTATAAGTTATCTTTTGCATCTTTGTATTTTTAATCTTGTAAAGTGTGAACCTTGATACATTGTAGACAATTTTTGGCACAATAAATACTTGAATCACTCTTGATTTATTGTAGACAATATGGTGATTGGCACAATGTACACTTGAATCCATTTTACAAGAATGTCTTAATTATTAGAAAGGAGGTAAATATAAGTCATGTATAAACAAAGTTGAGCTTAAATTAACATATCATCCGATTAGAACTTTAGTCGTGTAAAGATTCTAATTGAGTACTAAAAGAGTTAAATTTATTTTTATTCGATATACCAAGAGTGGATCCCCTAACCTTAGCATGCTTCTTTACCTTGAATACATCTTCATTTAATTTCAGTATATTAGTTCTTTGCATATTTTGTTCAATATTCCTCTCACAAAACAAGACATCGGGAACTAGGTTAGAAGTATTTATTTCGGATCTATATTAGAATTTTCTCTCAATTGGCAATCTCCGTGGGATCGACCTTGCATACCATTAAATCTATACTCCAATAGATTCGTGCACTTGCGAGTTTTAATTAAAACAACAACAAGTTTTTGGCGCCGTTGCCGGGGATTGCGACGGAAAAGCTATTTGGATCCAGGTAAGTACTTTTCTTCCACTAGTTATAGTTAGAACATTTGTTTATTCTATGTATAGAAATTTTTCTTTAGAATTGTTTCTTGAAAATTGGTGTAGTAATTTGGGTGTATAAAATTGGTTGATTCTATCAACAAGGCTAAAAGCGCCTAAGGAGTATGGGTTTTAAGAGAAACCATTGTGATTCCTCCATATTTTCCTGGGAGTCTACTGATTAAATACTACCCATTATTACTAACACTTTGAAAAAAAAGAGTTTGCTTAATTTTGTGATTTTTTTTGTGGTATTTGCATTTTGTAGCCGTTGTGTAGTTAGATACTTTTTCATAATTAGGAAGCAATTTTTTTAGTTTATGCGTGCTTGGAAACGTGATAAAGATAAGCAGTTGGTTAGGAAAAGTTTAGGGTCAACCATTGAATGTACAATAGAGACATTAGATTCTGCTGGATTACCATTAAAAATGGAAGAACAAGTTGTGCATAATAAAACTCTTATGGAGTACTTCTCACCTGTCCTAGCCAATACTCCATCTTGCATAGTTTTGCCACAAACTAATGCAACTCATTTTGAAATCAAACCATCCATACTCCAACTTTTACCATCATTTTATGGTTTGGAAAGAGAAGATCCATACATGCACATTAAAGAGTTTCTTGAAATCTGCTCGACATTTTGCTTCCAAAATTTTAATGATGAGTCAATCAGGCTCAGAATGTTTCCATTTTCATTGAAAAATAAAGTTAAATCCTGGTTGAACTGCCTTCCTACAGGAACTATCACTAGTTGGAACCAATTAGTAAATAAGTTTCTGGCAAAATTTTTCCCTATGTCTAAAACTGATGCCCTTCGGAGAGAAATTTCTGATTTTTGTCAAAAAGAGGGTGAACAATTTTTTGAATGTTGGGAAAGATTTAATGATATTCTTCTGAAATGTCCTCATCATTGTTTTGAAACTTGGAGATTGGTGAAATATTTCTATGATGGCTTAACTTCATCAAACCGTCAAATGATCCAAAGCATGCATGGTGGGAGATTTTTACAATTGAATGAGGGGGAAGCTTGGGAATCCTTAGAATCTTTATCTGAAAATTTTCAACATTGGAACTGCATAGATCCCAGGGATAAGAATTCTCAAATACAAAAAAGGGGAGGAATTTACGAAGTGAGTGATGACACAGATGTGAGAATTGCCTTAGTTAGCCTGATTAGAAAGGTAGAAGCTTTAACTTTAAGTCATACTCTGAACCCTTCTACCAATACTAGGATAGAGGCATGTGCCTTATGTTCTAATACATCTCACATTGCACAATTTTGTCCATCCATACAAGCTTACCAAGAAGCATTTTCTGAGTAAGCTAATTCTCTTCAGTCTTATGAAAAATCATCAGATAGTCCATTTGCACCCACATATAATCCAAATTGGAGGAATCATCCAAATTTTTCATGGAGGCAAAATCAACCTACAATGAATCAGAATGGGCAACAATTTGCCTTTTCCAATTCATACCCTCACGTTTCTCAACATGCTCCTCCTTTCGGGGTATCTCAACAAAGAAAACCTTCTTTGGAGCATACCTTGCAACAATTCATGCAATCGACCCAACAAGTCCTGCAATCTCACACTCAAGCTATTTCAAAGCTTGAAACACAATTGGGTCAATTAGCCAATGTTGTAGGAGAGAGAGAAAAAGGAAAATTCTCCAGTCAACCAATTCCTAATCCTAAGGGTCAATTTGAAGTAGGATCATCAGCAAATCCTAAGGAAGAAGTAAAATCTATGACAACCCTTAGATCTGGAAATGTTATTGATAATCATGTTTATATGCCAGAAAATGACGAACAGAGTCAACATGAGTCTCAAACCAATAACTCAAGTGAAAAGAAAAGTGAACAGATTTCTTATGCCCCCAAAGCTCCTTTCCCTCAAAGACTTGCATCAAATAAGAAAGGTACTCAATATAATGACATTTTAGAGGTGTTTAAGCAAGTAAGCATTAACATCCCTTTTCTTGATGCTATCAAACAAGTACCTGCTTACTCAAAATTCCTGAAAGATCTTTGCACGGTGAAAAGAAAAACTAATGTTCCAAAAAAGGCATTCTTGACTGAACAAGTAAGTTCTATAATTCAGCAAAAAGCTCTTGTCAAGTACAAAGATCCAGGTTGTCCTACAATTTCTTGTATTATAGGTGACTATGTGATTAACCGAGCCTTACTTGATCTAGGAGCAAGTGTGAATCTGTTGCCTTACTCTGTGTATGAGAAACTTGGGTTAGGAAAACTGAAACCTACACCAGTGACTCTTCAATTAGCTTATAGGTCTACAAAAATTCCTAGAGGTGTCATAGAGGATGTGCTCATTAAGGTTGATAAATTCTACTTTCCAGTAGATTTCATTGTTCTTGACACTGAACCTGTTGAGAATACAGAGACAGATATTCCAGTCATTTTGGGTAGACCATTTCTGGCAACATCCAATGCAATCATTAATTGTCGAAATGGAATTTTGAATTTATCTTTTGGAAATATGACTGTGGAATTAAATGTTTTTAATGTCTCTCATCAACCTGTGGACATGGATGATTTATGTGAGGTCAACCTAATTGAAAGTGCCATTGCTGATTCATTTTTAGACTCCTTTAGTAATGATCATCTAGAAAAATATTTGATTCATTTCGATAAGAATAAAAATGAGGATTATCTGGTTCGTGAAGTAGACTTTTTGTTAGAGACAACTCCACTAATGGATACTGATAAATGGAAAGCCAAAAAAGAAAAAGTCTCACCTTTTGAGTCAGTTCCATTGCCATCTGTTGTTCATACTGTTTACCCACATGGTGCAGTAAAGATTGAAAATCCCAAGAACCGTAATGTGTTTAAAGTAAATGGTCAAAGATTGGAAGCATTTTTAGAATTACCAAATCCGGAGATAGAGGAGACACCTTTGCATGATCCTGTCTACAAGGATTGATCTGCTTCTGTTGTTAAACGTTACCGTGCACGTTATCTAGGTAAGATTTTTCTTTATTTAACTTGCATTAATTTTTCCCTTCAGTGTTATCTTCTTTTGAATTTCTATTGTTTTCCCTCCCTTTGTTGCTTTTGCTTTTTCAAAAAAGAAAAAAAAAAGAAAAGAGAAAAGAACAATCGAGTTGATAATGGAGGACATTCTCGCACAATTGAAAAATCATTTTCCTTTACTTCCACCCAATGCATTGACAAAAATTTACAAAGTACGGGTTGAAAGATTGAGGTTAATGATGATCATGGGAATACCTGCTGATATTCGTTGGCTAATTGAAGCTAAGGTACGGTTATCAGGTGAGTCTGCAAATAATTTCATCTCTTACATGCCTGGTTTGGGAAAAAGCAGTTTTGCTAAAAAGCGCAGAGCTAAACGAATGGGTGTTTGTCACAAATGTGGACGTGAAACTTGCAACAAACGTTGCCATTCTTTGGGTTTGGTGTCTGTAAATCGGGAAGACAAAATTAAGTTCATTAAGGATGGCTTGAGTAAGGAGTCATTGGATGATGACTTTCATCTAACGTCTCTTGAGACACATCCTAGTGGATCTGTGCATATTGGTATTGTCGGTCTATGACCCCATTTCAAAAAAGAATATAAACGGTACAGTCTTGGGAATCTGACGTTAAAAGACCCTGTTTGCCAATTTATAAGAAAATTGGATAGGAAGCATATCCTCGACCCATAAAAGGCATTTAAGCTGTTACTGGACGTAAAACCAGAGGAAGATGTGAGCCACAATCACAACTACTGTACATATGCATGCGTGCCGTCATTTTTGAATTTTTCACCTTTAATTTAACTGACATTCGTCGGCCTACTCTTATAGCTATTGAAATTATGCCATCGGCCTATTCACATAGCTATTACAAGTATGCCCTTATTTGAGTCTTATAAATGCGCACCTCATTATCTTCATCTTCATAGCTATTGAAATTTTGCAGATATGGAAGGAACCGCAGTTCGTCACTTTCGAAATATTTGTATCTTTTGTGGTTCTAGTCCTGGGAAAAATGGAGAATATGTAAAAGCAGCACAAACTTTGGGAATGGTACTAGCCAAGAGAAAGATTCATTTAGTGTATGGTGGAGGTTGTCGAGGGTTAATGGGGAGTGTGTTTGGATCTGCATATCTAGGAGGATGCCAAGTTCTTGGTATTATTCCTACAGCTCTAACTGCATCAAACATAGTAAGAAAAATAATTAGGGAAGAATGTAGGGTATCCTCCATGCATGAACGAATTGCTAAAATATTGTGCAACGCTGACGCCTTCATTGCCTTACCTGGAAGTTTTGATACTCTAGAGGAAATTTTTCAAGTCGTCTCTTGGGCACAACTGAACATGCACCATAAACCCATAGGTTTGTTGAATGTTAACAATTTCTTTGATGGTTTGTTGTCTTTTCTTGATCATGCTGTAGAACAAAGGTTTATCTCGCACTCAGCACGTCGGATTCTCATCTTGGCCTCAAATGCTGACGAGCTGATTGATGCGTTACAAGCATTTATTCATATACCTGATCTAGTTATAGCTCAAATAGATTGAACAACAGAACACCGCAGAAAGTGCAAACTGGACTTAAATCTTCATTTGTAATACCTTTTATTTGCTTGAGTAAATTTTTATTTTCTGTTTAGTTTGTTGCAGGTTCATCTTTTCTTAGATCTCCTTCTAGGTAATATCTCTTTTAATCTTTATTGTTTATTTTGTGTTTCTTCATCTTTCAAAAAAAAATTGAGTGATGTTTTGGGATTAGGCAAAGCTAGCACCAATGATGAAAATGGTTTAAAATGCTTGTAACATTTGAAAAATTGATGAGTTCTGGGTGTTATGTGTGAACTTGAACTCTAATGTAACTTATGTTTTATTTGAGAATCCTAATATCTGGTGCACTTAATCTTTTACATTTGACTGATTGTTTATTCAGAAAAGATTTATGTGATTTAGATATGTTAATTGATCTCATAAGACTCTAGAACTTATTCAATTGTCACTTGAGACAAAATCCTAGACTACTCTCCATTTAAGAAATGAATTAGACATTGTTGGAATCGTTTGAGCCTTTCAAACCAACCTATACATTTTGTTATCCGTAGCAACCTATTTTATGCCTATATTTATCCTTTCTTGAACACATATATTTTTATCTAGCCTTTAAATAAAAATATGTCTAACTCTTACCTTTCACTCACATGAATGATCATTTGAAAAGTTATGATTCAAGGGTGGATGGTAGAAGTTTAAAAAAAAAAAAAAAAGAAAGAAAGTTAATACTCCCTAAATAAATAAGTTTGGGGGTGTTTATATTCAAAAAAAAAAAAATATGAGCAAATAAATGTAAGGATGATGAAAAGGTTGGAGATAGAATTCACAGTATAATATCAAAAGTATTTGGGAGGCTTTAAATGATCATGTAAGTTGAAGAGTGAATTGAGCTTTTATTCATATCATTTTATCCACCTTTAACCTGTGCCATACATTACAAGCCTAATGAAAGTCCTAATGATCTTAAATGTTATGAGTAGTCTACATTAGTGGAGAGTGACATGAAAAATAAGCTTATGGAGTCTCAAATGCATATATCTAGAGATCTGTTTTAAATATTTGATTACATAAAATTATTTGAATGCGAAAAGTCTAATGTCATAAGATTACTACACACACACACTTGGGATTCAAGAGTAAACCATATGTTGTATTTGAATAAAAGTTCTACATAACCTTAGAATTCTGATATCTTTCTTGGTTGCACATTTTAGATCCTTGAGGAATGCTTAGTAAGTCAAAAACAATTCATCACTCACTCATCATTTGAATTTTGAAATTTGTGTGTTTTGCTTGAGGACAAGCAAAAGATTAAGTCTGGGGGTATTTGATGAGTGAGTTTTATACTCATAAATTAAATATTTTCATCTTATCTTTTGCCATAATTAAGCATAAATCTCTCTTACTTGTCTTTAGTTTTGTGTCTTTCTTACAGATGGAGAGAAGAGTAGAAAATGGACTTAATTGGAGGAATCAGAGTTAAATTGTGGTTTTTTGGGAATGATGTCTATAAATCAAGCAAATAAAACAAATTCATTAAGGATTGCTGAGTAAGGAGTATTATCATATTGTCTCTTGAGATGCATCCTAATGGATATATGCACAAATTTATTCTTGATTTATGATCACATTTTCAAAAGAACTAAAACATAAAGATTCAAGGCAAATCACCCAATGTTGAGAATATGTTTGCTGGTTGTAGTCCAGCCCAATCTTGCTGTAGTACTTGGGCCATATCTCCGAAAATACATATCCAATATGTATGCAATTTGGTAGGTGTGTAGCTGACACAATTGGGTACAACTTTCATGTTCAAGTGGTCAGAAAATACAGACATTAAAAGAGCCAAAAATGGGCTAGAATAGAATCTGACTACTGCTGCAGTCCAGCCCGACTTTACTCTAGTATTTTGACTATAAGTCACACATTACGTATCCAATTTGTCCACAATTTGTCTTGAAGGAAAGCTAATGAAATTGTCTACAACTTTCGTGTTGATGAAGTCAGAAAATTCGGCGTCTTTCAAGACGATATTCAAGGATCAATTTCGGTGCACATGATAGAATTCAAATTATCAACTTTGTACAACTTCCTACCTAACAATTTTGACAATTACCACACCAACCACACTTAATTGTATCTATAAATAGAGGGCTTGAGGGGTGAGTTAGTGCATTTTTGGAGAGTTTTGGAGAAAGTTTGGGAAAACTTTGTTGAAATTCTACGAACTTGTAATGTTATTCTCTCTTTAGACATATTGTATTTTTCATTTTCTTTCGTAATATTATCATGTTTCTTCATCTTTCATTTCACTTTCTTGCCTTAATTATGGAGAACTAATCTCCTAATGCTAAGGTGAAAGGGTGAAACTCTTGGTATGAGAATAATAATTTATCTAACTCTTAATCTTAATGTTTATCTTTGATATTGTATTTACCTTCCTATTTATTTTCTCATAATTATTTCTTAATGGCTGGTTTTATCATACCGCCGATTTCTTGTTATGTTATTGGCTGGTTTTATTAGACCGCCTATCTCTTATTATTTTTATGGTTGGCTTTGCCACCTACTTTATTTTATTTTACTATTGGATGGCTTTGCCACCGATTCTATTTCATTTTATTTTGTTATGTTAATTAATTTTCTACCTTTCATTTTTTGCATAAGTTAATATTGTAAAATGTGAATCTTGATTTATTGTAGACAATATAATGATTGGCACAATTTATACTTGAATCCATTTACAAGTTATCTTTTGCATCTTTGTATTTTTAATCTTGTAAAGTGTGAACCTTGATACATTGTAGACAATTTTTGGCACAATAAATACTTGAATCACTCTTGATTTATTGTAGACAATATGGTGATTGGCACAATGTACACTTGAATCCATTTTACAAGAATGTCTTAATTATTAGAAAGGAGGTAAATATAAGTCATGTATAAACAAAGTTGAGTTTAAATTAACATATCATCCGATTAGAACTTTAGTCGTGTAAAGATTCTAATTGAGTACTAAAAGAGTTAAATTTATTTTTATTCGATATACCAAGAGTGGATCCTCTAACCTTAGCATGCTTCTTTACCTTGAATACATCTTCATTTAATTTCAGTATATTAGTTCTTTGCATATTTTGTTCAATATTCCTCTCACAAAACAAGACATTAGGAACTAGGTTAGAAGTATTTATTTCGGATCTATATTAGAATTTTCTCTCAATTGGCAATCTCTGTGGGATCGACCTTACATACCACTAAATCTATACTCCAATAGATTCGTGCACTTGTGAGTTTTAATTAAAACAACAACATGTAACTTTAACTAGCTTACTGAACCTTTAAGAATTTGTATTGATTGAAATGTGATCTCCACACATAGAATGTACTTTTAAGAATTTGCTCAATAATCCCAAAAATAATAGCGCAAGAAAATGCACAATTTTTATGTTAAAAACTTTTTCAAATCTCGTTTGATATGCAAAATTAAAATGATAGAATGAACATTTGAATTCCATCAATTAATTATATTTAGTTGATGGAAATAAATCTCCATAGAATATACGTTTCCTTTTAAATGAAAATATAATTTATTTTTGAAAAGTGATGAAAATGAAAGAAAAAAAAAGAATAGAATGAGAGTGAAAAAATAAAATATTTTATTTATTATTAATAAATAATGTTTAAACTATTTGTTAATATTATTAATAATTTAAATAAAATTTAATTTAAAAATTTATATTACCATTTATTTAGTTTATTTAATATTTATTTTTTAAAATAAAATTTATATAAAAATAAAATTATTTTAATAATTTTATTCTTCAAAAATATTTTTATATTTTTATTAGTTTTTTATTTTATTTTTAAATTATTTAAAGTATATCAAACATAAAAAATAAATAAAATTTTATTTTATTTTATATCATATCAAATTAAATTTTAATAAAAATATTTTATTTTTAATTGTCATTCATATTTTTTTATTTGTCAACAACTAAATAAGGCCTCAACGTGAAGAGTAAAAATCACCGGACCAAATTTAAAAAATAATTGAATCAACAATTCACTAAAATATAAAATTTTACATGTCACAATTTAGTTAAACAGTGAAGATAAAATTATAATTAGGCTATAAATGAAGGCTCCAAAAATTAATAATAATATACTAAATTTCATCAAAATCAAGGCACAAAAGACTATCTGTTTGCTAATCAAATATGCTTAAAAAATAAAAAACCTTATCCTATGCAATGGCTCTTGTTGAAAATTTGAGAGAAAAACTCTGTCCTCCCTTTTAACATTTGCTTCTTCAATAACCCAACAAAGGAGAAAAGTTAAAACTTGAAAACGAAGTTTAATTTTTCAAATTTTTTTTTTATATTTTTAATAATTAAATGACCATTTATCAAAATAGGGGACTACTCCATTTAAGAGGGACCCACAACAAAAGTACTCTTGATATTCTTGCAACACATTACATTCTCTCAACAATGTCCCATATATATTGCATTAGAATGGGAGTATTTTTGGACTTTCTCTGGATAAATTTTTTTATCTGAACGATTTTAAAGACATGCTTTTCGAAATTAGAGCAATATTTGATATTTTTTCTTGGCCTATCAATATCTAATTATTTGATTGTATTAAATTTCTGTTATAAAACTAGACTCCAAATACAAAGAAAAAAGAAAAAAGAAAAACTATAATAAACAACGGTTGATCTCAAATATTGGTTTAAACTTTATGACTCTTAATGATGATGAGGGATTTAGGATGGTAGTCTAATAATTTTCTTATTTATATTTTTTACTCAATCAAATTTTCCATGGCATGGTGTATGATCTCTTTAGTTTATGTTATCTTATAGTTATATCCCGAAAATAAATCAAAGATAATGCAATAATCAAAGAAAAAAATTAGTACCAATGAACTAATTGGCTTAAGATGCTGAAAGCTCCATGCCTATGAAACTTTGCATGGAAGTAAGTCATATTTTTAAGCTTGCTTGAAAATAGTATTTATACTATTAAAATATTAAAAATAATTGAAATATATTTAAAAATTATCAAGCAATAACATTATTTTCAATAGAAATAAAAAAACACAAAACTGATATTTAATATTATTTTATTTTTTTTAAATAGAAAAAAATAAAAAAATAAAAAAATAATATTGTATAATAGCATATGATAAAAATACAAGTAAATAATAAAATAATTAACGGTATATTTTAAAAAAATTTAATTATAATACATTTTTAAATTTTTTTAAAAATCTGTATATATTTTAAAAATAAAAAAATGACTGTATAATAGAAACAAAATACAAAGAAAAAGAATTTTTTTTTAATTATGCAAAAGATAGAAATTGTTAAAATAAACTTAAAAGTGAAATTTGACCCAATTTTTTTGGGCAGAAGGCCGAGGCCTAAAAATAAACTGAACGGGCAAACAGCCCAAAACTGAGAGACACGGAGACTCGGTTTACACAGCAAATTACCACAAGTTTGGCTCACAGGAAAGATAACGCGATGAGGGTGAAAAACCAGAGCAACACACTGTGTGCAAAAAACCCGAGAGACCAGGCATCGTTCGCTTCGGAGGGCCGAATAAAGGCTAGGGAATTTCTGCATCTAGCTCAGCCTCCTTTCTCAACAACATCTTGAGGCACGAGCAGGAGCACTCCCTCCACTCTGTCGAGCAGCAGCAGCAGCAGCAGCACTCCGACCATTCCCATCTGAGATTGGACCACCGGCGGCCAAGCACCGACGGGAGAAAGAATCGGTGGCGCATCATTAGTGCGAGCAGCGGAGGCCATTTCATCTCCACGTGTCTAGCACGCCGCGAGGTTAGTACTTGTACCTAGCACGCCGCGAGTCTGACTGAGACTATGACACCCAATGGTTAATTGGGTTTGCTTTGTTTTTTTTTTTAATGGACGGACATTTGAGACAACAATAACTTTATTGAAGTCATATTGACTGCTGTGTCAGACCATTCTTTTGTGCTTGGTTGAATGAATTCCAGGGGAGAAGAAAGATGCCGACATAAATTTTTTTGGCTATCCTAGCTTTATTCACAGATTTTGAATGAATATATTTTTTATTATGATTGATTAGTTATCTTAGTCACAGATTTGCACTTTCTGAAGTTATATCTGGACTCAACCTTCTGTAATTTCTATTTTTTTTTTGTCCTGGTAAATTTTGTTCATTGGTGCGTGATTGGAATTGTGAACTATAAAGGATGGACATTTAAAAAAATGAGCCGTCGACTCTCACACATGTAAGACACTCTGGCTGGACGCAACACTACTATTCTAATTACACATGTAAGACACTTGGCTGTATTCTTGATTCTGAATTGGTTTTGCTTTCGCCCATAAACTATTGGATATTATGAATAGCCAGTGGATAGCTACACAGAATTTGAAACTGTTTTTTTTTTTTTAAATAAAATAATTGTTGATTAATAAATCATTAATCAAAATGTCTAATTATTTTCCTTTGGGACTCAATGTGTTTAATCTATGTATTCTACTCCTTGCCAGGAAAGAGAAACTCATTTCTTTCTTCTTACCTTTTCAAAAAATGTCCCACCTGATCTCAAGACCCACCTCCAGTTCACTACTGAGGCTCCTCAACCTCAGTCCTAAGCCGCTTCCTCATTCTCTTTACTCATCCACCCCTGAAAATCAGACCCAGAAGCTTGAACGAATTGCGGATGAGCTTCTTGACCTCAATAAGCTAGAAAGGTATGACTTTACCATCCTTTGGAGGCACAAGATGGGTCTCAACAAGTATGGACCTGCAGTCACTGGGCTTGGTTCATTGGGTTCTGCTTCGGTGGGAACAGGTTCTGGAACAGCAGATGCAAAGGCAGCAGCATCAGAGAAGACGGTGTTTGATATAAAGTTGGAGAAGTATGATGCTGCATCGAAGATCAAGATAATCAAAGAGGTCAGATCCTTTACTGATTTAGGATTGAAGGAAGCCAAGGATTTGGTGGAGAAAGTTCCCTGTGTTTTAAAGAAGGGGTTGACAAAGGAGGAGGCTAATTCTATCATTGAGAAGCTCAAGGGGTTGGGTGCTACTATTGTATTGGAGTGATCTCAATTTTGATTCTAAACTTTAGTTTCTAGAATCTATCATTTGTTTTAGTTTTTGTAGAATAATGACTTGTTTTGGTTAATGATCAATGAAAAATTATACATCTTGCCTGCTCATGTTATTTGATGGTTTTGTTATATAAGATTCTTAATGCTAATTGTTATATCTAATATTGGGTCCTTTTAGTAAATTGCTTTAATCGAGTTAGATTTGTTCATGCCATAGAGACTATAAATATGGTTGAATATTCTAACCTAAAGTTATATGGTGGATCTGCCAGTAATTAACAATTGTTACTTATCCAAAACAAGAAATCCAGTTATGTTCTCTCAAAGGTGGATGGGGGGGCTTCTTTTTCAAAGGCAGTCTAGGTTTATGTATCTCTTCATTTAGATTATAGTTTTATTCCTCTAGTCTTTGGTTGTACGAGTGGTGAACAACTTCTGGAGTGGAGTGTTTAAATTCTGGCTAATGACCAAGAACGGTTGACACGAGTGCAGGTATTCAGTGTCCCTTAAGCAAGATATTGAGTTCGAGTTTTGTGTATGGAGCAAGTTGTTGCTGGTAGAGTTAAAGTCCCCGCAAGGGACCTCCACAACTCGAATAGTGTAAAACCAAAAAAATTCTGGCCAGTGAAGTTGTTTTGATTTTTTTTTTTTTGAGAAAAGGAAATTTTATGTTTTATCGAAGATGCGAACTAATGTTTGAAGAAATGTGCGATGGTAGATGTAGTATTGCTGATGTCCTTATAGCACAGATGACATGAGGTCTACATGTTATCTATAACTTAAATTTGGATATAGGCCTTTCATGAACAGTAGAAAAGTAAGTGATGTATATGGATGATTTTGAATTTCTACGCACGTTGTTTCCACTTCGCATTTGTTTTATTGTGTGGATCGTTACAAGTGAAGGTGAGAAGATGAAAAAAAATATAGAAGCTAATCAAATTTTTCTTGAAGACAAATGCTGTAGATAGTAAGCTGTTACATCCTTTCTGTTATTTATTATGTATTTCTCTAGGAAGAAAAAGAACTTCCAATTGTTGAATGGCAATAATCTTTCCTGAACACATGTCTGCTGGATGAAAGGCATTGCTTCAGTAAAGAGGGGTATGTTTTACTGTCCTTCGTCCTTATGTCGATAATTTTTATGATTCATTATAATGGTGGAAAATGTGACAGTGATGTGTGTAAAATAATAAAAATTCTTCTCATTAATCTCTAAATAATACATGGGACAATATATAGAAGATATTGACAATTAAACTGCCAATCTAATCCCTAAAAGAAGCTAATCAATTCCTAAAAGATAGGAATAAAAACAGAAAAAAAATCAGGTATATGATTTTCATATCTTTAGAGAAAGTACTAGTTTCACCTTAAGTTCTTCAAGTAATAATTTCAATCATAACATTTCACAAGTATTATATCTATAGCTCTTAGGTCTCGTTTGGTTGGTGAAAATAAGGTAAGAGAATGAGAATCTAAATTTTCATTCCATCAGATATGGTGTTTGGGTGATGGAATGTAGTCATCATGGAATGTACATTACCTTGTATGATGAAATACACATTACTTTTAAAAATGGATGAAAAAAGAAAGAATGGAATGGAATGAGATTGAAAAAGTCTAAAATACCCTTCTAAAATAAAAAGTAAGATTAAAATAAAATTAATAAAATAAAAAATATTTAAACTATTTTTTAATACTATTAATATTTTTAATAAAATTTTTATATTATTAAATGTTTTTTTATTTGTATTATTTAAGGTCAAAATAATATTATTTTAATAGTTTTATTTTTTAAAGGTATTTTTGTCAACTTTTTATTCCATTATTGTATTATTTATGACATATCAAATGTAAGAAAGCAATAAAAATTTTATTCCATTCTATGTCGTATCAAACACAATTTTAATAACAGCATTTCATTTCATTCCATTTTATTTTCAATTTCCATTCTCATTCCTTCTTTTGCCACCAACCAAACGTGGCCTTAGTTTTACTTCAACACTACTCTTAACCACAATAGGTTGCTTTTACTTTTCCACGTGATCAAAATTACCCTAAACCAAGGTATAATATCCAGAAGTGAACCTCTTATCTTCGAATGAACCTATCCAGTCAGCATTTGTGTTCCCTTCAACACTACTAGACTTATTTTTGCCAAAAAAACAAGTCTTTGCCAATAGACCCTTTAAGATACTTTAGGATACAAAGAACAACCTCCATATGTTCTTTGCATGGGGGGTGCATATATTGGCTCACAACACTTACTGCACATATGATATCCGGCCTAGTGTGAGAAAGATAAATGAGTTTCTCAACTAGGCGTTAGTACCTCTTAGTATTAACTAGTATTCCATCCTATTTACCATTTATTTTTGTTGTGGAGTTCATAGGAGTATCAATGGGTTTACTACCAAGCATCCCGATTTCCTTTAGTAGATCAAAGATATATTTTCTTTGAGTAATCAAAATTCCCTTCTTGTTTTTGGCAACTTCCATATCCAGAAAGTAATGTAAGGGACTAAGGTCTTTTATTTCAAATTCAGTAGCAATTTTGCCTTTTAATATAAGATATTTCACAAGTATCATTTTCAGTCACAATTATATCATCAACAAAAACAATAAGAATAATACTATTTCCATCTTTATGTCTGCAGAAAAGGGTATTGTCAATATGAGCTTGTTTATGTCCTTGGTCTAATATGGCTTTTGAAAAATGGCCAAACCAAGTTTTTGGTGATTGTTTTATACTATAAAGAGCCTTTTCCAGCTTGCATACTACCCCATTTTCTTGGTCTTGATCAAACTCAGGTGGAAGGTCCATATAAATTTCCTCCTCTAAGTCACCATTGAGAAAACCATTTTTTACATTTAGTTGTTGTAGCTCCCAATCAAGGTTCCTCTGAGTCACCATTGAGAAAATCATTTTTTACATTTAGTTGTTGTAGCTTCCAATCAAGGTTGGTAGCAACCCAGGTGGAAGGTGCATATAGACTTCATCCTCTAAGTCACCATTGAGAAAATTGTTTTTTACATTTAGTTGTTGTAGCTCCTAATCAAGGTTGGCAACAATGGAAAGAAGCACTCTTAACAGCTCCATTAGACCAATATTTTACTGTGAATGCTCACTTGCACCCAACAGGAATTTTACCTTATGATTTCTTAATCAAAGTCCATGTATGATTTTTTTTTTCTAAAACTTGAATTTCCTTTAAGACTGCTTTTCTCCAGTTGGGAATACTCCAAGCCTCTTTTATGTCTTTAAGAAATTATTTCGTTAGATAGCTTAGAGATAAAGGCTTGAAAAGGTGAATAAAGATAGTCATAAAAAATATAGTTAGATATAGAATGTTAGTACAAAACTGGGGCTATTTTCTCAAGGTAAAAGGCCAATCAAGATTGCTAGCCTCAAAGGTTGATTCGGGTTCAAGGATATGGCAATGTGTAGAGTCACCAATGTCTTTCACCACTTTAGAACGTTTTCTTCGAGAATAAAAAATGAGCTCTGGTTGTGAGTCACCTCTTTCCTTAGGACTGATAGAGTTGGCAGCTTTATTAACCTCAGGTCAAAGTTATTCAAGGGAAGTTTCAATAATAGCTTTTGGTAACGAAGTGGCTTCTGTTTCTGTAATAGTTTTAGTTGGAGAAGTTTCAATGTAAGATTCCAAAAGGTTAGATCTAGGTTCTGGGAGTGTTAAAGAGCTTCACTCTCAATCCCCCCTTGAAGCAAATTTTTCTTGTAATAGACTTAGTTTTGAAAAAAGTAACATCCATGGTTACAAAGTAATTAAGTTTTTCTGGAGAATAACATTTATATCCTCGTTGGATAGTAGAGTATCCTATAAAAATAAAAAGGATGGCACGAGAGTCAAATTTATTTCTGTTATAGTCATGAACATGGACAAAAGCTTATGAACCCATTACTCTAGTTTGAGGGTAGTGTTGAATGAGCATTTGGGCAAGAGCTTTATAGTTAATGATGTAGGCAGGGAGATAATTTATGAGGTAACAAGTAGTGAGAATGGAATCTCCCTAAAAATACTTTGAAATATTATTGACAATCATGATTAAGCGAGTAACCTCAAGAAGATGTTTGTTTTTTCTCTGAGCCACTCTATTTTGTTGAGAAGTGTTAACACAAGAACTTTGATGTATAATGCTGCTGTTCAAGAGATAGGTTCCTATGATAGAGTTAAAATATTATTTTTCATTATCAGTACGTAAAATCTGAATTTGAGCATTGTATTTATTTTTGATCATTGAGTAGAAGTGATTGAATGTTGATGTAGCTTCATTTTTTTTCTTTTAGAAGGTAAACCCAAGTGATCTGAGTATGATCATCAATAAGAATGATAAATCATTTTTTACTGGTAGCATTTTGGACATGTGAAGGACCTTATATATCACTATGGATTAATGTGAAAGGTTTTGATGATTTATAGGGTTGTGATAAAAATCTTATTATATGGTGTTTAGCAAGTTTACAAGTCTCACACTGAAAAATATCTTTATTTTTGAAATGAGATGGGAACAAGTATTTTAAATAAGAGAAACTAGGGTAGTCTAACCTAAAATGCCATAGTTTGATCTCTTGTTCTTTGGAAAGAGGTAGGTCACAACTAGCAGCCAAAGGTTGCTTATTTTCAGATAATTCCTCAAAATAGTAGATGCCATTTTTTTCCATAATAGTGTCAATCCTCATGCCCGAATTCGTATATTGAAAATTACAAGTGGAGTGTGAGAATTGGGCAACACAATTTAAGTATTTTGTAATTTTACTCAGATAATAAATTGTAAGATAACTTTAGAACATGGAAGGATTTTTGAGAATTATTTGAGGACTAATACCAACAACTGTTGCAAAAGAACCATTAACAATATTAATCTTTAATTTTCCTAAACTTGATTTATAAAAGGAAAAAAGATTTGCAGACCTTGTGATGTGATTTGTAGCCCTTGAACCTATGACCCAAGGTTTAATAAACTTGGAATTAGAACTGAGAGCAATGAGAAAAGTACTTTTCTGAGATGAGAGAAAAGTACCAGAGTTTGAAGTTGGAGGCTGGTTCTGGGTAGTAGACAAATTTAGGGATGTAAGTTGGGAGGTTAAAATCTGTTGCAATTTCTTCATCCGCTCTCAGCTAAAGGAGAGATTATTTTCACCAAGCCTAGGTGCTGTATCAGAGGTAACTTGGAAGTTTCTTCCATCCTTTCTATTGCTTTTCCAATTGTTTAGCTTACCGTGTAGTTTCTAGCAATTATCCCTGGTGTGATTAGACTTCTGACAATGATAACACTATTGGTCTCTCCTCTGTTTCCTTTGATTCTCAATTCCACTAGTCATAAAAGCATATTCAGGGACTAGTTCTGTGGCTCCTATCATGACCCTTTTTCTTGTCTCTTCTCTACGAACCTCTGTAAAAATGTCCTCTATATTTGGAAATGGTTTTAAACTAAGGAGGTGCCCACGCACCTAATCTAAATCCTAATTCAAACCTATAAGAAAGTCATAAATCCTCTTCTTGTTAATTAATTTTTGATAGTTCTCAGAATAGTTTGAGCACAACCAATGACTATGATTAAAAATGTCAACTTCATGCCATAATGTTGAAAGGGAGTTGAAGTATGTTGCGACATCCATATCTATTTGTATAAGGTTTCAGGCCTTATTTTTCAATTCAAACAATTAGGATGAATTCTCAAGATCAAAGTATTAACACCTAGTAGCTTACCATATGTCTTGGGCAATTTTGTAACACATAAAACTTTTTCTAATCTTTTTATCCATTGAGTTAATAAGTCAAGTCATAACCATGGAATTCTGGGCATCCCAGGTTTGGAACAAGGGAATAGATTTTGAAAGTCTCTTGGCTGAACCATCTAGATACCCATATTTCTTTTTCCTAGTACAACCATCTCCACTGACTGGGACTAAACTAAATAATATTTTCTCGTAAGTTTATGTAAGGTGATTTGTAGAGAAGAATTATCATCGTAGGAGTTATGGAGTATGAAAAATATCATTGGGGTTGCTGCAAGGAAGTAGAGGCTTTTGATTCGTCATTCCCTTTGGTGCTTGTCATGGCTATTCCTTAGGGAAAAATAACCTGAGGTCTACTCGCCATGGAGATTTAGAGAGACTGCTCTGATACCATGTGTAAAATGATAAAAATTCTTATCATTAATCTCTAAATATAGAAGATATTGATTGCTAGACTACCAATATAATCCCTAAAATATAAGAAACAGAAAGATAGGAATAAAAAATAATATTAGGGATATAATCTTCCTTGACCCTAAAATAATAGGACAGATAAGGGAGTCAAGATATGACAACTATACTAGCCGAGAATCATGGATATCTAGTATGCGCAACAATTTGTAATCTTATGATCTTTGTTCTTCAATGAAGGAAAAAAAGAGAACCCCAGCTCAGATATGTTATCACTAATCAGTATTACTGATTCAAAATTGTCACGCCCCTAATTTGTGGGCATGTGAGACACATATACTATGAACATATATTTTACATAAACATGCATATTTCAATCCTTTAACATGTAAACCGATACATATAGGTTTCCATACATATACAATATACCAATTAAGTCCATAAATATCAGAGTAACGACAGAAGCAGGGATACTGCCTGTGGCATATAGAGTATACTCTAGATTACAAATACAATACAATCCAAATAACGTGAGCCTTGAAAACAACGTAGGCTCACCCAGGGAGTAAACAGCCTAGCTGAGTTTGATAACTCAGTGAGCAGATAAGACTTCCTATAACCTCTTAGGTCAGCATATGGATGAACTCATACTTTAAAATTTATCACATAAAGAGTACAGTTCGGAAGTACATCCATATGGAATCTGTATTTCAAATATCCATATTTCACAATATAACCCAATATTCAAAACCAAATACAATGCAATATGAATATAAAACAAAAATTGTTATGCAATAAAAGATTTCATATGCTTTAGGAGGTTTTCATATCAGAACCAATAATAATTCCAAGCACACAGTAAGAGAGGGCAAATCACATATCAATAATAGGAGGCATTCTGCTCTCTTCGATAACAATAACTCCCGTGTGTTGGCCGTTACACGAAACTAGCACCACCCCTGCTAGCTGAGGTATCAAGATGCACCAGGGTTAACATTCTCTGCTGTTAGCATACAGTGTTCCAATAGGATTCCTCCACAAATACCATATTTGCACATATGTTATACTGTTCAAAACAGAGGTTTCAGTATAAATTCATAATTTCCAATTTCAGTACAATTCCTCTGTCAAAAACTTTTCAATCAGAGTTTATCACATATACATGCCATTTTTCAAGGCAATAATATAATTTTACAAATCAATGCGATGTGCACAATATATTTCCTTTACTTTACGATGAGAAATACATTTAAAATCACATATTCAATGAGTTCAAAATCCAATTTCAAAATTATACTCTTCTTGAACTATATACCCGATAATAAATAAATTCAGATAATTTAATCCATTTCATATACATATAAAAGTATAAATCACTTGTAAACACAATTAATTATTCATTTAAATTTCAAGAAGAGCATAGAGTAAACCATAGAAAGAAATATCTACTCACAAAGTTAGAGTTCCAAGTTGGATAACCCCAAAATTCATGTTTCTAGTCTAAATCTAGCCAAATAGACCTAAAAAATGAGTCTGAAGAGTTCAAAAACCTTGAAAATGACTCTGGATTTACGAAACTTGGCCTCCAGAAGCTTAGTCAACACTGGTCAATTATGAGTTACTATTCACCGGCAGAAATTACTGTTCACAACTGAAAATTACTATTCACGACGGTCGAATTTACTGTTCACAACATACAAAAGTTGTCGGATGGCAGCCAAATTTCATATCCTTAAGCTTTTCCACCTTCTAAATCCATTTACGGTGCCAGATTTTTAATTTAAAAACTATAAGTAGGAGATGCAGAACTTACCTTCTTAGAATTTCTCTTCCACTTTCTGATAGATTTTCGGTCAAATTTTCAGAAACCAATTGGATATAATTGTAATCCTCTCGTTTTGAATCTATAGGCGGTGACGGTGTTGAAATCCGAGATCCAAAAGTGTTAGAAATTTAGAGAGAAGTTTTAGGGTTTTTAGAGAGAGAATATGGAAAGAGAAAAAGGGTGCATAATTATTTTCATGCACTTCTGCCTCTGATCTCCCTTAAAATTATTTGAGGGACCTATTAGCAAAATTCTAATTGTTGAGGAGTATCCTTGTAATTTTTGTTATTTACATATTAACCCCTAAACTTTTAAGAATTTACATTTTGCCTCTAAAACTTAAATCCTCATATTAACTCACAATTTCTCAAACATTATGATAAATAAATATATTTTCAATGGTACTTATCTCTATTTTTCATAATCCTCACTTTCATTCAAAATTTTCTTTAATTTAGGATTTTTATTTATTTAGGGTTTTTCCTTTCTTCTTTTTATTTATTTATTTTTTATTTTGGGGTTGTTACAAAAATATTAGTGGATATTTAAAATAATTTGTTTGATAGAGTGAAATTTCTAAATTTATTGCATAATGGAGATACTATAATCTTTTGGTTTTTTTGTTCTTTTTTTATTAACTTTGCAAATGTCAAATGCTTATGCCAACAATATTACAAATATTAAGAAAATACATATAAAGTAAAGAAAGATTATGTATACAAGAATTACTAAAAAAAGTGGAAACATGCACTTTTTATCTTGTTATTTTCAAATTGTTTATACTATATTATATCAAATGATATGTTTATAGCATGTTTTAATGGATTCATCACTATTTTGTTTTGTCATGATGACATTCAACATGCTAAGTGATTTATCATCTCTCTGTAACTTATAATGATGAAGTAAAATTAAAGATCATTAGCAAACATATGTTTTAGCTGGTCAAATGCATAAGCATGCAAATTTATGTAAGATCACTTATAAAGATATATAGGCATATCTGCTTATTTAATAATATTCAAAGTTAAGGATTTAAGTCATACTTCATTAGCAAAATGTCATTGCAACGAGGAAGCTTGTTGTGGAAGGAAAAATGATAACTTAATAAAGTATATTTTATTAATTGTTCCTTGCCTTATTTGTTGTGGCTTTTATTTCCATAGACAAAGTTACTATAGTGATAGACTATTAGTGTGAAAGGTCATATTAATAAATTTAAGAGTAAATACACAATTTAATTTTTGAATTTATTAGGTCCTTATAATTTAATTTTTGAATTTAAGTTATTGTATCATTTAATATCTGAAATTACCAAACATTAGACAATTTAATCTTTCTATTATCTCTATACTAATTACTTGTTAACATGGCCCGTTAAGTGCCTATGTGGCATATTAAATGCCAACTAATCATGACATATCAGCGCTAATTTAACTTAAGGAAAAGAGTAAATAAAAAATTTAGTCCCTAAATTTCATAGGTCTCTACAATTTAGTTTTTGAATTTACTAAGTCTCTACAATTTAATCCATGAATTCAAGTCATTACACAATTAGTTTTTTGAATTTACCAAATGTCAAACAATATAGTCCGTCAATTATTTCTATCTTAATTGTTTACTGTGGCTAACACAACATTGAAGAAAAAGGGACAAAGAACATTAAAATCATGGCTTCTCCCTGCTACATAAAATGTGTAAAGTGTTAGGCTAACTATCACAACAATTGTTAATATCACTAATTCTATAATAACTTTCTTGTTTTTAGTCATAAAAAACCTTATTAGAATAATGAAAAAAATTCATAATTCTAACAATTCCGTTATAACACATAACAAGTTAAAAATATTGTCAAACTTTCACCATGCAATATCCTAAATTAGATTTTACTAGTAATTTATTTTCCATGGTCTACTTTGTCAAAACTCAATAAATAATCAATTATCTTTGTATTTTCAATAAATAGATGGGATAAGAAAAAAATTAGTATTTTCAATAATCCTTATTTTTTCGGCCTAAGGCTAGAGCATCAAGTATAAAAAAGAACAAAGATTCACGATATCCTAGAAAAAAGGCTTCAGTTGTGGTCTTTTGGCGATGTTATGTGTGATAGTAAATAATTTTACAGTGCCGAGGTGTTTTGTGGCATTGTCAATGGAAGCCAAAAAAGGAATTTTCAAAAGAAAGAAAGATTTTCTGGGGGAAAAAGGAGAAAATAGAGTGAAAAACAAAACATTTTAAAACTTTTTTTTAAGTAGAATCAATGTTGATGTGACATGATTAGTTGACATTTAACGTACCACATAAAAACTTAACATGTTATATTATCGAACAGTTAGTGTAGAGATAATAAAGAACTAAGTTGTCTAACATTTGATAAATTCAGAGATTAAATTGTGTAATGACTTAAATTCAATAATTAAATTGTAGGAACTTAATAAATTTAAAGACTAAATTATGTGTTTACACATTTTTATAAACTGAATCAGCAATGATGTGACATGATTAATTGACATTTAACGTGCCACGTCAGCAAGTAGTTAGTGTGAAAATAATGAAAGGACTAAATTGTTTGACGTTTGATAAATTTAGGGACCAAATTATACAGTGACTTAAATTCAGGAATTAAATTGTATGAATTTAATAAATTCAGTGACTAAATTGTATATTCACTCTAAATTTAATGTTTATTATGTTATTGATTGCTCTGTAAATGTTGTTAACTTTGTTCTCTCTCTCTCTCTCTCTCGTGTTGTTGGAATGTGAACTGCATTTCCCTGTTCATTTATCATAAGAATTCTAGAATTCTAATAATGAAAGATTGAGACCAAGTGAACTGAACTTAGCTAGGACACCTGTTTGCTCTAGTTCCTGATCTTTATAAATGTCTCACTTCTCTCATACTTTAATATTGCTCAGATGCCTTCTCCTTTATGTTCTCTCATTGTTAACTTATATACAACCCCTGAATTGATTGCAATATGTACTGCCTTCAATCCTGGTAATACCATTTTTTCTCTAACCATTAGACTTCTGTGTGCTTACCTCTAAATATATAACTGTCTGGGTTATTTGATTAGATCATCATTAAGTTACATTGAAGAGAATGAAGCTCCACTAGTTCAAGTTGTAGTAATAAGTTAATACGAGGCTCAGACCCTAAGGAAGTGCTATCATTGAACAATCTAAAATAGCTGTAAGTTTTTAAGAAGAGGAAATTTTTATTTTCCTTGATCATTCATTAGAAGATAGATACAATATATATAGTAGAGAAATACTTCAATGCTGATAGAAAGAAATTTCACTAAATTAGGAAACACCTAGACTAGAAAATAGGAAATCTAAATTAAAACTGCCAACAATTAGGATAGCAAATCAAACTTATTTCTTTAATTATAGATTTGATTTGACAAATCCTAAATTTATTTTGTAAATAATTTTCACACCCCCTTATATTTGGTGCATAAATGCCTATTTGCTACGTGGAAAGGATAAAAGACATACAAATAGCTCCACAATCAATTTTTTCCTTTATAATTTATCTCCATATGCTTATTGTAATCATGTTGAACTAGATTTTGTGCAGTTGTTATTGGCAACTTTGTTGTCATAGTACAACTTCATTGGCACGTTTATAGGCATTCATATTTCTTCAAAAATTCTCTTTAACCAAAGCATCTCACATACTCCATTAGCGATGGCCCTATATTCAACCTTGACATTGCTTCTAGCCACCATATTTTGTTTTTTGCTCCACCATGTGACAAGATTTCTCAGACATAAATACAATATCCTGATGTAGATTCCTATTAGTAACTAAATTTACTCAATTTGCATCAGTATAGATTTCTATGTTTTGATGTGTAGTTTTATGGAAGAGTAAAACCTTGCCTTGTGTACTTCTTAAGTATCTAAGGATTCGATTCACTGCTTCAAGGTGTTTCTCATATAGTGAGTGCATAAATTGACTTACCAAATTTACTACAAAGGCAATGTCTGGCCAAGTATGATATAAGTAAATCAGTTTGCCCATCAACTTTTGGTATTGTGTTGTATCTATTGGATCACCTTCCTTATCCTTTCCAAGTTTTTGATTAGGATCAATTGGAGTGTCTGATGTTCTACAACCACTCATTCCGATCTCCTTAAGGATATCAAGAACATACTTTTGTTGAGAGACAACAATCCCTCTTCTTTGACTGAGAAATTTTCATGCCAAAAAAATATTTCATAGGTTCTAAATCTTTAATCTCAAAGGTCTTCAAGTGGTTCATTTGAAGTATGGCGATCTTCCCACCTTATGTTATCTACATATATAATTAGTATGAAAATCTTCCCACTTGGTGAATGTCTAAAAAAACTATGTGATCACCCTGCCCTTGAGTATAACCTTCACTCTTAACAAACTGGGTAAACTTTTCAAACTAGGCTCTACAGAGACTTCTTCAATTTATAGACCTTTGTGCCAAACTTTTCTTCGTATCCTAGGAGTGTATTCATGTACACTTTCTTTTTTAAATCTCTACTGAGAAATACATTTTTTATATCCAACTGTTGGAAGGACTAATCAAGATTAGCAGCAAGTGACAAAAGAACTCTTACCGAGTTAAGTTTTGCAACTAAGGCAAATGGCTCTAGATAATTAATGCCATAAGTTTGGTGAAACCCTTAGCTACCAGTGAGTTTTATAACGTTTTAAAAAACCATCTGACTTATATTTAATTGTAAACACCTATTTACATCCTATAGTAGCCTTGCCTCTTGGTAACTTAACTAACTCCCAAGTGTCATTTTTTTAAAGAGCCCTCATTTTCTCAAGGACAGCCTCATTCTAGTCAAGAACATTCAAAGTATCTTGTAAAGAGTTAGGAATCTCCAAACTAGATAGTTGAGAAGTAAAAACATGAAAGACAAGTGAAAGATTTTCATAAAAACATATTTAGATGGTGGATGCTGGTACAAGACCTCACACTATTTTGAACAACAATGAGAAGATTAGAATTATCAGACTCAAAATTGAAACAAGATTTAGATTCAAAATTAATAGACTCAAAAATTTAATTAGATTAAATATGAGAGAGTCAATGAGGACAATACCAGATGGGTTCTTAGATGTTGGGTAGTCCAAAGGATTGGAGGATCTCTTCTTTTGAGTTGTCATCTGCCATAAGTAGATAGTATTAAATGGCATTAATGTCGTAGTTTTTTTTTCTTATTTCCTATTTATTCAAATCATGATATGGAATGACTGGTGGGCCTATATTTGCAATATCTAAAACACTTGTTCCACTTTTAGTTGTACTTTCGTGTTGGATAGACAAGTATGGGAAAGGAACAATTTGAAAACGATCATAAAAAATCGAAACTTCATTTCCCCTGGGGGAAGATGAGGCGTAAAAATAAAACTTAATTAAAAAATGAAACATCCATGGTAACAAACATTTTCTTTGAAGTAGTTTCAAAACAATTATAACCTTTTTGAGTTGAAGCATATCAACAAACACACATTTAGTGGCTTGGGGTTCCAATTTACCTTGTTAAGGACTATGAATGTGATCGATAGTATTCCACTTAAATATCTTTAATGGTAAAAAAGATGAAATTCTATTTGTTGGAAAAAAAAAATGAAAAACATCAACAAGTGTTTCAAAGTTCAACACTTTATTGGGTGTTCTATTGGTGAGGTATGCATAAGTAATAATAACTTCACCCCAAAGGTATTTGGTTACCTGATTTGTAAAAAGTAATGATCGAACTTCTTCAAGTAAGTGTCTAGTTTTTCATCCATCCAAACTATTTTGCTGCAGAGTGTCAACACAAGAGTTTTTATGAATAATGCATTTTTTGAGGAAAGTTCTCCCATCATGTTTTTGAAATATTTTCGACCATTATCTCTCCGCAATAGTTGGATATTTATTTTAAAATTGTGTTTACACCATTTTGTAAACTTTTTTGAAAATTGTTCCAACTATTTTTCTTCATTAAATAAACTCAACTTAATCTTGTGTGATCATAAATAAAAGTCACAAACCATCATTTTCTAGAATATATGTGTTGTAGGAACCCCAAACATCAATATGGATTATAATAAAATGAGTGGTTGATTTATATGGTTGGAAAGAAAAGGATGCACGTTGATTTTTAGCAACTTGACAAACTTCACATTGGAAAATATATGAACATTTATTCATAAATAAGTTTAGAAACAAGTATTTTAAATATTGGAAACTAGGATGCCCTAACTTATAATGTCATAACATGATATCATTACTTTTGGAATTGGAAACATAATTTAAACAAATATTATGATGTGGTCTACTCACACCAAGTCCATCATAGAGTTTATCTTTTTCTTTGGCACTGCCAATCATCCTTCCCCCGGTTAATTCTTGAAAAACAATATAACAACAATAAGCCTTTTCCCACTAAGTGTAGTCAGCTACATGGATCAAAACGCTATAGTAACATATTATAAATGAGTTCAATAAAGAGATTATTAATTAATAAATCCTTCTTAATGGTTTCACCTATTATTTTTTTTAACCTTCCTTTATCTCCAATTATCAAGTTGCTCTCTATCTGATCTACTCTTCTCAGTGGGGTTTCAGCAAGTTTTCTCCACACATAGACAAAGCAACTTAAGCGAAATTATACCATCTTTTCCACAATAGGTATTATCTTAACTTTTTTTCTAATACACTTATTTTTAATCATATCTTTTATAGAGTCTTCACACATCTAACGCAACATTCTCATTTCTGCGACATTGAATTTATCTTCATATTGTCTTTTAATCATCCAACATTTAGTACTATATAATATTGTAGGTCTTATAGCTATACGGTAGAATTTTTTTTAACTTTGAACTACATTTTTTTTTATCACAAATGACACTTAAAGTCCTCTTCCAATTCTTGAGAAATAATAAGAGGAATAAAAATTTGCTTGACATTGAAGGGTAGAGATAAGTTTATTGATAAATAACAAATTGCAAGACAAGTTTAGAACATGAAGGACATCATATGGGGTTATCAACAAAGTGAGTTTGATAGTTTCTATTCCGATAATCACTGAGAAAGAACCATCAACAACTTTAACCCTTTTATTAGCTACATAAGGACTATAGGAAGAAAACATTTTAAAATAAATTAGTCATGTGATTAGTGGCAATAGAATCAATAATCCAAGAATAAACAAAATTTGGAGTAATACTAACAAAAACAATGACAAGAGAGTTACCAATCTGAACCATAGAACAAGATAAAATTAAGGATAATTTTGGATATTAAAAAGGTTTATACAGGTGCTCTAACTATTCCTTAGTGTAAGGTAATGTCTCTAAGGTAGTAGAGGTTTCCTAAATGTTTGTTGTGGTGACTTGATAGGCATGACCATCACGTTTGGACTTTGGCTTCCCTAACTTGCCATGGAGCTTCTAGCATGTTTCCTTCGTATGCCATGGTTTTTGACAATTATCACACCATATATTTTTGCTCTCTTTACTATTACAATCAATACCTCTAGATATAAGTGTAGAACTCTTGGAGTCAGTGTAAAACTTGATTTTTGTATTATGCAACATAATTTTTCTCCTTGACTTCACGTCTAACTTCAAAAAACACCTTCCGAATAAAAGACAACGGCTTCTTACCCAAAATATTGCCTCTAGTCTCATCCAAACTCCTATTTAGACTTGCTAAAAAAATTTATACATGATTATTTTCCTCTTTTTTCTTATGAATTGTCATAGCACTGATCAAGTTTATGTCATAAAATGACTAATTCATTATAATAAGAGGTAAAATTATGACTAGTTTGCTTACACTTACATAAATGGGTTTTGTGTTCATATATTTAAGAGGAATTTTCTAGATGTGAATAAAGATCCTAGACATCCTCCTTTACATATCTAGCAATGGAAAGAAGTAAGCGAGGTATACCAATTGTGGGTTCCATAGAATTGATGAACCATGCGATAGTCAGAATTTTCTAACTGCCATTTTCTCAAATTCACCAGTAGTTGGTTTTGGGTTTTTCCTAGTTAAATGACCAAGTTTTCCTCTTCTATCACTTGCCAATTCAATTGATTGAGCCCAATCGAAGTAATTAATTATACTCAATTAGCTTGGTCATTGTGAGATACAGGGACAATGTCTGCGAGTAGAATTCAAAAGCTACAGATGCGATCAATCCAGTTAGGGCAGGGGAAGTCATCAGCTGGGTGGCAGAAACACTAAAGGTGGCAGAAACACTAAAGGTGTCAGATGAGGCAACAACACTTCTCTGGGCCCCAATTTTTGCTACCTTGTATGACTTCTCAATCGAATGGAAAATGAGAAGGGAGAGCCTGAAGCTATGATATCATGTAAGTTTCTAAGAGGAAATTCTTATTTTCCTGATTTAGTGGGACTTCGATGAACATTGAAGGATTGCTCTACTATATATATTGCACTTATCTTCTGCTGAATGATCAAGAAAAAATATAATAAAGTTTGGAACTGAAACTTTTTTTCTAGTTGTCAATCTAATAAACGGACTAAGCAAACTAGCCCACAAGCCACACCCTACAAAGTTTTACTTCATTTTTTTAACGAGATGTAAACCAAAAGAAATTAGCAAAAGTATATCATAGAGCTTATAAATAACCTTAATAAAAAAAATTTCAAAATATAAGTGACAAAAGAGAATTTAAATATATAAACTTTTTTTAAAAAAATATAAAAAAACCTTTCTTATATTTTTAAAATATATTATATTTAGTTCTTTTGAAAGACATACTCAACATA
Source organism: Gleditsia sinensis (assembly GCA_037074535.1). Taxonomy (NCBI): domain Eukaryota; kingdom Viridiplantae; phylum Streptophyta; class Magnoliopsida; order Fabales; family Fabaceae; genus Gleditsia; species Gleditsia sinensis. Next base: position 19,557,571 of record CM073475.1, read on the forward strand.
ATTTTTAATTAAGAGGTCAAAAGTCAATCAAAATTGTTAAATTTGATTGTCAAAAATCTGATCCCAGGTGGTTAACAATATTTGAAATTCTTATAAGTTATTTTTAAATTTAAAAAAGTACATATTATACTCTTCAAATGAACATATAGTATTTAAAGTAATTTCATACAATTAATTAAAGGTGTTTTAGATATTTAACCAATAACTTTTGTCACCAATGGACCTCTAATGTCTTGATCAATAATTAGGTACAGTATCATTTTAAATAAGTACTTAAATTACAATATATTTTTAGAATATAAAAGAAATCTGAGTGAATTTTGAAAATAAAAGAAAATCTTTGTATTTAATGTTAAATCTAAAAGAAGTCAAAATATTTTACTAATTATTTTATTAGTAGTTGAATTATGTTTATAGGTTGACAGTTATGCACCATGGTCTTAAATTAGGAAATTAAAATGCACTTTTAACTAATCAATTATAATTTCTAATAGAAAATCATTTTTTTGATTAGAAAGAAAGAGAAATACAAGGAGAATAAAACATCCTCCTACAAAAGAAGAAAGTTAAGAAAAAGAACTCGAGTCCATAAATTTGAACTCGTAAAAATCACTAGTAAAAAAAATATTTGTATCTCAAAAGAGATTAATCTTATATTTAAAGAACGTAAAGATACTTATTTGAACCAAAAAATAACTTGAAACTAACAAAATAACATTGCCGCCCAATCCCTATTCGTATCAGTCAAAGAAACTCACTTAAAAATACCAACAGAACACCTAAGAAATAATAGAGACAAAAAAAAATATAAAAAAAAACTTCTATATTTTCATCAAAAAATATACATGAAAATGTAGAATGACCACTTGGTAATTTCCTAGCCAAAATGACTGCACTGATCAATGAACTACTTGATAAATTTTAGCTCGAGGATGCTCCTAGGTTACAAAATCAAATAACAAATTGAAAATTTTTCATCTTCTATTCTTTTAGGGTTTAATCATCTGAGTGATAATCTCAGCTAAGGTTTATACAAGATGAAGGAAAGAATACTGCCCCTTGCAGCAACAGGAAGTCGAGATTATATTGCAGCTTCAGCATTACAAAAGGATAGGTTGTTCTCCTTCAAGCTCAGAAATAACTATTAATGAATCAGTCAATTCAAGAGAGAGGGGTTCTGACTTGGGAACTGGGTTGATAACCTGCAAACATGAAAAGGGTAAGTAACATGTTCTTATAGATGGTTCAAAATAAATTTTAACAACCAATGAGCCAACTAGTTTAGTAGTACTGGATTCATCTTTAGGGTCAAAAATCTAAGTTCGAATATCACTTAGAGCCAAATAACTCAAAAAAGCAAATAATAAATTTAATAGGCATACCTTCCTGTTATTTTTCACATAACCTATGGCTACTTCTCTCCGTAAATATGCTCTCTCAGAGAGCTCAGAAAATGATGGATTCTCTCCTTCTTTCATGTAAAGACCAATATCCTGGTCATATAAAACAAAGGCAAGTGAGAGCTATAGTGCATATATTATAACATTTGAAGTACCGATATCTAAAAAAAGAAATTGTATCATGTCCAACATGTATCTAACACTCATATCAAACATAATATGTCACTTCAAATTGTAATTGGATACTACATATTTTGTTGTTTTATGGTGCCAATGTCGTCTGGTGTATTGTATTCGTGTTAGTATCCGTGAATTTTATATTATAATAGGAAATTACATGCTATTAGCCCTTGGCCCAATTAAATCTCGCGTTCAAATTTTAATAAAATATAATCTTGAAGATGCAATGGGATGGGCAGATAAGGTTCAAAAGAATGCAAATCACCTCTGGCAGTGCTGCCAATTATACACTCATTTCAAAAGATATTTAATGTCTAAAGGAATATATAGCGATAAAGGAAGGAACTCCTCTATAAAATGGTACATATCATGTAAATTTTGAATATTATAATAAAAAGGAAAAAAATTTAGATGGAAGAACTGTGAGACTGATGTAGCTCAATCATAATGATTCATGGAATAATACCTTCACATATTTTAGGGAGAAATACACTTATCCAACTTGATCTATACCCTAATTGCAATTTCTCCCCTAATCTAAAAAAATTTCTCTATCCCCCCCCCCCCCCACCCGACCCCAAATTTATATCTCTCGTTACAGTGAGCACTTCTCCATCCAAATCAGATGTTAACTCTAGCATTCATAAAGTCATGTGACTCTGGTACCATCCAACCAACATAAAAAATCTATTATACTCCTCCCTTTACCTGCTTATACCTTTTCCCAAGATTATTTTCCCCAATTAGTGTTGAGGTGGTTAGGGGTATAAGTAAGTAAAAGGAGAGGTATAGTGGGCGTTTTGGGCAGAAAGGTGCTTTTTCCGATGGGACATATAAATTGAGAGGACATTGCAATGCAATTTCTCCCGTATTTTAACCTGGGGTAATCTGTGAAGTAAGTTATTACAAAAGGAGTATATATTACCTTCACATATATTTCATCACCCTCTGCATTTAGTACATCTTTCCAAACTTCATTAAGTTCACTGTTCTCAGCCACTGTTTTGCAAGTACAGAAAATAACTTTTGAGCACATTTACACAGCAAAATAGACACAATAACTAGAGTATAGTCAAGACGAGAACACTATTTCATGACCTTGAGCCGTTACAAGGCTCATCAGTTCCTCTGCTGCAATGTAGGTCAATGATGGCCTGATTCTAGTAATCTGCAGTATTTTATATGTAAGTACCATCACCACAAAATATTACAATTTAAATTTTGAAAATTTGAACGAACCCAAAACAGCTAGAGTATTACTTGTTTCCCCAACTTTGAATCAACAATCTCTGCAACGAGATTTTGCACCTACAAAACAACAACTTAATGAACTATGTTTTCCCCTCTCAGCTCATAATCATAACTAGTGTTTTAAAGTGAATGCTAATTGTTTGTGTTTAATGGTCAAGAAATGGAGATCATTAAAATCAAGTTATTTCAAGTAAACATCTCACCTTAACTCCATGTTTGTTGCAGATATTTTCTGCAAGTAGGAGGGAATAAGCAGAATGCTTGTCTGCCTTAGATGGATCTGCAAAGAGAATAGTCAATAGGAGGCTATTTTCTGTCACAAAAACTGTCAGGCATCATTACCTCCAAGAAGCCATCCTCTGTCAGATATAACAGCAATTGAAAAAGGTATATCTTCATTCTCAAGAGATTTCTGAATATTCAAAATGGTTTCCTTCACGGTGTCATAGTCCAAAGGATTTCCAATCTACAGAATATGAACGAAGTAAATGATCATGAAAAAAGAACAGCACAAAAGAGAACTTCTAAGACGCTATTGACTGCATTAGAAAATACCCTATGGGAAACCCGAACATTCTTGAGATTGCTTTGACCACTAATGTTGTTGGCCCTAATTCTGTCATCTAATGGTGCATCTGCTAATATTTCCTGCATATCAGAATTGATGAATTTTGAACTTGAAATGAATGCATAGGTAATCCAGAAAGTAGATATCCAGTTTAACAGGCACATCACAAACCCTCAACAATTTGCAATGACATGAATTTTCGGGTGTTTAAAAATTAGCACTCTTCCAGACCATCAACAGAATGTCATTCAGGTTAATGCAATATAAAACTAAAATAAACCTTGATCTCTTACCCATGCAGTTTCACATGTTTGACAATATCGTAATGCATTATAGACTAAAAGTGAATAAAACTGAACAAAATCAACCGAACTATTAAAAAATTAAAGAAAATCAATCTTTGATGGTTTAGTTTGATTTTTTTTAGATAAATTGAGCGGTTCAATTCGATTGTCGGTGAAAAAAAAATTTCAACTAAATCGAATTGAACCAACCACTATAATTTTTATTTTATATTTAATTATTTTTTATAAATATTATTTAAATCATCTGCTTCTGTACTCTCTGGCCCAGCGACCCTCAGCTCAGAGTCCAGGCCCGCTTTAGGACTGAAACCCGGTCTGCCCTCTTACCCAGTAACCCGTTGAGCCCGTTAGATCTCATTTCATTTCATTTCACACGCTCGAGAAGTCTCCCGCCCCCCGAGAACTGCTCTTCGATCTTCGCCTCTACTAACTCTCCGTGTCGTGCCTAGACTGCCCACTCGTGCTCTCCACCGGTACTGCCTGCTGCAAAACTCACCATAAAAATTCGGTCTTCTGCGGTGAACTCCCTGTCATGTTACGGCTGCCCGTCAAAACAGAGAAAATCACCCTGTTTACCACGTTTGGAAGCCAAAGATCCAACCCGTGCTCCCTTTGGCTGGTCGGGTTCCCAATCTCTTTGTGAGAGTGTGCCTAGTTCAACACCCGAAGAGGTGCATTTTTCTCCTAAAGCCATTTCTAGTCATTGCTCGTTGGTCAGGTAAGTGAACGATTTCTACTTCAAGTCCCGTGGATAAGGAAATCTTTGGTTAGGATAGTTGTTATTTTTGAGTAATTATCTTAGGATAGGATAAACTTGTTTTGTTTGTATCTCATGTGAGAATTTGTGTGAAATTTTTATGTATTCTGAGTAGGCGACATTTCTCTAGTTGCTTAAAAGCTAAAGCAGCAAAGCTTGCTGAATTTGTACTTGTGATGGGAATAGTTCTAAAATTTTTCCATCATTTAGGATGGGTTCTGTTCCTGCATATATTTGTTATTGAAACCAAATACTTTGAAGATGCTATCTGTTCCTGCCCACAATAATTGGGATTTTCACCCGTTGGAAGGGCCAAAGCAATATGAATTTGGCAGCAAATATTTATACTTTCTACGTAAAACATCTCCGAGGATAAACTTAATTTCTTCGAGTTCTAATTTTGATAGTGATGTTAAGGTTGTGGTCCTTATCTGTCAGCTGCCACCGGATGCTTAATAATCCTAAGCTATTCTCATTCATTTCTTTTTCTTTTTTCAGAAAGAGTGAAAAGTGAGGGACACATAACAACAACTTGCACTCTCACAAAAACTACTAGACTAGACCTTCCAATATTTGCCGAATCTATTCATGTTTTCTAAAAGTCAAATGTTGTATAATATAACACCAAAAACTGTCTGTCTACGAATGACTAATTAGAATGCCTACTTTTTTGCAACCACTTCATGTTAAAGATTTTAATTTGCTTAAAGTTTTAATTTCAAATATTTATATCATCATTATGAAGAAAGTCAAGAAACCAATACTATTCACTCTTGTTATCTCAACTCATGCAACAACAATTAAGCATTTTTTTACTAGGTGGAGTCGGCACCCCAGTTCATGCAAAACAATAAAATAAGATAATGAGGATTTTTTATTTATTCTATTACTATTTTGCTTCATCCAATTGATTGGATGAGATCTTAATGAAGTTGCTACATCTCCCTCTCTATCTGTTTTCTTTTTCTATGGTTAAAAGATCAAGTTTTGTTTAGAAGCAACAAGTGGCCACATACGCTAAACCTCCTTATATGCTTTGCTTCTTTTTTTATTTTCCTCCCTTAAATAATAAAAAACATGGGAGTGGGACTAACCATTTTAGTTATTTTGTTCTCTTTTGCACTGTTCATGCATGGAAGGGAATCACTGTGGGCTTTCTTGTCTCCTTTGCTATTACAGCTTGAAGCATTATACTTTGAATTTCTACTCTCTTGATATTGCATTAGTTATCTGTGTTTTTGGCATAAAATTAATAAAGATGACTAAATCAAAAGAAATACAACAAAAAATTCTTGAGAATACATATGTTACTAAAGGATCAAGATTTTCAACTCCAAATGTGCATGAAGCAGCTTCAGCACCTTCTAAAAAGAATAAAGAGATTAATGCATCAACTTCAAAGAAAAACAAAAGTACAAGAGGAGAAAAGCAACGAAGAGGATGACATTCGAGAAGGTAAGAGAAAACCTGTTAGACCTAAATTTTGGGTATAGCAACATTTTACTAATATTAAAGGTCGTGATCCAAATTGGCCAAGGACTTCATATAATTGGTGTGGGGCTGACTATACTTTTCATAAAAAAAGAAATGGAACGTCTAATATGGCCCATCACTTAGAAAATCAATGTAAAAAAATTTTCAAAAAATTATTAGACTCTAAACAAGCCATTATTTCTTTCCAACCAAAAAGAAAAGAGCAAGGGGAAGGAACTGGAACAATTTATCAGCTGTTAGTTTTGATGTTCATGCATATAGGCAAGCTCTAGCTAGAATGACTATTTGTGATGTATTACCCTTTAAGTTTGCTGAATGTGAAGGGTTTCAATATTTTATGAATATTGTTCAGCCATTATTTCTTATTCCATCTCGTATCACAGTGGTTAGGGATTTCTATAGGCTTTTCTTGGATGAGAAAAGAAAATTAAAAATTGTGTTATCTTTGAAATTTCAAAAGTGTTTGTTTAACTACTGATTGTTAGACTTTTGTGTAAAATTTGAGTTATCTTTGTTTTGCTGTGCATTTTATTGATGCTGAATGGAAGTTGCATAAAAGAATTTTGAACTTTTATCCAATTGCTAATCATAAAGGAGAAGTAATTGGTCAAACAATAGAGAAATATCTTACTGAATAGGGAATTGGACAAGTCTTTAAAATAACAGTTGATAATGCTACCTCAAATAATGCTGCCATAGCATACTTGCAAAGACAAATAAATGAGTGGAATACAAGTGTGATGAATGGGAAATACATGCATATTAGATGTTATGCTCATATTTTAAATCTTGTTACTGATGGCTTGAAAGAAATACATGATTCAATAAGCAGAATTAGGGATGCTTGCAAATATGTGCATGCTTCTCCGGCACGTATGCAAAATTTTAAAAAAATATATAGAGCTTGCTAAGATACAAGATAAGAGCATGGTTTAATTGGACATTTCAACAAGATGGAACTCTACATACCTTATGCTTGAGAGTGTTTTAAAGTTTCAAAAGACATTTCTTAGGTTGGAAAAGTGGGATGCTCAATTTTTTTTTTGGATTCTCCACTTGGTCCCCCAAATACAGAAGATTGGCTTAATGCAAGATATTTTGTGAAGTTTTTAAATAGCTTTTTTGATGCAACTAAAAATGTCTCAAACTCTTTGCATGTGATTTCATCTCAGTATTTTTATGAATATTATCTTATTGTGAAGACTTTAAAGGGTTGGTGTGAGAATGATGATGATGCATTATTAGAGAATATGGCTATTAGAATAAAGGCTAAACATGACAAATATTGGAGGAGTTTAAAAAACATGAATATGTTTGTTTTTGTTGCCATAATCCTTGATTCAAGATACAAGTTGAAATTTGTTGAGTGGAGCTTTTCAAAACTCTTTGATGAAGACTTAGCTAGTTTTACGATTGAAAAGGTAAAGGAAGTACTCAATGACATGCATAATAAATATAAATCCTTTTATGGTATTACAAAATCACAAGATGTTGGTTAATCTTTCCATTTAAGTAGAGAAGTCGAAATTTCAATGGATGCAAAAGACTTTTTTGTTATGAAATTTGATATGGATATGAGTAGGGATAATGCTATAGATAACAAATCTAAGTTGGAAACATATTTAACGAATGTCCAAGAAAAGATGTCACCGAAATTTAATATTCTTAATTGGTTAGTTGGTGGAAGATGAATTCTTCTATATTTTCGATTCTTGTTCAAATTGTTAGAGATGTACTGACTATACCAATGTCAACAGTTATTTCTGAATCAGCTTTTAATACAATGGGTTGAGTTCTTGATCAATATAGGAGTTCTTTATCTCCAAAAACAGTAGAGGCTCTTATTTGTGCACAAAATTAATTTCGGTCTACCCTTTTATCTTTTGACATGGAAGAGCAAGTTAATGACATTGATAAGGCTGAGATAAGTAATATTATTTTTATTTCAAATAGCATTTTCTTAATAAATTGTTTGTACTAAAAAGGGTTTGTAATAATTTTTTTTTCTTTCTTGACTTAATATGTATATTCAATTATTAGATGAAGTTAGTCCGTTGGTTGAATCAAGTTCAGATTTAGATTTGTAAAAGAATATGTTTTAAGTGGTATGTGTATTATATTTAATAAAATAAATTTTTATGTATTTTTTACCCAATACATTTTAAATTGTACTAATTATGTTTTAATTATTGCTATATTTTAACAGGTTGTGCACTTGATTATGAGAATCGTAGTTTAGGGGAAATTTTGTGTATGGCTGGAATGATATAAGACAGAAGTTATGGATATTATATTTTTTGATATTCTTGTTGTCTGTTGATAGCATTATGGATTTATTATGTTTTATAAATTTTTGTTGATAGCAATTATAGAATCATATGTTTTATGGATTTCTGTTGGCCAACTATAGGTCACGGGTTCAAGTTCTAAAAACAGCCTCTCCGCTTGTAAGAGTAAGACTGTGTACATCTACTCTCCTTAGACCCCACCAGGTGGGAGCCTCGTGCACTGGACCACCCTTTTTTTGTTGTTGGCCAACTATAAAAATTACTTAGAATGGAATTATTAGATTGCATGTTACATAGTTTTTAGGGGGTGAAATGCATTCTGTTGGTGTTAGAATTCAAGTAGTCTACATAATACAGCTGATGTAATTGAATTAATTTACAATTTGATCAAAATTAGATTGGGATTCAAACAATCTTAAAAGATAATTTTCTGAATGTATTACATATCTGGGCAAGTGTTGCACTCTGTCCAGCTTATATAAATGTACAAGTTATCATTTATAATTCACACTAGAAAAACGAAAAGCCATTACATTTTATAAAAAAAATTAAATTGGCTAAATGATATTTTTTTATCATGCAATTTTATTTTTATATTATAATATAAAAGCTAAAAATTCAGAGTGCAGAAATTTGTGAAGGTTCCATCAGGAATTAGAAACTTTTTCATACTAGCATGTCAGAATGTTAAATGAAAAAAAACTGTTGAAATGGGTCTACAAAACAAAAAAATCGAACCAATTTTAATTGGATCGGTTTGATTTGGTTTTTTAGACCATAATCAAATCGAAGAGGTCCATTTTTTGCTGAATTCTGCATGGACAGTTCGGTTTGGTTGAACCTCCAAAATCGAACTGAACTGCACCGCAAATACCCCTATTATAGACACCAAGATTTATAGACATACGCATTGATGGCAGAAATTAAGCATGAGTCAATGATCATTTTCTCAAGATGAGTGAATGATGGAAAGTTCATTATATTACATAAAACTGAAGATTCTTTTTTTATAAAATTCCTTAAACTTTCTCAACTGGTGCATTAGTATTATTTATATAGCATATTTTGTATTAGCTAATCAAGAATTAAACCTTCTACACCATGAGTTCATGTAGAAGTTATATAAAATAAACTATTTATTAAAGTTCAAGCTTCAATACGGGCAGTAAAGATTCCATATGGTTTTAATCAAGAAACAAATCAATAAAATTATGTATGAGATCATACCAAAACGCTTCCTGGACCAAGATAGTTATTATACTCTTCAATCATTTCTACAACATCAGGGCGCCACCCAAGCAAAAGAACACACTCTTTTGGTCCTACGCTTCCATCTGATGCCTACATGATTATCAGCAATAATGGTTAATATCTCCAATAATATGCATTATACACTAGTTAAAACATTTCGCCAATGTAGTGGTTGTACCTTGGAACCTAATATGTTAAGACGCTTTACAATACTAGCACGTCTCATTTTACTCAATTCTATGCCATGATCCACTTCTTTTTCTTGAACTTCCAGATCATGAATTTCATAATTACCTTCCTTTCTATTTGGGTACTCATGTGGCTCTTTTGTATATTGAAGGGATCCAATGAATAATACCTAAACAAGGGAAGCTCAGTGATATCAGAAGGTATGCTAGTAAACGATGTAAAATTGACAGATTTCACACAAAAAGTTTATTAGCATATCAATTTGATAACTAGGCAATAACTGAAAATTGCCAGAGATTCCAAATCAAATGGAATATGAATTAGATTCAGTTATGTTAATAGGCTACATACTTTATCAGTTTGCTGCAGAACTTCATTATCATTTGGATGGAAGTATATTCTCCCACCCCGATAAAGACCACAGACAACTGCCTGAAATAATATGAATACATAGAGAATTGATGTAAGCATATACATGGAGGATCAAGCCAACAAATTACATTTGAAGACAATTATTACCTCTTGAAACCGATGTCTTATTTTCCTATATGTCATTCCCTCTAGATTAGGTAGGCTGCAAAGGTTAAATACATTTTCTGAAACAAGTAAATGTAATAAAAATTAAATTCAGCGATAGATACAATCTGTAGGTCAGGAAAAGAAAATATAAAATAATTAACTGGTTTCAAAATGTCAGGCCAACAGTCTCCTTGTTTACATTAGTGTACTACCAATTAAAGTGGGAAATGTTATAAAACCAATGCCACAATTTAAGGCCAAGTAAAAAAAAAAAACAAAGAAAAGATAACTTTATTATGAGCATTTTTTGTTAGAAGCAACCTGATTTTAACAAATTACACTTATACTGAGCATATACATAAAAGGCAACTAAACTTAAAAAAAAAAAAAAAAAAAAGCACAAATGAGTAATTTGGTAGCTCCAGCCCACAGTATCAGAAACCAATTTGATCTTATTTGAGTATTATTATGAACTTTGGTAGAGAATAAATCATATATAAAATCTACTAATAAAAAAAAATTAAGAATTAGGCAAAAAGGGAACCCTGACAAATATGATAGGTAGAAAGCATTTAAGCAGTACTTTGATAATTTAGCAAGTGTCGGTAGATCTTTATAAGCCCCTTCTGCCGAGAGCATTGAACAAATAATTTGGATGCAACACTTTCTATTGGCGCTACTTTCAATCCTGAGATTGATTTTAGGAGCTCACATGTCTTGGAACTTGAAACCTGCATTCAATAAATAAGAATAATTCTAACTTTTATGCATTTGAATTTTACAGACTTTGGTTTCTTATAATGCTAGATGTGAGGAAACTACCTCGACTATGGTGGGGACAGAATCCATTTTCGGAATTGGTTGAAGGGCTAAAACAGAAAGAAATGCATCTGTGTCAACTTCATACCTAACATATTAAAGGTCTGAAATCAATAAACTTGATTAAAGTGAAATTCAGAATATTGACAAAAGGCAATGGAGTTAAAATTAATTGATTTACTAAAATGACTCCAGCTGCTTATGTGGACATTCTGAAGCCAGTAATTAGGTTTACATTTGATAGATATCAAAAAGTAAAAGATAAGCCACTCCTTGCTGATACAATGGATATTTAGCAGTTAGTCTTTGATTTTACAAACTGTTCAAGCTAAATTATTTTCTTATTGACTTGAATCAAGTCCTTAAATTCATCACTCATGCAAGTCCTTGGAAGTTCATTTTGTGAACAGTACCAAGTCAGAAGGGGGAAACCACTTTATTTTATTGATTGATCAATATATACAGGGGTTAGACACACACTCACTCCTATTTACAATAGATTGGGAAAAATTCCCACAATTTTAGGATACTTATCCCCTTGATATTAGGAAATAATAATAATTCCTACTCATAATTAGTTTCTAACTCCTAATTCCAATTAGTTAGGATAGGAAATAATTCAAATCAAATCAAAACAGATCTTCACATATTCAACAAATTTCAATTGTATGTGTTTCCTTTTTTTTTCTTTTGCTTTATACAAAAATGGGAGATGGATCCTGTTTTTTTTTTTTTTTTGGAGTATGTTTGGCATAGGGAGTCTTCTTTCATGGACCTCTTGCCCACCTCTACCTTTGTATTCCTTGCATAATTCTACTGTATCTTAATTCTATTCAGCTCAAGGTTCCCACTCTTCTTGAACTTTTAATTTCTTTTGGAACCTTCACAACTAGGAGAATTCTGGCTTGTTTTGTTCGTTGGGCAGTCATGATTCTTGTGGAGTTGGGTTCCTCTTGGTCTTTTAGCTGTAAACCTTACTTTCTTTTCTAAATTTTTAATTCTTCTCATAGTTCAGCTCTAGCAGCTTTTATTTAGAAAGTTAAAGCTCCCCCTAAGGTTAATGATTTTGTTTGGACCATGATACATAGATATTTGGTAGAATTTTTGCACAAGTAATTAGTTGCAGGTGCATATGCCTCATAAAGCTTTCTCCCCCCGTATTTGTGTCATAAACTACAAAAGTTCAAAACTTAGCAGTCAACTATTCATTGTAAATTTACTTGGCAGCTGTGGAGTAAGTTGTTTGGCAGTTGGAATTTCCAGGGAACATTAGATTTGCCACCCCACTTGGAAATCTGTTTCTCCATTCAATTTCAAGGTTTTGGCAGTACGAAGGAGTGCAAGGTATTGTGGAGTTGAACTTTTTCTGCTGCTTTCTGGTGCCTTTAGCTTGAGTGTAACACCAGCGATCTTTACCTACACATTGTGCTCGGGACAAACTTGTTTTTCTAGATTTTATGTGAATTTTGGTTCATGGGTATTTTCGGGGGCTTTTTTAATCAGATTTTCAAAGGGAATGGTAAGCCCTCTTGAGCCAACCTCTATCATTATTCTAGTTACTTTAGCTGGTTTTCCTTTTCTTTAAGAGGACTCCTGATCCTCACGTTCTTCAGTTCTTTCCTTTGTCAATATAGTCTTCTATTGAAAAGAAAAACCACAACTAGTATTAATAAATTATTTTAGGAGCATAAATTCTAACTATAACCTCCATAACAGACATTATTAAATTAAAATCCTGACCAGTGTGCCTAAAATAATTTGTAGCTACAATTAACATTAATGATGTTTTTGCTTCATTTTCTCTATCACCATTCACCACAATATACCCTCATGCACTTGAATGGATTTATAAATGGAGGCCAAGTCATTTAATTTGAAACTGAATTAGCACCAGGATAGCCATTTACATTTTAAGCAGGTCAACTCTTACCTCTCGCCTTTGGTTGGCAGTATAATTATCGCACGTGCCTTGTTGGCTGCTGCTCTTTCAAATGATTTTGTCAAACTAAGGCTACAACTGTAGAGCCAGAAAAATTGAAGTATAATGCATCAAAGAAGATATGTTCAAAGCATTTTAATATATGACTCCAAATCTTTTATCTTAACAATTGAAATCAGATTAGGTCTCTGTAAAATTTAGCATGCTGAGATAGCCCCCATTTCTTTTAATTTTTAATAAAGGAGAAACTTTTTTTTGAAGACAGAAGATTAAAGTATATATTCAATCGATGAGGCATCCAACAAAGAAATTGAAGAAAGGAGCCAATTCTTGGGTGATTAGATTAGGAATTTATTGTAATCTATTTTTGTTTCCTAATAAGTAGGATTAGTCATTGACTAATCCTAGATTTGCTGTTCTCCCTAATTTTGTGGGATCCCTATTTTAGAGGGATTCTCTCCTATGTTTCTTCCTAGGATTGTGTCTGGTATGCCAGTCCTCTCCCCATAAATTTTAGTTTGTAATTAGAGAATTCAAAATAGTTTCTCATCTAAAGTTACATGGTATCAGAGCCGATCTCTAAACCCTAACCTATTCTCATTCTTACAAAATCTCTTCATTGTCGATCTCTCATCATGACAAAATACGGCATGAGTTAGCAGTCTTCTACCTTAGAAATCTCATCTGCACCCGAGCAAAATTTCCCGGCCAACATCTCAGATCAGTCACCCTTGCTTGTCACCAATGACAAACTTAATGGCCATAATTTCCTTCAACGGTGATCATTTGTTTTCATGTATATGTGTGGCAGAGGGAAAGATGAGTACCTCACAAGCGAGATCTCCATTCTAGAAGCAACAAACCCCAAATATCGAACTTGGAAAATAGAAAATCATATGATTATGTTATGGTTAATAAATTCCATGACCACCAAGGTTGGAGAAAAATTCTTGCTCTACAAGATAGCCAAGGAGATTTGGGATGCAGCATGTGAAACCTACTCTAGTTCAAAAAATACCTCAGAATTATTTGAAATTGAAGCTAAACTTCATGACCTGCGATAAGGGGACTTGAATGTTACACAATATTTCAACATCCTCACGCAACAACTCGATATGTTCGAGATCCACTCCTGTAAATGCCCTGATGATGCTGCTTTGTACTAGAAGATCATTGATCAAAAGCGAACATTCAAATTTCTATTTGGCCTCAACAAAGACCTAGATGAAGTAAAGGGGAGAATTATGGGACTCAAACATCTCCCTACCATACGAGAAGCTTTTTCTGAAGTTAGAAGAGAGAAAAGCAAAAGGAAATTGATGATGACAGAAGATTCAAGTACCCCAACCAATGAAAGCTTAGCCTTATTCACACACAACTCTTCTCAGGATAATAAATTAAAATGGGATAGACCATGATGTGACCACTGCAAGAGACCAAGCCATACTAAAGAAATGTGCTGGAAGATATACAAAAAACCACAAGATTAGAAGTCTAATCATACATAGAATAATTGGGAAAATCGTACAAATGCGACTGCCACAATTGACAACAACAATCCAGAGGCCAGTCCTTTCACTAAGGAACAACTTGAAACACTGCAGAAGATACTTTGGCAGATGTCTACTCCTTCTCAAGTAATATCATCCACCGCTAACCAACATACTATCATGTTAGCACACCAAGATATAGGTTCCTAGTGTATGAATAGCAGATGGTTCACTATCAAAGGTGGCAGGAACTAGATCAATCAAATTGACACACGACATTTATCTCTCATTTGTTCTTCATGTCTTGATTTCCATCAATAAACTCACTCATGACTTGAATTGTGTGACTAAATTCTATCCAAATCTTTGTGAATTCCAGGCAATGAATTTGGGGAAAGTGATTGGCAGTGTTGAGTTGTGTGGTGACCATTATTTGCTCAAAGAAAGACTTGATCATTCTACAAGTTGTCTCTAAGTTTATGTCTAGTTTCGTGTCTGTTTCACATGAGAGTCAAGCCATGTTATGGAATTTGTCTCAATCATTCAAACTTTGTATACCTCAAAAAACTATTTCTTCATTTATTTATCAATAAAAAGCCAAAGCTTTATCATTGTGAAATCTGCCAACTTGCAAATCATACTAGGCATCTGTATCCTAGCATTCAATATAAACCTTCACATCCTTTTTGAACGATACACAATGACATTTAGGGTCCCTCACATGTAAAAAAAATAACTGAAACTCGTTGGTTTATATCATTCTTAGATGACCACACTAGGACAATCTAGACATTCCTTATGAAAGAAAAATTTGAAATCGTGGCAATATTCAAATCCTTTCACTCCATGATCAATATTCAATTCAAAAGCAAAATCCAAGTTTTTAAAACTGATAATGCTAGGGAGTATTTCAATTATGTCCTCAGTCCCTATATGCTAGAACAAGGCATCATTCATGTAAACTCATGTGTTGATACCCCTCAACAAAATGGAGTAATTGAGAGAAAAAATAGACAATTACTTGAGGTAGCCAGATCCATCTTGTTTTCTAATCATGTATCCAAATACTTCTGGGGAGAAGCCATACTCACTACCACCTATCTCATAAATAGAATGCCAAGCCGAGTTTTACAATTTCAAAGCCCACGACAAGCTCTTATCCAAGCCTTTCCTCACATCAAGACCTTCTCATCTAACCTTCCATTTAAAGTCTTTAGTTGTTCATCATTTGTTCATATCCACCAACAATACCAAACCAAACTTGATCCTAAATCTATCTAATGCTATCTAATGCATTTTCCTAGGATATTCTTCTAATAAAAAATGATACAAGTGCTATTAACCAGTTATTAAGAAAATGTATAATTCTATGGATGTCACATTTTTTGAACGTCAATCTTACTTTCCTAAATCTTAAATTTAGGGGGAGAATTCGAGGGAATATGAGCTTTAGGACATTCTCCAGGACACACAATCCCAATTCTGCCCCCAAAGTGACACACAACCTTCATTACACTCACCTAAACCTTCAACTCAACCTAACATTGCTCCTAACACTATTATTTCTCCACGTAAATCAAAGTCCCATGAGTCCTTAAATCAAACCATTCAAAAAGACCTACCCGAGACCACCCCACAACCTAAAAAACCTGGTGTAACTAATCAAGAATATATTGTCTACTTCAAAAGAAAGAAACCTATTGGGAATCTAGAGCACACTACACAACTTAGGGACTATTAAGAGCTTGAACCAATTCCTCTTGCTTCGAATATTCACAATGGTATGGATTCTTTAACTCACAAGTATCCTGCTCCTTCTGTTGATGGTTCTATTCTGCCTATTGGTCAAAGGAAGGGTGTTTGTTCATGCACAAATCATCCCATTGAAAAGTATGCGGCATATGGAAAACTACTGCCATCATATAAAGCATTTGTGTCAAATCTAGACAATATACAGATTCCTAATTCTATACAGGAAGCTTTAGAAGTTCCAGCATGGAGGCAAGCTATCGAAGAAGAAATCAAAGTATTGGAAAGAAATGAATCTTGGACTCTTACAAAGTTACCTCACAGGAAGAAGCCAGTAGGTTACAAATGGATATTTACAATCAAATACAAGCCAGATGGGAGTATTGACAGGTTCAAGGCCAAGCTAGTAGCAAAAAGGTTCACCCAATCATATAGAATTGATTACTACGAAACTTTTGCTCCAGTGGCAAAATTTAACATATTTTAGGTTCGACTATCTCTTGCAGTAAATCAAGATTGGCATTTATATAAATTGGATGTCAAAAATGTGTTTTTAAATGAGGATCTTGAAGAGAAAGTCTACATGGAAGTACCTCAACGACTAAAAAAGTCTTCAAATAACCATATGGTCTGTAAACTAAAGAAATCATTGTATGGCTTAAAGCAATCATATAAGGTTTGATAGGTTTGCTAAAATGGTAGTTACAAACAAATACTATCTCTTGCAGTAAATCAAGATTGGCATCTATATCAATCGGATGTCAAAAATGCCTTTTTAAATGGAGATCTTGAAGAAGAAGTCTACATGGAAGTACCTTAACAACTAGAAAAGTCTTCAAATAACCATATGGTCTGTAAACTAAAGAAATCATTGTATGGCTTAAAGCAATTATATAGGGTTTGATAGATTTGCTAAAATAGTAATTACAAACAGATACATCCAATATCAAGTTGATCACATGCTATTCGTGAAGTTCTCACCACAAGGCCAAGTTGCTATCCTTACTGTTTATGTAGATGACATCATTCTAACCAGAGATGATGTAAGAGAAATTGTTAAACTAAAGAAATTGCTTGCTATTGAGTTTGAAATTAAATATCTCAGTGCTTTTAGAGACTTCCTCGAGATGGAGGTTGCTCGATTTAAGGAAGGAATTTTCATATCTCAGAGAAAATACACCTTAAATTTATTAAATGAGATGAGCCTACTTGAGTGCAAACCTATTGATACACCTATGGACTTCAATCTAAAAATGAAAAGTAAAAATAGTATTCTAGTAGATAAAGGGAGTTATCAAAGACTTGTGTGCAAGTTAACCTATCTCTCACATACAAGACTAGATATCGCATTCTTGTCTAGTGTAGTGAGTCAACACATGAATAATCCGAATGAGGATCATCTGGAAGCCCTAAACTAGATTCTGAGATACTTGAAGATGACTCTTGGACAAGGGTTGATCTTCAGAAAATGTAAAAACCATGAAATTGAAATCTACACAAATGCTAGCTGGGCTAAAAAGCTAATCGAGAGAAGATCTACCACTGGTTATTGTTCATATGTGGAGAAATCTAGTTACATGGAGAAGTAAAAAAAAAAATAGTGGCCACCAGGAGTAGTGCAGAGTCAGAATATCGCGCCCTTGCGTTACTGAAGGAACAGAGAATAGATGCCAAGAAACCTATAAAAAATTTCAGTGATAGTCAAGCTATCATTAGTATTGCCAGAATCCGGTGCACTATGATAGAACAAAACATGTGAAAATTGATCGGCATTTCATATTCGAGAAGGTCAACAATGGAATAGTTCAACTAAGCTACATGCCAACATGGTTACAAATTGATGACATTCTCACCAAAGTTCTTCCAAGTTCCAACTTCAACAATTTCAACTCCAAGCTGGGATTATATAACATATACAACCCAACTTTTGGGAAAGTGTAGAAAGAAGTCGATTCTTGGGTGATTAGATTAAAAATTTATTGTAATTTATTTCTGTTTCCTAATAAGTAGGATTAATCATTGACTAATCCCAGATCTGTTGTTCTCCCTAATTTCATGGGATCCCTATTTTAGAGGGATTCTCTCCTATGTTTCTTCCTAGGATTGTGGACTGGTATGCCAGTCCTTTCCCCATAAATTTCAGGTTGTAATTCCTCTTTTTCAATGAGATTTCAGAATAGTTTCTCATCTAAAGTTACAGAAATGCTATGCAAAACAAGATACAATCAAAAAAAGAAAATCACATAAATGCAATAAAGTACTCCAATCCTACTGCACATGCCACAATGGCACCCTCTGAAAAGTAAGCATTAGCCACACACCATAGAGAAATCGTTCCCCCTTTCCACAAAAGGAAAAAAAAAAAAAAAAGAACCAGCTTGCTTAATGAAAGGGCAGTGGTAGAAAGTTTTCTAGAATAAAGTTTCTGGCATCAAGCTCCACCCAAAGACACCTAATATATGAAAACAGAGAAGTTCCATAAAAGCTTCCCCACCTTGATACTCAAAGTTAAGTCATTAAAAACTACCAAAAAACATTAATGCTGTATAGTGTCAACCAGAAGAAGGTAAACTTCTTAGTACATTTAAATAATATGAGGCCATTTGCTTTAAATGTTATTCTTTTCTTTTCCTTCAGATGGCTGAGTCACTCTTCCCCGCTTCTATATGTCTAGAATTCTTCTGTACTTTATTTTAAAAATTTTTTATCTCTTATTCATATCCCAGTTAGTGTTGCAGATAAGTTGAAGGATAGGAGAGAATTTCCTGAGTTAAAGACAGCAGAGTATAAGGGATCATTATAATAGTAGAAAAACTAGTTGTAAACCAAGAAAGGAGGGAGATATGGGTGATGTAGGACAGGAACGAATAAAAAATTAAAATATGAAAAAAAACTCCCAATAAACTCAAAACTCAATATTAATTAATTATAATAATCAGGGGTCAAATTCCTGAATGCCCAGAGGCCTAATTATAGGAATGATATAAGTTATAATAATCCTACTAGGATACCACAATAAGGGATAATATATCCCTAGGTCCAAATGCCTTTATTCAAGTTCCTACTTAAATCCTAGTTAAATGCACACATACAACAAGATGTTAACCTCAAAGAAAGCAAAGAGGGCAGCAGTTATGCATGTTATCCTAATCTAACATTACACACACACACACACACACACACACATACATTTGCGGGCATTGAAGCTACAAAGTAAGCAAGCCTTTAATTGTCCTCTTTATTTTATTGATGAATGCAAAGCTTCTCCCATCCAATTGTTCAACAAAAGATAACCATTACCAAAATCAACCAAGGTAAGTAATAGGGGAGAAATGGAGATTTCCTAGCATTCATACCTCTTTGTAAGGACATCAATGTGATTTAAATCTTTCGCCATATTGTCAGCTATTTTATCAATCTGTTTTCTAGGAAGATCAGACATGAGAAGGATTCTCTGCCTCCTGCATAGAAATGAATATGAGTATTACAAAGGCTGCAATTTGAGCACAAGATAATGGCAATGG
The DNA here is from genome assembly GCA_037074535.1 of Gleditsia sinensis. Lineage (NCBI taxonomy): Eukaryota > Viridiplantae > Streptophyta > Magnoliopsida > Fabales > Fabaceae > Gleditsia > Gleditsia sinensis. Next base: position 19,577,294 of record CM073475.1, read on the forward strand.
GCAACAACCTTGTGTGAACAACTTACCTAGCTGTAGCAGTGCCTAAGCGGACTGCAAATTCATGATATTTATTTAGCTGCCTTAATATGAAAGGCAGATGACTATTCATACCACAAATGATGATATGATCAGTCTCCAGGACTTGCATTTGGGCCCCCTCTCTGAGCTTTTGCATATTATTCTGTCATAAAGACTGATAATTAAAGACATGTACAGAAAATAGTTCTTACTGAATGCTTATTCATCAGATCTTACCCTAAATTGTTCGGTCATCGTACTTAGAAGGCGAGAGTAAAACAATATACCCCATATGGCAAGAACCAATCCAATAGCACGCTCAATGCGTGTTGATTGCTGCAGTCCAGGAAAAAAACATGTTCTTCCGTCACAGCCAATGCTTATAGACAATGTAAAAGAAGCAATGAGTCAATAAAAAACCAGATTATGAAATTTAGGAGAAGACCAACATACCTTTAGATGAGTAGATGATGAACAAAGGCATGCCCATGCTTCCCAAAAGCAGTCCTCAAGAGGTTGTTTACTACCTCTGAACGATTTAATATTGGCCCAGATTAGGAAACATGATTAAGCACAATGGCACTGAAACCAAACACTAGTTCACCACAATTTTAACGTGCCAGGATCTTGGTGGGTTGGTAGCAAAAGAGCCATAAAATTTATCAAATATTTAACAAAATGTAGCAGAAAATATCTCCTCTCCTTCCTCAAAATGCAAGACATAAAGGACAATAGAATTTTATTTTTTATCCATGTATGTAATTTACAGCATATTAATAAATAATAAAGAGAACAATAGATTAATGGAGATAGAAGGTCCATCAAATCGAACATGGGAAAACAAAAAATTTCAGTATCTCTTCTACAAAAATTGTGATAACTATCTCCCAAGTAAAAATATAATCTTCATCAAGCTTTATCACATAACATCTGTAATATTTATGAAGCATGTTCTCCACCAGCTCCAAATTATAAATAAAAATCAATTATCTGACCTCATTTAAGAATAATAATAAACATAAAAGAGCTTAAATACTGCTGGGATTGAAACTTTGGAGGAAAAGAAAGGAGAAATATTTCTTCTTTTTTTTAGGGGGGTCAGGACAGGGAGGAAAGGAAAAGTGGGATATCATGCCATTTACAGTATGGAAATTACAAAAATTATGGACAATTTAACACTCTTCAGACAGCACATTTATTTATGATTACCTGAACTTGAAGAACAGGAGACCACCAATGAAAACAAACGAGAAACATGCTACAAGGAGCACCACAAAGAACCTGAAACAGTCCATGTGATTCACGCACATAACATTATGTAAATAATTCATTAGAACAGATTAGATATATTGCTTCACATGACACCCATCATAGAATAGAGCCAGTCAAATACACAATTCATCAAAATTGTTCAGATAAATTCAGTTAAATAAGCAGCATAACACCAGAGTTACCCAACCACCCCCTCCCCAAAAATAGAAAATGCATAAAAAAAATTCATTATTTTGTTATCAAAAACCTCTTACTGAAACATTTTTCTTACTTCTTAGCCTATCCCTTGTAAGGATCTCTGAAACATAAATCCATTAAGATAGATTCTATTTTTTACTATATAGTCCTACCAAAGAAACTCATCTTGGGCTAAAACAATTGAGCTTTCCAGTACCTTTAAAAATCTGCAAGAGAAAAATTGTAAAGGAACTCGAAGCAAAGAATCATAACAAAGCAATGTAAATTATCCTATCCAGAAGTAATTAGGAAGGATATATTGATCCTTAAAAATTTTGGCATTTCTCTATGGCCATTTGCACTGAATCCCATAAAAGTAGCATGTTTCCAGAATATCCTACCCTTATTTATCTTTATTTTTTCTGAAAATTCCTGATACAAATCACAATAATTTTAATCAAAAGCCTCAAATTGCACTCGTCTTATAAAATAAACCAAAAAAATCTAGTCCAAGTCATCCGATATACAAACAATGCAAGAATAGATAACCATAAGTCCCACACACACGGCCAATCTTCCACAAAGAAAGCTGCCTTTCCACATAATCAATTATGCATTCACAATTAAAATTTTAAGTCAACCTCATGACAAACAAAGACTATAACTAAAAGAACACAATATTGCACTTCACCTGCAAGATGATATATAAAACATACCATTTACCCTATAGCCATGGCATATCAACAATTGATTCTATGCTGATTGTATAAAGATTAAATGCAATAATTTGACTTACTTAGTCAAACTCCCTATATGTCTATTAATAATTATAAATTAGGCCAAGTACATGTGCAGTACAACTAGTACAAGCTCAATCCACTAGTCATTAATACACTTAATTTAACTTAGCCACCAACCTTACTTTAACATTTCTAACACTGATATTATCACATCTGATACCAATAAATATAAAAAAGGATAAGCTTATTACGACCTAAAAGTCAAAAGCTTGAGATTTATAAATAACTAACAGATAACCATGTTCTCAAGTAAGTAAATGATGAAGTGATTATAGACTGAACTTACGTGGCAACATTTCTTTCAAGCTGAATATTGAATAAGTATAACAATCGTGCTAAGCTCCATCTAATATCACGAAAAGAAGGCAAGGACACATCTAATCGAAGAGGACTGGGTTTATTCAAGGTATTAGAGACACAAGCAAGAGGCAAGCTTGTCGCACTAAGAGTTTGAAGCATATCTGGAAGTAATGCTTGGACAACTTTTAACATCAGATCAAAAAACATTTTATGCATTACTCTTTGTATGAAGTACAATGACAAAGATTGTATCATGCCTTTAGCCCATGGATCCTGCACATACGGTGGATTAAGATATTTAGCAAACACCATAACTATCACGAGCAGAATATATAATCCAACAAGCCATATCTATAGTCATATATTCATGGATCCAACAGACTGAGCATAGAACAACTTTTGTAAAATTGATCAATAATAGAAGGCATCATTAAGAGAGAAATCAATTAAATTAAGTAGCTAAAAGTTTTCTTTAAATGAAAAAACTAGACAGAATCTGTGTTGGAGGAAATCCCGAGATTTCTAGTGTTTTAATGAGTGATTATGCATTTATTATGTTGCAATTATTATGTGATTATGCTTTAATGTTATTAGCTGTAAATATACTTGACTAAATTCCATATTCTTGGGATTTTGTAGGATAGAAAAAATTATGTTTCTGCTTTTGTTTCTCCTAGATTCACGCTAGACTTGATGTATATATTCTGTAACCTAGTTCAGTTAAGGTAATGAAGGGAGTATTCTTCTTAGAACTTTTTGTTCATGGTATCAGAGCCTAGTTCTGTCATGGCCGAAACAAACTCCCTTTATGAGACTGTTGAGACAAACTCACGAGTCAACCCACCTATCTAGCCCACCTTTGAAAATCACTCTCTCCAAATTACTCAACACAAACTAAATGGAACCAATTTTAGAGAGTGGTTCTAATATGTTCTTCTTGTTCTCAAGGGAAAAAGGAAAAGTTGGCTATGTTACCGATGATACCTCTATGCCTGCTGCAACAGACCCAAATTTTCATACTTGGAATGCTAAAAACTCGATTGTTATGACATGGATAATCAACTCCATGGAGCTTAGCATAGGGAAAACCTATTTATTTTTCAAAACAGCCAAAGATATATGGGATGCAACGAAAGAAATTTACTCGGATATGGAAAACACTTCACAATGTTTTGAAGTGAGGTCTAAAATCCGAGAAATAAAACAAGGTGTAAAATCAGTCACTGAGTATTATAACACTAACCGGCAGGAGATAGACCTATTCTATGAGATAAAATAGAGATGCTCAAAGGATGGAGTCCAATTTGCCCAGATGATAGAAAAGGAGCGGGTGTTTGACTTCCTACAAGGGCTAAACAAGGATCTGGATGAGGTAAGAGAAAGATTACTCAGAAGGAAGCCCTTTTCCACCATCAGAGAAGTGTTTGCAGAAGTTAGAAGGAAAGAAAACAAAAAGCGGGTAATGCTTAATGAAATCTCCAGTAATCCAGATCTTTTCTATTCTAGATCTGCCCTAATTACTCAGCAGCACAAGTCTAACATCTCGGGTCAAAAGAATCAAAAAACAAAGGAAGGCAAAGACCAACTTTGGCGTGACCATTGTCGCAGGACCAACCATACCTACAAAACCTGCTGAAAACTCCATGGGAAGCCTGCAGGGTGGAAGCCACGGAATCAAAGGGAACAGACCCGAGCACTTGCAACTGAAACTACAAGTGAAAACACCAGTGGAAGACAAATGAACTTGACACCTGAGCAAATCAAGGCACTACAAACTATTCTCAACAACCATAGTCCCCCCTCACCCGTAAATACAACCATAGCTCATAAAGGTAACACAAATTCATTCTGTTTTCTCTCACACATTGGAACAAACAAAGATTGGATTATAGACATTGGTGCTTCAGACCATATGACCAGCAGTCCAAAGATGTTTTGTACCTATAAAACCTGTGAAGAAGGTCTACAAATTACAGTAGCTAATGGTAAGGTAGATAAAGTGGAGGGACGAGGTTCCATAAAACTTTTAGGATTAAACCTGAAATCAGTTCTACATGTCCTAGAATTAAAATGCAATTTGATTTCAATTAGTAGACTTACCAAAGACCAAAATTATGTCGTAATCTTTTTCCCTTCTCATTGTGTGTTTTAGGACTTATCTTCAAGGAAGATGATTGGCAGTGCTGAGAGAAGTAATGGGCTCTATTTCCTCACAGACATTGGTTTTCCATCCACAATAAACTCCAACCTACAAGTCTCTCTATCAACAGTGTTCAATTCTGAAATCATGTTGTGGCATAGACGCCTTGAGCATCCTAATTTTGCTTACCTTAAATCTATGTACCGTAAGTTATTCATGAATAAAGATATTTCCAATCTTCATTGTGAACACTGTATTTCTACAAAACAAACCGAAAACTCTTACACCACACATTCCTATCAACCAGTAGAACCTTTTCACTTAATACATAGTGATATTTGGGGTTCAACTCGGGTACCTTCCATCACAGGAGTTAGATGGTTCATCACTTTTATTGATGACCATACCGAGTTTGCTAGACATATCTTATGAAAGAGAAGTACGAGGCAAACACCATTGTTAAAACCTTCCACAAATATGTTTCAAATGTCTTCCAATCTAAGATAAAGATTTTCCGCACTGATAATGGAAGAAAATATTTTTCAAATGATCTATCAAACTATCTCACTGGTCTAGGTATCCTTCACCAACATACCTGCACATACACCCCCCCTAACAAAATAGGATTGCTGAGCGCAAGAATCGACATTTCCTTGAAGTAACCCGATCCATGATGTTCACAAACAATATTCCCAATTTATATTAGGGAGAAGCCATTCTTACAGCAACCTACCTCATAAACAGAATGCCATCTAAACCTCTCAATTTTCGGATTCTCATAACCTGTCTTTTAGACACCTTCCCTCAAGTTCATCTTCTTCACTCTCTTCCCCCAAAAAATTTCGGTTGCACAGCCTTTCTCTACAACCACAACCCAAAAAGAGGAAAATTTGATCCAAAAACTCTCAAATGCATATTTTTGGAATACTCTTCCACACAAAAAGTTACAAATGTAATCATCCAGCATCAAAAAGGTTCCTGATGACATGTGATGTCACTTTTCTTGAAAGTCAACCTTTTTATCCACAGGGAACACCTCGAAAAAAAACTCTAAATATGGAAAACCATTGGGATCCAACTATTTCTCTACCCATATCTCTTTCACCTCCTAGCCAGCCTCAAATTCCAAAATCTGTGACCTCAAAAGCCTACCAACTCCACCCTCAAATACTCTTTCTTCTGAATCCACTCACACAAGACCTGACCATATATCATCTCAAGGGAGAGAACAAATTCCTAGTAAACCTGTCATGGTGTATTCAAGACGGCCAAGAGCTCCACAAATCACTGTCCAATCATCTAACACAAAGATGTATCCTGACTCTACAAATGAAAATATGGATTGGTGCATTCCAATTGCTCTTAGAAAAGGGGTAAGACAGTGTACTCAACATTCTTTATCTAACCACCTATCCTATACAAATTTATCTCCCAATTACAGGGATCTTGTGGCTCAAGTTGATGCCATTTACATTCCAAAAGACATTCAGAGTGCACTCCAAGACCTTAAGTGGAAAGCAGCAATTGAAGAGGAAATGAGAGCCCTCATAAACAATAATACATGGGAGATAGTTGATCTACCACAAGAGAAGAAGATTGTGAGATGCAAATAGATATTTACTGTAAAAACTAAACCAAGTGGAGAAGTAGAGAGATACAAAGCAAAATTAATGGCTCAAGGGTACACCCAAACACATGGAATTGATTATGAAGAAACTTTTGCACCTGTGGTAAAAATGAACTCAATCAAGGTATTACTTTCTCTAGCTGCAAACCTTGACTGGGAACTTTACCAAATGGACATTAAAGATTAGTGGCTCAAGGGTACACCCAAACACATGAAATTGATTATGAGGAAACCTTTGTACCCATGGCAAAAATGAACTCAATCAAGGTATTACTTTCTCTTGCTACAAACCTTGATTAGGAATTTTACTAAATGGCCATTAAAAATGTTTTCTTAAATGGGAATTGGAGGATGAAGTGTTCATGAAACGGTCACTTGGGTTCTACGAAAGAAACAACAAAGTTTGTCATATCAAGAAGTCTTTATATGGCTTAAAATAGTCCTCAAGAACTTGGTTTACTAGATTCAGTTCAGTTATGAAGTATCTCGGCTACACTCAAGGTCAAGCTGACCATTCCTTATTTGTTAGACAAGGAGAAAATGGAAAACGAGCTATTCTTATTGTATACGTAGATGATATGGTGATTATAGGAGACGACAATGAAGAGATTTGCAGATTAAAACATCATTTAAAAGGTGAATTTTAAGTTAAAGACCTTGGGACTCTAAGGTATTTTCTTGGGATGGAAGTGGCTCGAAGTAGACAAGGGATATACATTTTCCAAAGGAAATATGTTCTAGACCTATGCAAACTGAATGCAAACCAGCCATGACGCCACTTGAAAAAAACTAGAGGCAAAAATCCAACAATAATGATCCCCCAGTAGACCGTGGGAGATATCAAAAGTTAGTAGGGAAATTGATATATCTTACACTTACAAGGCTGGATATTACACATAGTGTAAACATAATAAGCCAATTCATGCATTGTCCTACTAAGAGACATATGGAAACAGCCAAGAGGATCTTAAAGTATCCCAAGGGAACTCTGGGAAAAAGAATTCTATTCAAAAAAGGCAACACAAGAAGCATAGAAAGATTTGTGGATGCTGACTGGGCTGGTTCCGATGATAATAAATCTACTACCAGTTATTGCACAAAAGTGTGGGGAAACTTAGTTATTTGGAGGAGGAAAAAGCAATCAGTAGTAGCAAGGAGCACAGCTGAAGCAGAATATAAAGCTATTGTCCAAAGGATATGCGAACTTATTTGAATTGAAAAACTTCTAGCCGACTTAAAACTTCCTATAAATGGTCCTATGAAGCTACACAGTGACAGCACATTAGCTATAAGTATTGTCTACAACCCCGTTCAACTTCACCGGATGAAATATGTAAGAATTGATAGAAGTTTTATCAAAGGAGAAATTGATAGGACTATACATGTTTCCTACATTCCAACAAAACACCAGGAAGCTGATATTCTCGCCAAAGCTTTATCCAAACCAGGGTTCAAGTTCTTAATTGACAAGCTGAGAATGATAAATATCTATTTACTAGCTTGAGGGGGGTGTTGGAGGAAATCCCGATATTTCTGGTGTTTTAATGAGTGATTCTGCATTTATTATGTTGCAATTATTATGTGATTATGCTTTAATGTTATTAGCTATAAATATACTTGACTAAATCCCATATTCTTGGGATTCCGTAGGATAGGGAAAATTATGTTTTTGCTTTTGTTTCTCCTAGATTTACGCTAGACTTGATGTATATATTCTGTAACTTAGTTCCAGCTAAGGTAATGAAGGGAGTATTCTTCCTAGAACTTTTTGTTCAATCTGAAGAAACCATTGCTCCAAGGACCACAAGTTTTGATAACATTATTTTTCATTGACAAATTAAATGCATTTCATTTAGATATTAGATGATAGAGCCATCTTATAATATAGCAGAAACAATGTCATAGTATGGTCAAAGAACATAATCTATAAATACTCTTAAAAAAGACACCTCCAAACCTTCATAGAAGGCCGAAATATGAGGTTTGTTTCTTTCTTTTCAAATGTTTCTTACCCTTCCACTTCAGCTGTTATAATCTAAAGAGCACAGCATACCTCTAGCCCACCTTAATTTAGGATATAATAAAATTAAGTTGTTCATAGAAGCTCAATATGAACTTCTATGCCTTTCCAAAAGTCAGGGTGACCTAGTTTTATAGTTATGAAGATTATATGATCAAAAAAACTTGTTCAAGTTTTAGAAATTCTAAGAGATATCATCATCAAAAGAATCATTGAAAAACAAGCAGAAAGAGCTCCCAACTCACCTCAAAGACGATGATATTCACATATTTGGCTTAATTCTCAAGCGCCTAGATTTAAAAGGAAATAAAGCGTGCAATCTTAGAATTTTAGTATAATTTGACAGATTCATGCCATCTTAATATAGTCCATAAGTTTTCATAATGTTCCCCTATTATTTATCTTCATACGGTTTAAGTAAAATAATTTCTTGTCACTAACATTTTCAGTTTGCTACCTTTCCCCTTAATTGAAAAAAATCCAAATCAAGCCTGTCAAGAAGAAATTGAACCTAAATGCTTAAAATGCTAGAAGACCCAAACTAAGATTGGGTTTCATTTATATCTCTAGTGCCCCCTCACACAAAATGCCCTAAGGCTTGAAGCATGGACAAAGCATGGGCCCCCATTAACTTGTAAAAAAATTTAGTGTTAATTAGAGAATGAGGGTGGGAGGATCAAACTTCTTACCACTTTATCAAAAAGGCTCCAATACTAGATCAAGTACCAAATCAACCCAAAAGCTTAAGCTGTTAGAGCTAGTAGAAGTCCTGGGAATGATTTGTATTTGTATACCTAACAAATCCAATGTTGCAATTTAGCCTCTTTGATCTTCATCACACTTTGAACGTAAATTTTCACCATGACTCTTAAAATAAAGTTTATATTTTGTTCAAGTGTCCATGATTTCATATCCATCGTCATTTTAGTAAACACTACCTCAAAGTTGCTACATGCAATAATCCTTGTTCCTGATTACCTTATAATTTCCAGCATCAACTTCCTTTAACATGTACTGCCATTTCTTAGCCAAGGCAGAAATAATTTGTTTTGTTCTAAACCTTATCAAACACTAATGATGAGAAAATTCAAAGGCCATTCAGTGCTTACAATAAATTTGCTCATAGGCTTTCCTTGCTTCAACTTTAGGAATATACCAAAATCATTAACTAGCGTTATGTAAATAAAATTGTATATAAGAGCTGACATTACATATAGCTTTGAACTGCATATTTGGATAAAGATATTACGAAGTTTAGATTCTGGCATGAAGTGAAGGACCAATTTGACACATTTTTATTATAAGCTAAGCATGGTAATTGCATATATTCTCACAAAAAATATATACCAGAGTTCACGTTTTTCCATGCATTGCTTACCTGATAGATGTCATTATTGATCTTTTCCATCTTAATGAACTCGGTGCCCATATTTTCTGGAACATCTACAAATGTGTTGGAATCTGACTTATTTTCTGATCTCTGGTAATCAGCCTCCCATCTCCCTACAAGGATTCATCAGGGACAATTCAACTTTAGGTGCAAATAGTGGTTTAAATTCTTCCATTATAAATAATTTCAAAGAGAACAAGAAAGAGCATATCATGGGCAACAATAAGATAGACCAGAAAATCTAATATCATAAATTAATATAACAGACTTAAATACCCACCACAAGAAAAGGAAGAGAAAAGAATACTATAGTTGATTGACATTCTTTAGTCAAAATTCAGAAACTCAAAGTGAAGAACAGAACATGCCAAAGCAATTTTGATGGAAAGAAAAAGATGACAATTTATAACCATGTTGCAATAGACAAATCCATTGTGAAATGTCACAAGATCTACACTTCAAACTTTTAAAATGAATGATATGCTGGGAATATAGTTTCGTAATTTTGATGGGAAAAAACATGCATAAGCATTTGACATTCAATCAAGCTGCTCAGAATGCGACATTCATATATTACCAGCCAGTCCGCAAACAAGTGAAGGCAATTTCAAGCCATGTTGTAGAAAGAGCAACAAATGGGCATTAATTGTCTCCTCAGTACAGGCAAACAGTCACAATTCAAGCAAAGCTTCAATGAAACTTTCACTTTCAAAACAGCAGGACTATTTATAAATAATTTTGAGCCACAAAGGAGAAGAGGGAACCTTTGATAAGAAAATAGAAATAGAAATAAAAAATGCAATAAATGAACAATTTTAGGACAACCTATCAGTGTGACCCTATCAATGCTTTTTAAAAACTGACATTAGGTACATCACTCCTTTTACATTATCATAGCAACAAGAAGAACAAGGGGAAGAAGGAGAAGATAGCAATTTCATAACAAGTACATAACAGTGTAAAAGATATGGAAACTAGGTACAGAACAACCAGTGAAATTTTTAAAACACACTGACACTTTTTTGAAATATTATTATGAACAAAGCATAAGAGGCATGTAAATTAGACGAGTGAGAGACAGGCTCCAACTCAGCATTTATGAGACTTGATTATTGATTTTCCCATCACATGTCATAAACCTGAGTATTAAGTAAGTAACATTTTACATAATGTTCTATTCATCAGTACAAATGACAAATGATAATTAGTAATCTTGAATGTTTGCAATTACTTAAAACTTTATGCCTAGACGATTAATGAAGTACAAAGATCATTATCATCAGTCTGTCAAAGAAAACCAAAAATTGTAAATTTGTCCATTTGACTATAATCGTAGGGAAGAAAATCTAGCTGGAAAATGTTGTGAGCAAGAGATACAAAATCTCTACAGCAGCCAAATAGAGGACCAAATCATGAAATCTAAAGCAAGACAGGAAAAGGAAACAAAAAGAAAGAATCTCATTTGTCGATTGGAAGAGATACCAATATCTTGAAGGCAAAATAGAGGTAGAAACATAACAAAAGGTGTACTCTAATTATTGGAAATATTTAGGGCAGTACAACAAAAGCAGTATAAACAATGGATCAGGACACCAAAAAAACCCTCCTGCAGATGAAATTGATTATGATAAGCGTAAGGAGCCAGTAATTCATAAAGTAAGATAAGTGATCAATAAATATATGGCCAGCAAAAGCCATCGTGGCATATTGAGAATTGAATAAAAGAAGTTGCGGGGAAAATTGGGATTTTCTCTTACTAATGGTGCAAAAAGATTCAGTAACAATGGAAAATTTTTACTCGGGTTTAAACTTCTAATCATGAGCAACTGAGTAAGTATAGATAACCATGGAGATTCAACAATTGAGTAAGTTTAAGATCTTACAAGCTCAATTCTCTTTTGATAAAAAACTGAACAGAGAAACTCCAGTTACTTTCTTCTTTTTTTTGTTATTCTCTTGTTGGCACATGGAGCTCACCTTCACCGTCTGCTCTAAGACCATGTGCCTGGAATGCTGAAGATTTGAACCAGTCAAGATGGTAGGTCGTAAATCTCCTGTATAGATCACATTGAAGTCAGTCTCCTATAGCACCAGCTCCACCAAAAAAAATTTCCAAAATCTGTGCTGATCCATTAAACGTGTTAAATCCTGTACAATTTGAAACAGCCCATTCATCCAACATAAGCAATTAAACATACTGAAGACACAATTATATCATTTTGGTGAACCTGTGATCATCAAAGGTTCTACCTTGAGAGTTACGTATATTTATTAAAGACAACCTGAAACTATCATAACAAGTAACATAAATTACTAAGGAACAAAACTATACGCATAGAATTTACAGTATTAGTCATACAAATATTGCTGCCAGTAAGATGCAACATAATACTGCTGAGTTGGTGCCACATAAGACTGCGGATATGGATGCTGTTAATACTCGAAGATCCACGGGGGAAAAGAAGGTTCCAGGCCGGTTGGAGGACTATAATGTGTGGGAGCTGGTTAAGTAATTCTGTTATCAAATGGGTAGGAAGTTTGTTGTATGCGATTAGAAATATTCAGTTACCTCTCTTTATACACAGCTTGCGGAATATCTCGGAGAGCCGACGAACAATGTACTGAATTTGCTTAATGCAATTAGGAGTAATTCCTCTACTCGAAAGAGGAAGTGTTTCGGTTTCTATTCTCTTACCCTTAATCCTATCAATTAGTTTATAATTTTATATGAACATCTTGAACAAACCTCAATACGGTCGAATGGAGTAAGTTGCCCAAAATTAGTACCTGTCACATCTGGGACTGTGAGATTAAGTCATAAAGTAATTCTGACCCTTAATGCACCCAATGATTCAGGCCCTGAAGCTTATGGCGATTGACTATGCAGAGAAGAGTAATCAACAAAATAATACTGAATCTCTTAAACCGAAAACGAATGCCACATAAAAAAGCACGACCCAGAAAGAGTCAGAGGCTAAACTTGAAGAAGTACCTCTTGCTCTTCATTGATGAGAATTGTTTGAGCCTTCGAACTGGAGGGCAAGGTAGAATCCATGGCTGTGTGCACTGCAACTGACAGAGTAGCATAACTCCTTCCCGTGTCTCGCTCTCTGCCTCAATGGAAGAGGTCAATCACCAGAGTAAGGTTCCCTCACAATGGATCAGTGATGATGCTGATACAGATATTGATGGTTGTGTATTATTGAGGGGGGAAAACGAAAATAAAATAACACGTGAAAGCGGGGAAGAAGAAGCCAACATTTCGAGGTCCTTTTCTGGATTTGCTGTTTAACACGACAAAACTCTCGCCGGAGGACCACAGTACTGTGTGAGTGTTATACAACGTACGAAATTATTCGTGAATCTGGATTGTAAAATAGTAAAAAAAAAAAAAAATAGAGAAATTGTTTTTTTTTTTTCATAAAGTTGTATTTTAGTCTTAATTGAAATTTAATTTAATCTTTAAAAAATTATTTGAATATATTTTCATAATGAAAAATTTTTTAGTTCTAAAAATTAATTTCATCAAAATAAAATTAATATTGATCTGAAATATTTATTAAATTATTTATTTAAATAGTTTGACTTAACTAATATTATTTTAAAATGACAATATTTAATAGTTCGCTGAGTCAAACTTTCTCCTAAAAATAAATTTATTTTGATATAATAAAGAAAACTTTTAACTGAAAATAAACAATTCAACAGATCTATCACGTGTATTTTTATCAATATTTTTTATTATTTTTTATAAAATTAATTTTAAATATTAAAAAAAGATATGTATAAAACGTTGAAGATATATTAAAACAAAAAATAATGCCTACAAATCTATATTTAATTAATGATTTATACATTACACGGGATGAATTATATAGACCCGAATTTTTCTCCAGCTCTGAATTTTTCTCCACCAAATTAAATAGTAAATCTCAAAAAATAGGTCACGTGATGTGTCAACAGCTAGGCATTTAGGTTCGGTACAATTTAACTTGAAAAATATATAGACCCGAAGTTCTGAAATTAAAATTTTATATACTATTTCATTATAAAAAATTATATAAGTAATTAAGTCTATGTCTCGAGATCATTTTTAAAATTAAGGTTAATTCTTAGAGTCAAATTTTTGAAGTCAATCCTAAATTTTTACATGGTTAAATCGGATTAATAAAATTATGTCACATATTATAAAATAAAATAAAAATTTGATCCAATACTATTTAGCCATAAAATTGACTATGGTAAGTGACCCTAATTAACACTGCTAATCATGATATTTTGTATATGTTTGTGTATTCCGTTGGATTGTATTTTAAATAGAGTAAATTATATTTATATTTGTAAAAAGTACACTTATATTTTTTAAAATTTTACATGGAGACAAGAGAAAATTCTCTTAAAGTTTATAAAATTTAAATTTGCATCTCTTAATTTTTTTTAAAAAAATTATACTAACAAATTTCATTTAAATTTTTCATAAATATTAATTTAATTTTTTAATTTTTAAAATAAAATGCATAAAATATAATTTTAATTAACAATTTTAAAAATAGAAAATAAATTTTTATATAAATTAAAATAAAATAATAATGTAGATTTCAATATCTTCAAAAAAAGTTAATGTAGTTTTCTTCTTAAAATATTTATAAATCTAACCTATGCATTGGGATAAAAAATTTCAAATAATATGAATCAACTCGTGTTAGATTGGGTTGGATTTGTACATTGAAATTATTTTAAAATTTATTTTTACAAATAATGAAAAATAATCAAAATAATAATATTTTAAATTAAAATTATTCTTTTACAAAATAAAATAAGAAATTTTAAAATAAATAAACAAGATAACATAGAATTAAATCTCTTTTTATATTTTTGTGTGTGAATAAATTTATATTTTTATTTAAAATAAAATTGTGATTCTCAATAAAACAATAATCAACTTCATTTAACATTATTTAATGTAATTAAAATAATAAATATAACATGATAGCGAGCAATGTGATGTGAATTCTGAACTTTAAATATTTACTTTGTGATGTTTAAAAGAAACGGTTGATAACAAAATTTAAATATAAATTACTTATTTTGATTTTTAATTTAACATGAGTAATATATTTTAATTGCAATTAGTTGAGGTATATTAATTTGGGTGTGAAACACACACATTTTAACTAGACAAAAAAAATTAACATGCTACCCAACTAAAAGAAAAAAAAAAAAAACTCATTATCGTCTTCTTTAAATCTCAATTTTATTAATTTTTTTTTTTTTTAAACAAAACACAGAGTCTGAATCTCATAAAAAAAAAGATGGAGCAGCGTTAGAAAAGCGCCGTCACTTCCCGAAAAAGTATAGCAATCTATGGTAAAAGGTATTTTTTTTTTTTAGCTAATCTTTTAGCAGAAAAATATTAAAATAATTATTGACTGTGTCTGAAGGAATTCATTTGAATTAAATTCTTATTTTTAAATTTAAATTATTTAGAATGTGAGTTTTAATAAAATTTAAATATATTTTTTAAAAATAATAATGTGGATCTCGTTGTGATTTTCGGATCTCATCAACACTGATAGAATTTATTATTAAGAATTCATTTGATGATAAAATAACTCCTTTGCCTTTTATATTATTTGATGTAGAATTAAAAATGCTATTATTGCAAAATTAATAGTCTAATTAAATTTATTACTGTAAAATGTAATATAAACAAATAAATTTTATTGAATTATATTATATTTAAATTTTATATAAAAAATAAAAATTAACTAATAAAAGAATTCTTATCCAATAAGATTAACGGTTTAAATAATTTTAAGGATAAATCTCTCACATCAGTGTAGTATTTAAAAGAATAAATTTTTCTTCAAGTTTAATCCCAAAGTTTTGAATTGAAATAATTAAAATATAAAGTGCACTTCTTTAATTTCGAGATTGATGAATTATGCCAAAACAGTTATAGATGAAATTTGAATTTTATTATATAATAATCTATTAATTTTTTAATTTCAATTTTTTAAATTTAACAAAAATTAATTCAATTTATTTTTTGATAATAAAGTTAATTCAGTTTTAGGCTTTTAGTTGAAAATATACAATTAATTAGTAAAAGTGAGAATAAATTAAATTTAACTGGGATGAACTATAAATTTAATTTTCTTTAACAAAAATTAAATTTGAATTTTTGAAACTCAATTCGCCTGCTTCAACTTAAAATATTTTTAAAAAAATTATTTATATAATCTTATCAATTTAATTTAATTTATTTAAAATTATTTTTTATCATATCCGAATAAATTTAGACAGATTTGTAGGTTAGGCCCACTCTTAAAATTGTGTCATCAACGTATTAATTGAGTCAAATTTAACCGAGTTTAAATTTTTTAAATCTGATCGTCTATTTAAATCGGAACGTGCGTGTGATGATGATTGCTCTCCCACTGGCAGGATAAAAGTTGAGCGGGGAAGAAACTAGCAAGCATAGACGCTGCCGACCAGGCCCGCCACCAACTTGAGCCGGGAATCAGTGCACGTGAGAGTGTGTGTGATCATGATTGCTCACCCATGAGTGGGTTCATCGTCCACATGTGACAGGCGTGTAGTTTTATTTTAGAAAAGAAAAAAAAAAGTATATATTACTTTTTAAATTTATACGGATATTCCTATACAATTTGACTATAACATTAACTTTGTTGGCAATATTAAAACAATCTCTCACCATAATTTTTTTTCAAATTTTTAATATTACAAAAAAAATTAATTATTAAATTTAAATTCACTTATTATTTAAACTATGAATTTATAAATAAATTTAAAATTATTTTGATAAAAAAATGAGATATAAAAAAGAAATTTTTTTTAATAATTTTATTTTTAGATTCAGAGAAAATTCTACATGATAGAAAGGTTCATGTTAAATTATAAAAATTCTAAATTATTTTGATAATAAATTTTATTCAATTTTAGTTTTTACTAAAAATATATATTAATTAGTAAGAGTGAGGATTGATTGAATTTGGTCATATTGAACTATAAATTCAATTTGGTTGAACAAAAATCAAATTTAAATTTTTTAAATTCAAGCCACTCACTTAAATTTGAATAATTTTAAAAATTTTATTTATTTCATTTTATTTATTCAATTTGATCTGTTTAAAATTTTTTTTTTATTAAATCTGAATAAATTTAGACAAATTGTAAGCTAGGTCCACTCTAAAAATTGTATCATCAACACATTAATTGATTCAAATTTAATCAAATTTAAATTATTTAAATCTAATCCGCTTATTTAAATCTGAATGTGTGTAATGATGATCGCTCTCCCATTAGTAGGATAATATATAAAGTTGAGATGGAGCTAGAAGTTTATCCCATCACGAAGTGAAGAAACTAAGAAGGATAGCTGCTGCGCACCGGGCCCGCCATCAACTTGAGTCGGGTATCGGTGCACGTGAGAGTGTGAGTGATCATGATTGCTCTCCCATGAGTGGGTTCACCGTCCACGTGTAACAGGTGTTTAGTTTTATTTTTAAAAAAGAAAAAAAGTATATATTATTTTTAAAATTTATATATTTCAATTATAAAATTAATCTCAAAATATTAAAATTTTTTTTTTAGTATTATTAAAGTTTTAATATTACATAAATTCTTTAATTATTAAATTTAAATTTATTTATTATTTGAACTACAAATTTATAAATAAATTTTTAATTATTTTGATAAAATTGAGATTTAAAAAAAAAATTAATATTTTGATGTTTAGATTTAAAGAAAATTATACATGATCAAAAGGTTCATGCTACATTATAAAAAGGCCAAATTATTCTTTTATTTTTTAAGTTTAGTTTCTCTCTTCAATTTTGTTGTTTTATTTAAATTCTATTTATTTAATATCTATAAATAAATTTCAAATACAAGCTCTATTAAATAAATAAAATTAACTCTTCCTTATATTTAAAAAAAAAAAGGTAATGAGAATTTACTAAAATAAGCATATCATTTTTTTATGAATTAAAATATAAGCATATCTTAAACATTTACTTTAGTATTTTTTATTAGTCACTTCACAAGTTTTTCATAATAAAAAGGCATACACTTTTGATTGAACTAAGTTATCGGTGTTAGGGACCAATTGAGCAAAATTTTGTTGACGTTACGATGGGTTTGCAGGGGACAGCGGTGCTAAAGTTCCATACGATGGGTTTGCAGGGGACAGTGGTGCTAAAGTTCCATTATTGAAAAAGGACAAAATTAATGTGACTCTCACAATACAAAAAGCAAAGAATTCTCGACGGATGGTTTTTCAATTTTGTCCTTAATTGAGTACCACCGTAAATTTTGTACGAATTTCAATAATTTAAAATAAAAATATAAAGATATATAATTTCAGTTATAATAATTAAATTCTAATTGAGTAAGAAATATAATTACTAAACTATAAATAAAAAATGAAAAAAATTTATTTAATTTATTTAAAATATTAATCTGTGTAGTTAATAGAAATTATTAAATTAGAGACTCTGTATCAACAAATATTATCTAAATTTTTTTTATCAAAGAAAAGAGATTATCCTAGTGATTACCTAACTTCCATGTATAACATCATTACATAAAAAGATAATTACTGTGTATTTGAAATTTAAATAAATTAATAATTAGCCATATTTTAAACGTAACTAACAATCGTTGCAGTGGAGGATGTTGGTTAAAGTTCCATTATTGAAATCGTTGTAGGAGATGATTCATACTATGAGGAAAACGAAAGGTAGTCGGGGATTCTTTACTATCAAAATTGACTTGGGAAAAAACTTATGGTGGTGTTAGGTAGAGTTTTAAAAAGGAGGTTTTGTCTGAAGTTGGAGTTCCTTATTCTTTAGTAACACTAATTGTGAATTGTATTTCCTTGCCTTCTTTGAATGTTGTTTTAGAATGGAAGAATTACATAATTCTTTAAACCCACTAGGGAACATGGGATCCTCTTTTTCTCTATTTGTTTGTCTTTTGTATGGAAAAACTCTCCCATTTGATAATGGAGTAGATGATGGTAAGTGAATGGTGCCACCTAAGAATTTCTTATTTAATTTTTGCAGATGATCTTCTTCTCTTTGAGAAGCTTCGATTGCTCTAATGAATTGTGTGCTAAGCTGTATTAATAAATTTTTATGTTCGGTCAAAAGGTGAACAAGGAGAAGTCCCACATTTTCTTCAACAAAAATGTGCAAATTGAAGTGAAAAATAATATTTTAACGGTCTAACTCAGGAGATATTTTAAAATTTCTTCATCCATAATAAATTTAATAATAATATTTTTTTTTCATATTATAGACAAAGTTAAGAATTAATATTTTAAAATTCAGATCGATTATTAAATAAATGATATAATCAAATATTGCATATTAATATATTTAAAATTTTATTAATAACTATATTACGTATAAAAGTAATTCGTATTTTTACATGATATAATATTTAATAGTTATTATAATATTATTTTTAATTACAAAAAAATTAAAATAAATATATAATTATTATTAATATTAAAAAATTAGTTATAACGACATTATTTAGAGTTAAATTTAAAAATAAAATAGTATAATTTTAATAATGGAACGAAGGGGATTGATTGTAAGTCCTCATAGATTCATGTAATGGAAGCAATGTTAGTTGGAATCTGAACGAACAACTTCATCATGGATTTCCAGAAACTAAGAGAGAAGTTGGGTTCAGTTGCTTACCATTGGATTCCTAGCAAAGCGAGCCAAGCTCCTCGAAGTTTATATTAGCAAAGGTATTAGTTAAGTTTGCCACATCATTACTGGGAATCCGAACTCTTACAAAAGGGTAACAAATTCAAAATTTATCTCAGTTCACGATCAATTCTCGAATTTTAGAATACAGATTTATTTATTTAAAAAAAATTAAAATAATAAAATGTTCTCAACTTCTTTACATAAAATCTTTTATATAAAATTAAAATAAAAATGAAAAGCTTCAAAAAAAACTTTAATATAGCAAATTGACGTAATTAAATATTATTTTAAATAACATTATCTTTAAATAATTATTTAATAGGATACCAATTGTTCTTAAATATTTTCTAAAAATAACTTATGAGATTATAAATTTCAAAGAGAAAAAAGATAGAAAATAGATAAATTAAAAATATAAATATTATAGTTAAAATTTAAATATAAAAATGGAGGAAAGAAGATACAATAATTTAGGAGGGAGGAAAGAAAAATGGAGGGGCAAAATCTCTCTCCTTCCATGGTTTTTTTCTCTTTAAAAAATAAAGAGATTTGAAAGAGAAGAAAAGTGTGAACAAATTAAAAGAAGAAAATGCCCTCAAGTAATTTTTTTAATACAAAAAAAAGTAATGATGACAAAAAATGATTTTAAAAGTTTTTTAATAAAAAAACAAGTTATAGACTGATTAGAAACAAAATTTTTAATAAAAAAATAAATTAAAAATTAAAAAAATATAACAGTGATTTCTTTTCTCGCAAATCAAATAAAAAATATATATTTCTTAATATGAGCACATCTAGTGAATAAAAATAGAATGCAGATTTACTTGAAGTTTCAAGTAGATCTGTTATAAGAGATAGAATTAAAAAAATTTAAAAAGTATTTAATAGTCTAATTCTAAAAGCCTAATAAAGAGATATCTGTATTATTATAAAAGAAGAGTCAAAACTGATCCATATAATTAAAATTCACTTAAATATAGGTAAATACCAATCAATTTAAATGTGGACATAAAGTATAAAAAAATTCAAATATGAAGATTAAATATAGGTTCAAAATCAATAAATTATTTTATGACTCAATTTAAACTACGTTTTTCTTATTTATTTAATGTTATTTTTAATTTATTTGACTAAAAAAAAATTTATTTTGTAGTTTTCTTATCTGATTAAAAGAGTTTTTAATTTTTAATTTTCTTTATTCTGTATAAGTTTCTTATTTAATTTTTTTTATTTGTTTAAATAATTGACTTATAAATAAATATGTATGCTCTTGAATAATAATACAGATTATAATTAATAATATTGACAATATTTTTTCTTTGGTTCTTCAATTTTTTTTTTGAATTTATCAACATTATTCTTATAGCGTTCTATCAAACAAAATTTATTATTCACAATTTTTTTCTTTTTTTTAAGTGTGGTATTTACAATATTTTTTTTATATTTTTAATTTTTATTTATTTTATTATAAATCAAAATTAAAATACGATCTTTAAAATTAAATTTTATATTAATTTTGAGTCTCGCTTTTTAATGAAGTTGTATCAGGGTTCAAATAATTTATTCCCTCTCTTTCTCTCAAATTAAACTAAATAAACAAATTTTATTTTTAATCCCTTCTGCTCCCGTGGAACCAAACACTCTTTAAAACTCTTCTTTCATGCGCACTGCACACGCGAACGCGGAGTTGCTATTCAGAGATTGGAAATAAAGTTAGCAAATTGATGGTGGCAATGCCCACTTTGTTGTTTTTTTTCTTTTTTCTTTTTTTGCGTTGAATTTAACTATCGTTTTCGGTTTGATTGTTTGTTTTTTCTTTTGAGTTCTGCAAAATTCAAAATTATGAGCTTCAATCATATTGCAGAGAAGCATCTTATTACTATTTTTTTTTTTTGGTGAAAAATAAATTTAGGTCAAGAGAAAGTGCTCCAATCAAAGTCAGGACTTAAAGAGTACTTTCAAAAAATTTATAAATAACTTATCACAAAAGACAAATGACAAAATATGTAATTATCAAATTATAAATTTCGCTTTGGTTGCTTGAAGCACGACTCTTTTCTGCCTTATACGTGCCATCATAGCTAAGTTACCCTTAAGCTTTCTAAATTTTACATCCCTTTCTTAGCTTAATCACGATAGTAATAAACCAGAGCAAGAATCAGGCTAATTCGTAACCCAAACAAAAGAAAGTTTTACAAGCCAATTTGATTTAAGGCCATATAAAAATATAACAGGCAATTCGAAGCTGGATTGAGTGGTTTTTATTGTAGTTTATGTTTAAAATGTTTAATTTTATAGTAAATTTCATGGAAAATTATTAAATGCTGTTGCTAATTTTTTTTTTTTGCTACATGATACTTTTTTTATAAAAAAAAAACTTACCATCCAATCTAATTCAAAATTAATTAAGATGGAATTGAATTGGTTCAATTGCGATTGTTCTAGTCAAATTAATTAAATAAGTTTTTTGTTCAACTAATTAAGTCGATTGGATTGGTTGAGATATTTAAATCAAATTGATTTAAATCAACAAAGATCTCGAATTTTAGTTTTAAGTAATTTCATAAAAAAATTTAAATGGATAAGAAATTATATTTTTTTTTATGATCATTTGGTGTTTAGATCAATTTTCATATTAATTGATCTCTCCCATCTTAAATCGTTTGCATCAAAACTAGTATTATTCAATTTGTACCTTCAAATTTCTCTTGTCAACCAAAGCTAGAACAACAAGGTGGACCTGATATTTATTTTTATATTGTTCTAATTTTATGGGATGTGCTCAAAGAGACCATCACAAGTCGTGCTTTTATTTCAAAATGATAGCTTAGCTCGACTCAAATGATAAAGGTTTTTAATTAAAAAAATTAATTATATATTCTTATTTTATTTATTTTTTATGATTTTTTGTATTTAAGACTGTCTATTATTTCATATAATTATCTTTTAAAAGAATTTGAATTTTCTCTCATATTATAAATTTTTAAAATTAATACAAAATAAATAAATAAAATTAATCTTACTTTATTTCTTTTGACAGACCAAATATCATAATATTTACCGATTAAGTATTAAATTTGAATTTATAAAAGTCTTAACAAAGTAAAAATAAGATAAAAATTATAAAATAGCCTACACTTTTGAAAGATAGACAATATTTAAATTACAAAACAACACACATTTTAACTATTATTAATTAATATCATAAAAAATAAAATAAATTTCATTCAAATACAATTAACTTTAAATTCAAAGAAAAGAAAATAGAGTTTTTAAAAGAATACAATATACCTTTTAATTTTTTTTAAATTATAACTCTTAATCTTAAAAAAAATTTTAAACTTGAGGTGTCATATATATGAAGAAAATATATAGATTTTTTGAAATTGACTAACATTGAATATTCTTTAATAAAAAGAGAAAAAAATTTCTCAAAAAAAAAATTTTCAATGGAAGGGAGAAACTTTTCTAATAAAAGAAGATAACACATAAAAATAAATAAAGAGGATAGAGAAAAAGGGTGAAAGGAAGCTGCCATCAGTACAACCTCTACAAGAAAGTCTTATTTTTTTTTTAGACAGATCAAAAATCATAACATTCATAAAATACTTCAACTTACAGAAACCTTTAACAAGTCAAAATAAGATAAATATTATAAATCAGTCTGCACTTTCGAAAGATAAAAAAAATCTAAATTATAAGGCAACACACATTTTAATTTTTACTACTAACATCATAAAAAAAATAACAAATTTCACCCAAGTATAACTAACTTTAAAATCAGAGCGAAAAAATCAGAGTCTTTTGAGAAAAGGTAACACACCCTTCAATTTTCTTTGAAGATAATGACTCATGATATTGAAGATTCTTCCAATATTGATATGTTATAGATTTAGAGTAAAATATGTAGATCTTCAGAAGTTAGTAAGTATCGGACAATCTCTATGAAAGAGAGAAAATTTTCTCTCAACGAAAAAACAAACCTTCCTTAAAAAAGAAAAAAGACTTCCCTAATAGGAAAAAAAAAACTTTTCAAATAGAAGAAAAGAACTTCTCTATTAGAAGGAGTCAAAATGATAAGGGGAGACAAAACTGCCATTAACAGTATCCTCTCAAACAGCCACTGAGTGTTAAAGAGAAAGGAGGAAGAAAGCTGCCATTGATAGCAACCTCCCCAAACAAAATTGCGGCGCCTAAGGTTTTCTTGAGTGGAGGAGAGCCGCGGCGCCTCCTATCTCAAGTGGCTTACAAGAAAGTCTTGTTGAAGCATGTCTTGATGCAACACTGCTAGGGCTTTTCCTCTCGGGGCTTTTCTATTAATACGAACTTTGACGTGGAAGGGTTACTTGATGATATTGTAACTAAACTCATACCAAACAAAAATCTTGGATTCAAACTCAAACCTCATAAATACAGTAAATAAGTTTAATTGCTACCCAAAACATTTCATTTTCCGGGAAAGATACTAGAGTTCATAGTCATAGGGTATCATTTCAAGAACATTAGATGCAGCACTGGCTTGCGAGTCCGTTGCTAAACTCCTTGATATGTACCTGAATTAAAACATTGTGAATAAATGAATAGGGAGAAAGGGGATTATTGTGGGCCGAGTTTGTGCAAATTGATTTCAGGAAAAATGGTATAATCAGGATGTTTTGGTATTTTTAAGTGGTTTGAACAGCGAAATAGATAAATTTAACGGTGAATTTAGAAGGGAGGCAAGTTGCAATTGAATAATAAAGTAAGGGAATATTGTAATAATTTTTAAATTAAGAAAAAAAATTAATTGAGAGTATAAATTAGAGGGACACGGATCTCCTGCTGTAGCAGCGCGTGCTGTGTCTTTTGGCTGCGTTTTACTTTTTATTTTATTTTTTACAAAATTTTAATTTTTTTAATAAATTTTTTTAAAATAAATAATTAAAAAATAAAAACGTTTTGTTTTTTTAATATATTTTTAAAGTTTAATTTTTTAACAAATTATTTAAAAAAATTAAAGAAAAAATAAACTTAAAAAAATAAAAATTTATTGAAAATAATTTTTTATTAAAAAACTTTAAAAATTTGTTCAAAAACTAAATATAAGTTGTTAAAAATAATTGTTTTGTTAAAAAAATTTAAAAATTTATTGAAAAACTAAATATAAAAATAAGAAGGTGATATTTTTTTTATAATTTTTTATTTTCAATTTATTGAAAAATATATTAAAAAACCAAAACATTATTATATTTAAAAAAAATTATTTTTATTTAATTTTTTTAAAAAAATAAAAATTTGAAAATATATTAAAAGTAAAAATAAAAAACCAAAACGGTTTTACATTTTAAAATTTATTTTTTATTTAAATTTTTGAAAAAAATAATTTTTTAAATAATTTATTAAAAAAATTAAAATTAAAAAAAAAAAAACGCAGTCTTGTGGCTGTGTTTTAGGGGCACAGCACACCCTGCTGTCCCTTGAACACAACAGAGGATCCATCTCCAAATTCGAGTAGATAAATATAATTTTTTGTTTTTTAAAAAAATCAACTCAAATATAACCAAAACAACCCATAAGTATTTTTGTAGACTCGACTATTTGTTTTTTTTAAAATATTGTACTTTTGGTCTTTTTGATTTTTTATAATTTAATCTTTTTATAATTTATAATATAAATTTAGTCATCTAATTTTAACAAATAAATTACAATACTCCATTTTTTAAGTTATTCGTTTATTTTATCATTAATTTATGTACTAGAGATATTTTATTCATTTTGTAAATAATTTTAAATTGTTATAAAAATAACTTAAAAATAAAGAGAGAAGTAAAAGAGAGACAAGAGAGTAAATTATATGTTTTATTTATGTATGAGGGGATATTTATACAAATAGATGAGAGAATTTTAGTAGTAGTATACAACCGTAAGATAACTCCTTAGTGATACAACTATCATCTAAATAATTGTTGAAGATAAATAAAAATTACATTTTGGTCACATAGAATAATATCTTATCAGATATGATAACCAAAAGATCAAAATAATGGACATTCGTACAAAATATTCATAATACTCCCCCTCAGATGTCCATCCTTTAAAAATGTACCTCATTAAAAATTTTATTAGAAAAAATCTTATGGGACAAAAATCTAGTGAAAGAAAAAGAGTATAAAATATATGAAAACATCATTTGAGATCCTTGATTCATCGAACTCCAATATTATACATTAACTTCTTGAATGTTGTAGTATGAAGTGCCTTAATAAACAAATCTTTTAGATTTTCGCTTGAACGAATTTGTTGAATATCCACATTACCATTTTCTTTAAGATCATGAGTGAAAAAAAATTTAGATGATATATATGTTATTATATCCCTTTTAATATACTCTTCTTTTAATTAGGCAACACATACTGTATTATCTTTGTATAAGATCATCATGATCATCTTTCTAGATAAGTCACAAGCTTCTTGCATGTATTGGATCACATATCATAGCTAAACACATTTTCGACTTGCCTCATGTAATGTTAAATTTTTTTCATAGTTAGTTGATGTGGCAGAGATAGTTTGTTTTATAGATCTCTATGAAATTGTGCTACTCTCATATGTAAATAAATAGCCTATTTGTAATCGTCTATTATGAGAGTTGGATAAATATTCTGCATCCGCATAACTAATCAATTCTAACTCGGGTGCATTTGAAAAAAAACAAGCTCATATCTATTGTTTCTTTAAGATAATGGAGTATATCTTTAAATCCATTACAATGCTTTCATATAGGTGAAGAACTATATTTTACTAATAAATCAATAACAAATGATATATCGGGTTAGGTATGACTAACAAGATACATCAATGCTTTGATGCACTAAGATATGATACTTCAACATAAAGTAATTTTTCATTTTTTTCACAAGGTCTGAAAGGATATTTGTTCACATCTAATGACCTTACTACCATTTGAATATATAATGGATGTGATTTATTTATATTAAATCAATTTAACACATTGGTCACATAAGTTTCTTGATACACAAATATGTTATTTTTTAAATATTCAATTTGTAATCTAAGAAAAAACTTTATTTTTTCAAAAATCCATCATTACAAATTCTTTTTTTAAGTAATTTATAGCTTTTTAAAGCTCTTCAAAAGTTCCAATGATATTTAAATCATTATCATAAATAGCAATTATGGCAAACTCACTTTCAGATTTTTTTTATAAAGATATATGGACAAATTATGTCATTTCTATATTTTTTTTGTAATAGATATTCACTAAGGCAGTTATACCACATTCGCCCGAATTGTTTTACGCAATAAAGCGATTTATTTAATTTGATTGAGTAGTCTACTTGAAAACTTAAATTGTGTGCTTCAGACAACTTAAATTCTTCATGGAGTTCATTATCAATTGAGACGTACAAGTAGGTTATAACAACATTCATTAGACGCAAATTGAGTTTTTCACGTACTGTCAAATTAATTAAATATTGAAAAGTAGTCGCATCCACCACATGTGAATATGTTTTCTCAAAATAAATTTTAGATTTTTACGATAATCGCCTTATATATCACAATTTCATTATTATCATTACATTTTCATACAAAAATCCATTTGTATCAAATTGGTTTTACATATTTAGGTGTGCAAACTATAGGTCCAAATTTTTTTTTTATTTTCAAACGATTTTACCACTGCTTCAATTACGTCTTTCCATTTTAGCCAAGCATTTCTTTGTCTGCATTCTTGAACAGACTTTGACCCATAATCCTCATTATAATTCAAAACATAGCGTGTTGTATTTTCTGTAAAATAATTGTCAACGTTGAACCATCGATTTGACCATCTTGATTATTGGCTCTCTTTTTTTTAGAATTTTTATATTTGAAACCAATAGGCCTACCATGTTTCTTGTAGATCTCAAGCTTATTTATAATAGTAGATTGTTCGATGGTAACATCAATTTTAATTGGAGTATTAGCAGCTAGTATATGTGATTTAATAATTTTTTTTGAGTTAGTAAATACGTCTGGTAATTGGTTTGCTAAATTTTGTAAATGAATTATTCATTGAACTTCTAGTTCACATTGTTTTTTACGATGATCAAAATTAGTAAGTAGTAATTCATGCTAATTAATTTCTTTTTCCAACTGTTTATGTTCTCCCCCTAATGTTGCAAAAATTAATTTATCAAAATGACATCAATAAACTAAGTTATGAATAGATCTCTTGTTAATGGTTCAAGATAATTTATTATAGAATGATATTCATATCCAACATTATTTTCAACCTTCTTTGAGAACCTATTTTAGTGCGTTGTGGTGGAGCAATAGAGACATATATCACACATTCAAAAATTTTTATATATAAAATATTTGGTTCCTGCTAAAAAATTATTTGTAATAGGGAGTATTCATAATAACTTTTTGACTTTATGCGAATTAATTATGTAGCATGTAAGATTGCATGTCCCCAAGTAGATATTAAAAGTTTTGACTTCATAAGTAATAGTCTTACAATTAACTTCAGACATTTCTGCAAGACTATTTTGTGTATGAACATGTGCTACATGATATTCAACATCAATCCCAATATATATACAATATGCATTGAATGTTTAGGAAGTAAATTCACCAGCATTGTCAAAACGTATTTTTTAAATTAGAAAATCAAGAAAATGTGTTCATAATCTAATCAATTGCACAAGTAATTTCACAAATGACAGGTTTCGAGATGATAACAAGCATACATGTGACTATTTAATAGATACATCGATTAAAATCATAAAATACCTAAATGATTCATATGGTGGGTATATTGGCTCATAAATATCGCTTTGTTTCTTTTTTTAAAATGTAAGAGATTCACTCCCAATTTTGACTGGTGATAGTCGAATAATCAATTTCTTTTGAGAGTAAGTAAGACATGAGAAATTATTCAATTGAAGAATTTGCTGGCTTTTTAATGAATATCCACTTGAATTTTTAATTATTTTTTGCATCATAATCGATTTGGGATGGCCTAGTCGATTGTGCCAAATAACAAAGTTATTATAATTTACAAACTTCTAATTTGCAATAGTATATATTTTAATTATATTTATATATGTGTAGTACAATTGAGTGGAGAATGTAGATAACTTTTCCAATATGCTTTTGTTACCTAAGGTTGTACTTGTAATATGAAGTTATTCAATATTTTCTTCATTTATTGTCCTAATAAAATTTAATTAGTTTCTAAGAGTATAAAATTTTGTCAATGTCAATTTCCTTCCTCTAGGTAACATTATATTAACTCTTTCAGAGTTTTCAATTAATTTTGTACTATCAGATACAGTACTAACATTGACTTCTTACATTAGTAATTGGGAGAAATATTTTTTTTTTATTTTTGAGAATTGTGTGAGTCGTACCACTATCGATGAGACTTATTTCTTTATTAGTGATGTTGGTATTAATCGAGAAATCATTCATTATTGATTGAAAATATAAGAATAATTAATATGAGGAAAGAACACATAAAATATGTTTGAAAATAACAATCTCAAAGAATAAATTGTACTAGAAAAATGAATCACTCTAAAGTTTAATGTCATAAAATTATACAAATAACTTATTTTTGGATATTACTATTATCAATTAAATGATCAATTTTTGTATTAGAATTAGCCAAAAATCTACATCTAAATGAGTTATGTCAATATAGCCATAATTGGGATTGACTTTCTCAAAAAAATTGATCTCTATCTTTTTCTCTTTAATAGATTTTTAGTAAATATTAACAAAATTTCTTGATGTACGATAGATACATGATCAATGTCCTTTCCTACCACAGCGATTATATGTGTTTTAACATATTTGCTATTTTACATATTATTTTTCTTTTTATTTTTAACCTTACTATTCTTCCACTTCTAGTGGGAAAATATGTCATTGGAATAACCACCACGGTCACAGTCATGACTACGACTCTGTCTTCGACTTTGAATCTGTTCATAATGGTCATGTGTTACTATATTTGCTTTATAGAATAGAGCAATGCCAGTTGGACGGAACTTATGATTTTTCATTAGAAGTTTATTATTTTGTTTAGCCCCCAGGATACAAGAAATCAGCTTAGAATATTTTTTAAATCATTTTTCTTGATATTGCTGCTGCAGGAATACATTGGATGCTTAGAAATTGAAAAATATTTTTTCTAACATGTTCTTATTAGTAATTTTTTTTCTATACATAAATTTAGTTGAGAAATTATTCTAAATAGTGCAGAGTTAAAATCTTGTAAGTGAATATGCATCCAATCATTTTGGGTTTTTGGAAGCATCATAATTTTTTAGTGATTATACATTTCTTTTAAAGAATTTCAAAGGACAAATGAGTCTTTTACAATAAGGTACTTAATTTTCAATCCTTCATGAAGGTGGTGCCAAAGGAAGATCATGGCTTTGACCTTATTTTAGTTATATACTTTATTTCTTTATTTGATAGTTTTTCTAAGGTTATTTTTATTTAAGTTGATTTCAGCATCCAATATTCAAGATAGTTAATGTTTCTCAGTAATGTCAAGCGCCATGAATTCAAATTTTTCAAGGTACGACATTTTAAGATTTGAAGTAGTGAATGATACTTGATATCTCAAAGTGTTTGATCTTGAGGGAGGTAGGACATTGTGTTGATAACGAATTATAAAAATAACTTAAAAGTAGAGAAAGAAGTAAGAGACAAGAGAGTGAATCATATGTTTCATTCATGTATGAGAGGGGTATTTATACAAGTAGATAAGAGAGCCCTAATAATAATATACAATTGTAAGATAACTCTTTAATGATATAATTATTCTTTAAATAATTATTAGAGATAAATATAAATTATATTCAGATCACATGGGATAATATATTATTAGATAAGATAATTAAAAGATTGAAATAATAAATATTTATACAAAAGATTCATAATATAAATATTTTTTTTACTAGTTTGTTAAAGTCAATTGCCAGTTAGATTAGAAGCTTAGAGTTAGTTTCTAACTAAGCATACTAGGCGTTATGTTTGTTGCTAACGATAAGACTCCTTCATGTACAAAGGAGGGCTCTACCTCTTGTAAATGTAATCTTGAAAAATTCACAATGAAATAAATTTTGTTTCTCATCCTTTTCATTTAATATGTATATCACAAAATGACACATCATATTCAACCATAAAAAATATATTAATAATAAATTTAATAATATATTTGTATTATATACAAAATAAATTAATAACAAAATAGATAATAAATTTAACAAAAAAAAAGTATTTTGATTATTTTTTAAAACTAAAAATATTAAATTTAAATTACAAATTATAAAAAATCTAAATTGATGTATTGTTAAAAATAAAAAAATTAAACCTATTTGTTTCCTTGAATACGAATTCCTTGCTCTGCCTTGGGCACAGCAACTATGTTTTGTTTATTTTTTGTTTTTTAATTTATTTTTAATATTTTAAAATTTTAATTTTTTTCAATAAATTATTTATAAAATCATTTTTATTTAAAATAAATAAATAAATAATAAGAATATAAGAGTGTTTTGGTTTTTTAAATATATTTTAAAGTTTAATTTTTTCACAAAATTATTTTTTAAAAAAATTAGAGAGAAAATAAACTTTAACAATAAGAATTTGTTTAAAACAAATTTTTGTTGAAAAATTTTAAAAATTTTTTGAAAAATTAAATATACGAGTAAGAAAGTGCTATGCTTCTTTGCATTTTTTTAATTTTAAATATATTTTTAAAGTTTAATTTTTTCAACAATTTATTTAAAAAAATATTTTATCTTTAAAATTATTCTTATATTTGATTTTTCTATAAATTTTTAAATTTTTTCAATAAAAATTATTTTCAAAAAATTCTTATATTTATAAAGTTTATTTTATTTTTAATTTTTAAAAATAATTTATTGAAAAAATTAAAATTTAAAAATATATTAAAAATAAATTAAGAAAATGAAAAGCAAGATGCAGCCAAATGGCTACATTTTAGAGGCACAGCACCCCTACGTTGGACACAGCAGGGGACTCGTATCCTAATTCATTGCGGTCATGTCTTACTTGAGGCAATTTATATGCCTCCTTTAAACTAATTTTCGTCAACAGTCCTGTGCCTGTGGCCTTTTATGTTCTTTCAGTTGACTTCAAAAAAGTAATTTTAGTTCTTTTAAATTTTAAATTAATCAATATTATCCCTTTTATCATTCTAATTTCAATTAAATCAGAACCATAATTATTTAAAAAAGGAACTAAAAAAGATAAATTCTAATTTTTGATACTTAATAAATTTGAACTATTATATTGTTTAATAGTTTTATTATTATTATTATTATTATTTAATAGATAACATTATTATTCTAGCGGAAAAATTACAACAATATTTGCACAATAAATTTCTTTTTAAACTAAATTAAAAGTACAACTGAGCCAAGCATTTATACACTCTTCGAGATTATTCTCTCTCTCCTTTTATTGCCCTTTATTTATCAAGCAAGTCCTGAGTACATTGAATAAACTCTACCCCATTATTAATAAAGAAAAAAAAAGCCTAAGAATCCCACATTACCTACATACCTAGTAGCTTCTCATTTTATCTATTCTTAGTAGACTATATTTTATTCATTGCAAGAGATTAACTTGGAGAAAGACAAAGAAAAGAAGACGGAGGCCCACCTCTCCGTCTCTCTTCAATTGGATTTGTTGCAGTATTGCAGAGGATATCAATCCCTAATTTCCTGATGGGCTAGACGATCATCCAGTTCACCTGGCCGTTATCAATGGAGAATCTATTTGATCGTCTGAGGTTTCAAAGCCACTGTCTTCACTTTTGCATAGTGTATACACAATGTCAACCATACTAGGCCTCTTTGATGGGTCCCTATGCAGGCAAGCAAGGGCAATATTGAGCGCACTCATCAAACTTTCCAATGAGCATGTCTCCCTCAATATATCTCTATCCAACCACTCCCTCAGTCTCCTACCTTTCTCTTGCTCGTTACCCACTTCAAAAGTTCTAACGGCAGTTTGCCACAAGAGCTCATTTCCATCTTCATCAATGGCTTCTCTCCCTGAAATCAGTTCAAGCAACACCACCCCAAAGGCAAACACGTCCATCTTTGTTGAGACCACACCATCTGCTAGATATTCGGGGGCTATGTAGCCTTGAGTTCCCACAATGTGCATTGTAATGGCATTCATTCCTGACTTTGCGAGCCCAAAATTGGCAATTTTGGCTCTCATGTTGGAGTCCAAGAGAATGTTGCTGCTCTTTATGTCTTTGTGCACAACCCTTGGCCTTGTGTGCTCATGGATATATTGGAGGCCATTCGCAACGTCGATGGCAATGCGTAGCCTTGTTTTCCAGTTTAGCGTTTCGTCCCTATCCTCGTGCAACCGTGAGTAGAGAGATCCATTCTCAACGTATTCATAGACAAGATAGCAGTTTGCATCTTCTGCGTCTATGCAAAATCCCTCCAACCTCACCAAATTCCCATGGTTCACCTTCATCATATATAAAAAATCATATACTGTTAGTCAACAAACTAAAAGTTGTTCTACCAAAAGAATGAATAGTCATAATTACTCACTTGGTTGCTATAGTTTCAGCTAATTTTTGAATAAATCCTTTTGGTTTAAAGGTTTGGAATTGGATTCTCATAGTTTCAATTCTTTTAATTTTGGTTCATATCGTTAGACTATAATCCAAAGTTCGTTAATTAATATTGAGTTAACAGACTGTACAAGTCACATGTAGTCTTTAAAAATAAAAATTTAAACATGTATGTATATATAGTAATAAATATATTAACTACATACTAATAATAGATATTTGATCAAAAAAATTCAAAACTATTAAGATTTTATTTCCAAACTTTTAAACTATAAAAAATTTTAAAAATTGACTGAAACTATAATATTAATTGAATAATCAATCCTTTAATTATTAAGTTAATTAAGTGGGGTCATTAATTAAGTGTTAAGTTATATATGCTTTTTATTATTCTGAAATTTTTTTAAAAATGCAAAGAATCTCAAAGCAAGAAGGCTAAAATCATTAAACAATAATGTTATGGACATATATTATTAGTGTTTTGGCTGATAGTTTTGTAAAGAGCTGTCAATAAAGAAAACAGACTAACAAAACAACAGGAAACTTTTGTCTCTTACAGCACCTTTAAGCTAACCTAACGTGCGGCTTTATCAGAAACAAAAAACCATATTAAATAATTAATCAACCTTGATCTAATCAAATAAGACAAAGTTGGGAAAGACCCACCATAAAATAACCAAACCAACTAATCTATATCATCAAACACTTAACATTAACCTATAATTTTGTACTTCAGGTTATAAATAAGTTTAAATTCAGTAATCAAATTTTTTTTTTATAATATTAAGAATTTAAGTTCATAAAAATACACTTATAAAAAGAGATAAATTAGTTCCAGTGTAAATATTCATGCTAGACAAAAGAAAAATACTTTTAACACTGTTTTTATTTTTCTTTAAACATATTTTTAAAATAACCTAACTAGTGTTTAGTTTGAGAAATTTGGAGAGGAGGAGAGGAAATTTTTTAAAAATACCTTATTTTGAACAATAATTTAGAGACGAGGAGAGAGAAAATGAAAGGGTAAAATTCCTTCCCTCCCCCTATTTCCTTTCCCACCAAAGATAAAGAAATTTGGGGGGGAAGAGAAAATGTAAATTGGAGAAAAAATTAAAAAGTCCTCACCAAAATAATCTTACCATATTTGTCTAAAATTAAAAAGGTATAATAGTCATTTTATTTTATTTTTACTCTCTTCTCCTTAAATTAAATCAAATAAAAAAAATTTATTTTCTTTCTCCTCTCCTTATATCCCTTCCATTAAAATCCCTGGCCTCCGTTGAACCAAAAACACCATGAATATTTTAGGAAACAACGGTCTGATAAAAGATAAATCTAAACCCACTCTTTGGACAAGTGGAAGTTTTGACATTTTCTGACCCCACACGAGCACTAAGAACAATATAAGAAATCCCATGCTAATATTTTAATTAATTTTTCTCTACCAAGCAAGGCAACCAACATAGGAAACATTTAAATAATAGGCATATGTGGGAATCCACTGGCTTATTCCGCTGGTTTGGTTGAGTATGCCAAAAGTTACGGAGAGGAGAAGGTGACATAACTCAAAGAAAAATCAATTTATGGTTTTAAAAATCCTGGCAAACTGTGTCATTTGAAACCTTCCAAATGAAAAACAAACCACTCCTTTGACCAATTATCAAACAAGTCACTTCACTTAATCTCTTTTTCCATTACTCATAAAAAATAAGATATACACTAACAAATCAATTCTAGTCAGTCTTTTCTCTGCCTCTGTTCCTACTATATAGCTCTTACTCAATGCATAAAATTTTCAATATGCTTTTATTTTATTTTATTTTATTATTGTTTGGTATTATGATTTTGGTGTTTGCCTAGAACTAAATCACTTCTCTAGTTGATAATATGTAATTTGGGCTTATCCTAAGAAGATCAACTGAACCATAAGATCATAAGATCGATTGAATGGAGCTAACTTAAGCGATCGATTGTGGAATTTCCCAACCTATTTAGACTCAACCACAGACTATCTCGACCTAGATAACAAAAAAAGGGGTCATCTCGCCACAGGCTACTGTAACATTAACGCTCACAATCACAGTATGGACTAACGTCATAATCCTCCATATGGACTATACATCTTTACATAACCAATCAAAAACCTTACAAGTGCCAACCGGAAATTTTCAAAATATCTATAAACTCACTTCTCCACAAGTATGAATCTTTTGATCTCTTTATCTCTTGCTATCACTTATTATTGACTTGGGCATCAAAGCTACAAGAGCCTTCGATCGACCTCTAACTCAACCTAGAATGGTGTAAGAGACCCTAGTCGGAAGAGTATTCATCACTAATGACCTTCAAAGCACAGCTCCTCACATCAGTTAAAGAATTAGTTAAATCTAATCTTCTACATTTTCGAGACTCTGCTATGCATTATACTGCCAAACCTTTTGATATTACCATGAAATGAAGGACATCAATTTTTTGTTCTAAGCAAACCGACACTAGAATTATTCGTATGAGAATCTAATAATTAACGAATGATTACTGCTTCATGTAAGTGGAAAATTAAAGTTACCTTCTGTAAGATCTTGAGCTCCTCATAGGCATTCCACTTCATCTTCTTGATTGCATAGACCTCCCCATCAATTGACCCTTTATACACAGAACCCAGGATCAAGCAACTATCATCAAACCCATTAGTGGCTTCTTTCAGTTCTTCAAATTCAAAAACCCTGTACTTGTCCAAACAATCCGATACGTTTGCCATCAATTTCACTTCCAGGTCCTTCGACTCTTTGGTGTCTTTGCCTCCCCCATAAAAGGTTTGCTTCTGTTTTTCCTTATCTCCCGCCATCCACACCCGATTTTTGAACAGAACCTCTCTATAAACCCAAAACCCAGTAACCAAAATCAACAACAACCCAACAATCCCTAACCCAATTGCCAATCCTGTGACAGTACCTTTTCTATCATCGGATTTTCCAACAGGAACAGAAGCAGGAGCAGGAGCAGGAGAAGGAACAACCGCAGACTGCGACAGCACCGGCAACCGAGTCACCGGAACAAATATAGTATCAAATTCCCGGAAACCATGGCCATTAATATCGGTTATAGCCTGTGCTTGTGATCCGAACCTCGAAGCAATCGATGATACGTTGTCAGATGGTTGGACCACATAAGAGATTAGGTAATTGGTTTGGTTTTGCTTTTGGGTTCTGTTGGGGCACTTGCAGAAGACCGGGAATACAGCGTTATCACCGATCGATAGGTTTGTCGCGACAAGAGTTGGATTAACAACCTCCACAGATTCGTAGGTTGTGAGGTTCTGGAAATTGAAGGTCGAGACGATGTAGAAAGTGTCGTTGGGCTTGATGGTGTACGAAAGGTTCGCATAAGAGATGGCACCGAAGGTGGAATTGATTAGGTTGCAGGAGCAAGATAATGGAACAAAGAGGGGTTGGCCAGGGACTAAAGGGGAAGAAGGGGAGGAAATATTGCTGGGGGTTGAAATCATGAGGCGGCTAACAGAGAAGAGGTCGCCTATGGAGCCCAGGTCGAGGAAATTTGGAGCGTTGGCTCGGTAGAAAGCATAGGTTTGGCATGGGTAGTAGCTCTGGTTGGCGGGGCACTTGTAGCCTGTGGTGTTTGGTTCAATCTTGTTCTGGGCTTGTGAAGGATGAAGGAAGAGTAGGAAGAAGAAGAGCAACAAAGCAGAGATGTCAAGGAGTTTGCCACTTCTCATTTTTGGCTCTGTTAATTCCCCCGTCTCTTCATTTGGTGGTGATGGCGGGTTTATATTGTAGAATTTGAAAAGCAGAAAATTGGGGTTTTAGGAACAGCCATTGTCAAGATTCCAGTCAGTGGTCAAGTTGCCTCTGTTTTCTCACACATCAATTTTTATTTTTATTCTTTTTTACGTTAGGAGTATTTCGACACTTTATATATAAAATTAATTTTATTTAAAATATTAAAATTATTATTTCATAAATATTTTTATTAAGAGTTCCATCCGTTAAAATGGTATAATAAAATTAATACAGATTATATTAAATTTAGTCGAGTCAGTAATATTAAAAGATATCATAATTTTATAAATAAAAAAATGTATCAAAATTTAAAAGTTTAATTATAAAAATTATACTTAATTTATTTATATAAATCTAATTTTTAAAATATAAAATATAATTTATTTAAATCCGTTAACAATCAATGTTTTTCTTCTTTTATTTCAACGTGGGAACACACCCGTATCACTAACTTCAGAAGTTATTTATCAGTTATAAAGTTGCATGTGATCAAATTTTATTTTGAGTCTGCTGCTGCCGTTATGTTTTTCTACCCTAAAATCTAGTCAAGGTGATTGAATTTTATGAGAGGGTGGGGCCCGATCGATGATGCATTTATTTATTTTTAAAATAATTCTCAACGAAAACAGTATTCCGATAATATTGTTTAAGAGGACAATGGATTGAATTACCTGCGAAGCTGTGTGAGTGACGTTCATTTGGTGAAAATGGGGAACATGATTGAATTCATTGGAAGCACGGGGCCTAGGCGGCGACAGAGTTGACTGACTTTTGGTGAAGATGGGTTTGGGTTGAGATCAAAATATTATCTAGATATTTGAACGAGAAACTCCCTAATTTTTTGTTTTTATTTTTAAAATATATAAAACTTTTTTATAAATTATAAAATAAAAGGCTTATTTCTTTTTTATTAATATATTTATTATATTATTTTTTTATTATAAAAAAATATATACTCAAATTTCGTTTAAAAATAAAAAATATATTACAATTTAATTTAAATATTATTTATAAAAATGAAATAAATAATAAAATAAAAATCTCATAAATTTTTTAAATTTACTATCTGTTAATATTAATTATTTTCTAAAAAAAATTGTGAAGTAATTTGAACTATTAAAATATTAATTTTGTTGAATTAAAAAGTTAGTTAAAAATTAAAAATAAAATAAAAGAGGGATCTTTTATTTAATTTTTTTATTTTTATTTTATAAAAGATATTTAAAATATTTAAGTTAAATTATAGTAATTTTCTTAAAAAAAATTATATATTTTTTCATAACATGTGAGAAAACTGTATAATAAAAATATTAATTAAGAGAGATAAAAATATTTTATTTTTGGAAGATATTTAATAAGTGGTAAAAAAATGTATTATTAAAAATTATGTTTTTTTGATAAATATAATTACTGAGAATATATAAAATATATTTGATTGATATTTAAGATTGTTGGGATCTTTAAATTATATTTTTAAAAAGTTTTATATTTTTATGTTTGGTTCTATTTAAAATTTGAGAAAAATTTTGTATATTTTTTTAAAAAAATTTTAAAAAAAATTTGTTGCTTTTTTTAACAAAGAATAAAATAAAATGAAAGATAACTGTAAGTACTATCAAAGTTGTTCTGCTTTTTTTTAAATAAAAAGACAACTATTCTAGACAAAAAATGTATAGAATTTTTTTAAAAAATTATGTGATATTTAAAAGGACTACTTAAAGTATAATTTTACAAAATGATAAATAACATCTATTTCGAGTGAAGATGCGATAGATGAAATTGAAATAATTTTAAATATAAGTAAAAATGAATAATTGTTATTTTATTTTACAAAAATATTTTGGCCTCGATAATAATCTTCATTTTTCACCTTCAAATATATTTTTTTGTGTGGGAATTTATCTCAAAAAATTATTCTCAATAATTGAAATTATTTAAAAATAATTTTTTAAATTTTGACACCAAATACAAGAGTATTTTAGTCTTGCTATTAAAAAAAATTGTATACATTTTTTTAATAAATAAGAGAACAGTATAATAAAAATATTAATTAAATAAAAAAAATATTTTTTTATAATAAAAAGTAAGACTACGTGATAAAAATATTAATAAAGAGAGAATAGATTAATTTACTTTATTTAAATTTAATATATATATATATATATATATATATATATATATATATATATATATATATATATATATATATATATATATATATATATTGACAGTCTGAAATATTTCCACAATAATAGCAATATATACCATAGGAGGATACCTTCTTTTAAAATAATATACAGACTAACATATGCTTACTTTTCCTTAAGTGTATAAATGGAAACCCAAAAAATCTATCTAACTTTTCCAATTTTAATACATTGCTTTCAATTTTATCTCATACTCACTTACACCTTTCTTCCTAACTAATCCCTGGCATTGTCAAGTTCTTGTGTAATCCCCGAATCTTATTTAAATTTGTCTTCTAATTTATTTCAAAATTCTCAATCTATTCTTTCTCCGTCAACCTTTATACTTCACAAATTCTTATCATTCAATCTGATATTCCCAATTTCCATATCAAAAGTCAAAATCTTTAATTCTTCTGTTTCCAACTAAGTGCCTGTTTGGACACGCTATTAATTTTTATTTTTATTTTAAATTATTTCTATTAAAATAAAGTTTTTAAAAAATATTGTAATAAATAAGTAAATAGTATTTTGTTAAATAATCTGATAAGTATTTTTTTTTTATCAATACTATTATTATTTGGCCAATCTTCTAAAAAAAATGTTTGTTATGTCAAATTATTAAATTATTAAATTACTTATTACTCAAGTGACTTATTAGATATTATTATTTATAATAATTTTTTTAAAATGATACGAGTATTTATGTATTTTTTTTAAAATAAAATTAATTATATTAGAAGTACTAAAACTAAATATCTTTACAAATATTTTTTTATAAATTTAAACTCTCGACATTACAGATATCATTCAATCACTGAATTCAAGTTTACTTATCACTTTAAATACAAATTTATGAGTAGTATTTATAATATTAAATATAAATATTTTAGATACTATGATTTTTATATAATGGATTTTATTATTTTATTTAAAATACGAAAAAAATTTGAATTACAGGGGCACCAAACACCTCTTAAATCTAATCAATAAACGAATTATTTTAATAGTACTGAAATTAGTTTTAGAATTAAAAATTTAAATTGAAATTTTGATCGAAATTAAATCAACCAAAAAAAAAAAATCTCTGGCAGCCGGAAGATATGAATTTTCCAACAAGAATGCCGTGAAGGATACGAGCAAAGTAGTGGGAAAGTGATGCCTACAGGAGGATGTTGACTAGTTGGCTTACTCAAATGTCAAAAGTGGGAGTGAAAGGGAATAAACGTATTGGAGTGGTCATATATAATGAATTCATTTGCATACTTAATTTTAGAGTCAGTCTATTCGTCTATCGTTAACAAACCAATCAAATTCGTCAACTTTTCTTGTTTAGGTTTAAGAGTGGAGGCAGTTGATATCAATTGATCATCACAAATAACATTGACCCGACTTCTCTTAATTAAGTTTAAATATAAAATTAAGATACAGTAAAATTTTGATAATATGTGAAGAAGACTTATAAAAAACTTAATGATCAGATAAAAAATAATTTGATAATTAAATTTGTAAAAAAATAAAAAAAAATTATAAACAAATTTATTAATTAATAATTTTATTTTTAATATATTATTACGACATTATTTGATTAATGTAATTAATTTTATTTAATAAAAAAAATTAAATTATTGTTATATAGAATTTATTATCAAATTTTATATTTAAATATATTTATTTTTTAAAAAATGTATTCAGAGTTTTTTCATATTTGAAAAATATATTAAAATTTTGATTAACATTTTAAATATTATTAATTAACATTAATTAATTGGCAGCACATTTGGTCATGACGAGACGGAGTTTGTGGCATAGTCTTTGACTTGTTGGCAGTAAACGTTAAAACTTCAAAAGCAGAAGAAAGGGGGGCCTCCACGTATTGGAGGGGTCTTTTGTCCAAAAAACAAAAAAAGACGTATTGGAGGGGTCATCATAAATATCTCAGGGGATATGAGAATTTTTCACTGTTTTTATTTTTATTGAAAATAAATAAAATACCATCAAAAAACAATTTAAAAAAATTTTAGACAAAAATATATTTTGAGAATATTTCTTAAAATAGACAAAAAAATCTAAAATTTATAAAAAATAATCACTGGTATTTTTGTTATTTAGAATTCTATTATATTTATTAAAAATAATATCATAATTCAAAAAATTAAATTAAATAATTAAATAATATTTATAACTATTTATTTCAATTAAATTTGTATTATTCTTTTTTTTTTATTAAAAACAGAAAATACTATTGAAAATATGCTTAAAAATGTGTTTAAAAAAAATAGTCAGTGATATTTTTATTATTTTTAAAATGAGTTTATTATAATTATTAAACAAAATTAAAATAATATTACAATTATAGGATATTAAATTTAAAAATTAAATAATATTTATAATTGTCAATGTTAATTAAATTTTAAAATAAATATAAACAAATTTTTAATTTCAAAAAACAAATATATTTTTTAAGTACTGAAAATTTACAAATAAAAATATATTTTAAAAAATTAAAAATGAATTCGAAAATTAAACCTAGTCTTATATTTATCTTAGAAAAAAAGTTCAAATTTAAATTCATTGACAAAAATAATCCTTTTTCTTAACTTTGTTGAATTCATTGACAAAAATCGTATACGTGGATTCTACGTGACTCTATGCTACTAGTAAAAAAAAAAAAAAAAAATTAAAACCACTTAAAAATTTTAAGAACAAAATTAAAACCCTTCAAAATCATCAGGACGTTTTAACTAGAGTTCTATGTACTTACGCTATATTTGATAAAAATAGTTGATAAATTAGCTAAAAGTTGAAAATTTAGCTGAAAGCTAAAAAGTTAGCTGAAAGTTGAAAAACTAATTTTTAGCTGAAAGCTATTAAGCTAATTTATTAAATTAGAAATATTTAATAAAATTAACTATTGAATTAGTTGATAAGTATAAAATGACATAAAAGTATATACTTATATAAAATTTATCATTTTTTGTTAGTAATTATATTTCATTATATAATCTCAAAAAATATAAGAATATAATTTGTTAATTTTAATTTTTTTTTTCTTTTACTCTGTGATTATTTTTCATCAGTATTATAAGAATATAAACTCACCCACTTTTAGGAAATGTCGCTTGATTAGTAAAAAAAAAATACACACAAAAAACTTGAAAATCAATAAATTGCGTCAAGAGTCATGAGTATAATAGTGTTGGAATTTGAATAAAATAACAAAGATAAAAAAAAAATTATAAAAATTATAAGCTAATAGTTATAAGTTACTCAAAATAGCGTATGATAAAATACTATAAGCTACCTAAATAAACTCGTTTACCAAACGCCTTTAATTTAGTCAAACAAACTTATAAGCTAGTTAAATACGCTATAAGTTAACTTATTAGACTTGACAAACACACTCTTAGGGTGTGTTTGGATTAGCGGTGGAAAGCTCTAAAAGCCCGTTTTCACTGGGATTTTGCCAGAAGCAACAAAATGTTGCTTCTGCAAATTATTCCAAAATCACGTTTGCGTTGGAAAAAAAGCCAATCCAAACACACACTTAATAGTTAATCTCTCTTGTTTAGAAACATATTATAATTACAATGAAAGGGCCACAGAAATGATAATATTGAAAATTAATCCACAAAGCATTTCAAACGTAAGATCCATAAAGATGATTTGCCAACGTGGATTGATACAAGTCATCAAAGGATCCAAAATTAACTCATATATTTTCATAGATGCT
Organism: Gleditsia sinensis; assembly: GCA_037074535.1. Lineage (NCBI taxonomy): Eukaryota > Viridiplantae > Streptophyta > Magnoliopsida > Fabales > Fabaceae > Gleditsia > Gleditsia sinensis. Next base: position 19,620,127 of record CM073475.1, read on the forward strand.
CCAAAAATTAATTGATTAACTACGATTTGAATAAAATTATTTATAGTTAAACTTTGTATAATAATCTTTTGAGTGAATTTCTATTAACAATTCCACGTATTAAGAGTGTATTTTTGTTTTATCATTTTTTTTGTATGAAAAAATGATTTTTGTCAATAAATTAAATAGAGTTAAAAAAAATGATAATATTGAAAAAATTTCAAATATTTTGGAACAAAATTAGAGCAAAAAATATTTCGGGGATGAAATCGAAACTTGGACTAACTTTGAGTTACTTTAACCCAAGAAATACTAATTCAAATTTCTTCACATAAGCATGAGATCAGCCATGGAAGAAACTGAAAACCTGGGAAGACGAATTTCCAATGTCCTTAAGAACAGCAAGGGCCAAGTCTTTACCCATAGATGGCTTGGTAAGTTTATCTGACAAATTATTTCATGACCAGGGCATTTGAACGGTCAATTCTAAGTAAAATATGCTCTTTCTGTTTGGTTAAATGGGAACAAACGATTTGAATGTAAGACTTCCTCGGACTACCCAAATTCTTCGTTGGGGACTCATATCTTATGAGTTCTAACAAATTTTATTTATTGGATGAAAAATAATTTAATTTTTAGATAAATTTTTTATTTATTAATAATATTAAATTATAACACGCGATAAAAATAATTTTTTTTAAATTTTTATTTTATGTGTTATAATTTAAGTTCTATTAATAAATAAAAAATTATCTATTAATTATAAATTAAATATAAACTCTTATTTAGATTTAAATACGAGGATTATAAAATAAATTTGAATCTTAGTGTGAGGACATTTTAAACTATTTTTAGGGTTTAATCTTATAAATTGATTTTAGGACAAAACAATTTGTATTGTATTAAATAATTATTTATGGATATTATTGTTTAAAATGATATTTAATTATGTGAATTTGTTATATTAATTTTTGTTAAAAACACATTTTTTGTTATATGAAAGATTTCACGAAAATGATTTGAGAAAAAAAATATTTTGAAATTTCTAATAAATCAGTTTGTATAGGTTATGTTTAGTAAAAATAGCTGATAAGTTAATTGAAAGTTTAAAAATTAGTTAAAAGTTGAAAAGTTAATTTTTAGCTGAAAGCTATTAACTGAAAGTTGAAAGCTGTTAAACTAATTTATTGAATTAAAAGTGTTTGGTAAAATTAACTATTGAATTAGCTGATAAATATAAAATGACATAAAATGATATACTTATATAAAATTTATCATTTTTTTGTTAATAATTATATTTCATTATATAATTTTAAAAAATATAAAATAAATATATCATCTAAAGTCACACAATAAATTAGCAATATTGTTGTGAATCTCTTTCATTTCAGTAGATACTTTTAAATTTTTATTCTTTGTATCACTATCAATAATATTTGAAAGTTCATAATGGGGTATGTAATTTAGATGTTACTCGAATATAGTAAAAATAATGTCATCTTGTGAATATGATAGTGTTGAAATTTGAATAAAATAATAAAGATAAAAAAAATTATAAAAATTATCAACTCAAAGCTATACCTTATTTAAAGTAGCGTATAATAAAAAATTATAAGCTACTCAAATAAACTTATTTACTAAATACTTCTAATTTGATTAAATAAGTTTATAAATTAGTTAAATAAGCTATAAGTTAACTTATTTGACTTGCCAAATATACTCAAAAAAAAATTGAAAAATTGATAGACACAAAAATGAATTTTCAATTTGTTACTGATTTGAATAAAAATTCAAAGATGAGGTTAATATTTTTTTACCATCCGAACTTAGACACTATATAATATCTTACCCAAATCTTGGTCACTAAATCATTCTCGGAGGTCTAATACACCATTATTTTTACTCTAAGAATAACGTAGGTAGCCACCACCTAGTTTCCACTTAGTGAGGATCCAAAGCCGAAAGAGGAAACTTTAGTATATGATGAGAGGCAAGAGACAATGTGCATATGCAAATTGCAGATGTTCCTCAAGTATTAATGACAAATAGCTTCACAGACTAAATCATAAGAATATTTATGGAATATTTTATCACACTTGACTATTTCGCAGATGTAACGAACCGTGATCATCACTTCCGAAGTATAACTCATTTGGGTGCATTGTTTGGACTTTCTAGAAGGTTTCAACACACTAACGCCACAAATCTTGGGCTAAATTTTGGAGAATAAAATATTGAGTAACTCGTGTTATAAATTCTTAAAATATACGAATTTTTTTAATGCTTTAATTACGTATCAAAATGAGACAATTTGCACCTTTTAGAGATGGAAACATTTCCTCTAAAATATTTGAACTTGAATTATTCAACAATTCACATTTTATTAAAAAAATCAAAGAAAAAAAAATAGCGTCCAATTACTTGCAGTTGACTCTCAAATTGATTTTGACACTAGGAATTTAAAATAGTTAAACTTGGCGTGTTTTCTCAGTGTGAATAAAAGAAAACAAAAACTATACAGACAGAAAACAGGGAAGATCTTGTTCCAACAGTAATGGACTCATGGAAAAAGCAAAGTTGAAAAAAAAAATTAGAAAAATGAGTCTAGAAAACTTGGGTTTTCAGAAAGTTGAACTCTTTATAGTTGAATTGTGTTAAAATTTATATATATTTATAAATATGTACAATTCTCAATAATAAAAATATCCAACTTAAAAGCTTGCAACTTTTTAAAAGGTAGAACTCTCTATGTATATGCACCCAATTTAGAAAGAGTGGCCTTCGTACTCAATATACTTATGTAGTCTCATGAAAAGAGATTAACCAATTATCTCTTCATTATGTCATCCTTCTTGATGGTAAAATCCCACAGGTCCCCATATTTCTCATTGAAATCCCATATGTCCATGGTATTATAGTCATTTAGCAACTTGTCTCGAGCTCCCCTCTCCATATTGTATATCTGAGGTTCAAAGTGGTGGGGCTTATCAGGTTTATCCATCTCAATAATGCAAAATATTATTGTGAATAAACCTGCTCCAATGTACAAGTACTCCCCCTGAAAGACAAATGACCAATATGATTATTTCTACCTTACTAATTTGCAAAAGCATTGCTTATTCCCATGCAGAGTAGCCATCGATTTCAAGATTTAAAACTTTATAAGGTTCTAATCAAATTTGAAAGGGTAAATTATTGATTATTTCTATGAAATTTAGTCTAAAATCAATTTGACTGCCTGTAATCTAATGTGTCATTTAATCCTTTTATGATTTGTTTTGTTACCATTTAACCATTCCATGGTATTATCTGCCTAGATTTTGACAAAAATAATCACTTGAACGTTAAACAATGCACAATTTTGTAGTGTTTTAAAGCAATCACTGGGAGATTAACAAACAAACAGACTAATTGGTCAAAAAGAGTGGGCTAAAGGACAGGTTTTCGATTTCCAATTGTTAGCTATATCTTAACAATAACTTCATGATACTATGAAACTGCTTAAAAGTATAAGTGAAATAGAAGAGAATTTTAACAATGAAATTGTTCATTATTTCAATATTTACATAATTATTTTTGTTAAAATTTGGATGAAAAATGCCACAAGGTAGCTGGCTGAGTGGTAATAAAACATTCCATGAGTTGAATGACACACTTTAAACCGTGAGACAAACTGATTTCTAGTCATACCACAATGTTTAAACTGTCATTTGCCCAATTTAAAATTACCGGAACATGGAAGAACACGCCAGCAGCAATGGCTGGAGGGAAAAGCCATGAAATAATCCCTGCCAAAAAAAAAAAAAAATGGCAAACAGAAGATTATAGTTGAGTGTTTTTGAAGCTTGTGAAATTATCATAGATGTAAGGAAAGTTCACCCTGAAATCCTGTCGGTGGTTCTGCTGCTGCTATCTCTTCCGCAATTGCACCCCAAAATGTTCCTGAAATGAACATTTACTCAGAAAAAAATACCTTCAATCAGGAAGACAAACTTTGAAGAATTGAATCTTATATAAGTCAATTCCATTTCGATTTACAAATAGTTCCTTTTCCCCAACGAGGTTCCCAAGTGCCATCAACTCAATTGAACTTCTGGCTCTAGTCAACACTCAACATAAGCTAGTAGTCTCCATAATTTTGAACAAGCATAAAATCCATAAGATTATACTTTGGCATAAAAAATTTACAACTAAAAGGCCCAACACCCAGTAAAAATTTCCATTACACAACACCTATATTAACATTTTTATGGGTTCAAATGTGACGCAGAATGTGTATCAAATGAGTTCTTGATAGATTGATTGCTAGAGGCCCAAATGTGCAACTCATAGGCCCATAAGATGTCAATGAAAGCTCGTCTGACCCATCCTTATAAATCAAGTTTCTCTGATTAAGGTTGTTTTGAGCCTCAAAATCTGTCATTCAGACCTTGTTTTGAGCTGTTTAATCTTTTTAATTATTTTTCAGTATTTTTGTAATTTTTATTTTTATTATATTAATGTTTCCTTCTACAATTAGAAGATACTATAAATATGATAATTTGTGTTTAGTTTGAGACTTTTGATAAATCAACAAATTTCACAAAAAATTTCTTTATTGTTTACTGCGATTTCGCTAAGTCACAACGTTAGAATCAATTATCATAAAGCCATTACACTCCTTACCCTCTTTCAGATGGAGATTATAATAAAAACTATTCAAAACTCATTCACATAAGATATAACAACTTGGGTTTTTGGGTGAAATAATGTGTATTTTGTCTGTTCTTCAAATTTAATGAGCTTTGACTCTTCAGAGATTATAACAAAAAGTATTTATGCACAAATGAAGGAAGAATTACACAACAAATAGCACCTTTCGTTTCTCCTTCAAAATAAGTATGGTGGCCATCATACTCTCCGTACTTGAAATCTTCCTGAAACATCCACAAATACAAATCAAACCCATCACAAAATCTTCCCATTATTCACTCACAGTGTATCTTTCGGAATTCATAGAGAAAAATGCAAATTACTACATACAGAGCTAATGCTATTAGTGGCCCAACGATCTACGGGATCTTCATTGAGATCAGGCTCAATCTCAGCGAAACCCGCAGCATTCAACCTCGTCGAGCTCCCATTCTTCCTCAAGATGGCTTTCGATGCGAGTGGTACCTGAACGGAGACGGATACAGGTTTGTGGTTGAAGAAACTGGAAGAGAATTTGGGTATTGAATTGGGAGAGAGAACTGACAGTGAAGAACGAAGCGCCATGGCTTTTTGTGTTTTTCTTCTAACGTATTATCTTCTGCTATTATCCGTTTTGGTAGGCTAAAATGCCCGGCTCGCCTTCTCGCCGCGATACGGTTGCGTGCACGTGGCAGCTCAAGGTTCAACATTTCTATTTTTCGGACATGGTTTAAACTATTATTGTTTAGGTAAACTCACGGATTGAATTTATAGAAGACATAATTTTAATAATTGAAAACTTTTGAATTCTCCAATTATTATTTTAAAATATTGAAAAAGTTGCACGTTAAATTCTTTGATTTGCTTATCTTTTATTTTAAATTTTACTGAAAAAAAAATATGAAATTGAAAACAAGTTTGATTGAGTTTTTAAAAATATTTTTTTAAAAAATAAAGACCCATTTAGTTTGTAAAAATATTTTTTTATAAATATATTTTATTTTTGTTTTATTTATTTATAATTTTCTACCTAAGCATATTGAGTTTCGGTCTAAGCTCGATTAAAACCTCTAATAAGTATAGTTGAGATCGAGCCATTTACATTAAGCTAGGATTGTACGCAAACTTGAGTGTTGGTCAACTCAGGGCAAGTTTTTCAAGTTTATATATTATCACCGAGCCATACAGAGCACTATGTTCCTTCTACTAATCCTTCATCTTTTCTGTAATTTCGTATTGTGGTAGAACCTATAATGGATTGCTGGAGACACACGTTGTTGGTGAACCATATAGGGTGGTCAGGAGTAGCTAGTCCCTCTTCATCCGAAAAGAGCGAATTTCCATGGATATCCAACAATATGGGTATGTCTCTTCGTTAATTAATATTGTCAATCCCTTTCTGTTTTTGTTTTTGGTTGGTTGGTTGGTTGGTTTGGTTCAATCTCTGGTTTTGGCCATGATAGGTAATTAAGGTAACTTTTGTTTCTAGAGAAGCTATTTTTTTTTGGTAAGATCATATAGATCATTACCTTCAATAAACAAACATAAAAATCTGAAACTTATAGATGTTTTTGCAAGGCACAATAAGAAAATAAAATATAACACAAACTTGTACTTTCAAAAATTATAGAAATCTCAAATCAAGAGGCAACATGACTTCTAACTAGTATTAACTAAAAATTATAAAAATATTACAACAAATATCATCAAATTACAACTTACTAACATCTCCTAAGAAAATAAATAAATCATTCAAGAAGAAACAACAAATCACTCAATTTTTTTTTAAGATTAAGACTTTTAATTTTAATTCTTCTTCTAATTTTGAAATGTTATAAATCTAAAAATTAAATTATAAATTTTTTTAAAATTAATTAGCATTGAATCTTTTTTAGTAGAACGGAAAAAAAAATTTTTAAGAGTAATTTTTTTTTTAAAAAAAAGATTTTTTTAACAGAAGAAGAGAAAGAATTTTCATAAAAGAAGAAATTATTTAAAAATTTGACCTTAATCAAAAAATAGAAGAAAAACGAGAAGAAGGAGGGACAGCTTGCTGCGGCTAGGGTTGCTGCTGGAGAGAGATAGAGTTCACGCTGCGGCTAGAGTTCATTCTAGAGAAGCTACTATAGTATTGATGTTGTGCATTTACAACATTCAGTTTTTTCTTTTTATTTTTGCACCATTGTTTCGGCATGCTAAAAGACCATAGGCTGATTTCAGATTTTATTTTTTAATCTTATATAAACTTGACTCAACTTCTTTTTTTTTTTAATATATAGATAAGCTGAATAACTACATTCACGATGATTAGGTACTAAAATCAATAAATAAAAGATAAAGACATAATAAATAAGTTTTTTAATTTTTTTTTAAAAATTAGTACTATAACTAAAAAATAAAAAGATAAGATACATATCAAATTTTAATATATCAAATAATATATTTCAACAGTTTAAAAATATAATTAATATAATATAAAAAGAAAAAAGAAAAAAAAAAGAAACCTAACATTAAAGAGGTAACATATAACTTTCTTCAATTTTTTTTTATTAAATTACAAATCAGATATTGTAAATTTGATTTTTGAACTCAAAATGATATATCTGAATTCAAGTATATTAAGATAAAATAGATGTATATAATTAAAAGTCTAAAATTTTTTTTACTAAGAAAAATAATCTTTTCTAAAAAAGTAAAAAACTCTTTTAAAGAAAAACAAAATTTCTACAAAAAAAAACACAAAATAAAAAATTTTAACGTAAAAAAAAATAGAGAATGGGAAAAGGGGGGATTTCCATCCCCTCCCTCAAAGCTCTGCTTTAACTTTCTGCAGTGGCTAGGGTGGGGAGGGGAAAGCGTGAAGGTTAAACTTGACTCAACTGGTGAATCTAATCAATTTCAATTGAAATTTGGGCTATATGGATCTACGTTTCACCAAGTCATCTTAACGTAAAAGATTGAGACTAATGTCTTGTGAAATATTAGATCTGTTAATTGCTATTTAAATTCTTTTTAAACCCACTATTCACACTTTTAGGATACGTGCTGTGATTTTTTAAAAGCTTTTGTGTCGTAGATGCTGGCAGCAATATAAAAATATTTATTGAATATTGACCATTGTGGCATATCCTAATAGGATTAAAATAGTATGCAGCAATATAAAAAAGCTAATAGTAACAATATTCTAATAAGAATATTTGGAATTTAATTGAAATAATTATAATTATTTTATCATATAAGAAAATATGCTCGCAATATTTATAAGTAGAGATTAATGATTTGAGTAACTATACATTTGATTGTTTTGAATTTTAGTCTCAAAATTAGTTATCATTTTTATTCCTATAATTGATTTAATAATAATATTTTATATAACTTTTTTAAATTATAACTATATTTAAAAATAAGGTAAAATATAATTTACTACCATGTAGTTTGAGCCGTTTTTATTTTGCTACCCTATGGTTCAAAAGTTCTACTATCCAAAAATTGTTTCGTCAGCACAAAACTATCCTATGTTTTAATTCTTTTCAATATTAAATGGAAATTCCCAAATCTTAGTTAATTTTTCTAAATTTCTCATCTTCAAAGTGGGGGTTAAGAATTTGGGAATAGGGGTAAGAATGTGGGAAGATAGAGGGGTTAGAGATATTGATATGGAATTGTGAAAAATTTGAAGAAAATGGGACGCTAGATTGAACACATTAAGCAAGAAATGAGAATGGGTAAGAATTTGGAGAGTGTAGAGCTTGATTGAGAAGAGACAGGTTAATGATTTTGAGATGGAATGTTGGGTTAACTTTAGAAAAATTGAGTGTTAGATTGAACAATTCGGTGGGGCTTAGTTGGAGATTTTTGTTAAATATTTAGGATAGTGTTGTGCTAATGAAGAGAAGTGAAATTGAACCACGGGGTAAGATTAAAAATGGTCTAAACCACAAGATAATAAATTGTATTTTACTCTTAAAAGTAAGAGGTTAAAGTTTATTTTTTTATACTAATATAATAACAATATTGATAGCTATTATCCTTATTAATAGGGGTGTGCATAACCCGAACAAACTGATTGAATCCGTTTGAAACCGAAAAAAAATTATATTTCGGGTGAATTGAATCGGGTTGACGGGTTCTTACAGGTTATATTTTTAAAATTTTCGGGTTTATAAGTTCGGGTCGGGTTAGGGTTTTTGAACCCGATGTAACCCGATCCGACCGATATAATATATAGAAGCAATACGATATCTATACTGAAGTGCTTGTTGTGTCGTAGTGGTAAAATATGGCCGCATCTTTTGGGGGAAGCTGGGTTCGATTCCAGCGGCAGAGGGGGTTCTATATTTTTTTCTTCATATATCAAAATAAAATGACGGCGTTTTGTTGGTCTTATATATACACACCAAAACCAGCAAACCCTAATTCCTCATCAATCTCACCTCTTTCATCCTTTAGCCGTTCAGCTTCTCGTCTCTCTCCATCCCCCACGGCTCTGCCTCTTCGTCCTCATGTGTCTACCCTGTCTCTGTTCCTCAGCCTCTTTGTCTTTGACGTTGCTTTCGCCTCTCAATCCTCATCTTAAACCCGAGTTACAAAACCCTTTGGCTCTCCATGATTCCGTCTTTGATCTCACCTCCTCATCATGAAGTTTTTCTCTGGCCTCGGGCTCTTTCTCGTAACTCATCTCTCTTGATTTTTGTATATTTCAGTCTAGATATGTTGCTTTTGGCCACCATCGTAGCTTCACTTTCGTCCATTAGCAAAAAGGAGTTCGAGTTTTCTTTACTGAGCTGGAATGGCAAGTCTTCTGCTTTTCCTTTCCCGTCGCGGCATCGCTAACGCTCACCTGATCTACTCCCACAGTTCATGTTCTACCATCGGGGAAGGCAGAGGGTGAAACTCTCGAGTCTCATCCTTTTGGTCAAAATATTTATAATTTTTAAGATTTTTGTTGAAAAACTGATGCCTTTATGTTTTGATTTTATTGTAATTTTCAGTTTTGCTTGCTTGCGATCTCTGTAAATTTCCTTTTCTGTATTTGGAATTTTATTGCATTTCAGTTTGTGAGCAGCCCGACTAAACCGACTAAACCGACCATAATCCGATTTCACCCGAAAATTTCGGGTGAAGAAGGAGTTCGGTCGATTGCGGGTGATATTTTTGTCACCCGACTTTTGTACGGTCGGATGACATTTTGGCTTAAACCCGACCTACCTGATCCGATGATCACCCTTACTTATTAATATAGATTTAAAAATTATTTATTAAAAAAATTTAATAGGCAATTCTAAAAGTAATTGATGGAGATTAAGGTGCTGTCAAAACTATTATAAACCATTCTCAAGATCTTTTGTAAGGGATAGGCAGTCCAATAACTAGGAGCAAGGCGAAGCGGGCTAAAGAAGTTTTATTGGGCTTGATCTTGGATGTGCAGGTTAAAGAAGAAGTTATTGGGCTAAGTCAAGACATCAAGTGAGCCACACTTTGCAGCTTTGAGGATGACATTAAAGAGGACAGTCCAGAGGCTATGTAGAATTTATTGGATCTTGAAGACAACTAACCCAAAAATGCATAAACTAAAGATGTATTATGGATTTTAATTTAAATGTTTTGTTTTGGATATAATTAGTATTTGGGCCTATTTTTATATAGCCCAAATAGTAGTTTAATTATGGGTTTTTTTTGTTAATTTAGTTGGGTCAATTAATCAGTGTTATTTAGACCTTATTCTATTAGAAATCTAATTAGGAGTTTAAGGCCTTCTAACTTTTTTACTAGGGTTATGTTTGATTGTCTATTTAATAGTTCTTTAAGTTCATGTATTAAGACAAATTTTTGATTATTAATAAAGATTGAATTTTCTCTTAAAGTGAGAGTTTTTCTTAGTTCTTGGGCAAAGAATTGAATTCAATCTTATCGAGATAACTCGTGGAGATCAAACATCTATTGAATTTTCTAGACGATCATTGCTTTCGCCAAGTACTTTGTTTCTTGGTATAGAGAAATGCATCAGTGATAAAATTTTCAATAAATAATAGATTGTAGTTAATTTTTAAATCTATTGTAGGTAATTTAACCTTAGTTCAATAGCAGTAAAATTAAAAGAGTATGAATAAATAATTGGTAGCTATTAAATCTTAACCATAATATTTATAGCTATTGGCATTTGACACTACCAATTATTTATTCATACTTGATGAATGCATTAAATAATCATATTGTACCAATTAAGGTTAAATTAACTACAATATGATTATTTAATTATGGGTACATTTGAAAATCCCAATTATAGTTAATTTAAAAACAGTATGAATAAATAATTGGTAGTGCCAAATGCCAATAGCCTCACCCGCTATTAGTTAAATAGCAGGGTTTAGAATTCTTAACTCCATTAGTTTGCATCTCATGGACGATTCTGAAAATGCACTTTTCTTTCTTGTTTTTTTCATGTTAAATGCATTCATCAAGTAATATTTTGTCTCTAGTATCTTGATTTTTTATGTACCTGAAAATCTATATGAAAAAAATTGAATATGAGATAAATAAAAAATTTAATTTTTTTAATATTATTTACATTATATATAACAATAAATTTAAAATTTTTACGTATACTGTACTCAAATATCTAATAAATAAATAAATTTTTAAGTATTTAAAAAATATTTTTTTAGTTTTAATTCTTTATTTTTATTTCTTAAAATATTTTTTTATTTACAATTTTTCATTATTTAGAAAATATTGTCTAAAAATTTGTTCATATTTCTTTTTAAAATTAATTGACACAAGTGAATATAAATATTATTTAATTATTTAATTTGATCTTCTATAATTATAATATTAACTTAATTTTGTTTACTAATTATGATAATTTTTTTAAATTATAAAAACACCACTGATTATTTTTGAAAAATACTAAAAATTTATTTTATGTTTCTTATTTTTACCTTATTTTAAGAAATATTTTCAATTTTATCAAATATATTTTCTGTTTTTGTAAAAAAAAAAAGGGTAAACCAACCGACCATAAAATTTTCTTTTACCAAACCCCATCTAAAGTGGACACTTGCCGAAGCATGACTACTTTCATATTTGGAATTATACCATGGATTCATGTTGCTTAGTGGCTGTGTTGTATATCCCACTCAATCTCATTCTGATCTTTCAATTTCTTATAACTCTGAGTTTGATTTTTTTTTTTAAAAAAAAATTTCTTCCAAGATTTCTCATATTAAATTTTAATTTAATGTTAAAATTTGTCACTAAAATTTTCATTTATTTAGTTTTGTCCTTATTTTTTAAAAAATTGTTTAATATTGTTCTTTAGGCTAATATTGTCAACTCAAATAACAAATTATTTTTAAATGATTGTCAACTCAATTTTACTTGTCTTAAAAAAATATGGAGATTACTACTACAATTTTGTTTTTCTCTTTTTCCCTTCTATCTGATCCTCCTTTTCCACCATCAAACATTCATTATTTCCCTCCTTCTTCTTCCTCTACCATTTGCCATTCAAACAAATAAAAGTTCAAATTTTAAAGTTAAAATAACATGAACAAATTGAAATCTCTAAATTCCACATTCTAAATCTAAATCTCCTTATAGATCAAACCAAAAGTTGAATTTTTGAATAAAAATTGATTTGTCCATTGCAAGCTCTTACTGACATATCAGAATTGTTTGCCACCAGATCTAATTAAGGACTTTTCCAGATTTTCAACAAATAACTTTAGGAGATAAGTAATTCTCTTTTGCACAATCACTTGGTGGTTTTGACTAGTGGGATTCTAGTTTTATTCCAGATTTCAACTTTTGGCCTGGAAGATTTGGGTCTAGATTATGGAATTTAGAGATTTAAATCTGTTCATGCCATTTGAATTTTAAAATTTGAGTTTTTATTTGTTTAAATGGCAAATGGTAGAGGAAAAAAAATGCTTAATGGGGTAAATTATGAATGTTTGATAGAGAAGGAGGAGGAGAGAGAAGAGGAAAAAAGAGAGTAAAGACTAAATAGCTAATTTAGCATTATTGTCAATAAGTAAGGTTGAGTTAGCAGTTACTTAGATTTTGTTACGTGGATTGACTATAGTAGTAAAAAAAAGACAACATTGAACATTTTTACAAATAAAAAAAAACGTTTAAAAAGAATATTTACAAAACTCCGTAACAAAAAATATATATTATAATAGTACCAAAGAAAATAAGAAAAGTTTTCTTGAGAAAAGGCAACACACATCACTATATATTTTTTTAAAAGTATAGCTCAAGATGTACCTTTTGTTGAGTTACATTAATCTTTAAGAACTGAAACTCCCTTGCCATAAGAAAGAAAATTCTACCACGAAGGAAGAAAACAACTACCATAAAAAAATAAGAGCTGGTAAAAGAACTTACACCAAATATAAAAGTATATTGAAAATATATATTTTTATCTAAATATTAAACTTAAATTTGTTAAAGATGATTTTAATTCATAAATAATTTTTTTATTAGTTTCACTTGGCTTTGTCACTTAAAAGTTTGAAACGTAAAACCCTTATTCAACGAGAAATACAAATATGAAGAAAAAGAATTGTCAATGCCGTTTCGGGTTGAGCAAATTAGATCAAGGCTCGGTATCTTAGAAAAGCTTACTGTGTACTTGACTTCAGAAAATCATACCAAGTGCACACCAAATATATATTACCGATTATTAGTCGTTATCTCTGACTAAAAATTATTATCAAAATGCGTTTAATTTTTTTTATATATAATTTTTTTCACCTTAAGATATATATATTTTAATTTATTTTTTACTATTCTCTATAATAATATTGAATTAAGTGTCGTGTACAAATGTATATAAAAAGAAAGAAAACTTCCAGAATTGTTATTTAATATTTATTAAAATATAATTAATGAATTTATTTAATTACAAAATTGTCACATGAAAAATTGTTCTTATTGCTTATTTTTAAAACATTCCTCAAAGCATTGGCAAAAGTGCTTATCAGATAATTTTATTAAAAACTATTTGTTTTCTTGTTACAGTACTTTTTATTTAAACTCTATCTAAAAAAAAAAAAAAAAACAAAACTTTTAAGTACAACCAAACAGACTTTCGCTCCTAATTTTTTTTTTTTAACGACGCAAGAGACCACAGGTTCTATATTGTAATTAACGCCGCAATTTGCTTGGGTGAGGGTTCATGATGTGGTGAGTTTTTTTTCCTACAAGTGTAGTGCTTGTGTTGCTTTTATGCTGGTTTTTAAACGCTACTACTTGGATATGGAGAAGGGAGGTGATGATTCAACCTTTTGTGGGTAACAAATGCAATGGGTTGCGGAGGGATGAACCATACAAACCACCAGTTCTTTTCCCTCAGAGACTAGTTAAAGCTAAGTTAAAAAAGTAATATGGAAAATTTCTTGATGTGCTGAAAAAGTTGCACATTAATATTTCATTCTTGGAAGCTGTCTCTCAGATGTCTTCTTATGCTAAATTTCTGAAGGAAATCCTCTCTAATAAGAAGAAGATTGAAGAGTATGCGACAGTGGCATTAATTGAAGAGTGCAGTGCATTGATCCAGAACAAATTGCCTCCTAAGCTCAAGGACCCTGGAAGCTTCTCTATACCTTGCTCCATTGGAGATGTGCAAATCACTAGAGCCTTATGTGATCTTGGAGTAAGCGTAAGTCTTATGCCATTGTCCATATGCAAGAAGCTCCAAATGAGTGATTTGAAGCCTACCACTATTTCCCTCCAGTTAGCGGACTGATCTGTTATTCATCCGGTAGGTATATTAGAGGATGTTCCTCTAAAGGTAGGTAAGTTTTTCATACCTATTGATTTTGTTGTTTTAGAGATGGAGGAAGATAGCCAAATCCCCATCATTCTAGGAAGGCCTTTCTTAGCCACTGCAGGTGCCATTATAAATGTTAAAGATGGAAAGTTTTCCTTGAATGTAGGGGATGAAAAGATTGAGTTCAATCTAAATGATGCAATGAAATGCCCATCTTTAAGTGATACTTGTTGCATGGTTGATATTATTGAGCAAAACATTGTTGATAATGCAGTAAGCTTTTGTTCTACTGATCCATTTGAACTTTGCCTTGTGGATAGTTCTGTTTCTTATGCTGAACAGGTGGAAGCTGATGCATATGCTAAATTGCTTGATGAGTATTCCATGCTCACCTCAAAAGTAAAAACTGAAAAGCTGAAGTTGGACCACAATAAAAAAATTAGCAGCTATTGAGGAAAGCAAAGCACCTAAGGTAGAACTCAAACATTTTTCATCTAATCTAAGGTATGAATTTATGGACCCTAAATTTTCATATCCAGTCATTGTGAATGCTGGTCTGAATGCTGAAGAAACTGGTAAGTTGTTGGATGTACTTAGAGAGTTTAAGAAAGTGATTGGATATAGTATTAATGATATAAAATGGATTAGTTCATCTGTATGCATGCACCGTATTATAGTTAATAATGATCATAAACCTTCCAGGGAGCACCAAAGGAGACTCAACCCAAACATGAAAGAGGTAATCAAGAAGGAAGTACTTAAATTGCTTGATGCATGTATTATCTATCATATTTCAGATAGTGAGTGGGTAAACCCTGTTTATGTGGTTCTTAAGAAGGGAGGTATGACTATTATTAAAAATGATAATGATGAATTAATCCCTATTAGAGCTGTTACGGGTTGGCATATGTGTATTGATTATAGAAAATTAAAGGGGAAAATGCATTTTGCCACCCTGATCTATGGGTACAATTGCAGTTTGCCCCTCTTTCTTTTAATTTTGACAATGTCCCCCCCATTCTTTATTTTTGTGGCAATCTCCCCCCCTCCATCTATTTTTATTCTTAAATATAATATTTAGATACTTGAAATGTCTTAATTATTCCTCAAATTTTTTTAAAAAATTATTTTTTGTATTTTAAAAAATACTTTATTTTTAAGAGTATGTTGAGAAAGGAATTTTTGTTAAAATAAAGTATTTTTTAAAATACGAAAAATAATTTTTTTTAAAAATTTGAGAGATAATTAAGATATTTCAAGTATTTAAATATTATATTTAAGAATAAAAATAGATGGAGGGGGGGGGGGAGATTGCAACAAAAATAAAGAATGGGGGGGACATTGCCCAAATTAAAAGAAAGGGGGGGAAACTGCAATTGCACCTATAGATCAGGGTGGCAAAATGCATTTTACCCAAAATTAAATAAGGCCACCCGTAAGGATCACTTCCCTTTGCCCTTTATTGATCAATTGTTGAAAAGGTTGGCTAAACATTCACACTTTTGTTATCTGGATGGATACTCAGGATTCTTTCAGATCCCTATCCATCCAGATGACCAATAAAAGACAATGTTCACATGTTCCTATGGTACCTTTGCATATAGAAGGATGCCATTCGGATTGTGTAATGCACCAGCCACTTTTCAAAGATGTATGATGGCTATTTTCTCTGACTTTATTGAGGATATAATGGAAGTATTTATGGATGATTTTTCTGTCTATGGTACCTCATTTGATAACTGTTTAAATAATTTGACACATGTACTTAAGAGATGTGAGGAAGTCAACCTAGTATTAAACTGGGAAAAATGCCATTTCATGGTAAGGGAAGGAATAGTACTTAGACACTTGGTGTCTGAAAGAGGGATAGAGGTGGATAAAGTAAAAATAGAGGCAATCTAGACAATGCCACCACCATCAAATGTTAAGGAAGCGAGGAGTTTTCTTGGGCATGCGGGCTTCTATAGAAGATTCATTAAAGACTTCTCTAAAATTTCTAAACCCTTAACTAACTTACTTATTAAAGATATCCCATTCTTATTTGATAATGACTACTTACGTGCTTTTTGCAGGTTGAAGGAGGCACTAATATCTGCACCGATCATTCAACCTCTTGATTGGAGCCTTCCCTTCGAGATCATGTGTGATGCAAGTGACTACGTTGTGGGAGCTGTACTTGGGCAAAGAAGAGATAAAAAACCCTATGTCATCTACTATACTAGCAAGACTTTGGATGAAGCTCAAGTCAACTATTCCACCACTAAAAAGGAACTCCTGGTAGTAGTGTTTGCGATTGACAAATTCCGACAATATTTGTTGGGATCCAAAGTCATAGTATTCACAGATCATGCTGCAATCAAGTACTTGCTAAGTAAGAAGGATGCCAAGCCAAGACTGATTAGATGGATCCTCTTATTACAGGAGTTTGACCTTGTGATCTAGGATAAGAAACGAACAGAGAATGTGGTTGCAAACCACCTTTCAAGACTTAGGCAAGATTTAATTAGAGATGACAAAGATGAGTTGTCTATAGACGATTCTTTTCCCGATGACCATCTCCTTGCAGTCACTTATGCTGATGCTCTTTGGTATGCAGACTTTGTGAACTATCTTGCATGCAGAATATTACCTGAAGGGTTGATTTACCATCAGAGAAAGAAATTTTTCTCTGATATCAAGTCCTACTATTGGGATGATCCATGTTTATACAAATGGTGTGCAGATGGCATCTTCCGAAGGTGTATTCCGGAGGAAGAGGTATATAGCGTCATATTTCATTGCCATAATTCACCTTGTGGAGGCCATACTAGCACTTTTAAGACTGCAACTAAAATTCTCCAAGTTGATTTTTATTGGCCTACGCTTTTCAAAGATGTGCACACCTTTGTAAAAACATGTGATCGGTGTCAAAAAGTTGGCAACATATCAAGAAGGAATGAGATGCCCCTGAATAATATTTTAAAAGTAGAAATATTTGACGTTTGGGGGATTGACTTTATGGGTCTCTTCCCATCCTCATGCGGGAACAAGTATATCTTAGTAGTTGTGGATTATGTGTCTAAGTGGGTAGAAGCAGTGGCATCTCCCACTAATGATGCTAGAATGATTGCCAAGCTCTTCAAGAGGGTAATTTTTTCAAGATTTGGAGTACCCCGAGCTGTGATAAGCGATGGAGGTTCCCACTTCACTGAGCAATAATTTTAAAATCTCTTGAAGAAATATGGAGTCACTCATAAAATGGCTCTAGCTTATCATCCTCAAATAAGTGGGCAAGTAGAAATATCAAATAGGAAAATCAAAGCAATATTGGAGAAGACCGTATCAAAAGTAAGAAAAGATTGGTCTCTCAAGCTTAATGATGCACTATGGGCTTACAGAACTGCATATAAGACACCGATAGACATCACACCCTTTCGATTAATATATGGAAAACCTTGTCACTTGCCGGTAGAGCTTGAACACAAGGCATATTGGGCAGTCAAAATAATTAACTTTGACTTGACAGCTGCTGGAAAAAGGAGATGCCTACAATTGAATGAGTTAGATGAGCTGAGGCTTGATGCTTACGATAATGCTAAGTTATATAAAGAAAGAACAAAAAGATGGCATGATAAGCACATCCTTAGGCGACAATTTCAAGTAGGAGATTGGGTCTTGCTATTTAATTCAAGGCTGAAGCTTTTTCCCGGAAAGCTCCGTTCCCGTTGGTTCGATCCATTTCAAGTAACCCAAATTTTTTCATATGGAGCAGTGGAAGTTTGGAGTGAAGCTACCGGATCCTTCAAGGTTAACAGTCAATGCCTCAAGTATTTTGTGACGGGACAACTGGTTGAAAAGAGAGCCACCCAAGCTCTCCTAGAGCTCCCATCAATCCAATAATGTGCAAGGGAGTCAAGCTAATGACTTTAAACAAGCGCTTTGTGGGAGGGAACCCACATTTTAATTTTTAAGTTCCCTTTTTGTTTGATTTCTTGCTTTGAGATTTGGTTTTCAATTTTAATTTAGTTACTTTCTTAGGTTAAAGTTTAATGAGTGTTTTCATTTGATTTTCAGGTCAATTCCCATGTTTCCAAGGCAATATAAAAGGGTTAAAATCAAAGGAACTTAAGGAGAATTAAAAGCTGAGAAAAAATTCGAAGAATTAGGGATTCCAGTCAGAAACACGGGTCACCCATGTCCCACACCACACCCGTGTTGCAAGCACGGGCCAAATTGTGAAAAAATGGTGATACCCGCCAGGAACACGGGTAGGCCGTGTCCTAGGTAAAAAAAAAAGAAAAAAAAGAAAGAAGAGGTGCAAACCCGCCAGAAGCACGGGCTCCCTGTGTCCCCAAACACGGGCGTGCCCAGGGCTTCCCAAAAGAAGAAGAAGAAGAGAGGGTGTAGCTTCCAGCCCGAAGCACGGGCTCGCCGTGCTTCGGGCTTGGCCACCAAATTTAACCCATTTTTTCCCTCTTTTTCTCCCGTGTTTCCTTACCTAAACCGTGCCCTAACCCGTGTACTAGCTCCCTCTCCCTCTGCCATTCTTCTTCATCCCCTTCCCCGTCTTACTTCATTTTCCCCTACCCACGCCGTGCCCTAACTCGTTTTCTCTTCCCTCTCTTCGGCCATTCAACTTTACCCCACCCCATCTCTCTTTTCCCTCCATCTCCTTCGCCATACCCACTACCATTCTCCCTCACCGAGACCTCTACCACCATTCTCCCTTCTTCCTCAGCCTTTCCCTTCCCTAACCCGTGCCCTAACTTATTCCCTCTCTCCCATTCGCCCATCTTCCCCTCCCCATCAAGGCTTCCCCACCATTCTCCCTCACCCACTCGGTTTCCCCTTTCCCTGCACTACCCATACCCAAAACCCATTCACCTGCAATCTTCATCTTGCTGCACTTCCATCCAAGTATTTTCTATCCCTGCTTTTGTTTTTAATTATTTGGTTTACAATCCCTGATTATTGCTGGTTGTTGGTGTGGTTGCTGCTCATTGTTTGGTTATCTCTCAATATACTACTGGTTGTTTCCCTGGTTTCTGAATTTGCATTGGGATTTTGCTTTCTGAACTTGGTTTCAAAGCTAGTTTATGTGCTATGACTTCTGCAATTGATAGTTGTCATACATTGCTCTGTTTTGCTATCTAGTTTTTGAATCTCCCATTACTGAGTTACTACCTTGAATTTCTGGCCTTCATTGACTAGCTGCATTAGCCTTTTACTTCTCACTATTCAGACTTGCTGGTTGGCTTATATGCATATGGCCTTTCTCTAACTGACTGACTGCATTTAGATTAGTGGCTTGAATTTGCTGGTAGATAAGTGGCTTGACTTGCATTTAATTTTTAATCCTTGACTTTCTACCACAATCTTTAAATGCATGTGTGCTTAATGAACTGCCTTCTGCTTTGGAAATATTTCTAGTTAGGTGGTTAATATGTTCTTCATTACTCTACTATGATATCCATTGGTTTGACTAACATTTGCCATCATTAAACTGTTTTCGCTTTGCATTTTTGAATTTGAATTGCATTTGGTTCTCCTTTGCATTTGATTGCTACCATTCTCCATGGGTCCCAAAAGAGCCTGAACAGGCCAATCCTCCACCCAATCCCACCAACCCTGTAAAGGACGAAATCAACAACCACCCCAACTTCCTCATCAGATTAATAAGTATCGTATTGTGTTCGTTGATGATAGTCAACGGACCCGATACGATACTCTAGTTAGATAGGGAATGTTGAGTACTCAGTACATGGATGAGGATTGTTTGGACATGTTTGGTCTTTTAAATGACGTCCAATACTTAGTTAATCGGATTGGGTGGAACACATTCATCTCACTACGTTACCCGGTCTACCTTAGACCCACCTTAGAGTTTCTCAGCTCTATTAATGTAGTATTGTTTCGGGGCCCCGATATTAGTCAGGGTCGCTTTAATTTCAGACTATTTAATCGTACCTTTAGCCTCACTTTAGCTGAATTTAATGTACTGTTTATCCTGCCTCCATGGGGAACTAGATCAGTACCCTTCAGTTTTCTTGCCAACATTTTTTGGAACTCAATTGTTATTGAGGGACAATATAGTGCATCAAGTTCCAAAGCATCTTTCATTTGCAACCCTACCTTTCGATATTTACAACGTCTTATGGCCTATACTGTTTTTGGTAGGGCTGAGAGTGATAGGGTTGTAAATCAAAGAGAGCTTTACTTTATTTATGCTATGGTACATGGTACCAAGGTGGATACAGGAGCCTTCATGGCTCACCAGATGGCCAGGGTAGGTGGTGCAATGAATGGGAAGATAGTCATAGGGGGTCTAGTTACTGCTATAGCTAGAGGGTTGAGATTTGAGGCTAATCTACAGGGGATGCAACCAGTAGTTGGCAGCAACATGATTGATTTAGAATCCTACTTGCATATGAAACTCGTTGTCAAGCAAAATGCTGAATACTGATTGTATCTCCGAGGACATACACTCTTCTACCACACTAACCCTACTAGGATTGCAGTTACCAATAGGTAGAACTGGATATATCTCTTAGATGAGGATAGAGAAGGTGCTGAGATTCCACCAGAGGAGGAAACTATCCTCCTTGAACCCCTTTTGGCTCTTCCACCCCCTCCATATTCCCATTTCATTGACCGTGCAGGTCCCTCATTTGCTCCCCCGGAGGATCAGGCCTCCATCTCTTCTAGGCTCAGCCGCATTGAGGCCGAGCAACTATCTCAAAGAGCCACCCTACATGCCATGCAAGACTCCATCCAAAGCATGCAGGGTATGATGCAGGCTTGGTATACCTGGCACCTGGATTAGCACCCACCTCCACCACCACCGGATGACCAGTGAGAACGTAAGTTCCTTCTCCCTTTTGACTGTATTTTCTGTTATTCTTGACATTGAGAACACTGTATAGTTTAGGCATGGGGGAGTAGAATTTCGTATTTGATTTTTACTAGTTGAGTTTATGATCTGTATTGGCTACTTTTATTTGCTGATTTAGTTGTTCTTTGCATGTATATATTGTACATATCACAATCCTGTTGTCTTGTTCCATAATCACATAGTTGCTGTTTCCATGATAGATTGGTGTAGTATAGACTAATTTTAGCTCATGAATATGTGATGCACAATAGAATATGAAATATGTAGTTATTAGTTTAGTCTATCTCTTCTAGCATTAAACCTCTAATTTCTTGAAAAATATCTCTCTATTGTACTGTGAATTGTATGCTATGGCTGATTTTAACACTATGAGAGTGTGAAGATAGGGAGAGGTGAAAAATGAGGGTATGTGAAACTCAAAAAGTTTTCACTCTGAGTACCCCTTCAAGGCACCAAAAAGGCCTTAGTATGAATATCTAGATGCTTTTACCCTAGTGAGATGGAGCATAAAATGCACTCACGGCATATTTATATATATATATATATATATATATATATATATATATATATATATATATATATATATATATATATATATATATATATATATATATATATATATATATATATATATATATATAAATGATGATGAGAAATAAAAGAAATGGAGTGTGAAAAATAGAAATAAAGGTAAGGCAAAAAATAGGGAGATCTAAAGGATAAGGTAGCCTACTTGAGTGTCTGAAAATCAGTCTAGTGCATACAATCAATGGTATCAGTAGAAGAAGATACATAATAGAAGAATTTTTGATTTGGTTTTAGAAGAATAGAGACTATTTGATAAATTTTTATTCATATATCTATTGTGTGCACACTGATTGAGTGAAAAATTACATGTATTGTATTTTTCTACCTTCTGGAATCTGATTGCATATTTCCCTTTCCTTCTGATATGATATTTTATTTGTTTGAGGACAAGCAAATGTTTAAGCATGGGGGAGTTTGATAAAGGGAAATTTTGATTACTTAATGGCTATATTTTATCCCCTAATTCATAGTAACTTGCGGTTATTTCTCTGTTTTTTATTATACTTTGTTCTGGATACTGCTGTGGTTTATTTTGTGTTTGTAGGAGAGCAAAAGAGGCCAAGAAGCAAGAGAAAACAATTATGGGAAGAGCAAAAAAGACTTGGGATATGCTAAGGAGGAAACAAGGAGGCAACACACCAAAATTGGCAAGAAAGCAGCTCGGCAACCCCTAACATGGCCAGGCCGTGCTTGGTGGCATGGAGCACGGTCAGGCCGTGCTCTGGGCAGATGATGTAGAGAACCTCCAGAAACTAGCCCGAAGCACGGCTAGGCCATGTCTTGGAACATGGTCGTGCTTCGGGTCCGTATTGCACGTGATTTTTAGGATTTTTGGCTATTGACTTGATAGATAGGCGGGGGAAAACGTAAAGGCACATATTCAGACTCAGAGAGACACTTTAAACTCAGTTTTTAGGCTTAGGAAACACTTTTAGATTAGGTTTTTACTTGAATCATTGTGGATTTTGATGTTCTAGAGTAGAATTTACTACATTCAAATGTTGTATTTCATCTGACTTTTTCGAAAACTAGGTTTTATCTTTCTATTTGAATTCTTCTCTTCTACTTCTACTTATTCTCTTTGGATTGTATTGAATTATCATGGTTTACTTAATAAATATGAATTTGATTTCTGTTTACATGATGTGAGTAAAATTTAATTTAGGGTTTCGGGGAACCCTCTTGTGATATGATGATACTGTGCTGATGACTTGAATGTTGAAACCCTAATTGTGATTACTTATAGATGTATTAGGATTGACTATTATATGCATGAATGAGTTGGTAGAATGCTTGATTAACAATCTATCACGTCTTAGGTATTTAATTGATGAACTGAAAGGTGAAGATTAAAACTCTAACTTAATGGTTAATTAGGGATATCTTAATCACGAAAGTAGTTTAAGATTATCTAGGATTGAATCAATTAGTAGGCAGGAGAAAACTGATTAATTGTATTTCATGGTTGGCATAAAGCTTAATGGACCTAAATTGAACTAAGAACCACGAAAGTAAATAATTGGATCAACCTTGGTACGATTGGTAATACTTGAAAGAGATTGTTAATTAATTAAAGTTAAACCATCCCTTATAACCTAGATGATTGCAATTATAGATAAATATTAGTTGTTGAGTATCACAAGTGTGGTGAATCCTAACCCTAGACTTTGCTTAATTGATTATTTGTATCTATTTAATTGCGACACTTTTTCATCGAATTGCATCGATTTAAATAGCATCTTTTGTGAAATTTTAGTAATTGACATTGTTCTCTGTGGAATACGATCCCGTACTCGCTGAACTAGTTACAGTTAATCCGTGCGCTTGTGATAATTAGTAAAACAGACACAACAGTAGAAACGTGGTGTTGGCCTGTAAGAATTATTGAATGTAACGTCGCTCCACACGGACTTGTTCTTTGTTAAAGTAATTGTTTATGAGATTCTTATACTTTTGTCTTTAATAAAATTCTCTACTTTCACTCAAAGTAGTATCTTGTATTTTAATTAATTTCCCAGCCCATATTAGGGTGATTTTATGAAAGAGCTAAAAAAGGCAGGGTTTATGATATAGACTATGGAGGTAGTATTATGCAGTGGCTCTGGGTCTTCATACTTGAGTGTTTTCTTCCCCACATGCTGGTATTCAAGCTGGGGTCGTTGGCCCAAATTAGATGAGGAGTATTATTGCCCCGTACTATTATGCATTAATTTTTTGAGTAGATGGATTTGCAGTAGATAAAATTATCGAGATATCGACTTTTCAAAAAAAATTGAACTTTTCACTCTCAACACAATTCTATGGTGAACTTTTTCTAGTATTCCCTAATGACCTAGTCTATATTCACATAATCTGCTCCATTGACACTTCAAGATTTATTCACTTACTAGAATAATTTGTTATATACATTTTTTTTTTGGGTACCAGTTATATAAATAATTTTAATAATAAATATATAATAGTCACTACTTTGACATTTATTATTATTATAAACTAATTTAGTTATAAAAATAATCAATTTTATAATTATTTTAACATTTATTGAAATTATGATACACAATAATAACAATAGAATTTTTTTATTTATAAACTTGTGACTTAAATAATAAATAAAATTAAATTATAATAACAACGACTAATTTTTTTTTATTAAATAAAATCGGTTATATAGATCAAATAATTCCATAATAATTTATTATACATAAATACTCATGTCAAGACAAAGACTTGGAGTTCTTGATACAACCTTGTGGCAATATGCATTAATCTTTTAATACAGCCTGGCCTACAATATTCTTACCAGTACCACCAAGGCAACGACTTTCATGTTAGATTTTTCAGCCAAGACTTCCAGTCCTTTGCCAAATACACAAATCAAAGAAGTACAAATTGCAAATAAGGCAATATCTCATTCTCCTAGTTTTGAATATTCTCATCGAGAACGGGAAAAGTTTGGTGCAGAATTTCAGCTGCACGCTCAAGCTCCTGCTCTGTAATGATTAATGGTGGAACAAGCCTGACAACATTTCCTTTTCCAGCAGTTAAAACTAGAAGGCCAGAATTTCTGCATGCATCCACAAGGGGTGAGGCAGGAACATCTAAATCAATTCCTACAATTAGCCCAAGACCTCGAATTTCTCTCACATGCTGGTTTCCTCCCAATTTTTGTTTTAGAAGCTCTTTGAAGTAGAAACCTTTGTTAGAGACAGCAGCCAGGAAATCAGGTTTTGATACTTTATCCAAGACAGCAAGAGCAGCGTTACAAACAAGAGGACTTCCAGCAAAGGTGCTTCCATGGTCACCATAATTTATAGCAGAAGCAACCCTCTCAGTTACTAGGGCTGCTCCAATAGGTAGACCTCCGGCAAGAGGCTTGGCAAGTGTCATCATATCTGGAAAGACACCATAAGCTTGATGGGCCCAAAGAAACCCTGATCGGCCTAAACCACATTGAACCTAGAAAACCACAGAAAAGATATGCCTGTTAAGACAAAGTGGAATAACTAAATATATGATAATAAGGTATTAATAAATTAGGGAATATGAAGATTACGCTTTATCATTCAAGCTATAAAGAATTTTGTGCATATTTACTAGAAGAGAAGCAATCTTCCTTCCCTCCCTCTCTCAGGGGAAAAAATTCAAGTGATGATATCCTCAAGAGTGATATAATAGAGAAAAATTCATACATCATTATTCAAATGAAAAAAAATAAAAAAATATGCCTTTTTTATGTCTCCACCTTACATGAACATACTTCTGTTCCCCAGAATTAACTAACAAGAAAATGCATTTGTTTAATGTTATGCAAGTATAAATATATAACTTAAAATGTATACCTCGTCAAACACAAGAAGAGCCCCAGCCTCATCACAGGCTCTACGCAGAGACTCCAGAAATTCTTTTGTAGCACTGTATATTCCCCCTTCTCCTTGGATAGGTTCCACAAAAACTCCAGCAATCTTGCCCTGGCGAATTAAGTCTATTGCAGCCTGGGCATCTCCATACTCTAGAAAAGTCACACCAGGCATAACAGGTTCAAACGGTGCTCTGTACTGTTCTTTGCTTGTCAAAGCAAGTGCACCCAAGGTTCTCCCATGGAAGCAATTGCTAAATGCTATAAACTCTGTGGCTGGCTCTTTCCCATCAGTACATGTGTGTCTTTGATACTTCCTTGCAAATTTGATAGCTGCTTCATTTGCTTCAGTTCCAGAGTTAGCAAAAAACACACGGTCGGCAAAAGAATAAGCCACTAGATTTTTTGCAAGTTCTACCTTCACCAATGCCAAACTTATTAGAGAAATGGATGAAAGGTTTCATACAATAATGTGCCAACAGATAATACATATACAAAATACAAACTCAAGAAACCATAGTGTAACAGCTTAGTGAACAAATCTCAAACCCTATAACAGACATATGTATGATATCAGTACAGGGTCTAGTAGATTCTAAACAGGCAGTTTTACCTCTTCTAATTTTCCTTCCTTTTGATAAATGAATATCAGAGAACAATAGAGTAGCATTACAATTAAATGATCAAACACAATCTCCTCTTATTTATCAGCAATCTCCAAAGTGCAGCCAAGAAGCACAGAACCTGATATCTTAGATGGCCACACACACACACACGGGGAGACAATGGTGAGGGAAGTGAGGGAGGGAGTTTTATTTAGAAAGAAGCAAAGCACTACACTATTGACTGTGCATTCTTATTAGAGAAAAGAGAACAAGCTTGTTCATTTTTACTTTTAACAGGAAGGACCAATAAAGCTTTTGATAGTGGCCAAGTAACTTTTAGTAATATCCAAGGAAGTCAAAGGTGAAAGATGCCCTTGAGGCGCCAACCAAAAAAGATGTTGCTGTGCTAAATTTCATAAAGAAGCATTTTATGCATTTATATCATGTAGAACTTATTCTTTTGATTAAATATTTTTCTATAATTTCTAGATTCTCACATTAGAGACGGTTTCAAATGTCCATTGCTAATTAAATTATATTTTAAGCACGCACACCAGAAATTTATTAGATTTAAATTCAGAATATGCTTAATCAGCACGTTTCACCCAGTCATTGCTCAAACCTTCCTACATTATCCCCTCCTTGTACATATATTGCTTTCTTTTAGACTCAATATAATGAAGGACTTTGAAGATAATATGTCTCATCTATTTTGGCTGAACAGATGTGAAACTCTAACGTTTTACTAGTAAAATAGAAAGCAAATGGGAGTAGATTAACTTTAAATAATTCAAAACTTCATTATTGGTTCTTTCCTAAATGAATTATCTGAAAAATGAATGAAAGAAATAATGAAAAAAAAAACAGATATTTCACTCAGGCAGCAAAGGCGAGTGGAAGCCACCTTGCTTATCAAGGGGATATGACCCCTTCTGGCACACCTCGCCTCTGCAGCTTTGACATCACTGTTTATACAATGCTTCATTTTGAGCTTTTTTTTTCTTTCCAATTTGGTTGACTCTTCTATGTTGCTACCAGAGTTCAGGGAGAGCTCTAATAGTAAGAAATATAAATGTATTAATTATGTAAACATTTCAGGCTCTTCTAGGATAACTAAAGCTTTATAATGACTGAATTTCTCTTTATAGAGAAAATAGTTTATTAGTAAACAAATTTTCAATCCAGAAATTTTCTTATCACAATAGCTATTATAGATTGCCATTCACAACCAAGTTCCACCTCTCAAATCTAGAACTTTCTGGCCATTCACAATATCCTTCCTTCATATCTTTCCAACAAAATTTAAGCCCGTGTAATTTTCCCACCTGTTCCTTCTATTTGGCTTTAACCTTGGTCATTGTAAAGCCACAGGAGTATTCCCACAATCTCCATTTAAACTTAAACAAACTACACAAATTATAAGCTGAACAGAGGGCATAAATCATCTAAACAGCTCTCACACCTCCACAGCTCTACCCTGACCAAAAAATGATCTTAAATATCGTATATGTGATTGCATACCTTCCTATATAATGAAATTCAATACAAGGAGCAAGTATTCAAGTTTGAAAATAATTCATAAACAAAAAACTAAGGAAACAAGTACGGGTCTTATTTCTTGTTTTACATTTTTCTAAGAAGACCAATATCTCAATTTAAAAAAATTATATGAAGTTAATAGTAGTTCATGTTATGATTTTCCATGCTTTCTCAGCAACCGGAGCCAAATTAGATATATTTCAAAAACAAGCATATCAATCATGGTATGATCAAACCTGAGGGATTGAATAGTAAATATTGCTGACATGAGTAAGGGTACTGGCTTGCTCAACCACTGCCTTCAACCAGTCTGGATCCCCATACCCTAGTGCATTAACCGCAATCCCAGCACTCATATCTATATATTCTCGCCCTTCAACGTCATACAACTTACAGCCATTCCCCCTCTCAAGCACAATTGGTGCTCTTGCATACGTTCCCACTAAAAACTTCCCTTCCGTCTCAATCACCTCCTTAGTCTTCCCCAACGCCACCTTCCCAGCATTATTAGGTGCTTCAACACCCAGATTAAGACATGCAGTCAAAACCTTCTTACAGTTAATTTGAATAGCTGCTTTTTCTCTTCCAAAAATGCTTTCTCTCTCTAAATTGAAAAATCGCCCAAAATTGCATGATGAGTGAGAAGTTGAATAATTGAGACAAATGTGAACAGGGCTCATTGCGTTTGACAGAGGTCACAACTCTAGATATAGAAGGAGGAGAAAGCGAGAACGTTACTCTGAGTGAGAAAAATGGAAAGCTTCGACGCTTGCAGCGGAGAGACAAAATGGGGCAGAAACCCTCGATATTTTTCCTAACGCCTTTTTCCTTTGTTACAAAAAAGAAAAATTCTTTTTACTTACCCACATGGACCAGTGCCCCTAAAATAAAATAAAATAAAAAGCAAAACTCGTTTTAGTCCACAGGGCGTCAAATTGGCTCATTGTTTTAAGCCGCCAAAAAGATTCCCTCCTTTCTGTTTATTTCATCCCAGTTCTGTTTGACTCGTTTCTCCCTCCAGGTGAATTTTCTCTCTTTCTTTCTCACTTACAAACATACGTTACATGATCCCTTCCATTACTAAGCAGGGAAAGCTATTTTTGCACAGTTCCTGTTTGTGCGTATAAATGAAATTCATATGTTCATTTTCCTATTATCGGTTGAACTGATGCATTGAATATAATCTGCCTTTTGGGTCTAGCTAGGTTGCTGTGGCGTGTTTAATATCCGACAATGAGATTTGGGGTTTTGGTAAATGCCAAACAACTCTCATTTCAGCTAGGAAAACATATGCACGAGTCTGATTTTTCTTCAGTAAAAGCATACTGAACTTAGGTCAAGCCATCTAAGGGTCTTATTTCTATTAAGGGTGACTAGGGGAGAAAAAAATTAAGAAATAAATATTAAGTATAGCATACTTATAAACAAGCCATTGTAATTGGCATCAATTAACTAGTCTTTGTACTACTTAAGTTTTTCTGAGTTAAAATTGAAATGATTCTATGGGTTTTCCCTGGAAGGTTTCTGAAATAGAAACACGGCAATTGGGCAAATTTTTTTTTTCTATTTTTTTGGTGTGGATTAAATGACAGGAATTTGGTTATTTAAAGTATTAAATCAGAAGTCAACACTTTGCTATGGGATAGAATTTTTCACCCTGCTTCACTTCTTGTTTGACTCATGTTTTTAGACTGACCCCCAGCACACATTTGAAGCGGTTGGGGGATTTGGATATATTGATTTATTTTTATTTGGATTTTATATTCATTTTATGTTGTTTTATTTACAGGATTATTCACCCTCGTGTTCCCGTGATTTTGTTCTTTCGTCTGTATTTCTTTACTAATCGCCAAAACAAGAAAAAAAAGAAGAGAAGAAGAAGAAGAAAATCCAATGATTATATGAGAAGTGGTTGTTGCAATTGTAAATGTTATGACATCTTTACTCAAGGATAATCTAAAAATATAGAAAAATAGTTTGCCTCTGCTATAGTGCTATTTTATGTTCTGACTCTTGTAATCAAATGCCACCTATGTTGGTTGCTAGTATCTTGTCCTTTGTTTATGCTATAATCGTGTAATGGTATATTGTTCAGAATTCATCAAAAGAAAATACTTTATTGTCAAATTTGGGAGTCTTCTTTTTATATTGTTCTTTGATGAATTTGAATTCAAACGTCATCCACCGCCATTTCTTAAAAGAAAACATTTTGTGCCTCTGCTCAGGCCCGAAGTATGGATCAAATATTAAATCATATGTGCAATGAAATTTAAGTTATACAAGGTAAAACTATTTTTCTTCCAGAAAGGGAGTTTAACAATAGTGTTGGAGAGTGGGGTTTACGCAGCAAGAAAATTCTAGCAAAGATCAATAACTTTCAATGCTACTGAGTACTGAATATTTACCTAATTCTTAGTTGATTCTTTTATGTTATTTTTTGGTCATATAATTTGCAGTAGAAGCCTCTCAGCTGTTTTAGCCATGGATGGTTCAAAACCCAGTCCACATAAGGAAATGCAATTGGGGATAGATGCTATAACTGAGGAAGAATATACTTCTCAGTCTAACTTACTTCAAGAATTCACTAATATCTCCAACATTGACAAGGCATGGATTTTTAAGTCTGACAGCTGTAAGAGTACTTCATTTATCTATTTATTCTTTCTTGATGCTCCGCCCTCTTGGTGTCAGTCATGATAGTTTGGTACCTCGGTTGATGATGATAGTTTTAAAATAATTTTTTCCACAGCACTGAGCTTGCAGGGAATGTTTTTTATTAGCAAGCCAAATCTTCTGGAAAACAAGAGAAGAAAGTTCATTCTATCCTCTACCATATTCAAAGAAAGCAACGGTTCTGTAAAATTTCAATGGGCTCCATTTCCCATAGAGATGTATGGAGTTTCTATAATTGTTCCGTCACCTTCTGGCTCAAAACTTCTAATAGTTCGAAATCCTGAGAATGAAGGTCCTTCTTGCTTTGAAATTTGGAGTTCATCTCACATGGAGAAGGAGTTCCATATCCCCCAATCAGTGCATGGTTCAGTATATACTGATGGATGGTAAGTTGTTAAACGTAGTTATTTTTCCCACTAATGTGCTTTTATATTATTCATTGTTAAATTGGTAGTGTTTTTGGCGCATTGGTGTTAGTTGTTTGATTTCAAGTGTTCTACCATTTTGAAGTTGGATATGTAAACTGTAAAGCAACAGCCTCAGCAATGATATTATGATTATGAACAGATATTGTAATACTCATGAATAGAAGATAATTATTTTTCTATGACAAAGGTTTGAGGGAATCTCCTGGAACATGGCTGAAACTTTTATAGCATATATAGCTGAAGTGCCCTCTCCTGCAAAGCCCACATTCAAGGACCAGGGTTACAGGAAGGGTAGTTTTGCAGACAAGGATTGTGGTAGCTGGAAAGGTCAAGGGGATTGGGAAGATGACTGGGGAGAAACTTATGCTGGAAAGAGGCAACCTGCACTTTTTGTTCTCAACGTCAACAGGTTTTTCATCTTTCATATGAATGCCAAATAATATGGGGATATGCTTTTTAGATAGAAAATCTTATTTTAATTATCATTTTTACAGTGGCGAGGTACATGCTGTCAAGGGAATTGACAAATCTTTGAGTGTTGGACAAGTTGTGTGGGCTCCATCTACAGAAGGCTCAGAACAATATCTAGTTTTTGTTGGTTGGTCATCTGAGGCAAGAAAACTTGGTATTAAGTACTGCTCTAACAGGCGTTGTGCATTATATGCTGTTAAAGCACCACATCATGGGTCAAAAGCTAATGAACCTGAGCTCCAGTGAGTCACTTTAGTAATCTTTGATAGAAAGTGAATATTTAAGCTTGGTTATTTCTGAACTGAATTATGAAATTAATGTTGCAGACATAGCACAACTGCTGAGACGCATGCTGTTAACCTTACACATAGCATAAGTAGTGCCCTCTTTCCACGATTCAGGTAAGCTTGTGGAGTTAGATACTTGTCTTTGGGATTTGTTGCCAAATACGCATTAGGTTTAAGTTGGCCATTTATTATTTAGCCTTCATCTGTTTCATATACTTGTGTGCAAATTGTTTTCTTAGAAAATAGAACATTTTTGCTCAACTTTCCAGTTTTTTATGTGCACCTCTAATTTAAGTGGATGACATGACGATTGGAAAGATAGACAAAGATTAAGATCACTCAAAAAATTCAGATAATTGTTATCCAATGCACAACAACTGTGAAGGCAGCAGCCGGTGGCTGGTAACAGGCACTAAATAGTATGGTCTGGTAGATGGATGATCTTTTTTCAGCCATGTATTCTCATTTTGAGAAGAGAATTTTTTTTTTTCTTAATTTCTAAATTGTTCCATGGCCTAATGCACCAAACATTGGAAGATATTAAAGAATGTTATTGATGTACCAGTTCTGTCTTCAATTTCCATAAGGTTTGTGATGACTTATGCCCACTAAAATCTATCTGTCATCCTTCCTTTTTTATAAGTTAGATAAGTGGCGAAAATGCCAGATCATCTGGTGAATTTATATACTCACACAGCACTTGTTCCTCCTTTTATAAAACTAAAAGCAAGTATTTCTTAAGCAGGAAGGATGTTGGTTTAACATTAGTCATTGCCTTTTCAGTTCTGTCTCAATACTGAAGTAGGATCAAGACACCGGCAGTTGACCCTCCCAAGAGTCACATAGTCAGTTTATGCTTCCTTCATTCTTTGTCATTTAAGTAAATGGATCTTGTTGTGCCTCTGCTTTAACACTATGATTCTAGCTAGCTAGTTACATCTTACTGACACAAGCATGGGATAAGCGTTTCTACACCATATTTTTCTGTGTTAGAAATGTTAATATGGCTACTTTTGGTGATTCTTGCATAAAGCATGAAACTCTCTTTCTCTACTTCAAATTTCATTTTTGTTTTCCCTCTATCATAGCAGCATGCTGCGAGAAGCTATAGTAGTTGTTGAGAAATATTAGTATATGAACTGCATCCCTACAATCCTGACCATTATTGATGAATTTTCTACCAGCCCGGATGGAAAGTTCCTTGTGTTTTTATCTGCAAGAAGTTCTGTGGATTCTGGAGTCCACCTTGCAACAAATTCACTTCATAGAATTGATTGGCCAACTGATGGGAAACTTTACCAACATGCAAAAATTTATGATATCGTAAGCTCTACATTTATGACCATTTAAATTTGAATATGACCAGTTTGATTGCATTAGTTTTATTTTTTGATATACCCTTTGATTTTTTTTTAAAATATGTTCATAGGAGTTATGAATATGAGTTTCTTGGCTGTCATATGTTTAAGATCTATCCTTGAAAAAATTTAAACGTAGAATGCTTATAAATTGCAGAAGTTTCCAAGATGATTGCTATGGTTTGTCCTGTCCACCAATCTCTTATGGTTGTGGCTGGATTATACTGTTGCACTGTGAAAGCAAATTGAAGGAAAGAAATTTTATTCTGTCTTGTAAAATTGTACAAAGGCTTTCCTCTTTATAGAGGATTTCTAAAGTTACAAAAAAGGAAACAACTTGACTGCCAAGCCTATACAACTGTCACGCTAATTACAGGTTAAAAAAACCCTAGAAAATTGTACAATAAAACACTGAAAAAGTCAATAGAATTCCCCCAAAATCTGGGCTGTTTTACTTGGCTAATTCCTACTGTTTTTCTACCAAACACCTTGGCAAAAACACTGCTGCTCCTACAGCAGAATAGGTTCTTTCAACACTCTCCCTCAAGTTGGCTTAAAGATATCTTCCATTGCTAGCTTGCTAATGAACTTATTAAACTATATTGTAGGAATCTATGAAGCACGGACACGGACACGGACAAGGAACACGTTAATTTTAAAAAAATATAGGACACGACACGTTGAAGACATGTGAATTGAAAATAAAAAATTATATATATATATATATATATATATAACTAGAAAACAATAATATTTACAACTCATTTTACAACTTAATTTCAAAAAAATTATCATAAATTTATAATACAATCAATATTCATTCTTTTTTAATATATTCTTCATCGTCGCTATTGTTTTCTTTCCCTTCGTCTGTGAAAAAAAAATTTTAATTCTGAATTATACCAATATAGATTTGCAACTAATAAAACTCCAATATCAACGGCAAAAAAAAAAAAAACAAAGAATACAAACATTATGTGCACATATAGCAATAACAAATAACAAAAGCAAAGAGAACAACTAAAAAAAGAATTATATGTACATTATTATAATTCAACTCCTCCACCATAGATAAAAGTTATTTTAATTTTTTGCTATTGTGTTTATGTAAGACATTAAGAGACAACACAAAAATTATAAGAATTTGGCTTTCTTTTCCTCTATAGAAAAGTTTAAACCCCAAAAGCAAACTTTCGTATAGGTATATATGCTTGCATAAAAACAAACTTCGAAGACTTGTTGAAAAGGAATATGCACATGGCCACAAGCACAAACAAATCCAAAAAATAGAGGAACTTACTCTTAATAGTCAACAAAAACGAATAATAAAAATGCGATGATCGGGATGCAAGTTACAATGGATGATAGAGACCTAATTTCAATGGAAGACAGAAGACATGTTGTGATGACTAGGATACAAGTTGTGATTGTCGGTGTTAGGTTCGAATTTTAAATGAAAATTTAAAGGAGATGGAAGATTTGTGCTTAAAATGTCCAAAATAAGTGTCGGACACGTTAAAAAATGTGTTTGACACGAGCCTTTTTTTTATAATTTTTTTTAAGAAGTTGGACACGGAACACGTGTCGGACATGTGTCCCAAAAGTGTTTGAAGAGTGTCAGTGTTCGTAGAGTGTCCGACACGTCGACATGCCCTAAAACGAAGTGTCCGTGCTTCATAGATAGGAATCCCTTTTGTAAGAACATTAGCCATCTGTTCAGTAGTAGGAATATATGGCATACAAATCAACCTGTTCTCTAGTTTTTCCTTAATAAAGTATTTATCTACCTCAACATGCTTTGTTCAGTTATGAAGCACTAGGTTATGAGCTGTTGAAATAGCTATTTTATTGTCATAGTATATTTTCATTCATAGAGAACTTGAGATATTTAATTCTTCTAATAATAGCTTAATCCACAATTATTCACATATTCTAAGGGCATCTACTCTAAACTTGGCTTTTGCATTACTCTTAGCCACCGCATTTTGTTTTTTGTTTCACCAAGTTACAAGATTACCTCTAACAAAGGTGCAATACCCAGAAGTTGATCACCTATCTAATGCACTTCTAGCCCAATATGCATTTGTAAAAGCTTCAACTTGTAGGTATCCACAGTTTCTAAATAATAAATCTCTCCCAAGTGACCCCTTTAGATATCTAAGGATTCAATACGCAGCATCAAAATGTTGTTGTCTCAGTGCATGCATGAACTAACTCACCATGCTTGCTACAAAAGCACTATCCGCTCGTGTAAGTGACAAGTAAATCATTCTCTCAACTAGTCTCTGATATTGTTCTTTATTCTCCACTTCATCATCCTCGGAGGCAGCAACTTTGTGTTTGGTTCAATAGATGTCTCAGTTGGTTTACAACCTAGTTGTCTTATTTTAGCAAATAAGTCAATAACATATTTATGTTAGTTTATAAGTATACCTTCTTTGGATCTAGCAAATTCCATTCCAAGAAAGTACTTCAACGTTTCCAAATCTTTGGTTTCAAATTCAGCTACAAGTCTTCCTTTTAATTTCTCTAGCTCTTCTTTGTCACTGCCAGTCAAAACTATGTCATCTACAAAACAATTAAAACAATAATCTTATCACCTTTATTGTGTTTGTAGAACATAGTATGGCCAGCTTGGCTTTGAGAGTAACCACAATTCTTTATAGCTCTTCCAAATCTCTCAAACAAGCTCTAGGGGATTGTTTGAAACTGTATAATTTTTTTTTTAATTTACAAATTTTGTTTGATTCAAGTTTCTCCTCGAATGTAGGGGATAAATTCATAAAAACTTTCTCCTCTAAATCTCCATTCAAGGAAGGCATTTTTTATGTTTAACTGGTGCAAAGACTAATTAAAATTAACAGTTGAAGATTAAAAAATTCTGATTGAGTTTATTTTGGCCATCAAAGAAAAAGTTTTTTAGTAATCAATCCCATAGGTTTGGGTAAAGTCTTTTGCTACTAGTCTTGCCTTTTACTTTTCTATAATCCCATCAGCTTTACATTTCATAGTAAAAGTCCATTTACAACCTACAGTCCTTTTCTCTTTAGGTAGGTTAACTGCCAAGTACCATTCTTTTAAGAGCATTCATTTCTTCCATCACTACTAAATTTCAATTTTGATCATTAAGGGCTTCCTAAATGTTTCTAGGGACAAAAAAGTGTTTGATTTGTAAGGTAAATGTTTTATGGGTACCAAAGAGCTTTTCACAGGATAGATATTGGTAATGGGATATGTAGTTCAGGTTCGTGTTCTTCTCCTAAAAGCTATAGGAATATCAAGATCATAAGGAGAAATAGTAGAGATTGAAGGAGGATTACCTGTGATATCAGGAGTTTCAGTTCCCAAAGGTCGAGATTGATCATTACTAAGCTGTTTTTGACTATTTTGACGAGTCTTTCTCCGAGTATAAACCAAAGTATCAGTGTTGTGTTGCATTGATTCTACCCTTGTTTCAAATACAATAATATCGTTTTTTAAGGTTGCAAATAAAGGGTGCAAAAGTAGTTAGAACTGTACTCAGTAATCGAGTATGAAATAAATCCCAAATTTTTTTTCCATTACTTCATTCTCTCCTTGAAGACAATTTTTGTAAAAAAAAAAAAGATTTGTATTCAATGAAAGAGACATCCATACTCACAACGATTTTTTGTTTGTTTGAGTATTATAGCACTCATATCCCTTTTTATTAGTTGCATACTCTATGAAAACATATTTTTTTGCTCTAGGATCAAGTTTGGACCGATTGTGATTAGACAAATGCACAAAAACAGTGCATCCAAAAATTTTTAGGAGTAAATCAGAGTGCATTCTAGATAAGAAAAAAAATATTTTAAGAAATTCTAGTGGTGTGCTATATTTTAAAATTCTTATGGGCATAAGGTAAGATGCTATTAAAACAACCTCGCTCCAAAACTTTTTGGAAACATTCATGAAAAAGAAAATAGCATGAGCCACTTCAAGTATCTTTCATCAATTCCATTTTGTTGAGAGGTATTCACTCATGTAGATCGATGGTGGACACCCTTTTCTTTCAAAAAATTTCCTAAGAATTTATTAAAGTATTCAGTGCCATTGTTTGTGTGAAAGATCGTAATTTTTTTTGAAACTGAGTTTCAATCATGTGATAAAAAATTTTTAAAAGGTTTTCAACCTTTGATTTTTTCTTCATTAAGTAAACTCAACATAAATAAGTATTGTAACAAACCATTTTCTTTCAGAAATAGTTGTAATTTTCGAAGGCCCCACACATCACTATGAATTAAGGAAAAATGTTTTTAGGGAATATAAGGCTTTGGATAATAAGTAGTATAACGACTCTTCAAGAAATAGCAACTTTTGCAATAAAAGGATGAACAATCTAATCCTTTAAACAAATTAGGAAACAAATATTTAAGATAAAAAAAAAAGATATCCTGGTCTTCAGTGCCATAACATTACTTGTTCATAAGTAGAAAGAGAACTAACACTACTAAGGCCTTGAGCCAATTTATCGGAGAAAGCATAATCAAAATATTAAGGACCATCTATCAACTTAGGATTGTCAATCTTCTTTCTCGAGTTTTAGTCCTAAAATTCACAATGAAAATCATTAAAAAAAACACGACAATTAGAATATTTGGTAATTTTACTTACAAATAAGAGATTACAACATGGAGAACAGATTTAAGATCTATGTTCTCAGATAATTTTACCAAAACCTTTTTAGTGATAACTAAGAAACTACCATATACAATTCTAATTTTTTAACTACTAGAACATGATGAATAAGTATTGAACAATTTTGAAAAGTTAGTCATATAGCCAGAAGTTTCAGAATCAATTATCCATGAAGTAGAATTAAAACAACATGAAAAGCATTAGGAGCACCACTATTTGTGCAAGAGAAACACTAGGGATACCTAATGAGGAATTGGATTTTAGTAGCTTTAAAAGGTGTTCCATTTGCTCTTTGCTAAAGAGACTTGCTTTGGTTTTAATGGCAGCAGCATGGGCTTTGGCATTTGGTCGATTTCCAGATAGGTTGCTCTACCAATTTGCTATTTTCCATGTATTTCCGACAAGTTTCTCGAGTGTGGCATAGCTTGTTGCAATAATCACACCAGACTCGTGGCTTTTCCCCCTATCCTCATTGAGAAATTATTGCTTTATTGTAGAAATTTCAGCAACATTAAGTATAGAACTTTCAGCAGTTCCACTACAAATTTTTTTTTCCAACATTACATGTTGGTGGCATTCTTCCCTTTGAACTTCAGCTAACACTCCATTGAGTGAAAGAAGGGGAGTTCTACCAATAATTCTTCCTTGAACCTTATCATACTCAACATTAAGTCCAACAAGGAGTTTATAAACTTGACGAGCCTCCATAGTTTGTTTATAGTAATTGGAATCTTCAGCAGACTTCCATTCATAAACATTAAATAGATATAAATCTTGTCAAAGAAGTTTAAAAGCATTAAAATACCTAGTGACAGGTTTCTCTCCTTGTCGAATTTCACCAAGCTTGAGGGTCAATTCATATACTTGGGATTGGTTATCCAAATCAGAATACATCTAATTCATATTCTCCCATAATTCTTTGGTTGTGTAATAACACATGTAGTTGGAGCCGATCTCCTCGTTCATGGAGTTCATAAACCAAGTCATAACAATTGAATTTTCTACGTCCCAAGCTGTGTGCCGAGGATTCCCTACTGCAAGTGCCATAATGTTTCCAGTTAGATACCTAAACTTCCCTTTCCCTTTGATATACATACGGACCAATTGAGACCACCTTAAAATTTGTCACCATTGAGCCAACTAGTGGTGATATGGATAGGGTGGTATTTAGTATTATGGGTCTGGGTTGTTGGTTTATTCGTTGGGCTGGAAATAGTGTTTGATTCAGATGAAACCTCTGACATGGCTATTGTTTAGGGAGAGATAAAAGGTTGTAGGGAGAAAACAGAGGAGGCACAAGTTTCTGGATGAATTTTGGATGTAGAAAAGAAAGAAGGGAGGTGCAGGTTTTTGTCTGATTTTAGGGTGTAGAAAAAAAGGTAGGTGGTGGAGGTTTTTGGGCTATTTTAGGGTTCCAAAGCAATTTTGGATTAGGAGAAGCAAATGAAGAGGGTAAACCTATTTTTGGATTTTTCTTTAGCCTTTAATTTTACTATAGCAAAGACTTGTTTAAAGAAGCGGGTGGAACATCCTATCACATACAAGAATGGAGGAGCAAGCTCACAAGTAGATTTCTTCTTGGTAAGGAAATCAGATAGAAAGTTTTACACAAACTGTAAAGTCATATCTGGAGAGAGTTTAGCTATCCAACACAGAGTTTTACTTTTGGACGTACGCGTTAAGAGAAGAATAGAAAGGAAGAGCAAGAAAATAGTTCCCAGAATTAAGTGGTGGCTTTTAAGAAATGAACAACAAAGGTGTTTTCAAAGAAGAGTGGAGGAAGAGGGGCTTTGGGAGATCCAGAGAAATGCTAATGATATGTGGGACGAGACGGCCAAAGGGATCAGGAATATAGCAAAAGAGATACTTGGAAAATCAAGAGGTGTTGGATCAAAGGGTAAAGAATCTTGGTGATGGGATGCAGAGGTACAAGATAAAATTAAGGTTAAAAGAGAGTGTTATAAGGCGTGGCATTTATGTAAAGATAATAAAAATTGGGATGAATATAAAGTTGTTAAGAAAGACGCTAAGAAAGCTGTAAGTGAAGCGAGATCTAGAGCTTTTGAGGGGTATACCAATCTTTAGAAATTAAGGATGGAGAAAGAAAAATTTACAGATTTGCGAATGGTAGGAAAAGAAAGATAAGAGACCTAGATTAAGTGAAATGTATTAAAGATAAAGAGGGTAATATTTTGATAAAGGAGCAAGATATCCAAGTACGATGGAGGAGTTACTTTCGAGAATTTTTTATCGAAGGACATGAGTTGACCTGTGACTCTGACAGACTAAATGTTGTAGAGAAGGACCGTAATTATACTTTTTATCATAAAATTCAGGAGTTTGAAGTAGAGAAAGCTTTGAAGAGAATGAAAAATGGCAAAGTAGTAGGACCCAATAATATACCTATTGAAGTGTGGAAAAGTCTAAGAAGAAAAGGTATAAGTTGGTTCACTAAGTTGTTTAATGTGATAATAAAATATAAGAACATGTCAGATAAATGGAGGAGAAGTACTTTAATCCCTATCTATAAAAATAAGAGAGACATACAGAACTGTACTAACTATCGGAGGATTAAACTCACGAGTCACACCATGAAGTTATAGGAGAAGATCATTGAGTAAAGATTAAGACAAGAGACTCAAGTCACAGAGAACCAATTTAGTTTCATGCCAGGAAGGTCAATTATGGAAGTAATTTATTTATTGCAGAGATTGATAGCAAGTTATCAATGAAGACAGAAAGATTTATTTATGGTTTTTATTGATCTAGAAAAGGCATATGACAGAGTGATAAGAGAGATTTTATGGAAGGCTTTAGAGAAGAAAGGAGTACGTATTGCATATATTTGAACAATCAAAGACATGTATGATAGGATCGCGACTTGCGTGAAAACATAAAATGGGGACACAGAGAATTTTTCCACAACTATTGGACTATATCCAGGGTCTTCTCTGAGTATGTATCCTTTTAATTTGATTTTGGATGCAATTACTAAACATATACAAGATTTCGAGCCTCGATGCATGATTTTTGCAAATGATATAGTCTTAGTTGGTAAATCGAAAGAAGAAATAAATATGAAGTTATAGTCATGGAGACAAGTTTTGAAAACACATAATTTCGTACAAGTAAAAATAAAACAGAATATATGGAATGTATTTTTAGTAAAAAACGAACAAATACGAATTTAGAAATAAAATTTGAAGACCATATATTAAAACAAATTACAAGTTTTAAATATCTTAGGTTCATTATACAAAATGACGGCGAAGTAAATGAGGACGTAAATCATAGGATTCAAGCGGGATGGATGAAATGGAGGAAAGTTTTGAGTGTTATTTGTGATAGAAAGTGCCACTTAAAGTTAAAGGAAAATTCTATTGTACAACTATAAAACTTGTCATATTGTATGATACTGAATGTTAGACGGTTAAAAGACAACATGAAGATAAACTCAATGTTGCAGAGATGAGAATATTGCATTGGATGTGTGGACACACCAGAGGAGATATGATTAGAAATGAGTGCATTAGAGAGAAAGTTGGGGTAGCACCTATTGTGGAGAAGATGGTGGAATCTCGTTTAAAATAGTTTGAGTATGTGTGGAGAAGACTTACAGAAACCCTAATGAGAAGAGTAGATCAAATGGAGAATAATCTGATAGTTAAAGATAGAGAGAGGCAAAGAAAACAATATGTGAAACTATTAAGAATAATTTAATAGTTAATAATCTATCTATTGAGTTCATCCATAATAAGCTACTATAGTATCGTTTGATTTACGTAACCGACCCCACCTAGTGGGAAAAGAATGAAAGAAAGATATTTGATTCTGTCTTGTAAAATTGTACAAAGGCTTTCCTCTTTGTAGAGGAAAACTTGACTGCCAAGCATGTACAGCTGTCACACTAATTACGGATTAAAAAAACCCTAAAAAACTGTACAAAACACTGAAAAAGTCAGCAGATCCTAACAAAGTAAATCCCCCAAAATCTTGGTTGATTTATTGGGCTAATTCCTGCTGATTTTCTATCAAACACCTTGGCAGAAACACTGCTGCTCCAATAGGAGAAATGGTTCTTTCAACACACTGC
Source organism: Gleditsia sinensis (assembly GCA_037074535.1). NCBI lineage: Eukaryota > Viridiplantae > Streptophyta > Magnoliopsida > Fabales > Fabaceae > Gleditsia > Gleditsia sinensis. Next base: position 19,661,980 of record CM073475.1, read on the forward strand.
CATTCTTTATGAGCATTACTGGTGTTGTTGTTGTTGTTAAAATACATATTTAGTGCTAGACATAATGGCAAACTCTTTTCTCTTAAGGGGTTTGTCATTTGTGATGATTTGAGATTTTGGTCTGTGGGAAAATCTGCCTTGTTTCCGCAAATTCTACTTCTAATGACCAAGAGAGAAAAGGAATACAATGGAGTAGGACAAATGATTTCATTATCTTAGCTCAAGAATATGATTGTTCCACAGGATTCACTGTAGGTATTATATTCAATCACCTAATTTTCTTTCTCATCTAGTTTTTCATTCAGGCCCTAGTTTTAATTTTAATAATCAGTATCAGATGTGCATTTTATATTGCCATGCATATAGTGTTCAATGTGTGAAATGTTCATTCTGGCCTTAAGAAATTCTTTCTGTAAGCAATATTTTGAAAGGTAGAGTTTTAGTTTAGAAAAGATAGTTGGCTCTTCAAGGCTATTTACATAATTTTTCACTTTTAAAAGGTAAATGACATGAATATCCAAAAAAAAGAGAGAGTAAATGACATAACCTGTATCCATTGATACATTTTAAGATACTACAATAAAAATATTCCGAAACACCTTAATCTATGTAATTTCTTTGCCATAATTGTAAGTTCAAGAGTATTAACTTTTTTAAAATAAATTTTGAAGATTCCGGTTGTGATGTGTGCTGAGGATGGTTGCTTTCCTGGGCTTTACTGTACAAGTATCCATCATAACCCATGGCTTTCTGATGGGTGCACTATGATTATATCATCCGTCTGGCATAGCAGTCAAGTTTTTCTCTCAGTGAATGTGTTGAGGTAACTGTAATGGTGGGGATGCATCTTTATTCCATTTGTGCAATTCTCTATGATTTACAAAAACTTCCATCATATTGTAGCACGGAAATATTACGTATCAGCCCAGCAGACTCAAATTTCTCATGGAATCTTCTTATGCTGGATGGGAACAATATTATTGCTGGTAACAACAATTTCTCAATTTCTTAATAATTTGGCCAACTGAAGTGGAGAAACTTGTGATATCCTAATTTGTTTCATTTTTTGCAGTTTCCAGTAGTCCAGTAGATATTCCTCAAATCAAGTATGGAATGGTCATCGAGAAGGAAAGTAAAATTAGTGCATGGAGTTGGTCCACTATATCTAGCCCAATATTTAGATGCTCTGAAAAGGTTTCTTTTGTTTGCTTGAGGAATACCAGTACGAATCATCTTCACAAACAGAAATTATCTATATGTTCAGAAATGAATTATTCGAGTTTGGCTTTAGGTTGGATCGTTGCTGTCCGCTCTCCAGTTCTGTATAGTGAAGATCTCAGCCAAGGATGCTGTTGATAGCCTTACAAAAGGTAATTAAGTTACTTTGGTTTCTGACACATGGACATTTAACATAAAGCAGAATGACTTAATGAGATCTGAGTTTTCTCTTAACTCATGTGAATTTCTTCTCACAAATTGATAGAGCAAACAAATGATGACATCTTATGAAATTTAGATTATTTACTTTTCATTGATGAGGCAAATTAATCAACATTTAAGCTACAAAATAGTTATTTAGTTTTAATTTTTGCATAAGGATATTATTATTTATTAATCCATGCATAAATGATGGAGAGAAAGTTAAAAACAGCAACCAGATAACAGAATTAGAATTAAGAAAAGGAAAGATTGAAGTTGGAATAAGCGCATTTATGTTTTATAGTTTAGAAAAAAGGTGGTGAGAATTGAACTTTTGACCACATGGTGGTAGAGGCTCCAATACCTTTTCAAGGACCATTTCATCCCAAAAATTTATGCTGTTTGTAAAAGACCAATCAGTGGTTTTAATGTATATAGTTAAAAGTATAAATAGAGTGTGGGAGCTGCCATCTGGTGTAATCTTTCCTGTTTGTCAATTCTCTGTTTTACCATGAATTTCAACACCAGTCGAAGTAATTATTCAAATTAGCCTCCCAAACTAAGGCAATTTTCCTGGAAAGTCAACAACTTTTATCTTGATTGCCCTACCATTTAGATTCTTGGGCATGCATCAAACTTTCCTCCAATTCACATCTTAACTCATGATTAGCAGCTCCTGGATCAAGGAAAAGATCCTCCTCTTCATTTAAATCTTCTTCCCCTGTGCTACCTTGCGGTATGTCCAAGGGTTCACAGTCCATTCTGGAATTTCCATGCAACCTTCCGCATGTCCCTGTCCCTGCAGTTTTTGCGCTGCTCATGACAGATCCTCAATCATAAGATGTATCTTAGCCAATTTTGTTTGTTGTCCTTCATATCTTTTCTCCACCACCTCTTCGTCTTCTACATCCAGCCATGCAGGAACAGTAAAGAAAAAGACAACAACTATGCAACGGAATTACGATTAAGAATAGGTGGTATTGAAGTTCAAAACAAGAGAATTACGATTATAGGATAGGGTTCAGAAACCACTGCAATTGAAATTATAACATTTAACTACTGTAAATGAATACTTAAAGAAAACATTAATCAAAGCAGAATGAAATTAAACAAATAACTCAAAAATCAGATGGTAATCGGCAATGCACCTGCATTAATGAAAGCTTAGAAAAATTCAATTTTAAGATGAAAGAAAGAAAGTATCAAAATGAAGAAACAGTATTTTAGAGAACTGAGATTTTCTTTTGGTTTAACCATCTAAAGGGTTTGAGAATTAGAACACTTGCAAGTGAAAAGAGTAGCAAAAAATTACTTATTGATTATGTCATCATTGAAAACATTCTATGAATTGAATTGATCAAGATTGTTTGGTTACTTAATTCAATCATTTGTACTGAATTTGGCATCCGAGAACTTCTAGAATCAATCTAACATATATTGTAACTTCCATTCACTTAGATGTAGTCTTACTCAAATTTTTGGTTAAGTGACTTCATTTTCATATCTAGCTACTTTTATTTCAATTTCAGGTGCTAGTAAACCTTATGAAGCTATATTTGTGTCATCTAACACCAAGAAAAATGATGTATGTGATCCATTGATTGTGGTCCTTCATGGGGGTCCACATGATGTCTCATTATCATCCTTTTCAAAGTCTTTGGCTTTTCTAGCTTCAGTTGGATTCAGCTTACTAATTGTAAATTACAGGTAAGCCATATGCCCTTGGATTTCCAAGCATGAACTAGGACCAGAATGCTTAAACTTAGTACATATTCTAATTTTGTTGAATATTTGAAGATTTGTTTTGACTTGATTTGATTTGAATTATTTCCAATCCTAACTAATTAGAATTAGGAGTAGGAGTTATTATCCTTTCCTAAATATCAAGGGGATAAGTATCCCTAAAATCATGGGGATTAATAATTTATTGTAAATAGGGGGATATATATATATATATATATATATATATATATATATATATATATATTTAACCCTTGTATATGATCAATCAATAAAATAAATTGGTTTCTCTCTTTTGACTTGCTACTGTTCACATGGTATGAGTTGAGACAACCAAAAATTGCAAAATAGTAATCACGATTCAGACTCTACCTATAATGGAAAACTCCCCCATGATACAATTTGTAAACCACGATTTCATACAGTCACAATTCCCACAAATTTTTAGAGCAGTAGATGCAACACCTCTATTCCAGAACTATAAATCCCAGCTAATAACACTCTCAAGACACCTAGAAAGCTTTGTGACAATCAGAAATCATGAGCTAGTAAACTTGTGATATCTAGTGAGAAATCAATCTCAGTAATCGCGAACCAGAAATGCAATAAACGAGTCAATAGCCATTTACTTTTGTTTCATTAAAAAAAATATACATTGTAATAGGTTTTTTACCTTTGTATCATTGTTGGTCAGTAAATGAAAAACCAACATTTGTATTATTGTTGGTTAGCAAGTAATGGAAAACAATTATTTATATCGTTGTTGGTAAGTGAATGAAAAATCAACAATGTATTGTTGTTGGTTAGTAAGTGAAAATCCATCATTTATATCGTTGTTGATAAGTGAACGAAAACCAACATTTGTATTGTTATTGGTAAGCGAACGAAAACCAACATTGTAAGACGTTTTAGGTAAGTGGTTAAAACCTAATGTTATTGAAGACTTCAACACACTAAAGTTATGTGATTAGGTGTCCGTTGAGAAACCCAGGTTAGGAAGACCTGTTGAGAGAAAATCAAGGAGGTCGCTTATGGGAAGTAGGTCAAAAAATTCTAAAAATTGTTGTCTACCTTGGACATCGTCAGAAGAAGTGCCAGTAGTTGAAGTTCTTGAATCAAAATGTGGTGGCTATTTATATGCTTTTTGTTATCTCATAACAAAAAAAAGCTAACATGCTAACTAAATCATTTCAGATTGAAGTTTGAAGAGTTTATTTGCAAGTTGGACATAATTAATATCTATGCACCAATTTGAGGGGGTGTTGAATATTTGAAGATTTGCTTTGATTTGAATTGATTTGTATTATTTCCTATCCTAACTAATTAGAATTAGGAGTTAGAAACTAATTAGTAGTAGAAGTTATTATTTTTTCCTGATATAAGGAGATAAGTATCCCTAAAATCATGGGCATTAATCTTAATTTATTGTAAATAGGGGTGTATATATATAACCCTGGTACATACTGATCAATCAATAAAATAAATTGATTTCTCCCTTTGACATGCTACTGTTCAAGTAGTACCATTCATGTAACTGTTTACAAGTTTAATATTTTCTTTCAATCATGCTGGTTGCTGGCAAACTGTTTGACCAAGAGAGATGATTCTCGCTGACACAAGTCTGTGCCAAGGATTTTTTATTTAGGGATATACTTTGATGTGAAATAAGCCTAATTGATCTAGTTAGTGTGAAATACTGATTAAGAGGTTTGGTGAGAACCTAGAATATTAGAATCCCTTGGGAAAATGAAAAGCCTACATAGAAAAGGAAGAGAATGTGAATAAGATAACAGATAGAGGATATGACTGTAAGCAATACGCATGCATACACCGGTCATTTTTCAGCATATAAAAGAGAATGTTAGTTAAATTTTATGCAGTTTAAGTTCTAAGTTATTTTTGCCCATCGCTTGAAGTCAAATTAGTCCTGATCACAGAGTGTGTGAACTGTCTATAGGCACTGCATGAGGGCGATGGCATTGTGAAAGAAAAGGTGTGGAAGGTCTATGTTGATTTAGTAGCAGCAGAAGAAAGGTTGAGGGATTTAAAAGTGAAAGGGTGGTTAATTTTCAAGATTTGAATTGCTTGAGTTTTTCTTGCAGCAACAAAATTTAAAGTTGCTCTTTTAGTCCTATGTGCTATGATGAGTCTCCATAAGTACTTTAACTGCATAAAACATCACTAAGTTTTGTTGACAACCTATTATATGTTGCATTTATGAGTCAAAAGCGCAGCTCAAAGTTTGGCATTTTCCCTTTAATATAAAATGTGAGGAAAACTGACTTGTCTTTTAGAGAACAAATATTTTGTGAGACGTTGGTTAATCTTCCTAAGGAAGAGCAGTTACTCCCTCCTTCTCACAGTTGTCATTATGTTTAAAATCTTATGCTGCCTGACTAACTTTTAATTGGCAAGCATCATCTAAATCCCATTTATATGGTTTGTAATTTGGTGATATCCAGACTGCTTTCTTTTAGAAACGAATGGTATTGCTGATAGCCTGATACCATTAAGAAAAACCCAATGTGACCACACATGGCATAAAAGGCTTTGCAATGTCAAAATGTTGATGAAGAAATGTCTACAACTGGTCTTTTAGAACGCTTCTTACATGATATTATTTCTCAGAGGTTCATTAGGATTTGGTGAGGAAGCATTGCAATCTCTTCCAGGCAAAGTTGGGTCTCAGGTAATTATGAGTGCTCTACTTCAATATACTTGGGTGGGTAATGTTATCTGAAGAAACCTTCACTTTTTTAGCTGGTTCCATAACTGCTCTGGATTTTTCTGTCGGGTTGAATCTTGACCTTTGCTTTTCATCTGCAGGATGTCAATGATGTTCTCTCTGCTATAGATCATGTCATCAACTTGGGTCTTGCCAATCCTTCTAAAATTACAGTGACGGGTATTTCACATGGTGGCTTTCTAACGACCCACTTGATTGGCCAGGTACAAACCTGCATTCTGTGACATCTGGCACATCTCTATTTCTGTATAACTTTCTTGCAATGCCAATAATTGTAATGCTATTATTTATTAATAATAACATGCTTCCGGGGGTTTTGAACCCAAAGGTTATTGACAAATGCAATTGGGTGAGTTATATTGTATTTGTTGATGTATCAAGTTGCATGAACATCAACAACTAGTTGTTATGTGCTTTGTATGTTTTGTGAACACTGTGACATCAGTTAGAGATTATAATAAAAACTAGTCATGTACTTAAGAGTTTAAACTTTTGAGTGGCAGTAGTTCTTGACATGGTATTACAGTTTCTATGACTAAGTGGTCTAAAGTTTTATTTTTGCCACCTCTCATTATTTATTAATAATAACATGCTTCCAGGGGTTTTGAACCCAAAGGTTATTGACAAATGCAATTGGGTGAGTTATATTGTATTTGTTGATGTATCAAGTTGCATGAACATCAACAACTAGTTGTTATGTGCTTTGCATGTTTTGTGAACACTGTGACATCAGTTAGAGATTATAATAAAAACTAGTCATGTACTTAAGAGTTTAAACTTTTGAGTTGCAGTAGTTCTTGACATGGTATTACAGCTTCTATGACTAAGTGGTCTAAAGTTTTATTTTTGCCACCTCTCATTATTTATTAATAATAACATGCTTCCAGGGGTTTTGAACCCAAAGGTTATTATTGACAAATACAATTGGGTGAGTTATATTGTATTTGTTGATGTATCAAGTTGCATCAATGTCAACAACTAGTTGTTATGTGCTTTGCATGTTTTGTGAACACTGTGACATCAGTTAGAGATTATAATAAAAACCAGTCATGTACTTAAGAGTTTAAACTTTTGAGTTGCAGTAGTTCTTGGCATGGTTTTACAGCTTCTATGACTAAGTGGTCTAAAGTTTTATTTTTGCCACCTCTCATTATTTATTAATAATAACATGCTTCCAGGGGTTCTGAACCCCAAGGTTATTGACAAATGCAATTGGGTGAGTTATATTGTATTTGTTGATGTATCAAGTTGCATGAACATCAACAACTAGTTGTCATGTGCTTTGTATGTTTTGTGAATACTGTGACATCAGTTAGAGATTATAATAAAAACTAGTCATGTACTTAAGAGTTTAAACTTTTGAGTTGCAGTAGTTCTTGACATGGTATTACAGCTTCTATGACTAAGTGGTCTTAAGTTTTAATTTTTCCACCTCTCATTCTCTTAATTAAAGTTTCGGTGGTAGCAAAAGTTATAATGAGATTTGCTTTGCTTTGCCCACACTTTAAGCCCAAAAGGCTTTTTTTGTGAGAGGGTGTTAGAGATTATAATATAAAAACTATTTTTGGGCCTTCACTTATCAGATTGAGCTTTTGAGTTTAAGCAATCCTGATAATAATATCCACTTTAACAAGAAGGGCAAAATTTTCAAGTGAAATACTTTGGCTTTTAGAATTTTTTTCCTAGTGTAGATGATGGCTTTTGTTGTACTGCATGAATATAGTTATATGCCTTTCTAACTGCTGCAGGTGCCAGGGAAGTTTGTTGCAGCTGCAGCGATCAATCCTGTTTGTAACTTAGCACTGATGATTGGTACAACTGATATTCCTGATTGGTGCTACGTAGAGGCCCATGGAACCATTGCCAGAACTCATTATACTAAAGAACCCTCTGCAGAAGACTTGACTCTTTTTTATAGCAAGTCTCCTATTTCACACCTCCCAAAGGTAACTTGAACTAGGCTCTTTTATGATTTAGTTGCTCTGGTTGTACTAGAGCTCTCAATAAAAGCATTTTGCATTGAAAAGGAAATTTAACTTCATCAGTGATGGGTAAACTACCATTCGAGTTCCTAAAAGATGCATATTCCATCAATTTAGTCCTTAAAAGATAATAACCACCCTTTGAGTCCAACAATTTTTAAAAACTCATCTATGTTATCATGCTGTGGATTAAATTAATGGTTGATACAGTTCATGGCAGGATAATATTAGTGGGTTTTAAAATTTTTGGTGTTAAATTATGGTAATTATTTTTTAAGGACTAAATTGATGGAACATGTATCTTTAGGGATCCAAATGGTAGTTTACTCAAAACCTAGACAAAAGCTCATTGCAAGAAAGCTAAAACAGTAGCATAAGCACTTCTAAGACCCAGCAGGCTTTCTGGTTTCAATATCTAGCTGAGATCTAATCTTTTTGAGCAAACTGCATGGGCTATCTTGTTTTTTGATTCACAATGAAGCTTCCGTAGCTTGAATTCTCATATCCTTCCATTGTTTCATTCCAGAGCTACTAATATTATGGAATACTATTCTTGATATATCCTACTGCACACAGCTGATTTGTGGCATCGCAGCTTGTATTTTGATACTTTCTCTGCAGGTGAAAACACCAACGCTTTTCCTATTAGGTGCTCAAGATCTCCGTGTTCCAATTCCTGATGGGTTGCAAGTAAGTAACTAAATAAATATAAATTGAAAATTATAATTAATAAAAATAATATATTACATATATAAAATTATTTTATATAATTTTAATAAAAAATTTAATTTCTATCTAAATATAAATGAAATTAAAAATAGTATAATAAAGATTCGAGGCATACAGACAAATATGTTTGGCAATGTATTTTAAAAACAGTTTTCAAAATTGGTGTTTTAAAAACAGAAAACTGAAAACAAGTCTACCATGTTTTCAAAAGCAACAGTTTTGAAAGGTGGCAATATTGTATATATATAAATTCATTAATGGCATTTTAATAAATATAATACTAATACATTTAAAAAAAAAAATCAAACTCAAAATTTTAAATTTTAAATTTTAAACTCTAATTCTAAAACACCAAAATCTCATACTTTTAAATTTTAAATTTCAAAACATCAAAATTTAAAACTCTCAAACTTAAAATTTAAATTTTCAAACTTCAAAATTTTTAGTCTTAAATCCTAAAACTTTAAATTTTAAATTTTAAAATAGTAAATATTAAAACTTCAAACCATAAATTCAAAAACGCCAAACAACACAATTTTAAATTATAAATCTCTAAATTTAAAATTTTAAAATTTAAAATTTCAAATATGAAAACTTCAAATTTTAACTTTAAATTTTAAATTTTAAAATAGTAAATATTAAAACTTCAAACCATAAATTCAAAAACGCCAAACAACAAAATTTTAAATTATAAATCTCTAAATTTAAAATTCTAAAACTTAAAATTTCAAATATGAAAACTAAATTTTAAACTTTCAAATTGAAGTCCCAAAATTTCAAAACCACACAATTCAAAACCCAAAATCCAAAGTTGAATCAAAAAATCTTAAACTTTTATTTTGAAATTTAGAGTTTAGAATTTTAAAATTTTAAAATTTTAAAATTTAAAATTTAAAACTGAGTTTAAAAGTTTTGGGTTTTACTATTTTTTTTGTATTAAATTTATTACAAAAACAAACTTAAAAATTTTGTATCATTTTTTAAATTGAAAAAAATCTTCCTAACAGTTTTTAGTTTTTGTTTTTTATTCTTTAAAACTATTTTTAAAAACAACAAAACAAAGACAAATTCAAACAAGCTATAATTTCTCAATTCTAACATTATATAATAATTGACTTTCAGGTCATTGAAACTTTTGCCATACTAATATCTATATCCTTTAATATCTTGAATACCCTAATGTCATAATATGAGATATTATAACATTTTAGGATATTAAAAATAGTCATGCTTGAAATGACAAGTGATGTCAGGAATGTAAGATACCTATGTTTTGTTGTGACATTTCAAATCATTGTTATTTACTTATTGAAATTTTAAATATATCCTTTTGGATAAAGGCAAAATTGGTAGTCTATGGGAAAAAAAAATTTATCACCTACTCTTGGGTGTGAAATACCAATAAATTTTAGATCTTATCAAATGCTATCAGTTTTTGGGGGCTGTGATAGTTGGTTAGTATCTCAAATGCCACTATGTATGTAATCACGCAACAGCATACCAAATGTATACATCAAACGCATCCTTAATTGAAACTTTAGAAGGACTAAACTTCTAATGTTCAAATTTGCAGTATGCACGGGCTTTAAAGGAGAAAGGAGTTGAGGTCAAAATCATTATGTTTCCCAATGATGTTCACGCACTTGAAAGGTAGACAAGTGAGAAATTACACTTAACTTCTCTGTATTCAGTTCTCTATAATTTATTAATTTTTACGATTGTTCTAATTCATTTACTTTATTGCATTTTATCCTTTACTGATTAAATTAAATGTTAATTTTAACAGTATTTATATAAAATTATCATTTCTATAAAGGAAGTACAAGATAGAGTATCTACAAAGTTAAAGGATATTATGGTAATTTTATTATAATTATCATTTAAATTAACATCTAATTTGGACAAATAAATAAATAAAATGTAATAAGATAGATAAATTAAATAATCAATTACAGAATTAATAGATTAATAGAAAAATTACAATTAGAGATAAAAATTAGAGTAGAAAAATGTGATTTCCCCTCCTATATATACCTCTGCCATATGACTGCAAAGAATCATAATCATAATTTTTAATAATATTGTCTGATTTTAATTTTTAATTTTTTTCCTGCAGACCACAATCTGACTTTGAATGCTTCCTTAACATTGGGGTGTGGTTCAAGAAGTTTTGCAAATGAGAAGGTATTGAATATTCAACTCAGGGCACCGACTATAGCTGTCACATAGCCCAAGTTGGTTCTTCTGTAAAAATAAGTTTCGTTTGCAGAGAGCAGAGGAGGGTCGAATTAGCAATTCTTTACTCAAATTCTTACCCTCCTAACCAACCCAGCTAATCTCATATAACTTTTATATATATATATATATATAGAGAATTGAAGGTTGAGAAAAAAAATTTCTAGCATTTTTTACCTTAATTTTTCTTTTAAATTCTTTATCAGCAATTCTTTATATATCTGTTTTTATATTATTTGATAAAATTAGGAGAGGTGAAAGAATTTTTTTTTGAAGGAATCAATAACATGGTGCTAAAGTTGTAAAATGTATTCATTTGTAGTGTTTATATTAAAGGACTCGATAATAAATACTTAATATTGCACTTAAATTTTTATCATTTTCAAAAAATATTGTTTGGCCCTTGGAGATCATCAGATCATTACTAAACCAATCGAATACAGGATGCACTTAAGGGTGGCACAAGTAGATCCAACCCATTTTAACTTTTTGACCTAACTGTATTTTTGATCCATTTAAATCCAATTATCAAGGCCTATAGTTAAATATGCCTTTAGTTTATGAAAATATTTTTAAATTATTTTTTAAAATATATTTTTATTTATAAATTTTCATTATTTTAAAAAAAATGTTTGTTTTATGTCATATTTATTTTTGAATTTAATTGACATTAATGACAATGAATATTACTTCATTTTTATGATATTATTTTAATTTTATTTAATAATTATGATATATTTTTTGAAAATTTATAAAAACATCACTGATTATTTTCTAGAGATACATTAAAAGTGTCTTCAGACATTTGTTTTCAAAAAATTTCTTTTAAAAATATTTTTTAAAATTTTTTGTCAAACATATTTTAAATTATACTCTTTTATTTTTAATAAAAATAAAAATAGAAATCAAATTGACTCTTGACCTCGTTAAAGACGATTCGAACCTGATCAACTCATAGTTAACCCATTTACCCAATTGCTGGGTGTGTTATAAAGAAACCTCAAAGTCGTCTATTTATGACGTGACCATTAAAATAGTTCCGATTCTGAGTGTCCGACGTAGAGATGAAATTAATAAAAACCATAATAAAGACATAATAAATTATTTTTTTCCCCATTATTTTGCTTTAAATAAAAGTAAAATTCGATTCTGTTAAACTTGAAATGACATTAATGCCATTACGTGAGTTTCGGGAAATTGGTCAATGTCGCCCAAGTCATTCATGAAATTTGAGGCGGGACTCGGGGGCCCAACAATATGATTACATAATAAGCAATTGACGCCACGATTTTTTTTTTTCAAAAAAATTTCAATTCTCTCTTTTTCACTATTTTTAATGTAACATATTATTCTTATCTTTTTCATTTAAATAAAAAATACGTATGTTTCTAAAATATAATAATAAACTTCTATAATAATGCCACTTCCTTTAAGCGTGCACAACTAATCAGAAATGTGAGTAAGGTATGGATTTTAATTTAGAAATTAAAATATATTTTTTAAAAAAAAATTAAATTTGATTCTTCAGGTCATCTAAAACAAAAAAAATCATACATACTAGTTATAAAATAAAATTTAATAAATGCTTTCATTTAGTGATTTTTTTTATTTTCTACACATTTAAATAATATAAATATTAGTAACCAAAAAAATATAGAAAGATTAGAAGTACGACTGCCAATTTAATTTTTCAGAATTTATGTGTTTATTTAATCTCAAAGTTTAAATAATCTGGAGTTTAAAGTTTAAAAATAGAATCTGTAGTTTCAGATTTTAAAATTTAGAATTTTAGTTAACATTATTTTAAAATAAATAGTTTGACAGTTGATTAGCTTTAACCCTTAATTATTTATTTTTTTGGTGCACCTAACCCTTGATTAATGAGTTATAAGTTATATAACGATCCACTTAAAAATTTGAACAGGTTATAAATAGTTAATTGGATTATGGTTTACCCAACTATTTATCTTCGAACCCAAATCTATCCAAAGCCACTCAAATCCAACCATTTGCCAGTCCTAGGATGCACTGGTTTCGCTTCATGGTTTCATTCGTTCATTCCCATGCAATTCCCTAACCTCTTCACTACTCCAGCCACTTACCAAGTTAAAAAAAGTAGTAACCCTTTGAAGTTAGAATTGTTAAATATTTAAATTCTAAATATACCAATTTTTTAAAAGTTAGACGGTAAAAAATATTTTTATAAATTTTTATGAATGATCTGTCTTTGATTGAATTGAAAAAATAAATAAATTAGAATGCATCCAAATCGGTTTAAATATAAATATTCAAAGAAAAAAAGACAATTATATGTTCTGGTTAATCAGGCACACAACAATTATACTACGAACGAAAATAAAAAAAGTATATATTTACAAATTAAAAAGGAAAAGTCCCATCAAAAGGCATGTATCATTCAGATACCATTTGTTTTAAGGTTAATGAAACGGTACATTTCTAGCTACTCACATCCCACGTGAAGCCACAGTTAAATCTGTTTACTGATAGTGTCCAGGGGCTAAACTAGGAGCTGATTTAGCCCCTGCAAATGAACAAGCCCTTGGAAATTTGTAAGGGCAAACAGACACCTGGTCCAGCAACTGGAACCTTAGAAAAAAGGAATCATGCAAATAATATTTTAATTAGTTGCTTGGTTGTTCCTAGACATTTCTAGAGGCAAACAGACACTTAGTCCAACGCCTGTTTTCTTAAGAAAAAGAAATCAAGTAATTGATACTTTAATTAGTTGCATGATTCCCCTATTCACCTAAAGGCCAAGTGACTGTTGAATAAGACAGTCGCCTAGTCTTTTTACTTAATCCCAGAATTCCTAATTTTTTTCAACATTTTTTGGTAACCTTAAACTCAGAATGTCCAAATTCTCTCAACCATTTGCCATCATTTGCAAATTTAATTAAAATTACACCGATGACTCATGGCTAGACATCAACCGAAGCAAAACCCTTTACCTAAATCCGAATTTCCTTTCAATTTGACTAGAGAAATTCGAGAATTTCTGGTTAGGGTTCCTCCAACGCTGAAAATCCAAAGTTTAAAATTTCATCTCATTTTGAGTGTCTTGACATCGAAGACTTCATTCAAGAGGCAAGGAATATCAAGAGGCTCCACTCCTGCTTAAATTACTCAGCTATTATTCACCAAATCAAAAAAGCAACGAAGATATTAGAAAATGTTCATGGACCGAACTGTGGTGTAGAGTATGCGTTTGAATATGGAATTCTTGGCTAGAGAAACATTTGAATTGAGTCATTTAATAAAAAATTAAAAAATGGACAATTTCTTACCTCCAACACCCCATATTTCCTAACAACTAAAAGAGTTTTTTTCACGAATTTATTATATAATGAGGAGTCATTAGAATTCATCTCTATGGTTAGAAGGGTGAATTTTAGTTTTAATAATACTTGTTTGGTATAGTAGTTAGGCTCCCAGAGCTAGGTGATGAGGCATGCCAACTTGATAAATCTTTGTCTAATCATTCTTGGTATAAGAGAGAAACTTTGGTGGAAAGGGTTTTAGGTTCAACATGGTCTAGTAGCAAAGTTTACACCAAAGATTTGAGTATAAACACTAATATAATTTACTATATGGTGTGTCATATGTTATTGCTCAAAGTTAAAAATTACTCTTACCTGAGTGAGATTGAACATGCTTTGGTATACTGTTGGCCACAAGGGAGAGAAATTGATTACCCTTATATGATGTTGAAGTTTATAATCATTACACACAAATAATCTAACAATGGTCTGCCATATGCCTCTGCAATAAGTAAACTACTTAAATTCTCTGGCATTAAATCTATTGATGGCCAGATAATTGTACTTAAAGCTTTTAATAAATATAACCTCAACCGAATGGGGTTTGTCAAGAGAAATGATTAGTGGTGCACGAAAAAAGATAATGAAGATAATCTTGATATCCACACAGAAGCTCTTGGGTCTTTGGAGCATTCAACAGAGCACATAACTTCATCAAGTATACTTATACTGCAGCACATAATAAGGATGCTTGAGACTACTAACAATAGGCTAACCATTGAACAATCTTTGGCTAGTTTGAGCAATCGAGTACAAGGTTGTGAATGTAACATGGCTGAGTTTTTTTTGTGATGCTACACAAACTTGAGAAGGCAAAGTTTGGAGATAGGCCAAATAAAGAGTCAACTAACCATGAACCTCGGGAGGGAAAGTAGGATGAAAGTCATCAGGTAGAGGATAAACTTACACATACTTAGTTAGTTTATTATATTTGTAGTTTAAATTTATGTTAACTCAAGACATTGTAAAAACACAATTTTCTACTGAATGAAATTTTATTGCTATTATATTGAATTATTGTGTTATATCGGTTTATCAGTTTATTACTATTGATATTGAATTATTGTGTCATAGAGGTTTATAGCGGATGATATCCCACTGAATACACCAAGCATGCACATGTAAAAGTTTCATTGCTGCTAAATTATGATGATAAATTGGCCAAAAACTTTATTTAGATAACAATAAAAGAGGCAAATTTCAATAAGTAGTATCTTTCATTGAATAGGCTTTTGTTGTCAACATTTACAATGAGTAAGTTACATCAGTGGCATGTACACATTATACACTATGACAATGTAATAATTCAACCAACAAGTTTGTATACATTGAAAATGGCTCTAAAGAACTCTAATGCATCAAGCAACTGCAAAGGCTAATCAAGTGGTGTCTATATTACAGAAGGACAAAAATCATTAACAATAATTGTAAATAAAATTATTAAAATAAATATCGTTTTAACGCACAAAAAATGCTCTCACCAACATTCTACTATACTAAGATTATTATTACTATATGATTGAGTGTATACAAAAGGTAGTTAAGCTGTAGAAGAAGAAATTCTCGATTGATTTTCAGATTGTGGTTCACAGTCCTGCAAAAATATGATTAGGTCAAATAAAACCAAATACAGCCAATGCAAAAATATAAGTAAAACTAAAAATCTTAAAAAAAATAGAAATATAAGTATAGCTGGACCAAGAAATTAAATATTGTGCCGTTTCCATGAAAATAATCAAAAAAATTTGGTTTCCACGCTTTCTGAAACGAAACCCACCCTTATTCTTTCTACTTTTTCTATTTATTATTTATATCTTTTTAAAAAGAAGATTGCAACTTGTTTACAAAGTAATATGTGCCTGGAACCACCATGCCACTTTTATATGTTAATAATTATTTTAAAAAATATTTTAATTAAAAATATTTATATATTTTCAACAAAAATATTAATATAATTTCAATACAGTTAGTATTTTTTTAAAGGTAACAAATTTAAAAATAATAAAATATAAAATATTTTTAACCTCCTAATTAAGTTTATATTATTTTTTAATTATATAATTGTTACAAAACATAAATTATAAAAAAAATTAGTCATTCACTCTCAACTTATTCATTTAAAATTTTATTAACAAAATTTATAATAAATTATAGATAATTACATTTAAATTTAGTAAAAATTAAAATGTAATTTTAATAACAATTGTTGTCAAATTTTAGGAACATTAATTATATCAATGTTATTTGAATAAAAGTATCATTATTTAATATTATGTTATCTAATTTTATATATCTATACTATTAATATTATGTTATAATTCTTTAAAATTAAAAAAAAATATTTTAAATTATTTGAAACGTTTCTTTAAAAATCTTTTATTTTCGTAAAATTTCAAAATGCTTTTATTTCTGAAATTACCAAAATAGTATTTCAAAATGAAATTTAGTACCTTGCCCATAAGTTATAATATTTTTGTCAACTTCTTACTCTCTGTTCTCATACTCATGACATTACTTTCTTGCATTGTCTTCATTTTAAAGAGAGAACTACAAAAACAATAAAAAGAGAAATTGAGAGACGAAGAGAAAAGAAGGTATCTGAGAGATATACCTGAAGAGAGAGATAAAGTCATGGTCACATGAAAAGTGAGAGACTTAAAGATAGATTTCACAAAAGAGTTAAGAAAATAGAGAGATAGACGTAAGAGAGAGGTTGTTGTTGAATGCTGCTAAAATTTAAGTTAGAATTCGCACTGTAGTATTGTACTTTACTTATTATTTAACTATAAACACTAGTTCGAATTAATTTTAACATAATTTTATATGTCTATATCATTAATATTATGTTAAAAAATTTTAAAATTGAAAAAAATATTATTTGAAATCTTTCGAAACATTTCTTTAAAAATCTTCCGTTTCTACGAAATTTTCAAAACGTTTTCGTTTTTAGAGTCACCGAAATGGTACCTCAAAACGAAATTTAGTACCTTGAGTTTGACATATAAATCGTTATATCTCGGAACTTTTCTTTTTTTTCTTAGCTTGAACCTTAACCCAACTCTTCAATTGTCTCTTACTCTTTATCTCAATTTTTCTCCTCAAACCCTTGACTTGTATGTTGCATTCACTAGCTGGTAATGTAGTTACACCATTTGCATCATCTGGGCATTTATGTTTTAGGCAAAGCTGCATGACTTCTCATGTTAGCTCATCGACAGCTTTATTTACCATAAAATATAATTCTGGTAAGTCAGATACTTTAATTGTCAATCTTATTAGTTTGGGATATAGTTGTCTATATTGTAGGGTATTCTTAAACCTGGGATCTTCCTCAATTTTATTCCCTATTATATCATAGATCACACTGCTCCTAGCTTCTTTTGTCCATCTCTTTACTATGTATTAATCGGGTAATATTTTAACATCCATCACGTCGAATATCTTTAACGTATGACAACACAATATACCAAAATTTTCAAATTTCCTATAGTCATAAGAAATGAACTTGTTGATGGGATCAAACAAAACTCGGTATTCTCCCTATTGGTTAACTATATGACAACATATTCAAAAGTTGATTGACTTTTATTTTTATACTTTATGCATACAGTAGCGTACAAGTCAAACTCCTTTTAAAACAAGTATAGTGAAAGTATAAATCTGGGAAAGTGTTGCAACATAAGTGAATTCTCTATTTTCAATCAAGGTACTCTATGAAGTGACTTGAATTTGTACTTCAACTCATGGTATCGCTTATCTTTTGCAACCCTATCAAATTGCTTGAAGAATTGAATGATGTCTAGCTCTAGTTTCATATAACTTTTAAAGTTAGAATTTAAGTTTTCACTAAGTTGTGTGTTCTGTATACTAACTGCGAAAGCTTTTTTCATGTCACAAACCACCCATTTTTCTTTCATCTTATACAAAGAGCTGAGCCATGCATTCCCATGTACGTTATATTTTGACAACAAGTTGTTCCATGCCACATCAAATTCTGGTTCCTTTTTGTATCCGTACATGCACTTCTTAAAGTGTGTCAAAAAATGAGAGCTATCTTTCATTAGGTTACCTAAATGCTTTATGCTATTTTGCAGCAAATTCTACATACATAATCTATGTGAAACCTCTGACATCACTTCACGTAAAGCCTTTGCCATTGCTTGATCTTGGTCCATAAAGATTGTAAGAGGCATTTTTTTATGTGCCTCCAAAAATATTTCAAATAGACATTTAAAACACTCAATTGTCTCGTCATACATCAAGGCTACCCCAAAAATCACCGTTTCTCTGAAATGGTTGAATCCACAAAATAAAGCGAGTGGTCGATTTGCTTTGTTCGTACTATATCTTGTGTCCAAATATACAACGTCATCGAAATAGCTATAATCCATCACCATCCTCGCATAACCCTAGAATACATTAGTTATTTGTTCTTCAGTATCCATTTGATAAGCATGAAAAAATAATAGATTTTATAACAACTGATGTTGGAAATATTGTAGCAGATAACCAATCTCGCCATGTGTCATGCTTCTTTGCCTTTTCGAACAAATATAATTTTTGGCATCTAACCAAGTAAAACCGATATTACCTTTTCCTCCTACTTTCTCCCTCATAAAGTCAAAAGACGCCCTTTGTTGGAACCCAAAATCTTAAGATAAATTAATCTCATGAGCTTAGACTTCTGACAATTTGCGTTGAGAGGCCAACATATGAACTATTTCAGAAAGATGCATAATTATGTTCCTCAATAAAATCATTTATAGTATATCTTCCATTCTTTAATGAGGTTCTCATCATTGCTTTACAATTTGTTATAATCTTCAGCCGATGTTTTGTCGTCATTATATCACTTTTGTCAACCTTTTGACTCTCTTCTTTGCAACAAACAAACTTGTAAGACGTTATAGTTCTATCTTTTTTACTTCAATTGAAATAATATTTTTGACTCCAAATTCTACTTTTCGTCTGTAATCAACCCAAAATTTCCATGATTCTTCTAAAGGAGCAAATTCTATACCAAGGTTAGGCTTCAGAGAAGAGAGCACTTCCAACTCATTTGCATTTGCTTCATTCCATAACTCTGTTTCCTGTTACTCTGGTTCTTTATGTAACTCCATTTCTCTTTACTTCACCAAGGCTTTTTCCTTCTTCTCTTACTCTATGGTTCATGGCTTTACCCGCTCTTCTATTATTTATGATTTTTGTGATACATTACTTCCATCAAAACAGCGAAGCAATGTGTTTTGGAAAAAAAAATATAGAATGTTAACAAAATAATAGCCTCAAATTACAAATTTTTTTAATATAAGTGTTTTCAGTTTAGATAATTTTAAAGAGATTATTTGGTAATGAGAAAATACCCACTTTTTTTAAATTAATTGTGCTATTAATTTTGGGGAGATATAGAGACCAGGCAACTATCGTATTCAATAGTCACCTGGTCTTTGGGTGAAAGGAAAAATCAGGCGATTGATTAAAGTATCAGTTGCCTGGTTCCTGTTTTCTAAGGTTCCAAGTGCTAGTCCAAGCGCCTAGTTTAGTGTCTGGTTCCCCTGAGCATTTTCGGAGGCAAACAGGTACCTGGTCCAGCCTTTAGACATTATCAATCGACTGGTGTTTTTTACTAGTCAACTAATTTAATGATGGCTTCACGTGGGACGTGTGTAGCTGGAAACGCACCATTTCACTAACCTTAAAATTTTGCATTTTTAGCACCAGACTGCATGCTGTGCCCTTAGGGACAGCAAATAATCTGTTTCCATTAAATACTAACATCTTATATCACTTTTTTTTAATTGAGTCATAATTTTTTTTATCTTTTTTTTTTACTCTCTCTCCTCTTCTATTTTTCTCTCCCTTTTCCAACAATGTCTTCTCCTTTCCTTCTCTTGGCAAAAACAGCCACCACCTCTTACTTTCTCCTTTTTACAAGTTCCACCATTAATGTTAGCTTGAGCCACCATTCCTTCGCAACTTGATCCAAGTTCTAAATCAGAAATTATCCATGCAATGGTGGAACTTGTAAGGAGGAGAAAAGAAAAGGGAGATAGCTGTTTTAACAAAAAGAGGAGGAAAGAAAAAGGGAAAGAAAGAGAAAGAAAATGATGAATCAACACATAAATGTCACATAGGATGCTATGTTGAAAAGACGAGATTTGACTTTGCCGTTTTATATAGTAAAGTTGGAGAAAAAAATATTGATAAAATTAATATTTAATAAATAAAATAAAATAAATAAATTTAAATAAAAATTGTAAAGTTATATTTTTTTTCAATTTTATCTTATGAAGTGTTTTAAGAACTCCGGAGAAGAGTCTAACGGAATGACAAGATAGAACATATTTGAGGAAGAGAGTTAAAAAAATTTATGAAAATAAATAATTAAATAATTAAAATGTAATAATAAATATAATTAAAAGATTAAAAAAATACTATTTTAGCCTAAACAAATTTATGAAATATTAAATTAATAGCAACATTATTTTTGAATTATCAAAATAAGATTATTTTCAATTATTTCTAGAATGACAAATATTGGTTTTTTTAATACAACTAGACAATAAATTTAAATACCAACCATCCATACATAATCACATGTTGATGGTTAACAAGAATAGAAGTTAACCATCTTTTTATGAATTCTAAAACAAGAAAAACTATGAAATCTCTTGACAAGTAAACAATATCTCTATTTATCTTATTAGTCCCTTGATTGGTAGTGATCATCTCAGAGAACTTGTTTGTTAAGTAACTATTGGGATAGCCAAGAGTATTTTTAGGAAATATTTAATCAAATAGTAGTAATATGCTTCTCTTCTTATTTTCCTCAATAAAGTATTCTTCTAATTGTTTCCTATCCAAATGCTTCCTACAAAAATCACTGCTTTGTTTCTACCTCTAATCTTTCTTCTAGTGAAGGAGATTGTTAGCTGTTGATTATCATAAGAATTACTCTAGTTCATATTTTTTTTCTTCAAAAATCTTCTATGTTATGAGGAATGTGATTGGTCGTATATTTGACTCATATTACCTCTTTGATATGTTTTAGAGCATGATTAGGGCAAGGATGTATTCCTTCATGAATTCTTTGATTTTTTTTAAAACCAAATATTATAAAAAGACTAAGGCCATTATAAGGGTTTGTATACAAATCTCAGAAGCCCACTCTTTTTTTTATTATTATTTTTTATGTTGAACCAATGGTCAAGCCATTGGTGGGTCATGGAAGGAGGATAAATATAGTCAACACAAAAAAGGGAGAACACAACCAAACTATAGAGCTCAAGCAAAGGAGCACTTAGAAAGAGGTGACCTTTTGTTTCTTTTTCTCTATTGCAAAGCACACAAGTATGTTAAATCAAAATAATTAAAGTATGTGTTAAAACAAGTGATTTAACAGTATTTTTTAATGACGGTCAAGCAAATTGTCACCAAAACATAAAATAGTGATGATTTTTTAAAACTTATCATTAAATACAATACTAACCCAAATTTTCACTCCTTTCCCTATGTCTTTCCTCCCATTTTCTCCCATTTAGAGGAAAAGAAAATAGAGAGAAAAGGGGGAATAGAGTAGAGAAAGAGGAACATTCATAGAGAAAAAAAATGAAACGGAAACATTTGGCTTTGATTTACTGTAAAGTGAAATGCAAAGGAAACTAAATTATTTTGGTATTAATATTACCATACTTATTTCTAATCTAGTTAATAAGATCATATTTAACATTTTGGCACTTCCTTTTAAATCTAAAAGCATATGACCCACTAACATTTATATTCTATGCATTTTCAATCATAGAAGTGCACTGACTATTTAATAACCATATAGCTTCAAATTTAAACATAGATTGGTTCTTGCATGAAAATTGTTCAATCTCAAGCAACAAAGGGCTATGGTTAGAACACAAAAGCAAGCAGGTGAGTATCACAAAAAAAAATCAATCCAAAAAGAGTTGTAGAACACATCACAACAAAAATGGGTTTTAGTTATGGTTTCAATTGTCGCTAAACATCCTAACAATAGTTATGAAAACTGTCACAAAATTACAAATTTAGTGATGATTTTTGGAAATTATGGAAATGTTGTCACTAAACCATGGCTTAATGACGGTTTCAAACTTTTGTTAAGACATGTGGTTTAACAACAGTTAAAGACATTGTTGTAAAATGAAGGTTTAACAATAGTTTTTGACTATCGTTAAGCCTTGATTTAATGACACTTTTGGTTTAAATCGTTGTTAACTTAAATTTTATTATTTTTAATCTTTTATCCTTTTAGTTATGGTCTAATGAAACTATTGTTAAATTTTGGTTTAACGACAATTTTTTACCATCATTAAGTCAAGATTTAACTATAGTTCCTTTGAAACTATTGTTAAACCACTATTTTTTTTAAATTATCCTTATACTTGTATCAACAATAATACCAATATTTACAGGAGAACCAAATTAACAATCAAAATTAATGAATACTGATATTTAATTAAAATTTTGATCACAATGCATGTTCCATTTCAATTATATAAAATATACAATAAAAATCTAAATCAACTTTGAGAGTTTTAAGGAGGCTGGTGTCCATTAGTTTAATCACTTGATGCCTGAAAATAAAATAAAAATATGTTATTAATAATAAACAAATTTAATTGCAAAAATATTCATTTTTTTGATTCAACTAAGAGTTTAAAAAATTACCTTTTGAACTATAACTTTGTACAAATTCAAACTTAGATGGTACTTAATCTTGAGGGAGCGTTTAGCATACGGCAAAATTTTTTGTTCATGAAAATTATGTTTCTTGAAAAATATGATTGATGAAAATAATAATTTTTGAGAATATATAAAATGTGTTTAGTAGGTTTTTAAGATTGATGGTAATATTTAAATAACATTTACTGAGAATTTTCCTTCTTGTATTTGGTTATACTTAAAGTTTTTTTTTTGAAATCTTTGTACATTTTTCAAAAATAATTTTTTTAATAATTTATTAGGTTTACATTAATTTTTAAATTATTAAAAATATTTTAAAAATTAAATTTATTTTTATAAAGAAATTTTACATAAAATATTGGAGGATAAAGTTGTTATTTCACTCTTGATAAATATTCCCACCTTCAAGGGAATCACAAATTCACATCCCCTTCCATAGTAATCTTTTCATAGAAATCTATGTTTAAAAATCATTCTCACGAATTAAAATTTCCTGATAATCATGATTTTCATTTTGATAACAAATAAAGCAATTTTCAATTTTTATATTAAGATTCATAGGAATATAAAATTTTCCCTCCTACCAAACACCTCATGATAGTTTTGGAGGAGAAAAGTCATAGCCGCTTCCATCTATCATTGTCGTGCAACTATTTTTGCCTCACATTGTTGTCGTTTAACCTCTTCTCATTGTTTGGTCTCTTGTTCCTCCATTGCTGCCTTAAGTCGAGTCACTTCATTTTGCAACACAATATAAGAAGGCCCAGATTACGAATTTCCAATAAAATGATAGTTGAAAACTTAGGTCAGGAAAACACCCAAATTCAATACTCGAACTCAACTCGAGTGCTCTTTATTTCCTAGAGTTTTAGCTAATGAATCATCATTGTAAAGTTCTTGGGAAGAAGACTTCTTACACTAAATCAGGGCAATTTTTTCTTTTAAATTAAAATAAAGAGTAATAAATCATTTTAAAAATGTATCATCATAACTAAGTCAGAACTAACACTATTCATATATAATTCAAATACTTACACATATAGCTATAATTTCATCATTAATGTATTATCTATCGACCCTTTTATAAACTAAAATCCATACATCTCCTTGTGTCACTGGGTCTCTAAGCAACAACTTCCTAAAAATTTTAAAAATAATATATATATCTCCAATATAAATTAAACTTCATATAGATTATTTACTACTGCAAACTACCATCTCGGCCTTCTTTCATGCAAGACTTTTTGAACCATTAGCATATGGAATCTTTTGCTCCCTTTTGTTTTGTTTATTTTTTTCAGTAACATCCTAGTCAATGACAGGAATATATTAATAAGATCAATCATAAATTGATATATATTGACAACTAAGTATACTTTAGAATTCGCCTCTAGACAATATTCTATAAAAGATGCCCATTGGTATCCAGAAATGCCAGCTAGGGTATCAATACATAATTGGTTTCTAGTGCGAGTCCTATCATTTCTTGACGTTATAAAGTGTAGCTCTCCACTTCTACCAAGTGATTAAAAAAATAACTTTCTTATGCATGTCTTGCACTACAAAATTCATCTACAAGAGAAAATATATATGTTAATAAAGATACATGGTCAATGCACTCAAAGAAATAAATAACCTATGTGTTATTACTTGTATATTGCCCTTAAACACATTATTCTTGTACTCAGCAGAATTACTTCTCCAATCTTTGTAAGAGTGTGAAACATTCAAAAATTGTCCCCAACAGTACCTAGCAAACCACCCCAATCTCTAATTGGTTGGTATGTATTGTTGAGTTGTACAATGACCCTCTATCCATAGGAAAATGTCTAAACATTGTGTACTGTTAACTGAGTAACTGTTACGTTTGCCTTGATGGTGGAACTAGCATATTTACAAAATCCACTCTTTCATTTTTATGAGGAATCTCAAATGCATCTTGAACCATGTCTTACACATGGTCATCCTTACAAATCAATTTTTTTCTCACTTGTGGCATTATATGATGTTTTATATAAGGTTTTTTTGTTAGTCTTTCCCCATGTCTAAGAAATCGTATCTTTATGAAAATGATTTAACAATTAAGTGCTAATGCACAATTTCTCTAACCTATCATTTTTTAAATTTACAGTTAGGACATGGACATATTATTTTATCTTTCACACCCGAATTAACAAATGCAAAGTCTAAAAATCAATTCAATTCATTTAAGTATTCAGGAATATTCTAAGGCTTAGCAATCTTTAACATATCCATTTTTGAAAGCTTTACAAAATTAAAACATTTGCATCCTTGTTATGAATTATATCAAAATAAGAAGGTAAAATTGCATTATTCTTATACTAGATAAATTAACTTAAAATTTCAAAAAATTAAAAAATATAAATCCCATTTAAGCTTATTTTATAATAACGAAAGGAATCACAAAATATAATTACACAAACAAGAAAATTAAAAACAAATGTCAATTTTATATTTTATAATATTATTTTATTAATATATGCATACATTCTTGTGTTTATTAATTTTTTCGCAGTCATAACATGAAAGGAAATCAATAGATATATCAATATGTCTACTACTGTGAAAACACTAGTTGGAATTATTCCTTATAGAAAATGACTAAATTAATTTTAGTTACCATTCCATCTCATGCAATTAGGAGCCACAAGTGTGAATACGAGTGTTTGAACAATTGGGGTAATGTTTTACTTAATAATACTTTTAAATATTTCTTTTATAATAAACATTTAGTGTTTTACTTAATAAGATTTTAAATTAAAATAATTTTATCTTGTTTTTTTTATAAATATTTTAATGGGTTCTAATAAGCAATTCAAGGGATTTCTTAATAACTTCTACTTAATTTAGCTTTATGCATAAAATTAATTTTTTCCTTACCATCTTAGAATATTAGAAAGTGGAAACTTCTTTACGAAAATATTTGAAAGCTCTAACTAACTTATCCTTGAAGTCTATATTACCCGCATTGTCCAAAATTAAAGTATGCATAATTTATGGTCCTCACCCTTATAATAAGTTTGTATATAAGTTTCTATCTATTCCACCTATGATAGTCACTATCAATGAAATGCCTAATATTCAGGTATGATCGATGTTCTATAACATGATTCCACAATTGAAATATGAATAACTACTATCAATGAAATTCTTAATGTTCAAGTATGTCATTCTATAACATGCTTAATATTACAAAATATAAAAGAAACTAATTTAAGCAAGCCAGCAACGACGAAGAAGCTAACTCACCAGTATAGTAACAAGAAGCAGAAACAGCCAGTGGCAGAAACAGAGAAGCAAGCAATGACGGTTGGCAACACTTTGGTGGAGAAACGGTGGAAAACAAGCCAAAGAAGGAGGAAAATATGATGGAGAAGAAGGAGAAAATGAGAGAAAGGGAGACCATGCCGGGAGTGGGGGATTAGATATTGTAGTTTACGATGATTTTGTGTAAGTAATGACGCTTAATGTAAAACCGTTGTTATATAATAATAGTTTCGACAAAATTATCGTTAAAAGCTGTTGTTAAAATAAGAATTAATGACAATGTTTTATTAATTATCATTAATATAACAACCGTTTAATAAACTGTCGTTGTGTCGTGTTTCAAAGACAATTGTTTTTTATTGTTAAATTTTTATCGTTAAATCTTTTATTTTTTTTGTAGTGAATACTCTATCAATTCTTAATGATCAGCTGCTTGTAGTGAAGAACTGTCCAGGGGCTGCTGAAACCCGATAGTTCTAGCTTATGGCTCTAATGGCCTGTAGGGAAGCTAGTATGGGACAACTTCCTCAAGCCCATCCTCTTCGGCATAATGCATAAACCCATACATCTATAAACTCACTGGAAACAAGCAGTATCTAAATCCATAGATTTACCAAAGCATTCAAGCACATCAAAGAAGCAATCAGTAGATATAAAAAAACAAAAAACAAAAACATTCACGCAATAATTTTATTTTCTTAGCAGATGTGATATCAAAAACAACAAGTTATTTAAATTACCAGAAAATTTATCAACTCTTTTTCTCCCCCCCCCCCTATTAGTAGGGATTTCCTCCTTTTTTCAGTATCCATGTAAACTAAAAGACAAAAATAAGATAAGATGAACCTGTGAATTAGGCCAAGTTGCCGTCTTCTAAAATATCAGAAAACTCTGAAAATAGTAAAGACAATAAACTCCCTGCATTGATGTTTGAAAAAAAAAACCCAGAAACTGAACTTGAAATATCAGAGTCAATAATCAGTCCTAATCCCTGACTTGGGTCTATAATGTTTCTTGCCCAATTATGGAGCTCTACTTGGTGGCTTGTAACAACCGATAGCCGGTCCTATGGAATTTTATGTTCATTATTATTTTAATTTTATTACTATTTCCATATAAATAAAATGTAAGTAATTTTTTAAAATATATATTTATTTTATATAGACATTAAAAGTAATATATATAAATTATGATTTCATCTGATTAAACAGTTAAGTTAATTAATTGAACTCATTTTTTAACATATATGAATATATTTGAGATTATTTTTCATAATATATGTAATAGTTGGAATGAATAGTTTATGAAGTTTTTATATCCACTTCATCCATATTCTTTTTTTATATTCAATTCATCCACAATATATAAAAATTTAGGCTTAAATAATTTTGATATTGTAAATTTTTCTATTTAGTTCTTTTTATTAAAAATGAAGCAAAGTTACTCATTTATTTTTAAGAGGTTACAATTAAATCTTTTATTCATGGTCTCTTTCTTTTTTCTTTTCTGACAAAATATAATTTTAATTATCAAAGTGTTATATAAATAATTCACTTTAACAAAATGTCATGTTAGTGGTTTCTCATCTATGTTAACATTTTTGTCACTGGAGAGGAAGGGGGGCTTGGGTACTGAGTTGCGACTCTCTTCAATGTATCAAAAAAATTTATGTTAATATTTTTAGTTAAAAATAAAAATTAATATTTAATTTATGGTTAATAAATATTTTTTTATTTATTAATAATATTTAAATTATAATACATAATATAAATAATTTTAAAAAATATTATTATTATTATATATTATAATTTAAATATTATTAATAAATAAAAAATTATTTATTAACCATAAATTAAATTATTTTTTTAAAATAATAATAAAATTGTAAAAAAAAGATTAATAAATAAATAAAATAAGAATAATTAAAATATTACAGTATAACAAAAGTGTATTAAAGAAAAAAAAAAATTAAGACTTTTAAAACAGCGATGCTGGGTACTAGATTCCCTGGGGTGGTTGCGTGAACGGTACACTTCAGAGCCTGGGGTGCCAGTGGTTGCGTGAACCTGCTTTTACCAAGATTCCCTCCTCATTTATCTATTCGCCCAACTTCTTGCAAACCCATTTCTCCCTTAACGTAAGTGTCCTCTCTGACTGTTCTCTTCACGCTTTGATTGCTCACTTCGTTGACTCTTAAGAAAGTAAGGGAAGCTGCTTTCTACTTATAAGCTACTTGATGTGTCTGATGTTAAATCAAATTTTCAATTTCGTTTCTGTGGTTAAATTGATGCATTGATTCCTGATTGGAGTCTGATATGCATAGTCATTTGATTTGTCTTCCTGGGTCTCACTAAGCGTTTGTAGGATGTTTAGAATCTAATGATGGATATCAGTGCCTTAAAAGAATTTCTGGGTTTCGGGCAATGCCAAAAAACGCTGATTCGTCACTTGAATCATCACAGGCCATCGTTTGGAGAGTATAGAGTTGAGCACTATTGGAGAGTCTGATTTCATTGAGCCCACGTGAGCTCTGTTCAGGCCAAATTAAGTATTTAATTTTTATTTTAGGCGACAGGATAAAGTAAAAGAGTATTAATAGTATAATGTTATACCCAGTAATTGGCATCAATGAACTAGACATTTTACTCCTTCAAATTAAAATTCTACCTACTATTCTTTGGGTTTACCCTGAAAGGTTTTACGAATAAAAACAACAGCAGATGTGTATTTGCTTGATATATTTTCATGTAGTGGATGTGGATTGAAAAGAAATCTAGTATTTTAGAATGGAACCAGAAGTGAACGCTGACTTAACTCTGGGATAGAATAGTTCAGCCTCACTTTGATGTTTGGCTCATGTTTTGTCTAGACTCCAGAGTCTTTCCTCTTGCCAAAACTTGAAGTGATTGAGACCTTTGATATAATGGTTTTATTTTAATTTTAATTTTAATTTTTTGTATTGTGTATATATCCTCTCTTGTTTTGATTATCCTTGCTTTTGTAATCTTGTTAAGTTCTCATTAATAATTTCTTCATTCTGTATCTTACCAAGGGAGAAAAAATCAATTGATTGTTTTAATTGCAAAAGGCACGTTTACTGAAGGTTAATCTACATTTGCAGAAAAAACAAATATTTTGCCTCTATAAAAGACTTGGTTGGACAGTATCATTTCTTTTATTTATGCTAATTTTCTGTAGGGTATACATTTAAAATTTTATCCAGAAGGAAACAAAAAAGATTGGTTTCAAGTTTGAGCCTTCCTTTCATTGCGTCTTTTAGTTGTTTGTTACTTTGTTTACTTAGACATGCATATTCTTACTTTCTCTTCCTCAAAATTCTAATATGAAAGTTTATTGTGTAGTGCTTCTATTCTCTAGGGCCTGAGATATGGATTAGTCATATATGCAAGACAGCATAAAACCTTCTTTTATGGTTATTAATATCAATTGTTTGGTCATGTAACTTCCAGTAGAAGATTTTCAGTTGTTTTGGCCATGGATGGTCCAAAAGTTAGTCTGCCTAAGGAAATGCCCTTGGGGATAGAAGAAATGACTGAGGAAGAATATGCTTATCAGTCTAACTTACTTCAAGAATTCTCTAGTATCTCCTCCATTGACAAGGCATGGATTTTTAACTCTGACAGTGGTAAGTGTGCTGTCTTTTTTTTTTCCCTGGTGTCTGCCTTCTTTTTATCATTCAAGTTAGCTCCATTGCTGATGATATTTTTTTTTCCTTTTTATGTTTTTTGTCACAGCACTGGCCTCTCAGGGAATGTTTTGTATTAGCCAACCAAATCTTCTGGAAAACAAGAGAAAACAGTTTATACTATCCTCTACAATACTAAAAGAAAGTAACAGTTCGGTAAAATTTCAATGGGCTCCATTTCCCATAGAGATGTCTGGAGTGTCTACAATTGTTCCATCACCCTCTGGCTCAAAATTTCTGGTAGTTCGAAATCCCGAGAATGAAGGTCCTTCTCTTTTTCAAATTTGGAGTTCATCTCACATGGAGAGGGAGTTCCATATCCCCCAATCAATGCATGGTTCAGTATATACTGATGGATGGTAAGGTATCACATGTTTGAAAATGTAGTTTTTTTACCCTGTTAAGTTGATCTCGGGTATTAGCAGTTTGATTTCAAGTGTTCTACCAATTTTTTTATTGTAGAAATAAACCTACAGCTTCTGTACAGAAGCAATATTATTGAAAGGTATTTAACACTGATGCATTAAAAGCTTCATGTCATCTTCTATAATATAGGTTTGAGGGAGTCTCCTGGAATTTTGATGAAACTTCTATAGCATATGTAGCTGAACAGCCATCCCCTGCGAAGCCCACGTTCAATGATCTGGGCTACAAGAAAGATAATTTGACAGACAAAGATTGTGGTAGCTGGAAAGGTCAAGGGGATTGGGAGGAGGACTGGGGAGAAACATATGCAGGAAAGAGGCAACCTGCACTATTTGTTATAAGAATTGACAGGTTATACATCATTCATATTGATTCAAATAATGAGGGTGATATTTTAGATAGAAAATCCTTACTGAAATAATGTTTTACAGTGGAGAGGTACAAGCTGTGAAAGGAATTGACAAATCTTTGAGTGTTGGACAAGTTGTATGGGCTCCATCTACTGAAGGCTCAGCACAATATTTGGTTTTTGTTGGATGGTCATCTGAGACAAGAAAACTTGGTATTAAATATTGCTATAACAGGCCTTGTGCATTATATGCTGTTAGAGCTCCACACCATGAGTCAAAAGCTAATGAAACTAAGATTTAGTAAGTCTCTTTAATTTAAATTTCTTTTTGAAAGTGAATAATCATTTTAAGTTTTGTTATACTGAACTAAATTATGAAATTATGCTGATGCAGTTCAACTGAAGATGTTCAGGCTCTTGAACTAAATCAAACGATAAGTAGCGCCTTCTTTCCACGGTTCAGGTAAGCTGGTCGAGTCAGATACTCTTTTATATGTTTTTAGGAATACATACCAGTTTTTATTTGTTTTACTTAGTCTCACTCTGTTTAGAAAACAGAATATATTGTACGCTTAGTCTCTTTTTTCTTTCTGTGTTTTATGTAACATAAATTGATGACAAGATGGTAGAAAAGATAACTAGTGATGAAGGTAATCCGTTACTAGCTGCCGTTGATTGGTCTTCAATGACCAATAGCAAGCAGCGGACCACAGCTAGGAGCAGACAACTAGAACTGTAGGGTGTGGTTGATGGTGGTTGTAGTAGAAGTAAGAACTTTTCCAGAAATGTATTTTCATTTTGAGAAGTCATTTTTCATGTTTTAATTTCTTTTAAAGGACTATATGCTCTATTTGCCAATAAATGGAAAATATATATAATATGTTTCGGGTAGTTATTTCCCCTGAAAGAAGCATAAATTTCTATTTTCACTAACAAGTATAGAAACAATCTATGATGATTAAAATCTTTCTGTATTCTGTTATTCTTTCAACTTTTTCCTGAGATAAGTGCCCAAAATGCTATACCACCTTGCCAGTTTATTTTCTCACATGGCACTTGTTCCTCTTTCTATATAAGTTAAAGCAATTAGGTATCGGTTATAATTTTATGAATTTTATTAGGTCCTGACTACTATACATGAATTTTATACCAGCCCCAATGGGAAGTTCCTTGTGTTTTTATCGTCAAGAAGTTCAGTGGATTCTGGAGCCCACTCTGCAACAAATTCACTT
Organism: Gleditsia sinensis; assembly: GCA_037074535.1. Taxonomy (NCBI): domain Eukaryota; kingdom Viridiplantae; phylum Streptophyta; class Magnoliopsida; order Fabales; family Fabaceae; genus Gleditsia; species Gleditsia sinensis. The sequence goes on from CM073475.1 coordinate 19,693,882, forward strand.
CATAGAATTGGTTGGCCTACTGATATGAAGGGGTACAAATCTGCAGAAGTTTATGATGTGGTGAGCTCTTAATTTGTGACCATTATAATCTGAATGTGATTGATTCAATTGGTATCGAGCTTTATGATTTTTTATAACCCTTGACTTCTTATGTTACTCATATTAATCAAGAACATTAGCTTCTTAGCTGTTATATGTTTAAGAACTTGACTTCAAAAATTATTAAGAGGAATTCTCATATAAGTTGAAAACTATGATTTATTCTATACTCTACTCTTTTATGGTTTTATAGGTGATAATTTTGATGCTAGAATGCATCCTGAGTGTATAACTTTATATAAGTTAAAGCAATTAGTTATCAGTTCTATACTCTACTCTTTTATGGTTTTATAGATGATAATTTTGCCAGTTAATTTTCTTACATGGTGCTTGTTCCTCTTTTCCTGAGTCTACATATTTATTTAAATTAATAAAATGTTTCTCTCTGAGAGTAATGTTAATTGCATATAATTTTCATCAACTTTTCTTTGGAAAATTAGGTAAGAAGTGTTACAATGAGTTGATAAAGGATTTTTTATAGTTATGATAGAGTAGAATGTGCGTAGGTTTAGGCAAATATTTAGTTTTATGTTTATAGATTAGACTTAATTTAGAATCTTAGTTTCAAGAACCCAGCTGGTTTCCTAAAGACATAAACAAGTTTTTGATCTAAACATGATTTATACAGTTGTGTGATGCACTTAATCAGCCCAAAATAGGTACTCAGTAATGTTCAAGCTACCCTAGGGTTCAAATATGTACATGTAATTAGTTCAAGGACAAGACTTAGGTGCAATTTTAAGGCGTTTGCTATCATGTTCCACTGTGAAAAGATAACATGTTGATATTTTTTTCTGCTCAACATTATGATTGACTCTTCTAAAAAAGTTCCTCCTTGCATTATATTCTTATTGAACAATCTCATGGCAAACACCTAAGGAATTTTACATAAGTTTTTTCCATAGTTCAAACCCTCCTACATATGATTCTTGTAATTATAAGATTAAATATTGTTTAAATTATATTTAAAAGATGCGTGGGGAATTGCTTTTATAGTTTTGGGTGCTATACGATAACTGTTTAATTAATTATATTGTTCACTTTGTAATAAATAATTGTGCTTTTCTTCTATCAATTTCAAAGATTCCCATTGTGATGTGTGCTGAGGATGGTTGCTTCCCTGGGCTTTACTGTCCAAGTATCCTTTGTAATCCATGGCTTTCTGATGGCTGCACTATGATTATAGCCTCTGTCTGGCACAGCAGTCAAGTTTTACTATCTGTGAATGTATTGAGGTAATTATAACAGTAGTAATGCATTTTTGCTCCCTTTGTGCAAATCTTCAAGCAACTTGTCTTGATCAACTCCATATTTTTTCATCAAATCTAGTGGAGAAATATCACGTATCAGCCCTAGCGACTCAAATTTCTCTTGGAGTCTTCTTACTTTGGATGGGAACAATATTCTTGCTGGTAACATTAAATGCTTTGCTTTATTTTTGACCTGGCCTATTGAACTGGAGAAACATGTTACTTTCTTCTAATTTGTTGGATCTTATGCAGTTTCTAGTAGCCCAGTAGATGTTCCTAAAATCAACTATGGAACCATTGTTGAGAAAGAAACTAATAGTAATGCATGGAGTTGGTCAGATGTATCAAGTCCCATATTCAAATGCTCTGACAAGGTTTTTTTAATTTCTTTTTGGAATTATATGGATAATTTTTGCAGATAGATAATATCCTATATGCTAAAAAGTGCATTTTTGGAGTTTGAATACAGGTCAGATCTTTGCTGTCATCTCTTCAGTTTAGTGTAATGAAGATCTCAGTGAAAGATGCTTCTGATAGCCTAACAAAAGGTATTTGAGTCACGTTGGTTCTTTGGACTAGCATTGAACGGACAGATTTCTCTTAATATTACTCTTTTGTTTTGATTACCACAAATTGATGGAGCAAACAACTGATGGCAACTTGTGACATTGAATGCATACGGCTAACTCATTTTTGCAATGCTAAAAGAAATCCTACAAAATGCTATTCATTGGGGACATATAATTGCTTAGTGTGGCTTGCAGGAAATATTATGCACTCCCTCCCCACTATTTGCATAAAAAACAAAAGTCTCAGTTTGTTGCATGAGAATACCATTAATAAACTTTAAATAAAGAAACACTTGTGTAATGGGGCTGAAATGAAAATTTTGGAGCACCAAAATTTTAAGAAAGCTAAAAGATCAGTGAAGAACAAAAAATTACAGAGCTGAAAATCTTTTTTTGTTTCCAAACAGCTGGGCTTAGGTATGACCATGCTTGCAAGAGAAAACAGTAAAAACATAGAAAAATTTTATGGAAAATTTGTTATGTCATTAGTGAAGAAGGCATTTGATGAGTTAGAAGATCTTGATCATACCATATTCTATAATTTACACTAAATTTGGTGGCTGGGCTGAGTTTTATGGAACAATCTAACATAATTTTATTTACTTTTCCTTTTGATTGTAGAATGTAATAATAGTATACTGATATTTTGCTAGAGGAAGTGATTTTCATATTTACTTTAATTTTTTTTTTACTTCAACTTCAATTTCAGGTGCTAGTAAGCCTTTTGAAGCTATATTTGTGTCATCAAAAACCAAGAAAAATGATGCCTGTGATCCACTAATTGCAGTCCTTCATGGGGGACCCCACAGTGTCTCATTGTCAAGCTTTTCAAAGTCCTTGGCTTTCTTATCTTCACTTGGATACAGCTTGTTGGTTGTAAACTACAGGTTAATGATATCCCCTTTAGCGTCCAAGCATTAATCAAGGCTACACATTTTAAACTCATTCTAAGTTTGATTTGTTCTATCATAGTTGATCCTCTTCAATGAGTTTGATCAGGAGATGTATTCTCATTCTCACGATGATGGAAGTCTGCCCTTGAAGATTTTAGTACACACTAGTAATCAGGGACTTGGGGCTAATAAGTTGACGTTGGATACTGGGATAGACCTCAAGTTAGCTTGCACGAAGTGGTGGTTAGGAGTTTAAGAGAAAAGTAAAACAGTAATACCCAGAAAAGATTAATGATGTAGGTATGTGCCTGAAAGTTTTATATACAATAGGATAAGAGACATTGGGCTATAAATTGATGTGAGATACTGGGATAGACCTTGAATTAAGTTATGGGAAGTGCTGGTTAGCAGGTTAAGAAAAAAAGTAAAACATTAGAGTCCCTTGAAAAAACATGCATAGAAAAAAAGGAAATAAATGAAGAAAGAATTAACTTTAAAAAGAGGAAGAAAGCAAGAATTCTTGGAAAAAGATGGAAGCAAAAGAAACCTTTACATCTCTTCTGTCATCATATAAATGAGAATGTTAATTTATATACAATTCAAACCTCAGCTATTCGCCCACATCCTTTGAAGTTAAAAAAAAAATCCTAACCATATACTGTGGGACAGATGTGGACACTCGTCTCAGGATGTTGCTTTGGGTAATTTTAGAGATTCGGTGATGTGAGAGAAAGCATATGGACCTTCTATATTGAGTTTTATATAGGCAGAGTTGAAGCATTGAAGGTGAAAGGGTTCTTAAGTCTCAAGAAATTGATTGTATGAATTATTCTGACTGCAGATTTTTTTTTTGGTGGTAATTTGTTTTTAATTGAATGTCCATGGTTAAACTATTTGAATATCTAAGAGACATAAACTAACTCCATCAATAATGTATTATATAAGTTTTAGCACAGTCAACATGCAAAACTCAAGGCAAGAGATTTTCTGTTTTTTTTTTTTATCTAATGACCTCTAGGACACGAAAGAAATTTTAACCTGTACTGTATACATGTTAGCTCCTAAAAAATTTATCCCTCACTCCTCTGGACAAAAATGCTCACCTGGTGTAAGCAAGAGTTTTGTGATTGCTTACTTGGTAGGGCATCTCAGAACTAAATTGTGTGAGAGTAAGACGTTATGTGTTTATGGAAGATGACAGAAACTAATTCATAAATAGTCTACGGAAGAAGCCTTATAGACATATCTCCTCCCCAATTACATGGTTTCTGAGTTTGTTTTCTGCTGAATTCTTTTCTATTAAGAAAGAATTATATTGCACCGTTATAAAAAACCTGGGTAGCGCACATAATATAATGTCTTTTTGAAGATATAACTATAGTTGAGGAAATGTCTAGTATTAGTCCTTTTGCAGGCTTCTTACTTATTATTATTTGTCAGAGGTTCACTAGGATTTGGTGAGGACGCATTACAATCTCTTCCAGGAAAAATTGGCTCTCAGGTACATACTGTTCATTTACTTCTAAATATTAAGGTTATTTTTTTTCCGTTAAATGCTAAGGTTGACATTGTTATTTGTTGGCAGCTCTACTTTTGTTTTAGTTGGACCCTGATCTATGTTTATCATCTGCAGGATGTCAATGACTCACTCGCTGCCATAGATCATGTTGTTAACTTAGGACTTGCTGATCCATCAAAGATTGCAGTGCTGGGTGGTTCACATGGTGGCTTTCTGACAACCCACTTGATCGGCCAGGTGCAAATAAGCTCACATACTGTGACTTCTAATATATACAGTTTTCTGTTAAAAGTTTCTTGTCCTTTTTTCGAAAATAGTAATTCCAATTTGTTGCAAAATTTGAGTCCTAGATCTGATTTTTGAGCATCTCTTGATCATTAAATGTGTTTTCATGCTAAAAATTAGACAGCCATGAAATTGGTAGTTCAGGGTGTTTAATCCGGCTTATTGAATTCAAGTAGCAGTGCTATACTGCTATTCTTACTGGTTGATTTATTGTTCTTATCAGCATTATTATTACCAATATTGTCATTATTATAAATTATTATTACTATAATTATTTACATGTTCACATGCACCAGGGGGGCTTTGAACCCTAATGTCATTGGCAAATGCCACATGAATTTATTAATATCTAGAATAGCTTGAACATTATCAAGAAGCTAATTGTAATGTGCTTTGCGATTATTCTGAGCTATCACATTAAGAGTGTCTTTGGCCTATCATTGAAAGAGAAATAAGCTGCTTATTTATTTTTGTATATGTTCAGCAATTGCTTCTAAAATCAAGTTAAAAAGATATAAATTCAAAGATGACCATTGATGTAACCCGATAGTTGTGTAAAAAAATTTTGTATCTCTATTTTGTATTCTCACACAAGTTGTAATCTTATCATACATATCTTTGATTGTTCGAATATACGCAATATGTACTCTCTCTTTTTCTAAAGCGTTCTATAAAACCTCTCTCAGCACTCTATCATATATTTTTTTCAAATCAATAAAAATTATATGTAAATCTTTTTCCTTCCTTTGATATCTTTCTATTAATCTCACTCAATAAAAAAAATTAAAAATAATATCCAACCTTATCCTTTTTCTAAATATGTCCTTTGTAGTAATTTGACCAGGGAAACTACTTTTTTAAAAACAAAATAGGCCACACACTAATAACATTGATAAAAGCATTTATCAGTTGAGGTACCCAAACACGAATTGCATCTTTGTTACATTGCTTTGTAAGAAAATTATTTTAAAATAAAGCAATTTCAAAATAAGCAAAACTTGAAAGCAATGCCAAACAAGCACTAATAGACTTTGATAGGACTCTAGATGTGGGCCATGTAGTGTTGGACCATGAGGGAAACAAACCTAAAACATAGCTTGTTTGTTCTAGTAGGAACAAGAAAGAGAATGGGCCTGCACAAACTTAGTATATAGGAAGTTATTTAATAGGCAATTATGTTAGTCAGTTATTTACATGACAGTTTATGTATGGCAATTATCTTAGCAAATTTTAGATTTAGTTACCTAGATATATGTGGTAGTATTTAAAGGTGTAAGCTAGTGGATTAGTGGATGCCGTTGTGTTTTCTGGATTGTGAAAGGTCTGAAAACTGCTCTCAGAAGAAAGCCTTGACTTTGGGCTGGTTGAGGAGTTTTACCAACCAGATTTATTTATATCCTACTGTATTCTGTTGTATTTTGTGTGAAACTCTAAATAATTCCGTACTATTTTGTGTCTATTTTTTTGGAACCCTATCAGACTTCATCACAACTATGGATGCAATTCAGAGTAGGCTTTAGAAGTAACTTTAAAATGGTAAAAAAAAGTATTTAAGAAATCCTTTTGTCACTTATCACATAAATAGATAATATAATTAAGAGATTTGAGTATTGACTTGTATGTAAAAACCTAACAAAGGTTACTTACATATGAGCGACTAACATTGTTTACATAATAAATATATACTTGAACAAGGTTGGTTACTTCGTCTAATGAAATGTTGTCTTCCACAAATTTATGTATAATATAGGGGATGGCTTTTGTTTAACATTGTTCACAGTTTTATTATGTCTTGCTAATTGCTTTAGGCACCAGAGAAGTTTGCCGTGGCAGCTGTGAGAAATCCTGTCTGTAATCTTGCACTGATGGTTGGGACAACAGATATTCCTGACTGGTGCTATGTGGAGGCCTATGGAACCATTGGCAAAGATAGGTATACAGAAGCACCTTCGGTGGAGGATCTGACTCTATTTCATAGCAAATCTCCTATTTCACATCTCTCAAAGGTGTGTAAGTCAAAATAAGCATTTTTATTATTAAATTGTAGTGTTGCTCAGACTTTGAAGCATGTTCCAATGGAAAAGTAGTTTAAATTGACCTGTCAAAGCCAGCTGATTTGCTATGGCAAAAGGCCTTAACAATTGCATGAACAAGTGGAATAAACCCAGCAAGCATGCACATTTTAACGTCATTAAACTAGCTGAGGCTTAATTTTTTGAGCAAACTGCATTAGCATATATATTTTTCTTTGCAAATGAGGTTTATGTAGCATGGAACTCATATGAAACACACGTTGACATGGATACGGACACACCCCTGACATAAGACATATGATAATATTTGAGATGTCCATGATGTTTGTTTTGAAGAGTTGTGTTGTGTCTTATACAAGTGTCGAACACAGAGATAACTCATTATTAACTTATCCATGCATTATAGATGGAACTTCGTTATCTTTTCTCTCTCTCTCTCTCTCTCTCCCTTCTTGCTTTACAGCTTAAATTGCATTAGCTTATATAATTTTCATTTGCAAATGTGGCTTCTGTAATATGGAAGTCTATGAAGCATGGACAATAATACGAACACAGAACATAACACAAATATGGACATACATAATAAAATTTGAAGTATTCATGTGTATTTTGAAAGTTCATGTTTCATTCAATATAAGTGTCAGCACATGCCAAATACAGATACAACTCATTTTTTTAAGTATAAAGCATAGTGGAACTTCATCATCTTCCTTTTCTTTCCTCTCTCTCTCTCTCTCTCTCTGCCCTCTGGCATTTCAGCTTGTATTTGATTACTTCTGCAGGTGAAAACACCGACGCTTTTCCTATTGGGTGCTCAAGATCTTCGTGTACCAGTTACTAATGGATTGCAAGTAAGTAGTTCTATTCTACTCTCAATCTATGAGCTTTATCAATTACTTAGACTCCAAAGGAAATTGCCTTCTTATTCAGAGTTGTATCATGATAAAATTTTAATGTGTAAATCCACAGTATGCAAGGGCTTTAAAGGCCAAAGGAATTGAGGTCAAACTCATAGTGTTTCCCAAGGATGTTCATGCAATTGAAAGGTAGACAAGTCCTACATAAAATTCTTCCCTTCCTAAAAAAAAAAGGTTAAACTTTATATATAGTCTGATTCAACTTTTCTGCAGGCCACAATCTGACTTTGAAAGCTTCCTTAACATTGGGGTGTGGTTCAAGAAGTATTGTAAATGAGCAGGCATTTCCAAAGACGACCTGAAACATGCAAATAATAATGAAAGAGTTAGAGGAAGATACTAGTACACCCCCTCATTACAACTGGAGTATGGTCTATCTCAAAAATAGTAACAAGGAATGATTATCAAATTCAGGATGCTATCCTCAAGTGGTTGCATTCATCACCTCAAGGGGATCATTCTGATATAGATGCTATATATCGAGGAGTTAAGGGCTTATTTTACCAGAAAGGACTGAAAAGGGACGTCAGCGAATTTATTCACCACCATGACACTTAGTTTAAAGTGTAAGTATGACACCTCTGCTTTTGGTCTCTTACAACCTCTCTAAATCGAAATTATAATAATCAATTTTTAGTCAATTGAAGAGATTGAAAAAGTCGATTCAAATATAATATTTGTTCAAGAAATATTAAATTTAGTAAACAAATATTGCATTTGAAACGTTAAAGAATTTTAATTAAATTCCATTAAGAATGTCAATTTTAGTCCATCAATGGAACCAAAAGCGTGTTCTTCCTGATTTTTATTTATTTGGTTTTGTGAATCTAAAATGGATTTTTTTTTATAATTTAATAGACAAAATAATTATTATTGACATATCATAAGAGCAAAATGGGTTCAATTTTATATTGAACAGTTCAAAACATTAGAAATTATTACTCTTGTCGCATCTCAGAACGTAACGTCAAATTGAACGAATCAGAGTTTTAAATTGATTGAATTTTTAAATAGATTAGGATATGGAAGATAAAGTAAAATATTTAAAAATTATTTGAAAATAAAATTGGTGAGTTATAATTAAATTTTATTTCATTTTTTGGATTATTTGATTATAGTTGTTAACTATTTTTATGGTTTAAAATATTTATTTATTGAATATATATATATATATATATATAGTGTACTGTACTACCTCTGTTGAGAATTATATAAAATTTCGTATCATGTATCTATATCTGTACGACATACTGTGGGTGTACCATGTCCTGGGCAACATGGCTCTTCCCTCTGTCATGGACCATATTTATAAATTCCAAGGCCTGCCCCAAGACATTTGGAGCGACCGCGATCCCATTTTCAATTTTTCATTAGCAATTTTTGGCGCCAATCCAAAAAAAAAAATAGCAATTTCTTTTCTGGCAGAAATTCTTCAATCAATTGTGAATTAAGCAAGCCATTCCAAAAAAAAAAAATTTTGAATTAAGCAACATTTATCCTCCCTAGTGCTACCCTCAAACTAATGGCTACTATGAGGTGCTTAATAGATATTTAGAGACTCATTTAACATTATTATTATAAAATATAGACAATAATACAGACACATCAAATTTAAAAAAATTTAAACTACGACAATATGACAAATATATATAGATATATAAATTCTAATATTCATAACTTTAAATTTAGTGATATATTTTCACATAAATACACAACGAACATTAGCGAACATTATTTTATATTTTAAGTATCTAAAATTAATATTTTTTAAAAATATCTATAAAATAAAAAAATTTTAGACATATTATTGGACAAAAAAAATTGAAAGAACTTATCTCTTCCAATATAAATTTTTAATTTTTCTTTTTATATTTGTTTTAATCATTTTCTCTCTCTTTTTTTTTTAAATCAATTGTGTTCAAATCATATTAAACAAATGTCCAAATCAAGTTGGGCACATGTCCAAACCAAATAAATACAATGCATGTCTAAGCGAAAAACATAATTTCTTATTCAAATACGTCCGTACATATGTCATTAATAGTTGTGACAGTATCGATGTTAGACATGTGTCCAACATGTCGAGACGCTGTGTTTGTGCAATGTATGACATGGAAGCATCCTAAGGAATAGAGTAAGTGGCTTCCATTAGGATAGTGGTGACAACATACCACTATGCAGTTTAATTAAACTCATATGAGATCATGCATAGTAAACCCCTGCCCATTCACATCTTTTCCTATTAAAGTAGTTGATAGGAATTTCATACCTAGAGAACAATTTTTACAGCTACTTAAATACAATTTGAGCAAGGCAGTCAAATCACATGAAACAGTATGCTAACAAGCATAAGTGAAAAAATGTCTTCCAATAAGGAACTATATTTTTCTTTAAATTTCTTCTCTTCTCTTCTCTTATAACCAAATCGAATGACAAATATCATGGACCTCATAAGATCTTGAAGAAAGTTGGTCATGTGGCTTATAGAACTAATCTAATTTTAACTATTTAGACACTCTTCTTTTTATAAGTATTTTTTTGTGAGTTCGAATATTTGACATTATAAAGACTACTCACCTCACATTTCATGTGTCCTTTTAGTGACTCCTAGACACCAACCTGGCAATTGACCTCAGCCACCTTGATCCCTCATACTAGAAAAGATCTTACAAAGAAGGATTAAGAAACAAAATAGGGTTTTGACCTAAATCTTAGTTAAGTGGCAAAACCTCCTTGATAAAGATGCATCCTAGGTTATTTAGTTTGAATTTCAAAACATATTTCTTACCTTTGATCCTTGTGGACATGAGCTTTCAATAGAGGTTATTAATATGACCCAAAGTACTAGAACAAGCTTCTGAGTCTCATAATAGTGAATAGTTCAGTCCAGCCCAAATTCAGTAATCAAAACAAATAAAAATCCAATAGTTGATTTTACTGTTACTATTATTTTACATAGACTCTTTTTGTTTTTTTCTTTAAATAAAGTATTCTCACACTTTTAAGTATAGAACTAATTTAATTCGAAAAAATGAGATACTCCTCTTCTCACAAAGTTTTTTTATGAATTCAAATTTTAAACATTATAGAGACTCTTTAACTGTTGAATTTAAACTTTCTTATCACTTAGTCAAAAATTTATAGAGATTGATATGAACTCTTCTTTTATTGAGCTACCATATGTCTTGGTGCCTACGCCACCTTTCTATTGGGCTGCTCAGTTACGTATAACAATATAAGGAGAGTAAGAGAGATATTCTATAAGGGATATTCTCCAAAAGCGCAACCATTGTTTAAGAGGAAGAGAAAGAAAAAGATAAAGAAAAATGTGAAAACTTTTGAGGTGGGAGCCGCCACCTCCATTTTTTCTTCTTCTTTTTTCTTCTATTTTTATAATTTTCTTCTTTAAAGAAGATTGTTCTTCTCCTTAAGAGATTTTTTTTAATATAAGGAAGAGTATTTCTCTTGTTAGAAATATATTTTTTTAAATATATTTATTTTGTAAAGTTAATAATTTTTTATTTATTTTTAAATATAATTGACATAAACAGCTATAAATATTATTTGATTTTTGAATTCAATGATTTATAATTATAACATTATTTTATTTTTTCAATAATTATAATACTCTCTTTTAAAATTACAAAAATGTCACCAGTTATATTTTTAAAAGCACTAAGTTGGCTCACTAAGTTGTTTAATGTGATAATAAAATATAAGAACATGTCAGATAAATGGAGGAGAAGTACTTTAATCCCTATCTATAAAAATAAGAGAGACATACAGAACTGTACTAACTATCGGAGGATTAAACTCACGAGTCACACCATGAAGTTATAGGAGAAGATCATTGAGTAAAGATTAAGACAAGAGACTCAAGTCACAGAGAACCAATTTAGTTTCATGCCAGGAAGGTCAATTATGGAAGTAATTTATTTATTGCAGAGATTGATAGCAAGTTATCAATGAAGACAGAAAGATTTATTTATGGTTTTTATTGATCTAGAAAAGGCATATGACAGAGTGATAAGAGAGATTTTATGGAAGGCTTTAGAGAAGAAAGGAGTACGTATTGCATATATTTGAACAATCAAAGACATGTATGATAGGATCGCGACTTGCGTGAAAACATAAAATGGGGACACAGAGAATTTTTTCACAACTATTGGACTATATCCAGGGTCTTCTCTGAGTATGTATCCTTTTAATTTGATTTTGGATGCAATTACTAAACATATACAAGATTTGGAGCCTCGATGCATGATTTTTGCAAATGATATAGTCTTAGTTGGTAAATCGAAAGAAGAAATAAATATGAAGTTATAGTCATGGAGACAAGTTTTGAAAACACATAATTTCGTACAAGTAAAAATAAAACAGAATATATGGAATGTATTTTTAGTAAAAAACGAACAAATACGAATTTAGAAATAAAATTTGAAGACCATATATTAAAACAAATTACAAGTTTTAAATATCTTAAGTTCATTATACAAAATGACGGCGAAGTAAATGAGGACGTAAATCATAGGATTCAAACGGGATGGATGAAATGGAGGAAAGTTTCGAGTGTTATTTGTGATAGAAAGTGCCACTTAAAGTTAAAGGAAAATTCTATTGTACAACTATAAAACTTGTCATATTGTATGATACTGAATGTTAGACGGTTAAAAGACAACATGAAGATAAACTCAATGTTGCAGAGATGAAAATATTGCATTGGATGTGTGGACACACCAGAGGAGATATGATTAGAAATGAGTGCATTAGAGAGAAAGTTGGGGTAGCACCTATTGTGGAGAAGATGGTGGAATCTCGTTTAAAATAGTTTGAGTATGTGTGGAGAAGACTTACAGAAACCCTAATGAGAAAAGTAGATCAAATGGAGAATAGTCTGATAGTTAAAGATAGAGAGAGGCAAAGAAAACAATATGTGAAACTATTAAGAATAATTTAATAGTTAATAATCTATCTATTGAGTTCATCCATAATAAGCTACTATAGTATTGTTTGATCTACGTAACCGACCCCACCTAGTGGGAAAAGAATGAAAGAAAGATATTTGATTCTGTCTTGTAAAATTGTACAAAGGCTTTCCTCTTTGTAGAGGAAAACTTGACTGCCAAGCATGTACAGCTGTCACACTAATTACGGATTAAAAAAACCCTAAAAAACTGTACAAAACACTGAAAAAGTCAGCAGATCCTAACAAAGTAAATCCCCCAAAATCTTGGTTGATTTATTGGGCTAATTCCTGCTGATTTTCTACCAAACATCTTGGCAGAAACACTGCTGCTCCAATAGGAGAAATGGTTCTTTCAACACACTGCCATTCTTTATGAGCATTACTGGTGTTGTTGTTGTTGTTAAAATACATATTTAGTGCTAGACATAATGGCAAACTCTTTTCTCTTAAGGGGTTTGTCATTTGTGATGATTTGAGATTTTGGTCTGTGGGAAAATCTGCCTTGTTTCCGCAAATTCTACTTCTAATGACCAAGAGAGAAAAGGAATACAATGGAGGAGGACAAATGATTTCATTATCTTAGCTCAAGAATATGATTGTTCCACAGGATTCACTGTAGGTATTATATTCAATCACCTAATTTTCTTTCTCATCTAGTTTTTCATTCAGACCCTAGTTTTAATTTTAATAATCAGTATCAGATGTGCATTTTATATTGCCATGCATATAGTGTTCAATGTGTGAAATGTTCATTCTGGCCTTAAGAAATTCTTTCTGTAAGCAATATTTTGAAAGGTAGAGTTTTAGTTTAGAAAAGATAGTTGGCTCTTCAAGGCTATTTACATAATTTTTCACTTTTAAAAGGTAAATGACATGAATATCCAAAAAAAAAAAGAGAGTAAATGACATAACCTGTATCCATTGATACATTTTAAGATACTACAATAAAAATATTCCGAAACACCTTAATCTATGTAATTTCTTTGCCATAATTGTAAGTTCAAGAGTATTAACTTTTTTAAAATAAATTTTGAAGATTCCGGTTGTGATGTGTGCTGAGGATGGTTGCTTTCCTGGGCTTTACTGTACAAGTATCCATCATAACCCATGGCTTTCTGATGGGTGCACTATGAGTATATCATCCGTCTGGCATAGCAGTCAAGTTTTTCTCTCAGTGAATGTGTTGAGGTAACTGTAATGGTGGGGATGCATCTTTATTCCATTTGTGCAATTCTCTATGATTTACAAAAACTTCCATCATATTGTAGCACGGAAATATTACGTATCAGCCCAGCAGACTCAAATTTCTCATGGAATCTTCTTATGCTGGATGGGAACAATATTATTGCTGGTAACAACAATTTCTCAATTTCTTAATAATTTGGCCAACTGAAGTGGAGAAACTTGTGATATCCTAATTTGTTTCATTTTTTGCAGTTTCCAGTAGTCCAGTAGATATTCCTCAAATCAAGTATGGAATGGTCATCGAGAAGGAAAGTAAAATTAGTGCATGGAGTTGGTCCACTATATCTAGCCCAATATTTAGATGCTCTGAAAAGGTTTCTTTTGTTTGCTTGAGGAATACCAGTACGAATCATCTTCACAAACAGAAATTATCTATATGTTCAGAAATGAATTATTCGAGTTTGGCTTTAGGTTGGATCGTTGCTGTCCGCTCTCCAGTTCTGTATAGTGAAGATCTCAGCCAAGGATGCTGTTGATAGCCTTACAAAAGGTAATTAAGTTACTTTGGTTTCTGACACATGGACATTTAACATAAAGCAGAATGACTTAATGAGATCTGAGTTTTCTCTTAACTCATGTGAATTTCTTCTCACAAATTGATAGAGCAAACAAATGATGACATCTTATGAAATTTAGATTATTTACTTTTCATTGATGAGGCAAATTAATCAACATTTAAGCTACAAAATAGTTATTTAGTTTTAATTTTTGCATAAGGATATTATTATTTATTAATCCATGCATAAATGATGGAGAGAAAGTTAAAAACAGCAACCAGATAACAGAATTAGAATTAAGAAAAGGAAAGATTGAAGTTGGAATAAGCGCATTTATGTTTTATAGTTTAGAAAAAAGGTGGCGAGAATTGAACTTTTGACCACGTGGTGGTAGAGGCTCCAATACCTTTTCAAGGACCATTTCATCCCAAAAATTTATGCTGTTTGTAAAAGACCAATCAGTGGTTTTAATGTATATAGTTAAAAGTATAAATAGAGTGTGGGAGCTGCCATCTGGTGTAATCTTTCCTGTTTGTCAATTCTCTGTTTTACCATGAATTTCAACACCAGTCGAAGTAATTATTCAAATTAGCCTCCTAAACTAAGGCAATTTTCCTGGAAAGTCAACAACTTTTATCTTGATTGCCCTACCATTTAGATTCTTGGGCATGCATCAAACTTTCCTCCAATTCACATCTTAACTCATGATTAGCAGCTCCTGGATCAAGGAAAAGATCCTCCTCTTCATTTAAATCTTCTTCCCCTGTGCTACCTTGCGGTATGTCCAAGGGTTCACAGTCCATTCTGGAATTTCCATGCAACCTTCCGCATGTCCATGTCCCTGCAGTTTTTGCGCTGCTCATGACAGATCCTCAATCATAAGATGTATCTTAGCCAATTTTGTTTGTTGTCCTTCATATCTTCTCTCCACCACCTCTTCGTCTTCTACATCCAGCCATGCAGGAACAGTAAAGAAAAAGACAACAACTATGCAACGGAATTACGATTAAGAATAGGTGGTATTGAAGTTCAAAACAAGAGAATTACGATTATAGGATAGGGTTCAGAAACCACTGCAATTGAAATTATAACATTTAACTACTGTAAAT
Source organism: Gleditsia sinensis (assembly GCA_037074535.1). Classification (NCBI taxonomy): domain Eukaryota; kingdom Viridiplantae; phylum Streptophyta; class Magnoliopsida; order Fabales; family Fabaceae; genus Gleditsia; species Gleditsia sinensis. The sequence continues at coordinate 19,709,264 of CM073475.1, forward strand.
GAATACTTAAAGAAAACATTAATCAAAGCAGAATGAAATTAAACAAATAACTCAAAAATCAGATGGTAATCGGCAATGCACCTGCATTAATGAAAGCTTAGAAAAATTCAATTTTAAGATGAAAGAAAGAAAGTATCAAAATGAAGAAACAGTATTTTAGAGAACTGAGATTTTCTTTTGGTTTAACCATCTAAAGGGTTTGAGAATTAGAACACTTGCAAGTGAAAAGAGTAGCAAAAAATTACTTATTGATTATGTCATCATTGAAAACATTCTATGAATTGAATTGATCAAGATTGTTTGGTTACTTAATTCAATCATTTGTACTGAATTTGGCATCCGAGAACTTCTAGAATCAATCTAACATATATTGTAACTTCCATTCACTTAGATGTAGTCTTACTCAAATTTTTGGTTAAGTGACTTCATTTTCATATCTAGCTACTTTTATTTCAATTTCAGGTGCTAGTAAACCTTATGAAGCTATATTTGTGTCATCTAACACCAAGAAAAATGATGTATGTGATCCATTGATTGTGGTCCTTCATGGGGGTCCACATGATGTCTCATTATCATCCTTTTCAAAGTCTTTGGCTTTTCTAGCTTCAGTTGGATTCAGCTTACTAATTGTAAATTACAGGTAAGCCATATGCCCTTGGATTTCCAAGCATGAACTAGGACCAGAATGCTTAAACTTAGTACATATTCTAATTTTGTTGAATATTTGAAGATTTGTTTTGACTTGATTTGATTTGAATTATTTCCAATCCTAACTAATTAGAATTAGGAGTAGGAGTTATTATCCTTTCCTAAATATCAAGGGGATAAGTATCCCTAAAATCATGGGGATTAATAATTTATTGTAAATAGGGGGATATATATACATATATATATATATATATATATATATTTAACCCTTGTATATGATCAATCAATAAAATAAATTGGTTTCTCTCTTTTGACTTGCTACTGTTCACATGGTATGAGTTGAGACAACCAAAAATTGCAAAATAGTAATCACGATTCAGACTCTACCTTTAATGGCAAACTCCCCCATGATACAATTTGTAAACCACGATTTCATACAGTCACAATTCCCACAAATTTTTAGAGCAGTAGATGCAACACCTCTATTCCAGAACTATAAATCCCAGCTAATAACACTCTCAAGACACCTAGAAAGCTTTGTGACAATCAGAAATCGTGAGCTAGTAAACTTGTGATATCTAGTGAGAAATCAATCTCAGTAATCGCGAACCAGAAATGCAATAAACGAGTCAATAGCCATTTACTTTTGTTTCATTAAAAAAAATATACATTGTAATAGGTTTTTTACCTTTGTATCATTGTTGGTCAGTAAATGAAAAACCAACATTTGTATTATTGTTGGTTAGCAAGTAATGGAAAACAATTATTTATATCGTTGTTGGTAAGTGAATGAAAAATCAACAATGTATTGTTGTTGGTTAGTAAGTGAAAATCCATCATTTATATCGTTGTTGATAAGTGAACGAAAACCAACATTTGTATTGTTATTGGTAAGCGAACGAAAACCAACATTGTAAGACGTTTTAGGTAAGTGGTTAAAACCTACTGTTATTGAAGACTTCAACACACTAAAGTTATGTGATTAGGTGTCCGTTGAGAAACCCAGGTTAGGAAGACTTGTTGAGAGAAAATCAAGGAGGTCGCTTATGGGAAGTAGGTCAAAAAATTCTAAAAATTGTTGTCTACCTTGGACATCGTCAGAAGAAGTGCCAGTAGTTGAAGTTCTTGAATCAAAATGTGGTGGCTATTTATATGCTTTTTGTTATCTCATAACAAAAAAAAGCTAACATGCTAACTAAATCATTTCAGATTGAAGTTTGAAGAGTTTATTTGCAAGTTGGACATAATTAATATCTATGCACCAATTTGAGGGGGTGTTGAATATTTGAAGATTTGCTTTGATTTGAATTGATTTGTATTATTTCCTATCCTAACTAATTAGAATTAGGAGTTAGAAACTAATTAGTAGTAGAAGTTATTATTTTTTCCTGATATAAGGAGATAAGTATCCCTAAAATCATGGGCATTAATCTTAATTTATTGTAAATAGGGGTGTATATATATAACCCTGGTACATACTGATCAATCAATAAAATAAATTGATTTCTCCCTTTGACATGCTACTGTTCAAGTAGTACCGTTCATGTAACTGTTTACAAGTTTAATATTTTCTTTCAATCATGCTGGTTGCTGGCAAACTGTTTGATCAAGAGAGATGATTCTCGCTGACACAAGTCTGTGCCAAGGATTTTTTATTTAGGGATATACTTTGATGTGAAATAAGCCTAATTGATCTAGTTAGTGTGAAATACTGATTAAGAGGTTTGGTGAGAACCTAGAATATTAGAATCCCTTGGGAAAATGAAAAGCCTACATAGAAAAGGAAGAGAATGTGAATAAGATAACAGATAGAGGATATGACTGTAAGCAATACGCATGCATACACCGGTCATTTTTCAGCATATAAAAGAGAATGTTAGTTAAATTTTATGCAGTTTAAGTTCTAAGTTATTTTTGCCCATCGCTTGAAGTCAAATTAGTCCTGATCAGAGTGTGTGAACTGTCTATAGGCACTGCATGAGGGCGATGGCATTGTGAAAGAAAAGGTGTGGAAGGTCTATGTTGATTTAGTAGCAGCAGAAGAAAGGTTGAGGGATTTAAAAGTGAAAGGGTGGTTAATTTTCAAGATTTGAATTGCTTGAGTTTTTCTTGCAGCAACAAAATTTAAAGTTGCTCTTTTAGTCCTATGTGCTATGATGAGTCTCCATAAGTACTTTAACTGCATAAAACATCACTAAGTTTTGTTGACAACCTATTATATGTTGCATTTATGAGTCAAAAGCGCAGCTCAAAGTTTGGCATTTTCCCTTTAATATAAAATGTGAGGAAAACTGACTTGTCTTTTAGAGAACAAATATTTTGTGAGACGTTGGTTAATCTTCCTAAGGAAGAGCAGTTACTCCCTCCTTCTCACAGTTGTCATTATGTTTAAAATCTTATGCTGCCTGACTAACTTTTAATTGGCAAGCATCATCTAAATCCCATTTATATGGTTTGTAATTTGGTGATATCCAGACTGCTTTCTTTTAGAAACGAATGGTATTGCTGATAGCCTGATACCATTAAGAAAAACCCAATGTGACCACACATGGCATAAAAGGCTTTGCAATGTCAAAATGTTGATGAAGAAATGTCTACAACTGGTCTTTTAGAACGCTTCTTACATGATATTATTTCTCAGAGGTTCATTAGGATTTGGTGAGGAAGCATTGCAATCTCTTCCAGGCAAAGTTGGGTCTCAGGTAATTATGAGTGCTCTACTTCAATATACTTGGGTGGGTAATGTTATCTGAAGAAACCTTCACTTTTTTAGCTGGTTCCATAACTGCTCTGGATTTTTCTGTCGGGTTGAATCTTGACCTTTGCTTTTCATCTGCAGGATGTCAATGATGTTCTCTCTGCTATAGATCATGTCATCAACTTGGGTCTTGCCAATCCTTCTAAAATTACAGTGACGGGTATTTCACATGGTGGCTTTCTAACGACCCACTTGATTGGCCAGGTACAAACCTGCATTCTGTGACATCTGGCACATCTCTATTTCTGTATAACTTTCTTGCAATGCCAATAATTGTAATGCTATTATTTATTAATAATAACATGCTTCCAGGGGTTTTGAACCCAAAGGTTATTGACAAATGCAATTGGGTGAGTTATATTGTATTTGTTGATGTATCAAGTTGCATGAACATCAACAACTAGTTGTTATGTGCTTTGTATGTTTTGTGAACACTGTGACATCAGTTAGAGATTATAATAAAAACTAGTCATGTACTTAAGAGTTTAAACTTTTGAGTGGCAGTAGTTCTTGACATGGTATTACAGCTTCTATGACTAAGTGGTCTAAAGTTTTATTTTTGCCACCTCTCATTATTTATTAATAATAACATGCTTCCAGGGGTTTTGAACCCAAAGGTTATTGACAAATGCAATTGGGTGAGTTATATTGTATTTGTTGATGTATCAAGTTGCATGAACATCAACAACTAGTTGTTATGTGCTTTGCATGTTTTGTGAACACTGTGACATCAGTTAGAGATTATAATAAAAACTAGTCATGTACTTAAGAGTTTAAACTTTTGAGTTGCAGTAGTTCTTGACATGGTATTACAGCTTCTATGACTAAGTGGTCTAAAGTTTTATTTTTGCCACCTCTCATTATTTATTAATAATAACATGCTTCCAGGGGTTTTGAACCCAAAGGTTATTATTGACAAATACAATTGGGTGAGTTATATTGTATTTGTTGATGTATCAAGTTGCATCAATGTCAACAACTAGTTGTTATGTGCTTTGCATGTTTTGTGAACACTGTGACATCAGTTAGAGATTATAATAAAAACCAGTCATGTACTTAAGAGTTTAAACTTTTGAGTTGCAGTAGTTCTTGGCATGGTTTTACAGCTTCTATGACTAAGTGGTCTAAAGTTTTATTTTTGCCACCTCTCATTATTTATTAATAATAACATGCTTCCAGGGGTTCTGAACCCCAAGGTTATTGACAAATGCAATTGGGTGAGTTATATTGTATTTGTTGATGTATCAAGTTGCATGAACATCAACAACTAGTTGTCATGTGCTTTGTATGTTTTGTGAATACTGTGACATCAGTTAGATATTATAATAAAAACTAGTCATGTACTTAAGAGTTTAAACTTTTGAGTTGCAGTAGTTCTTGACATGGTATTACAGCTTCTATGACTAAGTGGTCTTAAGTTTTAATTTTTCCACCTCTCATTCTCTTAATTAAAGCTTCGGTGGTAGCAAAAGTTATAATGAGATTTGCTTTGCTTTGCCCACACTTTAAGCCCAAAAGGCTTTTTTTGTGAGAGGGTGTTAGAAATTATAATTTAAAAACTATTTTTGGGCCTTCACTTATCAGATTGAGCTTTTGAGTTTAAGCAATCCTGATAATAATATCCACTTTAACAAGAAGGGCAAAATTTTCAAGTGAAATACTTTGGCTTTTAGAATTTTTTTCCTAGTGTAGATGATGGCTTTTGTTGTACTGCATGAATATAGTTATATGCCTTTCTAATTGCTGCAGGTGCCAGGGAAGTTTGTTGCAGCTGCAGCGATCAATCCTGTTTGTAACTTAGCACTGATGATTGGTACAACTGATATTCCTAATTGGTGCTACGTAGAGGCCCATGGAACCATTGCCAGAACTCATTATACTAAAGAACCCTCTGCAGAAGACTTGACTCTTTTTTATAGCAAGTCTCCTATTTCACACCTCCCAAAGGTAACTTGAACTAGGCTCTTTTATGATTTAGTTGCTCTGGTTGTACTAGAGCTCTCAATAAAAGCATTTTGCATTGAAAAGGAAATTTAACTTCATCAGTGATGGGTAAACTACCATTCGAGTTCCTAAAAGATGCATATTCCATCAATTTAGTCCTTAAAAGATAATAACCACCCTTTGAGTCCAACAATTTTTAAAAACTCATCTATGTTATCATGCTGTGGATTAAATTAATGGTTGATACAGTTCATGGCAGGATAATATTAGTGGGTTTTAAAATTTTTGGAGTTAAATTATGGTAATTATTTTTTAAGGACTAAATTGATGGAACATGTATCTTTAGGGATCCAAATGGTAGTTTACTCAAAACCTAGACAAAAGCTCATTGCAAGAAAGCTAAAACAGTAGCATAAGCACTTCTAAGACCCAGCAGGCTTTCTCGTTTCAATATCTAGCTGAGATCTAATCTTTTTGAGCAAACTGCATGGGCTATCTTGTTTTTTGATTCACAATGAAGCTTCCGTAGCTTGAATTCTCATATCCTTCCATTGTTTCATTCCAGAGCTACTAATATTATGGAATACTATTCTTGATATATCCTACTGCACACAGCTGATTTGTGGCATCGCAGCTTGTATTTTGATACTTTCTCTGCAGGTGAAAACACCAACGCTTTTCCTATTAGGTGCTCAAGATCTCCGTGTTCCAATTCCTGATGGGTTGCAAGTAAGTAACTAAATAAATATAAATTGAAAATTATAATTAATAAAAATAATATATTACATATATAAAATTATTTTATATAATTTTAATAAAAAATTTAATTTCTATCTAAATATAAATGAAATTAAAAATAGTATAATAAAGATTCGAGGCATACAGACAAATATGTTTGGCAATGTATTTTAAAAACAGTTTTCAAAATTGGTGTTTTAAAAACAGAAAACTGAAAACAAGTCTACCATGTTTTCAAAAGCAACAGTTTTGAAAGGTGGCAATATTGTATATATATAAATTCATTAATGGCATTTTAATAAATATAATACTAATACATTTAAAAAAAAAATCAAACTCAAAATTTTAAATTTTAAATTTTAAACTCTAATTCTAAAACACCAAAATCTCATACTTTTAAATTTTATATTCTAAATTTTAAATTTCAAAACATCAAAATTTAAAACTCTCAAACTTAAAATTTAAATTTTTAAACTTCAAAAATTTTAGTCTTAAATCCTAAAACTTTAAATTTTAAATTTTAAAATAGTAAATATTAAAACTTCAAACCATAAATTCAAAAACGCCAAACAACACAATTTTAAATTATAAATCTCTAAATTTAAAATTTTAAAATTTCAAATTTCAAATATGAAAACTTCAAATTTTAACTTTAAATTTTAAATTTTAAAATAGTAAATATTAAAACTTCAAACCATAAATTCAAAAACGCCAAACAACAAAATTTTAAATTATAAATCTCTAAATTTAAAATTCTAAAACTTAAAATTTCAAATATGAAAACTAAATTTTAAACTTTCAAATTGAAGTCCCAAAATTTCAAAACCACACAATTCAAAACCCAAAATCCAAAGTTGAATCAAAAAATCTTAAACTTTTATTTTGAAATTTAGAGTTTAGAATTTTAAAATTTTAAAATTTTAAAATTTAAAATTTAAAACTGAGTTTAAAAGTTTTGGGTTTTACTATTTTTTTTGTATTAAATTTATTACAAAAACAAACTTAAAAATTTTGTATCATTTTTTAAATTGAAAAAAATCTTCCTAACAGTTTTTAGTTTTTGTTTTTTATTCTTTAAAACTATTTTTAAAAACAACAAAACAAAGACAAATTCAAACAAGCTATAATTTCTCAATTCTAACATTATATAATAATTGACTTTCAGGTCATTGAAACTTTTGCCATACTAATATCTATATCCTTTAATATCTTGAATACCCTAATGTCATAATATGAGATATTATAACATTTTAGGATATTAAAAATAGTCATGCTTGAAATGACAAGTGATGTCAGGAATGTAAGATACCTATGTTTTGTTGTGACATTTCAAATCATTGTTATTTACTTATTGAAATTTTAAATATATCCTTTTGGATAAAGGCAAAATTGGTAGTCTATGGGAAAAAAAAATTTATCACCTACTCTTGGGTGTGAAATACCAATAAATTTTAGATCTTATCAAATGCTATCAGTTTTTGGGGGCTGTGATAGTTGGTTAGTATCTCAAATGCCACTATGTATGTAATCACGCAACAGCATACCAAATGTATACATCAAACGCATCCTTAATTGAAACTTTAGAAGGACTAAACTTCTAATGTTCAAATTTGCAGTATGCACGGGCTTTAAAGGAGAAAGGAGTTGAGGTCAAAATCATTATGTTTCCCAATGATGTTCACGCACTTGAAAGGTAGACAAGTGAGAAATTACACTTAACTTCTCTGTATTCAGTTCTCTATAATTTATTAATTTTTACGATTGTTCTAATTCATTTACTTTATTGCATTTTATCCTTTACTGATTAAATTAAATGTTAATTTTAACAGTATTTATATAAAATTATCATTTCTATAAAGGAAGTACAAGATAGAGTATCTACAAAGTTAAAGGATATTTTGGTAATTTTATTATAATTATCATTTAAATTAACATCTAATTTGGACAAATAAATAAATAAAATGTAATAAGATAGATAAATTAAATAATCAATTACAGAATTAATAGATTAATAGAAAAATTACAATTAGAATAGAAAAATGTGATTTCCCCTCCTATATATACCTCTGCCATATGACTGCAAAGAATCATAATCATAATTTTTAATAATATTGTCTGATTTTAATTTTTTTTTTTCCTGCAGACCACAATCTGACTTTGAATGCTTCCTTAACATTGGGGTGTGGTTCAAGAAGTTTTGCAAATGAGAAGATATTGAATATTCAACTCAGGGCACTGACTATAGATGTCACAGAGCCCAACTTGGATCCTCTGTAAAAATAAGTTTCGTTTGCAGAGAGCAGAGGAGGGTCGAATTAGCAATTCTTTACTCAAATTCTTACCCTCCTAACCAACCCAGCTAATCTCATATAACTTTTATATATATATATATATAGAGAATTGAAGGTTACCTTAATTTTTGTTTTAAATTCTTTATCAGCAATTCTTTATATATCTGTTATTATATTATTTGATAAAATTAGGAGAGGCGAAAGAATTTTTTTTTGAAGGAATCAATAACGCGGTGCTAAAATTGTAAAATATATTCATTTGTAGTGTTTATATTAAAGAACTCTATAATAAATACTTAATATTGCACTTAAATTTTTATCATTTTCAAAAAATGTTGTTTGTCCCTTGGGGGTCATTAGATCAATTACTAAACCAATCAAATACAGAATGCGCTCAAGGGTGGCACTGGTAGACCCAATCCATTTTTAACTTTTTAACCTAACTATTTTTGACTCATTTAAATCCAAGACCTATAATTAAATATGCATTTAGTTAATGAAAATATTTTTACTTTATTTTATAAATTTTTATTATTTTAAAAACATGTTTGTTTTATGAATTTAAAATTTTTTTCATATTTATTTTTGAATTTAATTGACATCAATGACAATAAATATTACTTAATTTTTATGACATTATTTTAATTTTATTTAATAATTATGATATATATTTTTAAAAAAATTATAAATATCACTAATCATTTTTTAGAAATATTAAAAAAAATTAGACATTTTTACAAATTTTTTTTAAAAATATTTTTTTTTAACATTTTATCAAATATATTTTCAACTGTACTCTTTGTTTTTGATAAAAATAAGAGATAGTATTTGATATATTATCGGTAGATAATTTTTTATCTATTAATAATATTTAAATTATAATATGTATTAAAAATAATTTTTAAAAATATTATTTTTATTATATATTATAATTTAAATATTATTAATAAATAAAAAATCATACATCAATTGAGAATCAAATTATTTTTCTAAAAATAAACATAGAAATCAAATTGACTCTTGACCTCGTTAAAGACGATTCGAACTTGATCAACTCATAGTTAACCCATTTACCCAATGCTGAGTGTGTTATAAAGAAACCTCAAAGTTGTCTATTTATGACATGACCATTCACATAGTTCCAATTCTGAGTGTCCGACGTAGAGATGAAATTAATAAATAAAAATAAAGAGATAATAAAATTTTTTTCTCTCATTATTTTTCTTTAAATAAAAGTAAAATTCGATTCTGTTAAACTTGAAATGACATTAATGCCATTACGTGAGTTTCGGGAAATTGGTCAATATCGCCCAAGTCTTTCATGAAATTTGAAGCGGGACTGGGGGGGCCCAACAATATGATTACGTCATAAGCAATTGACGCCACTCAAATAAGTTATATAACGACCCACTTAAAAATTTGAACAAGTTATAAATAGTTAATTGGATTATGGTTTACCCAATTATTTATCTTCGAACCCAAATCTATCCAAAGCCACTCAAATCCAACCATTTGCCAGCCCTATGATGCACTGGTTTCGCTCCATGGTTTCATTCGTCCATTCCCATGCAATTCCCTAAAACCTCTTCACTAATCCAGCCACTTACCAAGTTAAAAAAAGTAGTAACCCTTTGAAGTTAGAATTGTTAAATATTTAAATTCTAACTATACCAATTTTTTTGAAGTTAGACGGTAAGAAATATTTTTATAAATTCTTAGAATGCATGCAAACTGGTTTAAATATGAATATTCAGAGAAGAAAAGACAATTATATGTTCTGGTTAATCAGGCACACAACAATTATACTACGAACAAAAACAAAATGAGTATGTATTTACAAATTAAAAAAGAAAAGTCCAATCAAAAGGCACATATCATTCACATACCATTTGCTAAGATTAAAAACAATTGAAGATAAAAATATGCAAATAAATATTTGAATTTGTACAAATTTAGCTTGTTTGATGGTTGAATTTGTTAGGATGAATTGACAAAACAATAATTGGGTCAGTATGAGTAAATATTTGGTAGTAGTTTTATTAGACTATACCTCTTTTTTGATATATCTACATAATAAATAAGAGTATAAACCGAAATATTTTGAAATTATAAAGACAATTATTAAATAATTACCACTGTATAAGAATATTTCTCTTAGGTTCCGTTTGGTAAATGAAAATAAGGGCATGAGAATAGAATGGAATGGGTATTCCATTCTTTGGTTTGATAGTTAGAAGTAGTGAAAATTGTGGGTCCCACGAAATGTTGATTACCTCCTCCAAGATAATCAGTATTACCTCCGAAAATAAGTGAAGTGAATAGTATGATAGAATGGAAAACAAAAAAACTGAAATACCTTTTATTATTTTATTTATTTATAAAATTTTCTATAATTAAAAATACATATATTTAAATTAAAATTTTAAATATTGTTTAACAAAATTTAATTCAAAATTTTATATTAATAATAATTTATTTTATTTTTTATTTATAATATTTAAAATAATTTTTTAAGTTAAAATAATATTACTATAATAATTTTATTTTTCAAGAGTATTTTTGTTTTTTTGACAATTTTTATTCTATTTTATTCTATTGATCTGCCAAACGCAATTTTAATCACAACATTTCATTCCATTCTATTTGAATTTATTTCTTTCTATTTTATTTTTAATTCTCATTCTTATTCTCTCTATTGTCATCTACCAAACGGGACCTAGAGTAATAGAATTTTTGACTTGGATCAATAAGTTAGGCACATGCTTCTAGTTGTTTTATACCATAAATAAACTCAAACAGTCAAGAAATTTGGAGGGGCGGATTCACAACTCTTACAACCAAGGGTTGGGTTAAAAATGGTTGAATTGATAAGATTCGTTTATCTATTTATTGTTCATTATAATTTTAAAAATATTTTTACTATTATTCATTTATTCAACTTTTTTCATATATAAAAAATAATTTATTTATTAATATCCATTATGTCTATGGTTCAATAAAATATGAAGTCACTAGGTGTGGTCTAGTGGTGAGAGGAGTGAGTAGCTTAGCAAGGGCTCAACTCTTGTACCAAAATACATATATATATATATATATATATAAATGAAAATCTGACTTGTAATGGGAAGAACGTGCCTCCATCAAACATGTTATAAATGGGTTCTCATTGTATTTTATCTTTTGTCGTGGTAGAATGAGTATCTTCGTATATTATTTAAATATAAAATTAATTTTATTTAATATATTGAGATTGATATTTTCTATAAGTAATTTTTTATGAGCTCAAATCTCTGGCATTTTAAAATTCTTTAATTATTGAGTTTAAATAAATTTATCACTTGAACCACAAATTTATAAGTTACTAATTATTTTTTGACACTTGTTTAAGCATAAATTTGTAAAAAGTAAAAATAACAGAAAATTCACGTAACCTATTAAATCATTATATAGAACTAATGTCGAATACATGCACAAAGCATGTGACAATTTATTTTTTATTTTGAAAGAATTATTCAGTACACGTTAACTATAATATGTTATATTTCAAAAATGTCACATCCCTACTTTAGAAACGCGAAAATCTCTAATATTCGATAAACTTTACTATTATGCACTTGTAAATAATTTTACAATATAACATATTCGAGTATTACCATATGTTTACAAATTTGCAATACTAATTACAATCGACCACATAATATGTCATAACAGGATAATATCATACATTTACACATTTTCAGTATAGCTAATTATACATGCTAGGTCTACACTTATCAGTTTTACAGCAGAAACAAGGATCCTACCTGTGACGTTCAGAGCAATTCTAGAGTACATATATATTACAAGTTTACATACTGAGAACCTAGAAATAATTTAGGCTCACCACTGAAAGACGACACTCAGTCGATCAAGTAGCCGCAGAACCAAATTCTGAATCCTTATCTGAAAAATATTGTCAATCACGTGTAGTGAGTTTTACAACTCAGTAAGTAGATAATATCTCCTATAACCTCTCAGATCAACATAAGGATGTACTCTTATTTTAAAATTTATCATATTAAAATCTACCGTTCAAAAGTACATCCTTATGGGACCCGCATTTTCAAAACGTTCTCAGTTCAAATCACATTCAAATACCTGTACCCACATATGATCCAAATTGATCTTAAATCAAATTTGATATGCAATAAAAATCAATTCTTTTATATAATGTTCAAGTATGTCACAACTTTCAATATACTCAATAGATAAACATGGATTATGAGTTCATCAACCTTCTGCCTCCTCACATTACCATAGTCACAATCACAATAGGTAATCAGGGAATATGAGTTCATCACCCTACTGCCTCCTCACATTACCACTAATACCACTTTCACAATACCGTCTCTAGCCATATAATCCATCATCACTCATCAATACATATATATATATATATATATATATATATATATATATATATATATAAACATGTATAAAAGTGCATATCCATCAAATGTAATGCATCATTATCAAACAACTCGCCATGAGTTTTATGCTTGTCATACAATTATATTTAGCAACTTATCACTTTACATATCATTCAAAACAGAGCTTTCAGTCTCAGTACAAAATCTTTTATCATAAATTTTTCAATCAGGGGAATCATATAATCATGCCCATATCCGAGGCAAACATAACACTGTAAAATCAATGTCACATGCATAACATATTTTTTTTGCCATGTAATGCGAAATACATTTAAAAATCGCATGTTCAATGTGTTTCAAAATTCATTTCAAAAGTCATACTCTTTTTGAACTAAATATCATATTTCAATTATTTCAGACATTTTAAACCATTTCAGAAACATATGAAAGTATAAATAACATGTAATCATACTCATTTATCAATGTAAAGTTCAAGAAGAGTAAAAACAAGCCATAGAAAGAATTATCTACTCACAGTGTAAGGGCTCCAGATTGGACAGCCCTAGAATCCTCGTTTTTGGTCCGAATTCGGTAAAACAAATCCCAAAATCGAGTCTGGAAGGTCCAAAAACCTTGAAAATGACTCCAAATTTGCTAAATTTGGTCTCTAAAGCTCGGTCAACGCTAAATATACTGTTCACCGCCGAAAAATACTATTCACCACCACTATTTATCGTCGGAAAATACTATTCACCGTCAACACTAAAGGTACTGTTTACCGCCGAAAAATATTAGTCACCGCCACTATTTATCGCCAGAAAATACTATTCACCGTCACAAAAATTTTACCAAATCAATGAAACAAATTCATATCTTAATGTTTATCTAGTTTCTGAATCCATCTACGAAGTCAGATTTCTAATTAGAAGTCTCTAAGTAAGATTTTCAGAGCTCACCTTTTACTGAAATTTTCTACTTCAAATCTACGGCGATTCAATGGTTAATTTGAAAAATTGATCGGTCAAAACTGAAGTATTCTTCGTCCTGAATCCAGTAACACCTTCAATTTTGAGATCGGAAGCCCATAAGCACTCTAGATCGAAAGATAAAGTTGTAGGTCACTATTTATTTACTATTCACTCACTATGCATATTCTTGATTTTTATTTCTCGAATCTGATACTCTTCCCCCCGGCTTCCGTTTTATCATTTCCTTTCTAAATTTTTTTTTTTTAAAATATAATAATTATTAAATAATTAATAATAGAATTTTTTTATATATAAATTCTATTTTTCATCATAAAATATCCCAAATTTTTTTAAAAATTTCTATTCTCATAAATATTTAGTTAAACTCTTAAATCATAATTTTTCTTGATAAAAATCATAATAAAATAAATCTATAAATGAATATCTTTATTCATATTAAAAGAAAAATATTTCTAAAAAATACAACAAAAATTCTTTATAGGCCGATATAATTATTTTAAGTTAAAAAATAATTATTTTACTTAAAAGTCTTCTTACTTTTAGTAAAACATAATCATTTTTAAGCAAATAAAAATATATTTGCTTATAAATAATACTATTATTGAAAAATAAAAATTACGCGTCAAAACGTAAATTATCATATTCCTTTTATAATTCTTTAATTCATGTAATAAATAAATTTATTTCTACCGGTTCTTATCTCTATTTTCAAAATTCTCTCTATTATTCAAAATTTTATTTACTTTAGACTTTATTAAATTTACGGCTATTACATTTTTCCCCCTTAAAGAAATTCAATCTCCGAATTTTATCACCGTAATGACAGATAAACACTAACCTCATTGATCAAACAAAAGTGGGTATTTGGCGTGCATTTAATCTTCTCTTTCCCATGTAATTTCCTCATATGAGTGATTTTACCATATCACCTTAACCATAGGAATTTCTCTTGATCGTAACTTTTTCACTTGTCGATTAGCAATGGACATCGGCTTTTCCTCATAGGTTAAATTCTTATCCAATTGAATCTCTTGGGGTTGAATAACATGAGTAGGATCCAGTAAGTATTTCCGTAACATAGACACATGAAATACTAGATGAACATCGCTCAGTTCTGGTGGCAGAGCTATGCGATATGCCACTGCACCTACTCTATCCAATATTTCAAAAGGGCCTATAAACCGAGGGTTTAATTTTCCTTTCTTTCCAAATCTCATCACTCCTTTCATGGGTGATACTTTCAAGAACACTTGTTCACCCTCTGAAAATTCTAACTCCCTTTGCCTATTATCAGCATACGCCTTTTGTCTACTTTGAGCTGCCTGCAGCCTTTCTCTAATCAGTTTTACCTTGTTTAAAGCTTCTTGTACGAGATCTGATCCTATAAGTTTAGCTTCGCCCACTTCGAACCATCCAATGGGGGATCTGCACCGTCTACCATACAAAGTTTCGAATAGAGCCATCTGTATACTAGTCTGGTAACTATTATTATACGCAAACTCTGGCAAAGATAAGTACATATCCTAACTTCCACCAAAATAAAAAATGCAGGCTCGGAGCATGTCTTCTAAAATCTGAATCGTACGCTCAGACTGACCATCGATTTTGGGATAAAAAGCTGTGCTCAAATCCAACTTTATTCCTAATGCCTCTTAAAAAACTTTCCAAAATCGTGATGTGAACTGCGACCCTCGATCAGATATAATCGATATAGAGACTCCATGTAACCTAACTATTTCATTTAAGTAGAGCCTTGCATACTGAGCTATGTTGTAGGTTGTTTTCACAGGCAGAAAGTGTGATGACTTCGTCATGCAGTCTATAATGACCCAGATAGAATAATTTCCTTTGGGAGTCCTTAGTAATCCCGTGATAAAATCCATAGTAATTTTCTCCCACTTCTATTCTGGTATTTCTATTCGCTGATGTAACCTAGCGGGTCGTTGATGTTTAACTTTCACCTGTTGGCATGTCAGACAATGGAAAACAAACTCTGCGATATCCCTTTTCATACTATCCCACCAATACAATTCCTTCATGTCTTGGTACATCTTTGTCGTTCCTGGGTGTATGGTATATGTAGATCGATGTGTTTCCTCCAAAACTTGTTTCCTCAAATCATTAACATTTGGGATACATAATCGTCTACCGTATCTTAAAACCCCTTCAGTATCTACTGAGAATTCAGAATCCTTGCTATCCT
This sequence comes from Gleditsia sinensis, assembly GCA_037074535.1. NCBI lineage: Eukaryota > Viridiplantae > Streptophyta > Magnoliopsida > Fabales > Fabaceae > Gleditsia > Gleditsia sinensis. The sequence continues at coordinate 19,725,244 of CM073475.1, forward strand.
TCAATTCACTCTTAATCTTGAGCAAATTAGCATCTTTGTCTTGATCGGCTTTGATTTGTTCAACTAAGGAAGATTGGAGCTGCACATGAGCTAATAATATTCCTGGTTTTTTTATTTCAAACTTTATCTCCTTACTTTCTAACTTATGGATTTCTTCTAACAATGGTCGTCGCATCTCTGCTATATGAGCCAAACTTCCCATGGACTTTCTGCTTAGAGCATTAGCTACTACATTTGCTTTGTCTGGATGATACAAAATCGTATAGTCATAATCTTTCAGTAGTTCCATCCATCTTCTTTGCCTCAAATTAAAATCCTTCTGTTGAAAAATATACTTGAGGCTCTTGTGATCTGTATAAATCTCACAAGTTCTTCCATACAGGTAATATCTCCAAATCTTTAAAGCAAATACTACAGCTGCCATCTCTAAATCATGAGTGGGATAATTCTGTTCATGTTTTTTCAACTGTTTGGATGCATAAGCAACTACTCTTCCATTTTGCATTAACACACAGCCTAAGTCCACTCTAGATGCATCACAGTATACTACATAGTCTCTAGTATCCATAGGAATGGTAAGGATTGGGGCTGTAGTTAAGCACTCCTTTAATTTCTGAAAACTCTCTTTACAAGCATCAGACCACTCAAATTTTATTCTTTTCCTAGTCAACCTGGTCAAAGGAGCAGCTATCTTTAAAAAATCTTTAACAAATCTACGATAATAGCCTACTAACCCAAGAAAACTATGAATCTTTGTAACTATCGTAGGGAGTGGCCATTGCTGTACTGCTTCAATATTTTTGGGATCAACCTGAATACCATCTTTGGTAACCACATGCCCTAAGAATGTAATACTACTAAGTCAAAATTCATATTTTGAGAACTTAACGTATAACTGGTATTCTCTTAGGGTGTGTAAAACTATTCTTAAATGTCGTTCATGCTCCTCTAAACTCTTTGAATAAACCAGGATGTCATCTATAAATACAATAATAAATTGATCCAGGAAACATTTAAATACCATATTCATTAAATCCATGAATGCAGCTGGGGCATTTGTTAAACCAAATAGCATTACTAAGAACTCGTAATGTCCATACCGAGTCCTAAAAATAGTTTTCGGGATATCCTTTTTCTTTATTCTTAACTGATGATAACCAGATCTCAGATCAATTTTTGAAAAATATTCAGCACCTTGTAACTGGTCAAACAAATCATCTATTCTGGGTAAAGGATATTTGTTCCGTATTGTCACTTTATTCAACTGCCTATAATCAATACATAAACATAAAGATCCATCATTTTTCTTCACAAAGAGGACAGGAGCACCCGAAGGAGATGTGCTAGGTCGAATAAAACATTTATCCAGAAAATCTTGCAGTTGCTCATTCAATTCCTTAAATTCTGCGGGTGCCATCCTATAAGGAGGTATGGATATTGGTTGTGTTCCGGGGAGAAGATCAATACCGAACTCAATCTCTCGGTCTGGTGGTAATCCTGGCAACTCTTTAGAAAATAAATTGGAGAATTCTTTAACTACTGGAACCTGCTCTAAACTTGTATACTTCATATCAACATCTTTGACTACTATTAAATATCTCTGGCATCCTTTTTGTAACAATTTATGAGATGTTAAAGCTGAAATTAAATTACTAGACTCCTTACTACAATCTCCTTGTATCATAAAGGAAGATTCTCCAAGAACATTAAACTTAGTCACCTTATGATGATAGTCTAGAATGGCATGGCATGATACCAACCAATCCATTCCCAAAATCACATCAAAGTCTATCATATCTAGAACTATCAAATCTATAAGAGTCTCCTTGCCTTCTATCGAAATCTCACATGATTTATACACATCATTTACTAATAAGAATTCTCCCATTGGAGTAGCAACCATGAAAGAACAATACAAACTAGCAGGATCTCTATCCAAGTTCTTAGCAAAACATGGTGATATATAAGAATGAGTAGAACCAGGATTGAACAGAACATATGCTTTATGGGAACATACTGATAATGTACCTGTCATAACTGCATTTGAGGCCTGAGCATCCTGTCGTGTCAAGGCAAAAACTCGAGTTGGTTCTCGGCCTCGACTTCTTGATCCTCTACCAATACCACCACTACTTGCTTGAACGGAAGCTGCTCTACTCGGTCGTGCTGGCACAGATGCAGGGGGTGAAGCTGGTTGCACTGATGCTTGACTAAAATTTCGTAGTTGTGGGCAATTCCTCATCAAATGACCCACTTGTCCACACTTATAACAGGCACCCATTTCTCTACGGCACTGTCCAATATGAAGCCTGCCGCAGAGGGGACATAAGGGAATCGATCTTGAATCTTGTTGACTCGAGGATCTCATATCTCTTTGGAACATTCTCTTCTTATTAACGTTAACTGATGGCTGGTTAGAACTACCAGCTCCTGTTTGAGTAAAACGCTGTAGATTTTGAAATCTTGTCCCACTGACAGTAGGATTATATCTATTTTGGGCATTACTATCTCGATCTCTTTTCCTTCTCTTAAGACCTTCTATGTCAGCTTACTCTCGTGTTTCCATCATTCTAGCACAGTTCACAGCTGCTGAATAAGTTGAAAAATAATCCATCTGAGGACCCACCGACTTAAACAATGGGCGTATCAATCTCAAAACAAACCTCTTAATTCTATCCTTTTCAGTAAGGACCAGATATGGTGTATATCTGGACAATCGGGTAAAATGGATGTCATATTCAAAAACTGACATGTTTGGTGTTTATTTCAATTCCTCAAACTCTCTGGCCCTCTTGTCTCTTTCACTCGTTGGTAGAAAGTGATTCATAAATGCTTCCTTAAATTCGTCTCACTCCATTGGTGGTAAAACAATTGTCCATCCTTGTACAAGTGTCTCAAACCAAACTTGGGCCACATCAGATAGTTGAAAAGACACCAATTCAACATATCTTCTACTAGAGCACCCCAAGGCTCTAAAAACTCGTTCCACAGCATCAATAAATATTTGTGGGTCTTCCTGAACATCTAACCCAAAAGAAGTCGGAGGTTTTAACTTAAGGAATTGCGGTAATGACACCTTAATACCTCTAAGCTTGTCCTCTTGCTCAGCTGTTCTTCCCAGTTCTTGCACTTCAGGAGAATTTTCTGTTGGCTGGCCTTCCCTTCTACCCTGTTCCACTATAAATCCAGTCAATGTTTCTAAACTTCTATGTATACCAGCAATCATATCAGCGGTTTTATCAAGTGGCTCCTGAAGGGTTTCTACTCTTTCCTCAGGAACTCTATCAGATACATAAGTCTGTTCATCTTGTCTTGGGGTTCTCAGACCCCGTGCACGTTCTCTACCTCTACCTCTTCCTCTAGGTCGGCCTCTACCACGACCTCTTTGTACTGGTATTGTAGATTGTGCAGACTCTTCTGTAGAGGATGCACGATCTACAGCTTCTTCTCTAGTGACCGCTCTAATTCTTGGCGGCATCATTAACTATACAGAATAAACACCTCTTTAAGATACTATAATATGTATTCAAACTTTACTCAAGGAATTTAAAGACACTTGGAATAGAAAGAAAGTGAATATCCTATAGAATCCCTCAGCAGCACCTGAAGTATAAATATGTCTGGCTCATATCGATACTAAAGGCCTTACTAAAGAATTCTTTGCTCTGATTGTCACAGGGAAACCTAATACTCTGATATCAACTTGTCACATCCCTACTTTAGGAACGCGAAAATCTCTAATATTCGATAAACTTTACTATTATGCACTTGTAAATAGTTTCACAATATAACATATCCGAGTATTACCATATGTTTACAAATTTGCAATACTAATTACAATCGACCACATAATACGTCATAACAGGATAATATCATACATTTACACATTTTCAGTATAGCTAATTATACATGCCAGGTCTACACTTATTAGTTTTACAGCGGAAACAAGGATCATGCCCGTGACGTTCAGAGCAACTCTAGAGTACATATATATTACAAGTTTACATACTGAGAGCCCAGAAACAATTTAGGCTCACCATTGAAAGACGACACTCAGTCGATCAAGTAGTCACATGACTAAATTCTGAGTCTTTATCTGAAAATATTGTCAACCACGTGTAGTGAGTTTTACAACTCAGTAAGCAGATAATACCTCCTATAACCTCTCAGATCAACATAAAGATGTACTCTTATTTTAAAATTTATCATATTAAAATCTACCGTTCAAAAGTACATCCTTATAGGACCCACATTTTCAAAACGTTCTCAGTTCAAATCACATTCAAATAAACCCACATATGATACAAATTGATCTTAAATCAAATTTGATATGCAATAAAAATCAATTCTTTTATATAATGTTCAAGTATGTCACAACTTTTAATATACTCAATAGATAAACATGGATTATGAGTTCATCAACCTTCTGCCTCCTCACATTACCATAGTCACAATCACAATAGGTAATCAGGGAATGTGAGTTCATCACCCTACTGCCTCCTCACATTACCACTGACTACAACTTCAATAGATCAACAGGGAATGTGAGTTCATCACCCTTCTGCCTCCTCACATTACCACTGTCATAATCACAATAAGTAATTAGGGAATGTGAGTTCATCATCCTACTGCCTCCTCACATTACCACTAATACCACCTTCACAATACCGTCTCAAGCCATATAATCCATCATCATTCATCAATACATATATATAAACATGTATAAAAGTGCATATCCATCAAATGTAATGCATCATTATCAAACAACTCGCCATGAGCTTTATGCTTACCATACAATCATATTCAGCAACTTATCACTTTACATATCATTCAAAACAGAGCTTTCAGTCTCAGTACAAAATCTTTTATCATAAATTTTTCAATCAGGGGAATCATATAATCATGCCCATATCCGAGGCAAACATAACACTGTAAAATCAATGTCACATGCATAACATATATTTCTTTGCCATGTAATGCAAAATACATTTAAAAATCGCATGTTCAATGTGTTTCAAAATTCATTTCAAAAGTCATACTCTTCTTGAGCTAAATATCATATTTCAATTATTTCAGACATTTCAAACCATTTCAGAAAACATATGAAAGTATAAATAACATGTAATCATACTCATTTATCAATGTAAAGTTCAAGAAGAGTAAAAACAAGCCATAGGAAGAATTATCTACTCACAATGTAAGAGCTCCAAATTAGACAGCCCTAGAATCCTCGTTTTTGGTCCAAATTCGGTACAAAAAATCCCAAAATCGAGTCTGGAAGGTCAAAAAACTTTGAAAATGACTCCGGATTTGTTAAATTTGGCCTCTAGGAGCTCGGTCAACGCAGGTCAACGTTAAAGGTACTGTTCACTACCGAAAAATATTATTCACCGCCACTATTTATCGTCAGAAAATACTATTTATCGTCACAAAAATTTTACCAAATCAATGAAAAAATTTCATATCTTAATGTTTATCTAGTTTCTGAATCCATCTACGGAGTCAGATTTCTAATTAGAAGTCTCTAAGTAAGATTTTCAGAGTTTACCTTTTACCGATATTTTCTACTTCAGATCTACGGTGATTTAACGGTTGATTTGAAAAATTGATCGGTCAAAACTGAAGTATTCTTCGTCTTGAATCTAGTAACACCTTTAATTTTGAGATCGGAAGCCCATAAACACTTTAGATCGAAAGATAAAGTTGTAGGTCACTATTTATTTACTATTCACTCACTATGTATATTCTTGATTTTTCTTTCTCGAATCTGATACTCTTCCCCCTGGCTTCCGTTTTATCATTTTCTTTCTAAAATTTTTTTTTAAAATATAATAATTATTAAATAATTAATAATAGAATTTTTTTATATAAATTCATATAAATTCTATTTTTCATCATAAAATATTCCAAAAATTTCTAAAAATTTCTATTCTCATAAATCTTTAGTGAAACTCTTAAATCATAATTTTTCTTGATAAAAATCATAATAAAATAAATCTATAAATGAATATCTTTATTCATATTAAAAGAAAAATATTTATAAAAAATACAACAAAAATTCTTTATAGGCCGATATAATTATTTTAAGCTAAAAAATAATTATTTTACTTAAAAGTCTTCTTACTTTTAGTAAAATATAATCATTCTTAAGCAAATAAAAATATATTTGCTTATAGCATAATACTATTATTGAAAAATAAAAATTACGTGCCAAAACATAAATTATCATATTACTTTTATAATTCTTTAATTCATGTAATAAATAAATTTATTTCTACCGGTTCTTATCTCCATTTTCAAAATTCTCTCTATTATTTAAAATTTTATTTACTTTAAACTTTATTAAATTTACGGCTATTATAAAAAATATCAATAAAAATATCATTTTTTATATATAAAAAAATTTATGTTATTCTATAAATATGATGTTATTACCAATTTTATAATTTAAAGATTTTATTTATCATTTAGGCATATAAGTATAATTTTGTTTCAATTTCACTTTTCTACAACCCACAGGCTAAAATGATAACATCTTTTAATGATAAAAAAAAGTTTGTAGAACTGAAATAAAATTATACTCTCAAATGGTGACGAACAAAAGTCAAAATAGTATTTTGGTCCCTTAAGTATATTTATTGTTACTTTTTAGTTTAATTTTTTGTGTGTGGATAAATCTTTAACCCTCTTAACATCATCAAATACGTCCTTGTTCTCATTCACGCACCTCCGTTAAATACAAAAACGGATCCTATGCTGTGCCTAATGGCATAGCATGCGGTGCGGTGCTAAAAAAAATACTATTTCAAAACTAGTGAAATGGTACGTTTCTAGCCATGCACATCCCATGTGAAGCCATAGTTAAATCAATCAACTGGTAAAAAATACCAATTGATTGATAATGTCCAAGGACTAGAATAGGCGCTAGTCCAGCCCCTACAAATGAAAAAGTCCTTGGGCATTTCTAAGGGTAAACAGGCGCCTGCCTGGTCCAGCACTTGGAACTTTAGAAAAAAAGAACCATGCGATTGATATTTTAATCAGTTACCTAGTTGTCTCTGGGCATTTCTAGGGGCAAACATGCGCTTGGTTCAGTGCCTGTTTCCTTAGGAAAAAGAAATCAAGTAACAGATACTTTAATTAGCCGTCCAATTCCCCTAATCACCTGAAGACCAGGCGACTGTTGAATACGAAGTCACCTGGTATTTTTCGTTAAAACCAGAATCCCTATTTTTCCTCGGCATTCTTCGATAACCATAAACCCAGAATTCCAAAATTCTCTCAAGCCTTTGCCATCATTTGTAAATCTAACCAAAATTATAACAATTACTCGTGTCTGGACACCAACCGAAACAAAACCCTTTGCCCAAATCCGAATTTCCTCTCCATTTGACTAGAGAAATTCGAGAATTTCTGGTTAGGGTTTGTCCAACGCCGAAAATTCAAAGTTTGAAATTCCATCCCATTCTGAGTGTAATGGCATCGAAGACTTCATTCAAGAGGCAAGGAATATCAAGAGGCTCCACTCTTGGTCAAGCTACTCAGCAATTACTCACCAAATCAGAGGAGCAACGAAGATATCAGAAAACATTCATAGACCGAACTGTGGTGCAGGATATATGTTTGAATATAGAATCCTTGGCTAGAGAAAAGTTTGAATTGAGTCATTTAATCAAAAATTAGAAAATGAAGCAATTCCTTACCTCCAACACCCTATATTCCCCAATAACCAAAAGAATTTTTTTCACGAATTTATCATATAATGAGGAGTCATTAGAATTCAACTTTGTTGTTAGAGGGGTGAAGTTTAGTTTTAATAAAAACTTGTTTGGTAAAGTAGTTGGACTCCTCGAGCCAAGTGATGAGGTATGCCAATTTGATGAATCTTTATCTAGTCTTCCCTGTTATAAGAAAGAAACTGTGGTGGAAAGGATTTTAAGTTCAGCATGTTCTAGTAGCAAAGTTTACACCAAAGACTTGAGTGTAAACACTAACATAATTTGATATATGGTTTGTCATATGTTGTTGCCCAAAGTTGAAAATTACTCTTACCTGAGTGAGATTTAACAAGTTTTGGTATATTGTTGGCTACAGAGAAGAGAGATTGATTACCCTTATATGATGTTAAAGTTTATGATCATTGCACACAAATAATCTAACAAGGGTTTGCCATATGCCTATGTAATCAGCAAACTGCTTAAATTCTCTGGCATTGAACCTATTGATGGCCAAATAATTATATCTAAAGCTTTTAATAAATATAACCTCAATCAAATGGGGTATGTCAAGAGAAATGGTTATTGGTGCAAGAAAAATGATAATGAAGATAATATTGATATCCAAACAGAAGCTCTTAGGTCTTTGGAGCATTCAACAGAGAACCAAGCATCATCAAGTATGCTTATATTCACATAACAGGGATGTTTGAGATTACTAACAATTGGTTAACTATTGAACAATCTTTGGCTGGTTTAAGCAACCAAGTACAAGGTTTTGAATGTAACATGACTGAGTTTTTTGTGATGCTACATAAACTTGAGATGGCATAGGTGGAAGATAGGCCAAATGAAGAGTCAACTAACCACGAATCTCGGGAGGGAGAGTAGGATGAGAGTCAATAGACAGAGGATAAACCTACACATACTTAACTAGTTTATTATATTTGTAGTTTAAATTTATGTTAACCCAAAACATTGTAAAAACACAATTTTCTACTAAATGAAAGTTTATTGCTATTATATTGAATTATTGTGTCATATCGGTTTATGGATTTATTGCTATTGATATTGAACTATTGTATCATAGTGGTTAATTACGGATGATACCCCACTAAATGCACCAAGCATGCACATATAAAAGTTTAATTGCTACTAAATGATGATGATAGATTGGATAAAAACTTTATTCAAATAACAATAATTACTCGAAGCAATAAAGAGACAAATTTCAATAAGCAGTATCTTTTATTGAACAAGCTTTCGTTGTCAACATTTATAATGAGCAGGTTATATCAGTGGCATGTACACATTATACACTAGGACAATGTAGTAATTCAACTAACAAGTTTGTACACATCGAAAATGGCTCCAAAGAACTTTAATGCATCAAGCGACTGCATGGACTGATCAAGTGGTGCCTATATTACAGAAAGACAAGAATCATTAATATTAATTGTAAATAAAATTATTAAAATAAATATTTGTCACGCCCCTAATTTTAGAGCACGTGAAACATATACTTTACGATCATATATTTTCTATAACATGAGGCCAATATAATTATTTTAAGTAAAATAATAATTTTTTAAAACAAAAATATATTTACTTCCAGCAAAATATGCGTAATCATTTTTTTAAAAAAAATCATACTTATTTATAATAAAATATTATTTAAAAATAAAAATTTTGGGATATTACAATATTATTTTAACGCACAACAAATGCTCTCACCAACATTCTACTATAACTAAGATTACTTTCACTATATAATTAAGTGTATACAAAAGGTGGTTGAGCTGTAGAAGAAGATATTCTCGATTGATTTCCAGATTGTGGCTCTCAGTCCTACAAAAATATGATTAGACCAAATGAAATCAAATACAACCAATGCAAAAATATAAGTAAAACAAAAAATAGAAATATAAGTATAGTTTAACATACTTGCGAATTGTTACTTCTCGGAACTCTTTTTTTTTTTTAGATTGAACCTCAACCCAACTCTTTAATCGTCTCTTACTCTTTATTCTAATTTTTCTCTTCAAGCTCTTTACTTGTACACTACATTCACTAGCTGCTAATGTAGTTGCATCGCTCACATTTTCTGGGCATCTATGTTTTAAGCGAAGCTGCATGACTTCTTATGTCAGCTCATCGACAGTTTTATTTACCATAAAATATAATTCTGGTAATTCAAATACTTCAATTGTCAATCTTATTAATTTAGGACAAAGTTGTCTATACCGTAGGGTACTCACAAACCTGGGATCTTCCTCAATTTTATTCTCCATTATATCATAGATTACACCGCTCCTAGCTTATTTTGTCCATCTCTTTACTATGTATTGATCGGGGAGTGTTTTAACATCCATTACGTCGAATATCTTCAATGCATGACAACATAATATACCAAAAGTTTCAAACTTCCTATAGCCACAAGAAATGAACTTGTTGACGAGATCAAACAAAACTCGATATTCTCTCTCTTGGTTAACTATACCGACAACATATTCAAAAGTTGACTGACTTTTATTTCTATACTTTATGCATACAGTGGTGTACAAGTCGAATCCTTTTGAAAAAATTTAAATATAGTGAAAGTATAAATCTAAGCAAGTATTGCAATATAAGTGAATTCTCTATTTTCAGTCTGGGTACTCTATGAAGTGATTTGAATTTGCACTTCAACTTATTGTACCGCTTATCTTCTACAACCCTATCAAATTGCTTGAAAAATTGAACTACGTCTAACTCCGATTTCATGTAACTTTTAAAGTTAGAATTTAAGCTTTCACTAAGTTGTGTGCTTCATATGCCAGCTGTGAAAGCTTTCTTTATGTGACAATCCACCCATTTCTCTTTTATCTTATACAAAGAACCGAGCCATGCATTCTCATGTATGTTATATTTTGACAACAAGTTGTTCTATGCCACCTCAAATTGTAATTCCTTTTTGTATTCGTACATGCACTTCTTAAAGTCTGTCAAAAAATTAGAGTCATCTTTCATTAGGTTGCCTAAATGCTTTATGCTATTTTGCATTAAATTCCATGTATATAATCCATGCGAAACCTTTAGCATCACCTCACGTAAAGCCTTTGCCATTGTTTGATCTTGGTCAATAAAGATTGTAAGAGGCTTTTTTTTATGTTCCTCCAAAAATGTTTCAAATAGCCATTTAAAAGACTCAGCTATCTCGTCATACATAAAGGCTGCCCCAAAAATCATCGTTTTTTTGAAATGGTTAAATCCACAAAATAAAGCGAGTTTTCGGTTTGCTTTGTTCATATTATATATTGTGTCCAAAGATACAATGTCACCGAAATAGCTATAATCCATCACCATCCTCGCATCAGCTCAGAATACATTAGTTATTTATTCTTCAGTATCCATTTGATAAGAATAAAAAAATGATAGATTTTCTAACAACAAATGTTGGAAATATTGTAGTAGACAACCAACCTTGCCATGTGCTATGCTTCTTTGCCTTTTCAAATGAATATAATTTTTGGCATTTAACCGAGTAAAATCGAGGTTGCCTCTTCCTCCTGCTTTCCTACTCAAAGTCAAAAGATGCCCTCTGTTGGAGTCCAAAATCTTAAGCTAAATCATTCTCATGAGCTTGGACTTCTGACAATTTACGCTGAGAAGCCAACATATGAACTATTTCGGGAAGATGAATAATTATGTTTCTCAACAAAATCATTTACGATATATCTTCCATTCTTCAGTGAGATTCTCATCCTTACTTTACAATTAGTTCTAATCTCTAGCCAATGATTTGTTGTCATTATATCCCTCTTGTCAGCCTTTCGACTCCCTTCTTTGCAACAAACAAACTTGTTAGACATTATAGTTCCATCTTTTTTACTTCGATTGAAATAATGTTTTCGACTCCAAATTCTACTTTCCCACTATAATCTACCCAAAATTTTCACGCTTATTCTAAAGTAGTAAATTCCATACCAAGGTTAGACTTTGGAGAAGAGAGCACTTCCAACTTATTTGCATTTGCTTCATTCCATAGCTCTGTTTCCTATTGCTCTATTCCTTTACGCAACTCCATTTCTCTTTACTTCACCAAGGCTTTTTCCCTCTTCTCCTACTCTATGGTTCATGGCTTTACCTGTTCTTCTATTCTTCATGGCTTTTGTGAAATGTTACTTCCACCAAAACAATGAAACAGTGTGTTTTGAAAAAAAAAACAGGGAACATAGAATGTTAACAAAATAATAACCTCAAATTACAAATTTTTTTTAACATAAGTGTTTTCAGTTTAGATAGTGTTAAAAATATTATTTGGTAATAAGAAAATGCCCAGCCTTTCTTAAATTAATTGTGCTATTAATTTTGGGGAGATATAGAGATTAGGCAACTGTCGTATTCAACAACCACTTGGTCTTCGAGTGAAGGGAAAAACCAGGCAACTGATTAAAGTATCAGTTGCCTGGTTCATTTTTTCTAAGGTTCTAGGCGTTGGTCCAGTGCCTAGTTTAGCGCTTGGTTGCCCCTAGGCATTTTCGAGGGCAAACAGGCACCTGGTCTAGCCCTTAAACATTATCAGTCGATTGTTATTTTTTGCTAGTCAACTGATTTAACTGTGGCTTCACATGGGATGTGTGTGGCTAAAAATGCAACGTTTCACTAACCTTAAAATAGTGTGTTTCTAGCACTGCACTGCATGTTATGCCATTAGACACAGTAGAGGATCCGTTTCGTTAAATATTAGCATCTTATGTCACTTTTTTTTAATTGAGTCATCATTTTTTTATCTTTTTTTTTTTTTACTCTTTCTCCTCTTCTATTTTTCTCTCACTTTTCCAACAATGTCTTCTCCTTTCCTTCTCTTGGCAAAACCAACCACCACCTCTTACTTTCTCCTTCCTCTTACTTTCTCCTTTTTACAAGTTCCACCATTGATGTTAGTTTAAGTCATCATTCCTTCGCAACTTGATCCAAGCTCTAAATCAGAAACCATCCACGCAATGATGGAACTTATAAGGAGGAGGAAGGAAGAGGGAGTGGTTGTTTTAGCAAAAAAAAAAGGAGGAAAGGAAGAGGGAAGGAGAGAGAAAGAGTGAGGAAAGAGAAAGAAAATTATAAATCAACATAGAAATGTCACATAGGATGGTACATTGAAAAAACAAGATTTGACTTTGCCATTTTATACAGTAAAATTGAAGAAAAAATATATTAATAAAATTAATATTTAATAAATAAATAAAATAAATCAATTTAAATGTAAATTTTAAAGTTATATTTTTTTTAACTTCATCTTATGAAGTGTTTTAAGAACTTCAGAGGAGAGTCTAACGGAATGACAAGATATAACATATTTGAGAAAGAATTAAAAAATTTATGAAAATCAATAATTAAATGATTAAAATGTAATAATAAATATAATTAAAATATTTAAAAAACTATTTTAGCCTAAACAAATTTATGAAATATTAAATTAATAGCAAAATTATTTTTAGATTATCAAAAGAAGATTATTGTCAATTATTTCTAGAGTGACAAATATTGGTTTTTTTTAATACAACTAGACAATAAATTTAAATACCAACCATCCATACATAATTACATGTTGATGATTAACAAGAATAGAAGTTAACCATCTTTTTATGAATTCTAAAACAAGAAAAACTATGAAATTTCTTGACAAGTAAATAATATCTTTATTTATCCGATTAGTCCCTTGATTGGTAGTGATAATCTTAGAGAAATATTTGATCAAATAGTAGTAATATGCTTCTCTTCTTATTTTCCTCAAAAAAGTGTTCTTCTAATTGTTTCCTATCTAGATGCTTCCCACAAAAATCATTGCTTTGTTTCTACCTCTAATCTTTCTTCTAATGAAGGAGATTGTTAGCTGTTGATTATCATGAGAATTACTCTAGTTCATATTTTTGTTCTTCAAGAATCTTTTGTGTTATGAGGAATGTGATTGATCGTATATTTGACTCCTATTAGCTCTTTGATATGTTCTAGAGCTTGATTAAGGCGAGGATGTATTCCTTCATGAATTCTTTGATTTTTTCAAAACCAAATATTATAAAAAGACTAGGGCCATTATAAGGGTTTGTATATAAATATCAGAAGCCCATTCTTTTCTTCTTCTTTTTTATGTTGAACCAATGGTCAAGCCATTGGTGGGTCATGGAAGGAGGAGAAATATAGTTAACACAAAAAGTGAGAACACAACCAAACTATAAAGCTCAAGCAAAGGAGCACTTAGAAAGATGTGACCTTTTGTTTCTTTTTCTCTATTGCAAAGCACACAAGTATGTTAAATCAAGATAATTAAAGTATGTGCTAAAAGAAAAGCGTTGTTTCTTAGTTTCCAAAGGAATAGGACCATCCTGGGCTAGGGTTTAGCCCTCCAAAGTCCTCTATAGTTAAACACTGGTATATTAGAAAATTTTCTATTTAGATCATTGTTGGAAATGATCACTACAAAAAACAAGTGATTTAACTATATTTTTTTAATGACAGTCAAGCAAATTGTCCCCAAAACATAAAATAGCAATGATTTTTTTAAAAATCATCATTAAATACAATACTAACCAAAATTTTCACTCCTTTCCCTGTGTCTTTCCTCCCATTTTCTCCCTACATCTTTCCTTCCATTTTCTCCCATCTAGAGAAAAATACGTTAGACAGAAAGGGGGGAATAAAGTAAAGAAAGAGGAACAAGAGGAACATTCATAGAGAAAAAAAGATGAAATGGAGGCATTTGGCTTTGAGTTACCGTGAAGTGAAATGCAAACGAAACTAAATTATTTTAGTATTGATATTATCATACTTATTTTTAATCTAGTTAATAAGATCATACTTAACATTTTGGCACTTCCTTTTAAATCTAAAAGCATATGACCTACTAACATTTATATGCCATGCATTTTCGATCACATAAGTGCACTGACTATTTAATGACCATACACCTTCAAATTTAAACATAGATTGGTTCTTGCAGGAAAATTGTTCAATCTCAAGCGACAAAGTGCTATGGTTAGAACACATAACCAAACATATGAGTATCACAAAAAAAGATCAATCCAAAAGGAGTTATAGAACACACCACAACAAAAATGGGTTTTAGTGATGGTTTCGATTGTCGCTAAATGTAATGCCCCTAATTTACGTTACGTAAAATAAACATTTTTTTTTTAAATTTTCCACAATCAGATATTTTCCATAAAGATACATAATTCAATTTTTTATCATGAGAACGGATACATATAAGATCTCTCATGTATACATAATATACAGACCAAGTCTATAAATATCAAAGTACAGCAGAAACGAGGATCCTACCTGTAGCATTCAGAGCATACTCTAGAATACAAACATGGTATAATTCAAAATCTGTGAGCCTTAGAAGTAACGTAGACTCATCCAGAAAATAAATCACCTATCTACCGAATCAGACTCTGATATTCTTATCTAAAAAATGTGGAAATATCGTGTAGTGAGTTTGACAACTCAGTGAGCAAATAATTCCTCCTATGACCTCTTAAGTTAACATATGGATGTACTTATATTTTAAAATATGTGACATAGAAAATACAGTTCAGAAATACATTCATATGGGACGTATTTCAAATATTTTCAATTAAAGGATATTCAGATATCCAAAACCATATGCTACACAGTATGATCATTAAACAAATTTTGTTATACTCAGCTGTATAAGCTATAGTAAAATATTAAGATTTGGAGATAAAATAATCACTGTTAATACACTTGCCTCACTCAGTAATCTGGTCAATGCAATGAAAATATAACTCATTTGCTATACGCATAGTGACATCAACCCCAGTCACAATAAGTAATCAGGGAATGTGAGTACATCACCCTCCTGCTCCCTCACATTACCACTGTCACCCGATTGGAGTGGCCCTCCCCCGGTTCACTCAGACTAATAGGACGTCCCCTATTCGGTACCGTCACAAGCCATACAACCAGCCGATATTCATCAATATATATAAATACATGTAAAATTATCAAGCAACTCGCCATGAGCTTTACGCTTGTCATATTTATCAAGCAACTCACCATGAGCTTTACGCTTACCATTCAATCTCATTTATAATATGACATGCATCATTTTCACAAATATATAACTTTACAAATCAATGCATCGTGCACATAACATTCACTTTATCAAATAATGATAAATACATTTAAAACCCCATATTCAATGAGTTCTAAAATTCATTTCTAAAACTATACTCTCCTTGAACTATGTGCCAGTTCATAAGTATAACAGATATTTTAACACATTTCAAAAATTTATAATAATATAAATAATTTATAAATAGAAATAATAATACATTTATAGTTCAAGAAGAGCATGGGACAAGTTATAGAAATAATTATCTATTCATATAATAGAGCTTCTGGTTGGACAGCCCTAAAATGTACTTTTCCAATCTCTATTTGATCAAATAGACTTCAAAAACATAATTGGAGGGTCCAAAAGTCAAGAAAACAACTCCGGAAGCTTAGTTACTATTTATCGCCGGAAAATACTATTCACTTGTCAGAAAATACTATTCACCAAGAACAAAAAGTTGTCATATAGCTGAAAAATTTCATATCCTAAAGTTTATTTAACTCTTGAATCCATCTACGATGTCAGAATTTCAATTGAATGTCTCTAAGTAAGAGTTTCAGAATTTACCTTTTTCTGAGATTTTCTACTTCAGACCTACGGCGATTCAATGGCTAATTTGAAAAATTGATCGGTTAAAACTGTAGTATTCTTCGTCCTGAATCCAGTAGCACCTTCAGTTTTGAAATCGGAAGCCAAGAGACACTACAAATTTAGAGAGAAAGTTATTATTCACTCACTATTCATCCGTTATACAATTTTTTTTTTCGATTTTCCGTCTCCCCCTTCCCCTTTTCTCTTTTAATTTTTTTATAATAATAATAATTATTTAATAATTAAATTTATATTTAGATTTATTTTTATTTTCTTTCATATATATATAGATACTGTTTTTTACCCTAAAACATCCCAAAAATTTCTAAAAATTTACATTCTCATAAACCTTTAGTTAAATTCTTAAATCATGATTTTTCTTGATTAAAATTGTAATAAACAAATCATTAAATAAATATCTTTATACATAATAAAAGAAAAAATATTTCTAAAAATACAACAAAAATTTATTAAATGCCAATATAATTATTTTAAGCAAAAAAATAATTATTTTAATTAAAAATATACTTACTTTTAGTAGAACATAATCTTTTTTAAAAAAATAAAAATATATTTGTTTATAAAAAAATATTATTAATGAAAAACAAAAATTACGGGATGTTACACTAAACATCCTAATAATAGTTATGAAAAATATCATATAATTACAAATTTAGTGATGGTTTTTGGAAATTATGAAAATGCTATCACTAAACTATGGCTTAATGACGGTTTCAAACTTTTGTTAAGACATGTGGTTTAACAACGGTAAAAGCATTGTCATAAAGTGAAGGTTTAGCAATAGTTTTTTACTGTCGTTAAATCTTGATTTAATGACAATTTTTTTTAAATTGTTGTTAACTTGAATTTTATTATTTTTAATTTTTTATCCTTTTAGTTACGGTCTAATGAAATCGTTATTAAATTTTGATTTAATGACGATTTTTTACCATCATTAAACCAAGATTTAACTACAGTTCCTTTGAAACTATTGTTAAACCACTATTATTTTAAATTTTTTTAAAACTATCCTTATAATTGTATCAACAATAATACCAATATTTATAGGAGAACCAAATTAACAATCGAAATCTAAATTAATAAATACTAATATTTAATTAAAATTTTGATCACAATGCATGTTCCATTACAATTATATAAAATATACAGTAAAAATCTAAATCAACTTTGGGGGTTTTAAGGGGGCTGGTGTCCATTAGTTTGATCACTTAATGCCTAAAAATAAAAAAAATGTTATTAATAATAAACAAACTTAATTGTAAGAATATTCATTTTTATGATTCAACTAAAAATTTAAAAAATTATCCTTGAACTATGACTTTGTACAAAGTCAAACTTAGATGGCACTTGACCTTAAAGAAATGTTTGGCATACGACAAAATTTTTTGTTCATGGAAATCATGTTTTCTGAAAAATATGATTAATGAGAATAATAATTTCTAAAAATGTATAAAATGTGTTTGATAGATTTTTAAGATTGCTAGTAATATTTAAATAAAATTTATTGAGAATCTTCATTCTTGTATTTGGTTATACTTAAAGTTTTTTTGGAATCTTTGTACATTTTTCAAAAATACCCTTATCTATTTTTTTACAATTTTTTTAACAAAGGATAAAATAAATTATTTTTAATAATTTATCAGATTTACATTAATTTTAAAATTACTAAAAAAATATTAACAATTAAATTTATTTTTATAAAAATTTAACATAAAATATTGGAGGATAAAATTGTCATTTCACTCTTGATAATATATTCCCACCTTCAAGAGAATCACAAATTCTCATCCCCCTCTATGGTAATCTTTTCATAGAAATCTATGTTTAAAAATCATTCCCAGAAATTGAAATTTCTTAAGAATCATGGTTTTCATTTTAATACCAAATAAAGCAATCTTCAATTTCTATATTAATATTCTCAAGAATCTAAAACTTTTCTTCCTACCAAACACCTCCTGATAGTTTTGGAGGAGAGTCATAGCTGCTTCCATCCATTATTGTCGTGCAACCATGTTTTCCTCACATCAGCCTCTTGTTTCTCCATCGCTGTCTTAAGTTGTGTCACCTCATTTTGCAACACAATATAAGAAGGCTCAGATTGAGAACTCCCAATAAAATGATAGCTGAAAACTTAGGTAAGGAGAACACCCAATTCAATACTCGAACTCAACTCGAGTGTCTTTGTTTCCTAGAGTTTTAGCTAATGTATCATTATAACTAAGTCAGAACAAACACTATTCATATAAATTAAAAAACTTACATATATAGCTCTAATTTCATCATCAATATATGATCTATCAACCCTTTTATGAACAAAAATCCATACATCTTCCCGTGTCACTAGGTCTTTAAACACAACTTCCTAAAATTTTTAAAAATAATATATGTATCTCCAATATAAATTAAACTTCATATAAATTATTTACTACTGCAAACTTACCATCTCGACCTTCTTTCATGCAATACTTTTTGAACCATCGGTATATGAAATCTTTTGGCCCCTTTTGTTTTTTTTGTTTTTTAAGTAACATCCTAGTCAATGACAAAAATATATTAATAAGATCAATCATAAATTAATATATATTGACAACCAAATATAATTACCTTAGAATTTGCCTCGAGACAATAGTCTATAAAAGATGGCCATTGGTCCTCAAAAATGCCAGCTAGGATATCATTACATTATTGGTTTCTAGTGCGAGTCCTATTATTTCTTGACATTATAAAGTGTAGCTCTCCACTTTTATCCAAGTGATTAAAAAATAATTTTCTTATGCACGTCTTACATTACAAACTTCATCTGCAAGAGAAAATATATATGTTAATAAAGATACATGGTCAAGGCACTCAAAGAAATAAATAACCTATGTGTTATTACATGTATATTGTCCTTCAACACATTATTCTTGTACTCAACAGAACTGATTCTGCACTCTCTGTAAGAGATGTAAAACATTCAAAAATTGTCCCCAACAGTACCCAGCAAACCACCCCAATCTCCAATTTTTCGGTGTATGTTGTTGAGTTGTACAATGACCCTCTGTCTATAGGAAAATGCCCAAACATTGTGTATTGTTAAATGGTGGAACTATCATATCTACAAAATCTACTCTTTCATTTTTATGATGAATTTCGAATGCATCATATTCATGAACATGTCTTACACATGGTCATCCTTACAAATTAGTTTTTCTCTCACATGTGGCATTATATTATGTTCTATATAAGGTTCTTCTGTTAGTTTTTCCCCATGTCTAACTTAGAAATCGTACCCTTATGAAAATGATTTAACAATTAAGTGTTAACACACAATTTCTCTAACCTGTCATTTTTTAAATTTACACTTAGGACATGGGCATATTATTTTATCCTCCACACCCGAGTTAACAAATGCAAAATCTAAAAATCAACTCAATCCATCTAAGTATTCAAGGGTATCCTAAGGCTCAGCAATCCAAAACATATCCATTTTTGAAAGCTTTACAAAATTAAAACATTCGCATCCTTGTTATGAATTATATCAAAATAAGAAGGTAAAATTGCATATTCTTATACTAGATAAATTAACTTAAAATTTCAAAAAAAATTAAAAAAAATATAAATCCCATTTAAGCTTATTCTATAATAACCAAAGGAATCACAAAATATAATTACACAAACAAGAAAATTAAAAAAATGTCAATTTTATATTTTGTAATATTTTTTTAATATATGCATGCATTTCTATGTTAATTAATTTTTTTATGAGAAGTTTATATTTTTTTCTCCTAATTTGTAATATTATTTTATTAATATATGCATACATTCTTGTGTTTATTAATTTTTTCGTGGTTATAACATGGAAGGAAATCAATAGATATATCAGTATGTCTACTATTGTGAAAACACTAGTTGGAATTTTTCCTTAAAGAAAGTGACCAAATTAATTTTAGTTACCACTCCATCTCATGCAATTAGGAGCCACAAGTCTGAATACGAGTGTTTTAACAATTGGGGTAATGTTTTACTTAATAATACTTTTAAATATTTCTTTTATAATAAACATTTAGTGTTTTACTTAATAATGATTTTAAATTAAAATAATTTTATCTTGTATTTTTTAAAATATTATAAGGGGTTCTAATAAGCAATTCAAGGGATTTCTTAATAACTTCTACGTAATTTAGCTTTATGCATAAAAATAATTTTTTCCTAACCATCTTAAAATATTAGAAAGTGAAAACTTCTTTGCGAAAATATTTGGAACCTCTAACTAACATATCCTTGAAGTCTATATTACCTAATTGCTTGCATTGTCCAAAATTAAAGTATACATAGTTTATGGTCCTCACTCTTATGATAAGTTTGTATATAAGTTTCTATCTATTCCAGTTATGATAGTCACTATCAATGAAATTCGTAATATTCAGGTACGATGTTCTATAACATGATTTCAACAATTGAAATTAGAATAACTACTATCAATGAAATTCTTAATGTTCAAGTCTGTTATTCTATAACATGCTTAATATTTACAAAATATAAACAAAACTAATTTAAGCAAGTCAGCAACGACGAAGAAGCTAACTCACCAATATAGTAACAAGAAGCAGAAACAGGCGCCAGTGGCAGAAACAGAGAAGCAAGCAATGACGATTGGCAACGCTTTGGTGGAGAAACGGTGGAAAACAAGCCAAAGAAGGAGGAAAAAATGATGGAGAAGAAGGAGAAAATGAGAGAAAGGGAGACCATGCCGGGAGTGGGGGATTAGATATTGTAGTTAACGATAATTTTGTGTAAACCGTTGCAATATAATGACGCTTAATGTAAAACGGTTGTTATATAATAACAATTTCGACAAAACTATAATTAAAAATTGTTGTTAAAATAAGGACAATTAATAAATCATCGTTATGTCGTATTTTTTTATAATTGTTAAATTTCTACTGTTAAATCTTTTTTTTTTTATTGTGAATACTCTATCAATTCTTAATGATCAGCAGCTAGTGAAGAACTGTCGAGGGGCTGCTGAAACCCGATAGTTCTAGCTTATGGCTCTAATGGCCTGTAGGGAAGCTAGTATGGGACAACTTCCTCAAGCCCATCCTCTTCAGCATAATGCATAAACCCATACATCTATAAACTCACTGGAACAAGCAGTATCTAAATCCATAGAACTACCAAAGCATTCAAGCACATCAAAGAAGCAATCAGTAGATATATATATATATATATATATATATATATATATAAAAGCATTCACGTAATAATTTTATATTCTTAGCAGATGTGATATCAAAAACAAGTAAGTTATTTAAATCACCCGAAAATTTATCAACTCTTTTTCTCCCCCCCCCCCCCTATTAGTAGGGATTTCCTCCTTTTTTCAGTATCCATGTAAACTAAAAGACAAAAATAAGATAAGATGAACCTGTAAATTATGCCAACAAGTTGCTGTCTTCTAAAATATCAGAAAACTCTGAAAATGGTAAAGACAATAAACTCCCCGCATTGATGTTTGAAAAAATATCCCAGAAACTGATCTTGAAATATCAGAGTTAATAGTCAGTCCTAATCCTTGACTTGGGTCTATAATGTTTCTTGCCCAATTATGGAGCTCTACTAGGGGGCTCGTAACAACCGAAAGCCAGTCCTATGGAATTTTATGTTCATTATTATTTTAATATTATTACTATTTCCATATATATAAAATGTAAGTAATTTTTTAAAATATATATTTATTTTATATAGACATTAAAAGTAATATATATAAATTATGATTTCATCTGATTAAACAGTTAAGTTAATTAATTGAACTAATTTTTTAACATATATGAATATATTTGAGATTATTTTTCATAATATATGTAATAGTTGGAATGAATTTATGAAGTTTTTATATCCACTTCATCCATATTCTTTTTTTATATTCAATTCATCCAAAATATATAAAAATTTAGGCTTAAATAATTTTGATATTGTAAATTTTTCTATTTAGTTCTTTTTATTAAAAATGAAGCAAAGTTACTCATTTATTTTTAAGAGGTTACAATTAAATCTTTTATTCATGGTCTCTTTCTTTTTTCTTTTCTGACAAAATATAATTTTAATTATCAAAGTGTTATATAAATAATTCACTTAAAAAAAATGTCATGTTAGTGGTTTCTCATCTATGTTAACATTTTTGTCACTGGAGAGGAAAGGGGGCTTGGGTACTGAGTTGCTACTCTCTTCAATGTATCAAAAAAAATTATGTTAATATTTTCAGTTAAAAATAAAAATTAATATTTAATTTATCGTTAATAAATAATTTTTTATTTATTAATAATATTTAAATTATTTTTTAAAAATAATAATAAAATTGTAAAAAAATAAAAAAAAATAAGAATAATTAAAATATTACAGTATAACAAAAGTGTAATAAAGAAAAAAAAAATTAAGACTTTTAAAACAGCGTGCTGGGTACTAGGAGTAAATTTCTAAAATGGCATGGACGGTACACTTCAGAACCTGGGGTGGTTGCGTGAACCTGCTTTTACCAAGATTCCCTCCTCATTTATCTATTCGCCCAACTTCTTGCAAACCCATTTCTCCCTTAACGTAAGTGTCCTCTCTGACTGTTCTCTTCACGCTTTGATTGCTCACTTCGTTTACTCTTAAGAAAGTAAGGGAAGCTGCTTTCTACTTATAAGCTACTTAATGTGTCTGATGTTAAATCAAATTTTCTATTTTGTTTCTGTGGTTAAATTGATGCATTGATTCCTGATAGTAGTCTGATATGCATAGTCATTTGATTTGTCTTTCTGGGTCTCACTAAGCGTCTGTAGGATGTTTAGAATCTAATGATGGATATCAGTACCTTAAAAGAATTTCTGGGTTTCGGGCAATGCCAAAAAACGCTGATTCGTCACTTGAATCATCACAGGCCATCGTTTGGAGAGTATAGAGTTGAGTACTATTGGAGAGTCTGATTTCATTGAGCCAACGTGAGCTCTGTTCAGGCCAAATTAAGTATTTTATTTTTATTTTTATTTTAGGCGACAGGATAAAGTAAAAGAGTATTAATAGTATAATGTTATACCCAGTTATTGGCATCAATGAACTAGACATTTTACTCCTTCAAATTAAAATTCTACCTACTATTCTTTGGGTTTACCCTGAAAGGTTTTACGAATAAAAACAACAGATGTGTATTTGCTTGATATATTTTCATGTAGTGGATGTGGATTGAAAAGAAATCTAGTATTTTAGAATGGAACCAGAAGTGAACGCTGACTTAACTCTGGGATAGAATTGTTCAGCCTCACTTTGATGTTTGGCTCATGTTTTGTCTAGACTCCAGAGTCTTTCCTCTTGTGAAAACTTGAAATGCTTGAGACCTTTGATATAATGGTTTTATTTTTATTTTTATTTTTATTTTTTGTATTGTGTATATATCTTCTCTTGTTTTGATTATCCTTGCTTTTGTAATCTTGTTAAGTTCTCATTAATAATTTCTTCATTCTGTATCTTACCAAGGGAGAAAAAATCAATTGATTGTTTTAATTGCAAAAGGCACGTTTACTGAAGGTTAATCTACATTTGCAGAAAAAAAAAATATTTTGCCTCTGTAAAAGACTTGGTTGGACAGTATCATTTCTTTTATTTATGCTAATTTTCTGTAGGGTATACATTTAAAATTTTATCCAGAAGGAAACAAAAAAGATTGGTTTCAAGTTTGAGCCTTCCTTTCATTGCGTCTTTTAGTTGTTTGTTACTTTGTTTACTTAGACATGCATATTCTTACTTTCTCTTCCTCAAAATTCTAATATGAAAGTTTATTGTGTAGTGCTTCTATTCTCTAGGGCCTGAGATATGGATTAGTCATATATGCAAGACAGTATAAAACCTTCTTTTATGGTTATTAATATCAATTGTTTGGTCATGTAACTTCCAGTAGAAGATTTTCGGTTGTTTTGGCCATGGATGGTCCAAAAGTTAGTCTGCCTAAGGAAATGCCCTTGGGGATAGAAGAAATGACTGAGGAAGAATATGCTTATCAGTCTAACTTACTTCAAGAATTCTCTAGTATCTCCTGCATTGACAAGGCATGGATTTTTAACTCTGACAGTGGTAAGTGTGCTGTCTTTTTTTTCCCCTGGTGTCTGCCTTCTTTTTATCATTCAAGTTAGCTCCATTGCTGATGATATTTTTTTTTCCTTTTTATGTTTTTTGTCACAGCACTGGCCTCTCAGGGAATGTTTTGTATTAGCCAACCAAATCTTCTGGAAAACAAGAGAAAAAAGTTTATACTATCCTCTACAATACTAAAAGAAAGTAACAGTTCGGTAAAATTTCAATGGGCTCCATTTCCCATAGAGATGTCTGGAGTGTCTACAATTGTTCCATCACCCTCTGGCTCAAAATTTCTGGTAGTTCGAAATCCCGAGAATGAAGGTCCTTCTCTCTTTCAAATTTGGAGTTCATCTCACATGGAGAGGGAGTTCCATATCCCCCAATCAATGCATGGTTCAGTATATACTGATGGATGGTAAGGTATCACATGTTTGAAACTGTAGTTTTTTTACCCTGTTAAGTTGATCTCGGGTATTAGCTGTTTGATTTCAAGTGTTCTACCAATTTTTTTATTGTAGAAATAAACCTACAGCTTCTGTACGGAAGCAATATTATTGAAAGGTATTTAACACTGATGCATTAAAAGCTTCAAGTCTTCTTCTATAATATAGGTTTGAGGGAATCTCCTGGAATTTTGATGAAACTTCTATAGCATATGTAGCTGAACAGCCATCCCCTGCGAAGCCCACGTTCAATGATCTGGGCTACAAGAAAGATAATTTGACAGACAAAGATTGTGGTAGCTGGAAAGGTCAAGGGGATTGGGAGGAGGACTGGGGAGAAACATATGCAGGAAAGAGGCAACCTGCACTATTTGTTATAAGAATTGACAGGTTATATGTCATTCATATTGATTCAAATAATGAGGGTGATATTTTAGATAGAAAATCCTTACTGAAATAATGTTTTACAGTGGAGAGGTACAAGCTGTGAAAGGAATTGACAAATCTTTGAGTGTTGGACAAGTTGTATGGGCTCCATCTACTGAAGGCTCAGCACAATATTTGGTTTTTGTTGGATGGTCATCTGAGACAAGAAAACTTGGTATTAAATATTGCTATAACAGGCCTTGTGCATTATATGCTGTTAGAGCTCCACACCATGAGTCAAAAGCTAATGAAACTAAGATTTAGTAAGTCTCTTTAATTTAAATTTCTTTTTGAAAGTGAATAATTATTTTAAGTTTTGTTATACTGAACTAAATTATGAAATTATGCTGATGCAGTTCAACTGAAGATGTTCAGGCTCTTGAACTAACTCAAACGATAAGTAGCGCCTTCTTTCCACGGTTCAGGTAAGCTGGTCGAGTCAGATACTCTTTTATATGTTTTTAGGAATACATACCAGTTTTTATTTGTTTTACTTAGTCTCTCTCTGTTTAGAAAACAGAATATATTGTTTGCTTAGTCTCTTTTTTCTTTCTGTGTTTTATGTAACATAAATTGATGACAAGATGGTAGGAAAGATAACTAGTGATGAAGGTAATCTGTTACTAGCTGCAGTTAATTGGTCTTCAATGACCAATAGCAAGCGGCGGACCACAGCTAGGAGCAGACAACTAGAACTGTAGGGTGTGGTTGATGGTGGTTGTAGTAGAAGTAAGAACTTTTCCAGAAATGTATTTTCATTTTGAGAAGTCATTTTTCATGTTTTAATTTCTTTTAAAGGACTATATGCTCTATTTGCCAATAAATGGAAAATATATATAATATGTTTTGGGTAGTTATTTCCCTTGAAAGAAGCATAAATTTCTATTTTCACTAACAAGTATAGAAACAACCTATGATGATTAAAATCTTTCTGTATTCTGTAATTCTTTCAACTTTTTCCTGAGATAAGTGCCCAAAATGCTATACCACCTTGCCAGTTTATTTTCTCACGTGGCACTTGTTCCTCTTTCTATATAAGTTAAAGCAATTAGGTATCGGTTATAATTTTATGAACTTTATTAGGTCCTGACTATGGCGCCGTTTGATCCATGTAGTCGACCCCACCTAGTGGGAAAATGTTTAGTTGTTGTTGTTGTTGTTGTATTAGGTCCTGACTACTATACATGAATTTTATACCAGCCCCAATGGGAAGTTCCTTGTGTTTTTATCGTCAAGAAGTTCAGTGGATTCTGGAGCCCACTCTGCAACAAATTCACTTCATAGAATTGGTTGGCCTACTGATATGAAGGGGTACAAATCTGCAGAAGTTTATGATGTGGTGAGCTCTTAATTTGTGACCATTATAATCTGAATGTGATTGATTCAATTGATATCGAGCTTTATGATTTTTTATAACCCTTGACTTCTTATGTTACTCATATTAATCAAGAACATTAGCTTCTTAGCTGTTATATGTTTAAGAACTTGACTTCAAAAATTATTAAGAGGAATTCTCATATAAGTTGAAAACTATGATTTATTCTATACTCTACTCTTCTATGGTTTTATAGGTGATAATTTTGATGCTAGAATGCATCCTGAGTGTATAATTTTATATAAGTTAAAGCAATTAGTTATCAGTTCTATACTCTTTTATGGTTTTGTAGATGATAATTTTGCCAGTTAATTTTCTTACATGGTGCTTGTTCCTCTTTTCCTGAGTCTACATATTTATTCAAATTAATAAAATGTTTCTCTCTGAGAGTAATGTTAATTGCATATAATTTTCATCAACTTTTCTTTGGAAAATTAGGTAAGAAGTGTTACAATGAGTTGATAAAGGATTTTTTATAGTTATGATAGAGTAGAACGTGCGTAGGTTTAGGCAAATATTTAGTTTTATGTTTATAGATTAGACTTAATTTAGAATCTTAGTTTCAAGAACCCAGCTGGTTTCCTAAAGACATAAACAAGTTTTTGATCTAAACATGATTTATACAGTTGTGTGATGTACTTAATCAGCCCAAAATAGGTACTCAGTAATGTTCAAGCTACCCTAGGGTTCAAATATGTACATGTAATTAGTTCAAGGACAAGACTTAGGTGCAATTTTAAGGCGTTTGCTATCATGTTCCACTGTGAAAAGATAACATGTTGATATTTTTTTCTGCTCAACATTATGATTGACTCTTCTAAAAAAGTTCCTCCTTGTATTATATTCTTATTGAACAATGTCATGGCAAACACCTAAGGAATTTTACATAAGTTTTTTCCATAGTTCAAACCCTCCTACATATGATTCTTGTAATTATAAGATTAAATATTGTTTAAATTATATTTAAAAGATGCGTGGGGAATTGCTTTTATAGTTTTGGTTGCTATACGATAACTGTTTAATTAATTATATTGTTCACTTTGTAATAAATAATTGTGCCTTTCTTCTATCAACTTCAAAGATTCCCATTGTGATGTGTGCTGAGGATGGTTGCTTCCCTGGGCTTTACTGTCCAAGTATCCTTTGTAATCCGTGGCTTTCTGATGGCTGCACTATGATTATAGCCTCTGTCTGGCACAGCAGTCAAGTTTTACTATCTGTGAATGTATTGAGGTAATTATAACAGTAGGAATGCATTTTTGCTCCCTTTGTGCAAATCTTCAAGCAACTTGTCTTGATCAACTCCATATTTTTTCATCAAATCTAGTGGAGAAATATCACGTATCAGTCCTAGCGACTCAAATTTCTCTTGGAGTCTTCTTACTTTGGATGGGAACAATATTCTTGCTGGTAACATTAAATGCTTTGCTTTATTTTTGACCTGGCCTATTGAACTGGAGAAACATGTTACTTTCTTCTAATTTGTTGGATCTTATGCAGTTTCTAGTAGTCCAGTAGATGTTCCTAAAATCAACTATGGAACCATTGTTGAGAAAGAAACTAATAGTAATGCATGGAGTTGGTCAGATGTATCAAGTCCCATATTCAAATGCTCTGACAAGGTTTTTTTAATTTCTTTTTGGAATTATATGGATAATTTTTGCAGATAGATAATATCCTATATGCTAAAAAGTGCATTTTTGGAGTTTGAATACAGGTCAGATCTTTGCTGTCATCTCTTCAGTTTAGTGTAATGAAGATCTCAGTGAAAGATGCTTCTGATAGCCTAACAAAAGGTATTTGAGTCACGTTGGTTCTTTGGACTAGCATTGAACGGACAGATTTCTCTTAATATTACTCTTATGTTTTGATTACCTCAAATTGATGGAGCAAACAACTGATGGCAACTTGTGACATTGAATGCATACGGCTAACTCATTTTTGCAATGCTAAAAGAAATCCTACAAAATGCTATTCATTGGGGACATATAATTGCTTAGTGTGGCTTGCAGGAAATATTATGCACTCCCTCCCCACTATTTGCATAAAAAACAAAAGTCTCAGTTTGTTGCATGAGAATACCATTAATAAACTTTAAATAAAGAAACGCTTGTGTAATGGGGCTGAAATGAAAAATTTGGAGCACCAAAATTTTAAGAAAGCTAAAAGATCAGTGAAGAACAAAAAATTACAGAGCTGAAAATCTTTTTTTGTTTCCAAACAGCTGGGCTTAGGTATGACCATGCTTGCAAGAGAAAACAGTAAAAACATAGAAAAAGTTTATGAAAAATTTGTTATGTCATGAGTGAAGAAGGCATTTGATGAGTTAGAAGATCTTGATCATACCATATTCTATAATTTACACTAAATTTGGTGGCTGGGCTGAGTTTTATGGAACAATCTAACATAATTTTATTTACTTTTCCTTTTGATTGTAGAATGTAATAATAGTATACTGATATTTTGCTAGAGGAAGTGATTTTCATATTTGCTTTAATTTTTTTTTTTACTTCAACTTCAATTTCAGGTGCTAGTAAGCCTTTTGAAGCTATATTTGTGTCATCAAAAACCAAGAAAAATGATGCCTGTGATCCACTAATTGCAGTCCTTCATGGGGGACCCCACGGTGTCTCATTGTCAAGCTTTTCAAAGTCCTTGGCTTTCTTATCTTCACTTGGATACAGCTTGTTGGTTGTGAACTACAGGTTAATGATATCCCCTTTAGTGTCCAAGCATTAATCAAGGCTACACATTTTAAACTCATTCTAAGTTTGATTTGTTCTGTCATAGTTGATCCTCTTCAATGAGTTAGATCAGGAGATGGATTCTCATTCTCACGATGATGGAAGTCTGCCCTTGAAGATTTTAGTACACACTAGTAATCAGGAACTTGGGGCTAATAAGTTGACGTTGGATACTGGGATAGACCTCAAGTTAGCTTGCACGAAGTGGTGGTTAGGAGTTTAAGAGAAAAGTAAAACAGTAATACCTAGAAAAGATTAATGATGTAGGTATGTGCCTGAGAGTTTTATATACAATAGGATAAGAGACATTGGGCTATAAATTGATTTGAGATACTGGGATAGACCTTGAATTAAGTTATGGGGAGTGCTGGTTAGCAGGTTAAGAAAAAAAGTAAAACATTAGAGTCCCTTGAAAAAGCATGCATAGAAAAAAAGTAAATAAATGAAGAAAGAATTAACTTTAAAAAGAGGAAGAAAACAAGAATTCTTGGAAAAAGATGGAAGCAAAAGAAACCTTTACATCTCTTCTGTCATCATATAAATGAGAATGTTAATTTATAAACAATTCAAACCTCAGCTATTCGCCCACATCCTTTGAAGTTAAAAAAAAAATCCTAACCATATACTGTGGGACAGATGTGGACACTCGTCTCAGGATGTTGCTTTGGGTAATTTTAGAGATTCGGTGATGTGAGAGAAAGCATATGGAGCTTCTATATTGAGTTTTATATAGGCAGAGTTGAAGCATTGAAGGTGAAAGGGTTTTTAAGTCTCAAGAAATTGATTGTATGAATTATTCTGACTGCAGAATTTTTTTTTTGTGGTAATTTGTTTTTAATTGAATGTCCATGGTTAAACTATTTGAATATCTAAGAGACATAAACCAATTCCATCAATAATGTATTATATAAGTTTTATCACAGTCAACATGCAAAACTCAAGGCAAGAGATTTTCTGTTTTTTTTTTTTTTTTTATCTAATGACCTCTAGGACACGAAAGAAATTTTAACCTGTACTGTATACATGTTAGCTCCTAAAAAATTTATTCCTCACTACTCTGGACAAAAATGCTCACCTGGTGTAAGCAAGAGTTTTGTGATTGCTCACTTGGTAGGGCATCTCAGAACTAAGTTGTGTGAGAGTAAGACGTTATGTGTTTATGGAAGATGACAGAAACTAATTCATAAATAGTCTACGGAAGAAGCCTTATAGACATATCTCCTGCCCAATTACATGGTTTCTAAGTTTGTTTTCTGCTGAATTCTTTTCTATTAAGAAAGAATTATATTGCACCGTTATAAGAAATCTGGGTAGCGCACATAATATAATGTCTTTTTGAAGATATAACTATAGTTGAGGAAATGTCTAGTATTAGTCCTTTTGCAGGCTTCTTACTTATTATTATTTGTCAGAGGTTCACTAGGATTTGGTGAGGACGCATTACAATCTCTTCCAGGAAAAATTGGCTCTCAGGTACATATTGTTCATTTACTTCTAAATATTGAGGTTATTTTTTTTCCGTTAAATGCTAAGGTTGACATTGTTATTTGTTAGCAGCTCTACTTTTGTTTTAGTTGGACCCTGATCTATGTTTATCATCTGCAGGATGTCAATGACTCACTCGCTGCCATAGATCATGTTGTTAACTTAGGACTTGCTGATCCATCAAAGATTGCAGTGCTGGGTGGTTCACATGGTGGCTTTCTGACAACCCACTTGATTGGCCAGGTGCAAATAAGCTCACATACTGTGACTTCTAATATATACAGTTTTCTGTTAAAATTTTCTTGTCTTTTTTTCGAAAATAGTAATTCCAATTTGTTGCAAAATTTGAGTCCTAGATCTGATTTTCAAGCATCTCTTGATCATTAAATGTGTTTTCATGCTAAAAATTAGACAGCCATGAAATTGGTAGTTCAGGATGTATAATCCTGCTTATTGAATTCAAGTAGCAGTGCTATGCTGCTATTCTTATTGGTTGATTTATTGTTCTTATCAGCATTATTATTACCAATATTGTCATTATTATAAATTATTACTACTATAATTATTTACATACATATTCACATGCACCAGGGGGGCTTTGAACCCTAATGTCATTGGCAAATGCCACATGAATTTATTAATATCTAGAATAGCTTGAACATTATCAAGAAGCTAATTGTAATGTACTTTGCGATTATTCTGAGCTATCACATTAAGAGTGTCTTTGGCCTATCATTGAAAGAGAAATAAGCTGCTTATTTATTTTTTAAGTGTACTTTTTTTAGTTTTTGTGTATTTGGTTATGACATAAAACTGCTTTTAAATGAAAGTAGGATATATTGTTTTGCTGTAAATGAGAAGCAGGACATTGGAGCTTCTCCGAAGCAAAATCAGAAGCATAAATTAGTTTTGTTTTGGACAAAACACCCTCAACAACAACGACCAAGTATTTTTCCACTAGGTGGATTCAGCTACATAGATCAAACGTTGTTATAATGGTCTATTATATATGAGATCAACAAATAGATTATTAATTAATAAATCTTTCTTAATAATTTCACCAATTGTTTTTTTTTTTACTTCCCTCTACCTCTAATTATCAGATTGTTCTCCATCTGATATACTCTTCTTAGTAAGACTTCTGCCAGTCCTTTCCACACATGGCCAAACCATCTTAAACGAGATTCTACTATCTTCTTTACAATAAGTGCTACTCCAACTTTCACTCTAATGCACTCATTTCTAATCATATCTCTCTTAGTTTGTTCACACATCCATCACAACATTTTCATCTCTGCGACATTGAGTTTATTTTCATATTATTTTTTAACCCCTTAATATTCAATACTATACAATATAGTAGATCTTATAGCTTTACGGTAGAATTTTTTTTTTAATTTTGAGCGGCACTTTTCTATCACAAATGACACCGGAAACCTTCTTCCATTTCATCCATCTAACTTGAATTGTATGGTTTACGTCTTTTTTTATTTCGCCATCATTCTTTATAATGGACTCAAGATATTTGAAGCTTGTGACTTATTTTTAATATATATTCTTCAAGCTTTATTTTTAAATTTGTATTTGTTTGCATTTTACTAAAGTTGCATTCCATATATTCTATTTTATTTCTACTTATACGAAAGCCATGTGTTTCTAAAATTTATCTCTATGACTCTAACTTCTTATTTATTTTTTCTTTTAATTAACCAATTAAAACTATATCATCTGCAAAAATCATACATTGAGATCCTAAATTTTGTATATATTTAACAATTGTGTCCAAAATCAAGTTGAAAAGATATAAATTCAGAGATGACCATTGATGTAACCCGATAGTTGTGTAACAATCTTTTGTATATCTATTTTGTGTTTTCACACAAGTTGTGATTTTATCATACATATCTTTGATTGTTCGAATATACGCAATATGTACTCTCTCTTTTTTCTAAAGTGTTCCATAAAATCTCTTTCAGCACTCTATCATATACTTTTTTCAAATCAATAAAAATTATATGTAGATCTTTTTCCTTCCTTTGATATCTTTTCATCAATCTCACTCAATAAAAAAAATTAAAAATAATATCCAACCTTATCCTTTTTCTAAATATGTCCTTTGTAGTAATTTGACCAGGGAAACTACTTTTTTAAAAACAAAATAGGCCACACACTAATAACATTGATAAAAGCATTTATCAGTTGAGGTACCCAAACACGAATTGCATCTTTGTTACATTGCTTTGTAAGAAAATTATTTTAAAATAAAGCAATTTCAAAATAAGCAAAACTTGAAAGCAATGCCAAGCAAGCACTAATAGACTTTGATAGGACTTTAGATGTGGGCCATGTAGTGTTGGACCACGAGGGAAACAAACCTAAAACATAGCTTGTTTGTTCTAGTAGGAACAAGAAACAGAATGGGCCTGCACAAACTTAGTATATAGGAAGTTATTTAATAGGCAGTTATGTTAGTCAGTTATTTACATGACAGTTTATGTATGGCAATTATCTTAGCAAAGTTTAGATTTAGTTACCTAGATATATGTGGTAGTATTTAAAGTTGTAAGCTAGTGGATTAGTGGATGCCGTTGTATTTTCTGGATTGTGGAAGGTCTGAAAACTGCTCTCAGAAGAAAGCCTTGGCTTTGGGCTGGTTGAGGAGTATTCCCAACCAGATTTATTTATATCCTACTGTATTCTGTTGTATTTTGTGTGAAACTCTAAATAATTCAGTACTATTTTGTGTCTATTTTTTTGGAACCCTATCAGACTTCATCACAACTATGAATGCAATTCAGAGTAGGCTTTAGAAGTAACTTTAAAATGGTAAAAAAAAGTATTTAATAAATCCTTTTGTCACTTATCACATAAATAGATAATATAATTAAGAGATTTGAGTATTGACTTGTATGTAAAAACCTAACAAAGGTTACTTACATATGAGCGACTAACATTGTTTACATAATAAATATATACTTGAACAAGAAGGTTACTTCGTCTAATGAAATGTTGTCTTCCACAAATTTATGTATAATATAGGGGATGGCTTTTGTTTAACATTGTTCACAGTTTTATTATGTCTTGCTAATTGCTTTAGGCACCAGAGAAGTTTGCCGTGGCAGCTGTGAGAAATCCTGTCTGTAATCTTGCACTGATGGTTGGGACAACAGATATTCCTGACTGGTGCTATGTGGAGGCCTATGGAACCATTGGCAAAGATAGGTATACAGAAGCACCTTCGGTAGAGGATCTGACTCTATTTCATAGCAAATCTCCTATTTCACATCTCTCAAAGGTGTGTAAGTCAAAATAAGCATTTTTGTTATTAAATTGTAGTGTTGCTCAGGCTTTGAAGCATGATCCAATGGAAAAGTAGTTTAAATTGACCTGTCAAAGCCAGCTGATTTGCCATGGCAAAAGGCCTTAACAATTGCATGAACAAGTGGAATAACCCCAGCAAGCATGCACATTTTAACGTCATTAAACTAGCTGAGGCTTAATTTTTTGAGCAAACTGCATTAGCATATATATTTTTCTTTGCAAATGAGGTTTATGTAGCATGGAACCTTATGAAACACACGTTGACATGGATACGGACACACCCCTGACATAAGACATATGATAATATTTGAGATGTCCATGATGTTTGTTTTGAAGAGTTGTGTTGTGTCTTATACAAGTGTCGAACACAGAGATGACTCATTATTAAATTATCCATGCATTATAGATGGAACTTCGTTATCTTTTTTCTCTCTCTCTCTCTCCCTTCTTGCTTTACAGCTTAAATTGCATTAGCTTATATAATTTTCATTTGCAAATGTGGCTTCTGTAATATGGAACTCTATGAAGCATGGACAATAATACGAACACAGAACATAACACAAATATGGACATACATAATAAAATTTGAAGTATTCATGTGTATTTTGAAAGTTCATGTTTTATTCAATATAAGTGTCAGCACATGCCAAATACAGATACAACTCATTTTTTTTAAGTATAAAGCATAGTGGAAGCATTTCAGCTTGTATTTGATTACTTCTGCAGGTGAAAACACCGACGCTTTTCCTATTGGGTGCTCAAGATCTTCGTGTACCAGTTACTAATGGATTGCAAGTAAGTAGTTCTATTCTACTCTCAATCCACAGTATGCAAAGGCTTTAAAGGCCAGAGGAATTGAGGTCAAAATCATAGTGTTTCCCAAGGATGTTCATGCAATTGAAAGGTAGACAAGTCCTACATAAACCTATTCCCTAACTAAAAAAAATGGTTAAACTTTATATAGTCTGATTCAACTTTTTTGCAGGCCACAATCTGACTTTGAAAGCTTCCTTAACATTGGGGTGTGGTTCAAGAAGTATTGTAAATGAGCAGGCATTTCCAAAGACGACCTGAAACATGCAAATAATAATGAAGGAGTTAGAGGAAGATACTAGTACACCCCCTCATTACAACTGGAGTATGGTCTATCTCAAAAATAGTAACAAGGAATGATTATCAAATTCAGGATGCTATCCTCAAGTGGTTGCATTCATCACCTCAAGGGGATCATTCTGATATAGATGCTATATATCGAGGAGTTAAGGGCTTATTTTACCAGAAAGGACTGAAAAGGGACGTCAGCGAATTTATTCACCACCATGACACTTAGTTTAAAGTGTAAGTATGACACCTCTGCTTTTGGTCTCTTACAACCTCTCTAAATCGAAATTATAATAATCAATTTTTAGTCAATTGAAGAGATTGAAAAAGTCGATTCAAATATAATATTTGTTCAAGAAATATTAAATTTAGTAAACAAATATTGCATTTGAAACGTTAAAGAATTTTAATTAAATTCCATTAAGAATGTCAATTTTAGTCCATCAATGGAACCAAAAGCGTGTTCTTCCTGATTTTTATTTATTTGGTTTTGTGAATCTAAAATGGATTTTTTTTTATAATTTAATAGACAAAATAATTATTATTGACATATCATAAGAGCAAAATGGGTTCAATTTTATATTGAACAGTTCAAAACATTAGAAATTATTACTCTTGTCGCATCTCAGAACGTAACGTCAAATTGAACGAATCAGAGTTTTAAATTGATTGAATTTTTAAATAGATTAGGATATGGAAGATAAAGTAAAATATTTAAAAATTATTTGAAAATAAAATTGGTGAGTTATAATTAAATTTTATTTCATTTTTTGGATTATTTGATTATAGTTGTTAACTATTTTTATGGTTTAAAATATTTATTTATTGAATATATATATATATATATATATAGTGTACTGTACTACCTCTGTTGAGAATTATATAAAATTTCGTATCATGTATCTATATCTGTACGACATACTGTGGGTGTACCATGTCCTGGGCAACATGGCTCTTCCCTCTGTCATGGACCATATTTATAAATTCCAAGGCCTGCCCCAAGACATTTGGAGCGACCGCGATCCCATTTTCAATTTTTCATTAGCAATTTTTGGCGCCAATCCAAAAAAAAAAATAGCAATTTCTTTTCTGGCAGAAATTCTTCAATCAATTGTGAATTAAGCAAGCCATTCCAAAAAAAAAAATTTGAATTAAGCAACATTTATCCTCCCTAGTGCTACCCTCAAACTAATGGCTACTATGAGGTGCTTAATAGATATTTAGAGACTCATTTAACATTATTATTATAAAATATAGACAATAATACAGACACATCAAATTTAAAATAATTTAAACTACGACAATATGACAAATATATATAGATATATAAATTCTAATATTCATAACTTTAAATTTAGTGATATATTTTCACATAAATACACAACGAACATTAGCGAACATTATTTTATATTTTAAGTATCTAAAATTAATATTTTTAAAAAATATCTATAAAATAAAAAAATGTTAGACATATTATTGGACAAAAAAAATTGAAAGAACTTATCTCTTCCAATATAAATTTTTAATTTTTCTTTTTATATTTGTTTTAATCATTTTCTCTCTCTTTTTTTTTTAAATCAATTGTGTTCAAATCATATTAAACAAATGTCCAAATCAAGTTGGGCACATGTCCAAACCAAATAAATACAATGTATGTCTAAGCGAAAAACATAATTTCTTATTCAAATACGTCCGTACATATGTCATTAATAGTTGTGACAGTATCGATGTTAGACATGTGTCCAACATGTCGAGACGCTGTGTTTGTGCAATGTATGACATGGAAGCATCCTAAGGAATAGAGTAAGTGGCTTCCATTAGGATAGTGGTGACAACATACCACTATGCAGTTTAATTAAACTCATATGAGATCATGCATAGTAAACCCCTGCCCATTCACATCTTTTCCTATTAAAGTAGTTGATAGGAATTTCATACCTAGAGAACAATTTTTACAGCTACTTAAATACAATTTGAGCAAGGCAGTCAAATCACATGAAACAGTATGCTAACAAGCATAAGTGAAAAAATGTCTTCCAATAAGGAACTATATTTTTCTTTAAATTTCTTCTCTTCTCTTCTCTTATAACCAAATCGAATGACAAATATCATGGACCTCATAAGATCTTGAAGAAAGTTGGTCATGTGGCTTATAGAACTAATCTAATTTTAACTATTTAGACACTCTTCTTTTTATAAGTATTTTTTTGTGAGTTCGAATATTTGACATTATAAAGACTACTCACCTCATATTTCATGTGTCCTTTTAGTGACTCCTAGACACCAACCTGGCAATTGACCTCAGCCACCTTGATCCCTCATACTAGAAAAGATCTTACAAAGAAGGATTAAGAAACAAAATAGGGTTTTGACCTAAATCTTAGTTAAGTGGCAAAACCTCCTTGATAAAGATGCATCCTAGGTTATTTAGTTTGAATTTCAAAACATATTTCTTACCTTTGATCCTTGTGGACATGAGCTTTCAATAGAGGTTATTAATATGACCCAAAGTACTAGAACAAGCTTCTGAGTCTCATAATAGTGAATAGTTCAGTCCAGCCCAAATTCAGTAATCAAAACAAAAAAAAATCCAATAGTTGATTTTACTGTTACTATTATTTTACATAGACTCTTTTTGTTTTTTTCTTTAAATAAAGTATTCTCACACTTTTAAGTATAGAACTAATTTAATTCGAAAAAATGAGGTACTCCTCTTCTCACAAAGTTTTTTTATGAATTCAAATTTTAAACATTATAGAGACTCTTTAACTGTTGAATTTAAACTTTCTTATCACTTAGTCAAAAATTTATAGAGATTGATATGAAGTCTTCTTTTATTGAGCTACCATATGTCTTGGTGCCTACGCCACCTTTCTATTGGGCTGCTCAGTTACGTATAACAATATAAGGAGAGTAAGAGAGATATTCTATAAGGGATATTCTCCAAAAGCGCAACCATTGTTTAAGAGGAAGAGAAAGAAAAAGATAAAGAAAAATGTGAAAACTTTTGAGGTGGGAGCCGCCACCTCCATTTTTTCTTCTTCTTTTTTCTTCTATTTTTATAATTTTCTTCTTTAAAGAAGATTGTTCTTCTCCTTAAGAGATTTTTTTTAATATAAGGAAGAGTATTTCTCTTGTTAGAAATATATTTTTTTAAATATATTTATTTTGTAAAGTTAATAATTTTTTATTTATTTTTAAATATAATTGACATAAACAGCTATAAATATTATTTGATTTTTGAATTCAATGATTTATAATTATAACATTATTTTATTTTTTCAATAATTATAATACTCTCTTTTAAAATTACAAAAATGTCACCGGTTATATTTTTAAAAGCACTAAGTTGGCTCACTAAGTTGTTTAATGTGATAATAAAATATAAGAACATGTCAGATAAATGAAGGAGAAGTACTTTAATCCCTATCTATAAAAATAAGAGAGACATACAGAACTGTACTAACTATCGGAGGATTAAACTCACGAGTCACACCATGAAGTTATAGGAAAAGATCATTGAGTAAAGATTAAGACAAGAGACTCAAGTCACAGAGAACCAATTTAGTTTCATGCCAGGAAGGTCAATTATGGAAGTAATTTATTTATTGCAGAG
Organism: Gleditsia sinensis; assembly: GCA_037074535.1. Taxonomy (NCBI): domain Eukaryota; kingdom Viridiplantae; phylum Streptophyta; class Magnoliopsida; order Fabales; family Fabaceae; genus Gleditsia; species Gleditsia sinensis. The sequence continues at coordinate 19,764,295 of CM073475.1, forward strand.
ATTGATAGCAAGTTATCAATGAAGACAGAAAGATTTATTTATGGTTTTTATTGATCTAGAAAAGGCATATGACAGAGTGATAAGAGAGATTTTATGGAAGGCTTTAGAGAAGAAAGGAGTACGTATTGCATATATTTGAACAATCAAAGACATGTATGATAGGATCGCGACTTGCGTGAAAACATAAAATGGGGACACAGAGAATTTTTCCACAACTATTGGACTATACCCAGGGTCTTCTCTGAGTATGTATCCTTTTAATTTGATTTTGGATGCAATTACTAAACATATACAAGATTTGGAGCCTCGATGCATGATTTTTGCAAATGATATAGTCTTAGTTGGTAAATCGAAAGAAGAAATAAATATGAAGTTATAGTCATGGAGACAAGTTTTGAAAACACATAATTTCGTACAAGTAAAAATAAAACAGAATATATGGAATGTATTTTTAGTAAAAAACGAACAAATACGAATTTAGAAATAAAATTTGAAGACCATATATTAAAACAAATTACAAGTTTTAAATATCTTAAGTTCATTATACAAAATGACGGCGAAGTAAATGAGGACGTAAATCATAGGATTCAAGCGGGATGGATGAAATGGAGGAAAGTTTCGAGTGTTATTTGTGATAGAAAGTGCCACTTAAAGTTAAAGGAAAATTCTATTGTACAACTATAAAATTTGTCATATTGTATGATACTGAATGTTAGACGGTTAAAAGACAACATGAAGATAAACTCAATGTTGCAGAGATGAGAATATTGCATTGGATGTGTGGACACACCAGAGGAGATATGATTAGAAATGAGTGCATTAGAGAGAAAGTTGGGGTAGCACCTATTGTGGAGAAGATGGTGGAATCTCGTTTAAAATAGTTTGAGTATGTGTGGAGAAGACTTACAGAAACCCTAATGAGAAGAGTAGATCAAATGGAGAATAGTCTGATAGTTAAAGATAGAGAGAGGCAAAGAAAACAATATGTGAAACTATTAAGAATAATTTAATAGTTAATAATCTATCTATTGAGTTCATCCATAATAAGCTACTATAGTATCGTTTGATCTACGTAACCGACCCCACCTAGTGGGAAAAGAATGAAAGAAAGATATTTGATTCTGTCTTGTAAAATTGTACAAAGGCTTTCCTCTTTGTAGAGGAAAACTTGACTGCCAAGCATGTACAGCTGTCACACTAATTACGGATTAAAAAAACCCTAAAAAACTGTACAAAACACTGAAAAAGTCAGCAGATCCTAACAAAGTAAATCCCCCAAAATCTTGGTTGATTTATTGGGCTAATTCCTGCTGATTTTCTACCAAACACCTTGGCAGAAACACTGCTGCTCCAATAGGAGAAATGGTTCTTTCAACACACTGCCATTCTTTATGAGCATTACTGGTGTTGTTGTTGTTGTTAAAATACATATTTAGTGCTAGACATAATGGCAAACTCTTTTCTCTTAAGGGGTTTGTCATTTGTGATGATTTGAGATTTTGGTCTGTGGGAAAATCTGCCTTGTTTCCGCAAATTCTACTTCTAATGACCAAGAGAGAAAAGGAATACAATGGAGTAGGACAAATGATTTCATTATCTTAGCTCAAGAATATGATTGTTCCACAGGATTCACTGTAGGTATTATATTCAATCACCTAATTTTCTTTCTCATCTAGTTTTTCATTCAGACCCTAGTTTTAATTTTAATAATCAGTATCAGATGTGCTTTTTATATTGCCATGCATATAGTGTTCAATGTGTGAAATGTTCATTCTGGCCTTAAGAAATTCTTTCTGTAAGCAATATTTTGAAAGGTAGAGTTTTAGTTTAGAAAAGATAGTTGGCTCTTCAAGGCTATTTACATAATTTTTCACTTTTAAAAGGTAAATGACATGAATATCCAAAAAAAAAAAGAGAGTAAATGACATAACCTGTATCCATTGATACATTTTAAGATACTACAATAAAAATATTCCGAAACACCTTAATCTATGTAATTTCTTTGCCATAATTGTAAGTTCAAGAGTATTAACTTTTTTAAAATAAATTTTGAAGATTCCGGTTGTGATGTGTACTGAGGATGGTTGCTTTCCTGGGCTTTACTGTACAAGTATCCATCATAACCCATGGCTTTCTGATGGGTGCACTATGATTATATCATCTGTCTGGCATAGCAGTCAAGTTTTTCTCTCAGTGAATGTGTTGAGGTAACTGTAATGGTGGGGATGCATCTTTATTCCATTTGTGCAATTCTCTATGATTTACAAAAACTTCCATCATATTGTAGCACGGAAATATTACGTATCAGCCCAGCAGACTCAAATTTCTCATGGAATCTTCTTATGCTGGATGGGAACAATATTATTGCTGGTAACAACAATTTCTCAATTTCTTAATAATTTGGCCAACTGAAGTGGAGAAACTTGTGATATCCTAATTTGTTTCATTTTTTGCAGTTTCCAGTAGTCCAGTAGATATTCCTCAAATCAAGTATGGAATGGTCATCGAGAAGGAAAGTAAAATTAGTGCATGGAGTTGGTCCACTATATCTAGCCCAATATTTAGATGCTCTGAAAAGGTTTCTTTTGTTTGCTTGAGGAATACCAGTACGAATCATCTTCACAAACAGAAATTATCTATATGTTCAGAAATGAATTATTCGAGTTTGGCTTTAGGTTGGATCGTTGCTGTCCGCTCTCCAGTTCTGTATAGTGAAGATCTCAGCCAAGGATGCTGTTGATAGCCTTACAAAAGGTAATTAAGTTACTTTGGTTTCTGACACATGGACATTTAACATAAAGCAGAATGACTTAATGAGATCTGAGTTTTCTCTTAACTCATGTGAATTTCTTCTCACAAATTGATAGAGCAAACAAATGATGACATCTTATGAAATTTAGATTATTTACTTTTCATTGATGAGGCAAATTAATCAACATTTAAGCTACAAAATAGTTATTTAGTTTTAATTTTTGCATAAGGATATTATTATTTATTAATCCATGCATAAATGATGGAGAGAAAGTTAAAAACAGCAACCAGATAACAGAATTAGAATTAAGAAAAGGAAAGATTGAAGTTGGAATAAGCGCATTTATGTTTTATAGTTTAGAAAAAAGGTGGCGAGAATTGAACTTTTGACCACGTGGTGGTAGAGGCTCCAATACCTTTTCAAGGACCATTTCATCCCAAAAATTTATGCTGTTTGTAAAAGACCAATCAGTGGTTTTAATGTATATAGTTAAAAGTATAAATAGAGTGTGGGAGCTGCCATCTGGTGTAATCTTTCCTGTTTGTCAATTCTCTGTTTTACCATGAATTTCAACACCAGTCGAAGTAATTATTCAAATTAGCCTCCCAAACTAAGGCAATTTTCCTGGAAAGTCAACAACTTTTATCTTGATTGCCCTACCATTTAGATTCTTGGGCATGCATCAAACTTTCCTCCAATTCACATCTTAACTCTTGATTAGCAGCTCCTGGATCAAGGAAAAGATCCTCCTCTTCATTTAAATCTTCTTCCCCTGTGCTACCTTGCGGTATGTCCAAGGGTTCACAGTCCATTCTGGAATTTCCATGCAACCTTCCGCATGTCCATGTCCCTGCAGTTTTTGCGCTGCTCATGACAGATCCTCAATCATAAGATGTATCTTAGCCAATTTTGTTTGTTGTCCTTCATATCTTCTCTCCACCACCTCTTCGTCTTCTACATCCAGCCATGCAGGAACAGTAAAGAAAAAGACAACAACTATGCAACGGAATTACGATTAAGAATAGGTGGTATTGAAGTTCAAAACAAGAGAATTACGATTATAGGATAGGGTTCAGAAACCACTGCAATTGAAATTATAACATTTAACTACTGTAAATGAATACTTAAAGAAAACATTAATCAAAGCAAAATGAAATTAAACAAATAACTCAAAAATCAGATGGTAATCGGCAATGCACCTGCATTAATGAAAGCTTAGAAAAATTCAATTTTAAGATGAAAGAAAGAAAGTATCAAAATGAAGAAACAGTATTTTAGAGAACTGAGATTTTCTTTTGGTTTAACCATCTAAAGGGTTTGAGAATTAGAACACTTGCAAGTGAAAAGAGTAGCAAAAAATTACTTATTGATTATGTCATCATTGAAAACATTCTATGAATTGAATTGATCAAGATTGTTTGGTTACTTAATTCAATCATTTGTACTGAATTTGGCATCCGAGAACTTCTAGAATCAATCTAACATATATTGTAACTTCCATTCACTTAGATGTAGTCTTACTCAAATTTTTGGTTAAGTGACTTCATTTTCATATCTAGCTACTTTTATTTCAATTTCAGGTGCTAGTAAACCTTATGAAGCTATATTTGTGTCATCTAACACCAAGAAAAATGATGTATGTGATCCATTGATTGTGGTCCTTCATGGGGGTCCACATGATGTCTCATTATCATCCTTTTCAAAGTCTTTGGCTTTTCTAGCTTCAGTTGGATTCAGCTTACTAATTGTAAATTACAGGTAAGCCATATGCCCTTGGATTTCCAAGCATGAACTAGGACCAGAATGCTTAAACTTAGTACATATTCTAATTTTGTTGAATATTTGAAGATTTGTTTTGACTTGATTTGATTTGAATTATTTCCAATCCTAACTAATTAGAATTAGGAGTAGGAGTTATTATCCTTTCCTAAATATCAAGGGGATAAGTATCCCTAAAATCATGGGGATTAATAATTTATTGTAAATAGGGGGATATATATATTTAACCCTTGTATATGATCAATCAATAAAATAAATTGGTTTCTCTCTTTTGACTTGCTACTGTTCACATGGTATGAGTTGAGACAACCAAAAATTGCAAAATAGTAATCACGATTCAGACTCTACCTATAATGGCAAACTCCCCCATGATACAATTTGTAAACCACGATTTCATACAGTCACAATTCCCACAAATTTTTAGAGCAGTAGATGCAACACCTCTATTCCAGAACTATAAATCCCAGCTAATAACACTCTCAAGACACCTAGAAAGCTTTGTGACAATCAGAAATCATGAGCTAGTAAACTTGTGATATCTAGTGAGAAATCAATCTCAGTAATCGCGAACCAGAAATGCAATAAACGAGTCAATAGCCATTTACTTTTGTTTCATTAAAAAAAATATACATTGTAATAGGTTTTTTACCTTTGTATCATTGTTGGTCAGTAAATGAAAAACCAACATTTGTATTATTGTTGGTTAGCAAGTAATGGAAAACAATTATTTATATCGTTGTTGGTAAGTGAATGAAAAATCAACAATGTATTGTTGTTGGTTAGTAAGTGAAAATCCATCATTTATATCGTTGTTGATAAGTGAACGAAAACCAACATTTGTATTGTTATTGGTAAGCGAACGAAAACCAACATTGTAAGACGTTTTAGGTAAGTGGTTAAAACCTAATGTTATTGAAGACTTCAACACACTAAAGTTATGTGATTAGGTGTCCGTTGAGAAACCCAGGTTAGGAAGACCTGTTGAGAGAAAATCAAGGAGGTCGCTTATGGGAAGTAGGTCAAAAAATTCTAAAAATTGTTGTCTACCTTGGACATCGTCAGAAGAAGTGCCAGTAGTTGAAGTTCTTGAATCAAAATGTGGTGGCTATTTATATGCTTTTTGTTATCTCATAACAAAAAAAAAGCTAACATGCTAACTAAATCATTTCAGATTGAAGTTTGAAGAGTTTATTTGCAAGTTGGACATAATTAATATCTATGCACCAATTTGAGGGGGTGTTGAATATTTGAAGATTTGCTTTGATTTGAATTGATTTGTATTATTTCCTATCCTAACTAATTAGAATTAGGAGTTAGAAACTAATTAGTAGTAGAAGTTATTATTTTTTCCTGATATAAGGAGATAAGTATCCCTAAAATCATGGGCATTAATCTTAATTTATTGTAAATAGGGGTCTATATATATAACCCTGGTACATACTGATCAATCAATAAAATAAATTGATTTCTCCCTTTGACATGCTACTGTTCAAGTAGTACCGTTCATGTAACTGTTTACAAGTTTAATATTTTCTTTCAATCATGCTGGTTGCTGGCAAACTGTTTGATCAAGAGAGATGATTCTCGCTGACACAAGTCTGTGCCAAGGATTTTTTATTTAGGGATATACTTTGATGTGAAATAAGCCTAATTGATCTAGTTAGTGTGAAATACTGATTAAGAGGTTTGGTGAGAACCTAGAATATTAGAATCCCTTGGGAAAATGAAAAGCCTACATAGAAAAGGAAGAGAATGTGAATAAGATAACAGATAGAGGATATGACTGTAAGCAATACGCATGCATACACCGGTCATTTTTCAGCATATAAAAGAGAATGTTAGTTAAATTTTATGCAGTTTAAGTTCTAAGTTATTTTTGCCCATCGCTTGAAGTCAAATTAGTCCTGATCACAGAGTGTGTGAACTGTCTATAGGCACTGCATGAGGGCGATGGCATTGTGAAAGAAAAGGTGTGGAAGGTCTATGTTGATTTAGTAGCAGCAGAAGAAAGGTTGAGGGATTTAAAAGTGAAAGGGTGGTTAATTTTCAAGATTTGAATTGCTTGAGTTTTTCTTGCAGCAACAAAATTTAAAGTTGCTCTTTTAGTCCTATGTGCTATGATGAGTCTCCATAAGTACTTTAACTGCATAAAACATCACTAAGTTTTGTTGACAACCTATTATATGTTGCATTTATGAGTCAAAAGCGCAGCTCAAAGTTTGGCATTTTCCCTTTAATATAAAATGTGAGGAAAACTGACTTGTCTTTTAGAGAACAAATATTTTGTGAGACGTTGGTTAATCTTCCTAAGGAAGAGCAGTTACTCCCTCCTTCTCACAGTTGTCATTATGTTTAAAATCTTATGCTGCCTGACTAACTTTTAATTGGCAAGCATCATCTAAATCCCATTTATATGGTTTGTAATTTGGTGATATCCAGACTGCTTTCTTTTAGAAACGAATGGTATTGCTGATAGCCTGATACCATTAAGAAAAACCCAATGTGACCACACATGGCATAAAAGGCTTTGCAATGTCAAAATGTTGATGAAGAAATGTCTACAACTGGTCTTTTAGAACGCTTCTTACATGATATTATTTCTCAGAGGTTCATTAGGATTTGGTGAGGAAGCATTGCAATCTCTTCCAGGCAAAGTTGGGTCTCAGGTAATTATGAGTGCTCTACTTCAATATACTTGGGTGGGTAATGTTATCTGAAGAAACCTTCACTTTTTTAGCTGGTTCCATAACTGCTCTGGATTTTTCTGTCGGGTTGAATCTTGACATTTGCTTTTCATCTGCAGGATGTCAATGATGTTCTCTCTGCTATAGATCATGTCATCAACTTGGGTCTTGCCAATCCTTCTAAAATTACAGTGACGGGTATTTCACATGGTGGCTTTCTAACGACCCACTTGATTGGCCAGGTACAAACCTGCATTCTGTGACATCTGGCACATCTCTATTTCTGTATAACTTTCTTGCAATGCCAATAATTGTAATGCTATTATTTATTAATAATAACATGCTTCCGGGGGTTTTGAACCCAAAGGTTATTGACAAATGCAATTGGGTGAGTTATATTGTATTTGTTGATGTATCAAGTTGCATGAACATCAACAACTAGTTGTTATGTGCTTTGTATGTTTTGTGAACACTGTGACATCAGTTAGAGATTATAATAAAAACTAGTCATGTACTTAAGAGTTTAAACTTTTGAGTGGCAGTAGTTCTTGACATGGTATTACAGTTTCTATGACTAAGTGGTCTAAAGTTTTATTTTTGCCACCTCTCATTATTTATTAATAATAACATGCTTCCAGGGGTTTTGAACCCAAAGGTTATTGACAAATGCAATTGGGTGAGTTATATTGTATTTGTTGATGTATCAAGTTGCATGAACATCAACAACTAGTTGTTATGTGCTTTGCATGTTTTGTGAACACTGTGACATCAGTTAGAGATTATAATAAAAACTAGTCATGTACTTAAGAGTTTAAACTTTTGAGTTGCAGTAGTTCTTGACATCGTATTACAGCTTCTATGACTAAGTGGTCTAAAGTTTTATTTTTGCCACCTCTCATTATTTATTAATAATAACATGCTTCCAGGGGTTTTGAACCCAAAGGTTATTATTGACAAATACAATTGGGTGAGTTATATTGTATTTATTGATGTATCAAGTTGCATCAATGTCAACAACTAGTTGTTATGTGCTTTGCATGTTTTGTGAACACTGTGACATCAGTTAGAGATTATAATAAAAACCAGTCATGTACTTAAGAGTTTAAACTTTTGAGTTGCAGTAGTTCTTGGCATGGTTTTACAGCTTCTATGACTAAGTGGTCTAAAGTTTTATTTTTGCCACCTCTCATTATTTATTAATAATAACATGCTTCCAGGGGTTCTGAACCCCAAGGTTATTGACAAATGCAATTGGGTGAGTTATATTGTATTTGTTGATGTATCAAGTTGCATGAACATCAACAACTAGTTGTCATGTGCTTTGTATGTTTTGTGAATACTGTGACATCAGTTAGAGATTATAATAAAAACTAGTCATGTACTTAAGAGTTTAAACTTTTGAGTTGCAGTAGTTCTTGACATGGTATTACAGCTTCTATGACTAAGTGGTCTTAAGTTTTAATTTTTCCACCTCTCATTCTCTTAATTAAAGTTTCGGTGGTAGCAAAAGTTATAATGAGATTTGCTTTGCTTTGCCCACACTTTAAGCCCAAAAGGCTTTTTTTGTGAGAGGGTGTTAGAGATTATAATATAAAAACTATTTTTGGGCCTTCACTTATCAGATTGAGCTTTTGAGTTTAAGCAATCCTGATAATAATATCCACTTTAACAAGAAGGGCAAAATTTTCAAGTGAAATACTTTGGCTTTTAGAATTTTTTTTCCTAGTGTAGATGATGGCTTTTGTTGTACTGCATGAATATAGTTATATGCCTTTCTAATTGCTGCAGGTGCCAGGGAAGTTTGTTGCAGCTGCAGCGATCAATCCTGTTTGTAACTTAGCACTGATGATTGGTACAACTGATATTCCTGATTGGTGCTACGTAGAGGCCCATGGAACCATTGCCAGAACTCATTATACTAAAGAACCCTCTGCAGAAGACTTGACTCTTTTTTATAGAAAGTCTCCTATTTCACACCTCCCAAAGGTAACTTGAACTAGGCTCTTTTATGATTTAGTTGCTCTGGTTGTACTAGAGCTCTCAATAAAAGCATTTTGCATTGAAAAGGAAATTTAACTTCATCAGTGATGGGTAAACTACCATTCGAGTTCCTAAAAGATGCATATTCCATCAATTTAGTCCTTAAAAGATAATAACCACCCTTTGAGTCCAACAATTTTTAAAAACTCATCTATGTTATCATGCTGTGGATTAAATTAATGGTTGATACAGTTCATGGCAGGATAATATTAGTGGGTTTTAAAATTTTTGGAGTTAAATTATGGTAATTATTTTTTAAGGACTAAATTGATGGAACATGTATCTTTAGGGATCCAAATGGTAGTTTACTCAAAACCTAGACAAAAGCTCATTGCAAGAAAGCTAAAACAGTAGCATAAGCACTTCTAAGACCCAGCAGGCTTTCTCGTTTCAATATCTAGCTGAGATCTAATCTTTTTGAGCAAACTGCATGGGCTATCTTGTTTTTTGATTCACAATGAAGCTTCCGTAGCTTGAATTCTCATATCCTTCCATTGTTTCATTCCAGAGCTACTAATATTATGGAATACTATTCTTGATATATCCTACTGCACACAGCTGATTTGTGGCATCGCAGCTTGTATTTTGATACTTTCTCTGCAGGTGAAAACACCAACGCTTTTCCTATTAGGTGCTCAAGATCTCCGTGTTCCAATTCCTGATGGGTTGCAAGTAAGTAACTAAATAAATATAAATTGAAAATTATAATTAATAAAAATAATATATTACATATATAAAATTATTTTATATAATTTTAATAAAAAATTTAATTTCTATCTAAATATAAATGAAATTAAAAATAGTATAATAAAGATTCGAGGCATACAGACAAATATGTTTGGCAATGTATTTTAAAAACAGTTTTCAAAATTGGTGTTTTAAAAACAGAAAACTGAAAACAAGTCTACCATGTTTTCAAAAGCAACAGTTTTGAAAGGTGGCAATATTGTATATATATAAATTCATTAATGGCATTTTAATAAATATAATACTAATATATTTAAAAAAAAAAAATCAAACTCAAAATTTTAAATTTTAAATTTTAAACTCTAATTCTAAAACACCAAAATCTCATACTTTTAAATTTTATATTCTAAATTTTAAATTTCAAAACATCAAAATTTAAAACTCTCAGACTTAAAATTTAAATTTTCAAACTTCAAAATTTTTAGTCTTAAATCCTAAAACTTTAAATTTTAAATTTTAAAATAGTAAATATTAAAACTTCAAACCATAAATTCAAAAACGCCAAACAACACAATTTTAAATTATAAATCTCTAAATTTAAAATTTTAAAATTTCAAATTTCAAATATGAAAACTTCAAATTTTAACTTTAAATTTTAAATTTTAAAATAGTAAATATTAAAACTTCAAACCATAAATTCAAAAACGCCAAACAACAAAATTTTAAATTATAAATCTCTAAATTTAAAATTCTAAAACTTAAAATTTTAAATATGAAAACTAAATTTTAAACTTTCAAATTGAAGTCCCAAAATTTCAAAATCACACAATTCAAAACCCAAAATCCAAAGTTGAATCAAAAAATCTTAAACTTTTATTTTGAAATTTAGAGTTTAGAATTTTAAAATTTTAAAATTTTAAATTTAAAACTTTGAGTTTAAAAGTTTTGGGTTTTACTATTTTTTTTTGTATTAAATTTATTACAAAAGCAAACTTAAAAATTTTGTATCATTTTTTAAATTGAAAAAAATCTTCCTAACAGTTTTTAGTTTTTGTTTTTTATTCTTTAAAACTATTTTTAAAAACAACAAAACAAAGACAAATTCAAACAAGCTATAATTTCTCAATTCTAACATTATATAATAATTGACTTTCAGGTCATTGAAACTTTTGCCATACTAATATCTATATCCTTTAATATCTTGAATACCCTAATGTCATAATATGAGATATTATAACATTTTAGGATATTAAAAATAGTCATGCTTGAAATGACAAGTGATGTCAGGAATGTAAGATACCTATGTTTTGTTGTGACATTTCAAATCATTGTTATTTACTTATTGAAATTTTAAATATATCCTTTTGGATAAAGGCAAAATTGGTAGTCTATGGGAAAAAAAAATTTATCACCTACTCTTGGGTGTGAAATACCAATAAATTTTAGATCTTATCAAATGCTATCAGTTTTTGGGGGCTGTGATAGTTGGTTAGTATCTCAAATGCCACTATGTATGTAATCACGCAACAGCATACCAAATGTATACATCAAACGCATCCTTAATTGAAACTTTAGAAGGACTAAACTTCTAATGTTCAAATTTGCAGTATGCACGGGCTTTAAAGGAGAAAGGAGTTGAGGTCAAAATCATTATGTTTCCCAATGATGTTCACGCACTTGAAAGGTAGACAAGTGAGAAATTACACTTAACTTCTCTGTATTCAGTTCTCTATAATTTATTAATTTTTACGATTGTTCTAATTCATTTACTTTATTGCATTTTATCCTTTACTGATTAAATTAAATGTTAATTTTAACAGTATTTATATAAAATTATCATTTCTATAAAGGAAGTACAAGATAGAGTATCTACAAAGTTAAAGGATATTATGGTAATTTTATTATAATTATCATTTAAATTAACATCTAATTTGGACAAATAAATAAATAAAATGTAATAAGATAGATAAATTAAATAATCAATTACAGAATTAATAGATTAATAGAAAAATTACAATTAGAGATAAAAATTAGAGTAGAAAAATGTGATTTCCCCTCCTATATATACCTCTGCCATATGACTGCAAAGAATCATAATCATAATTTTTAATAATATTGTCTGATTTTAATTTTTAATTTTTTTCCTGCAGACCACAATCTGACTTTGAATGCTTCCTTAACATTGGGGTGTGGTTCAAGAAGTTTTGCAAATGAGAAGGTATTGAATATTCAACTCAGGGCACCGACTATAGCTGTCACATAGCCCAAGTTGGTTCTTCTGTAAAAATAAGTTTCGTTTGCAGAGAGCAGAGGAGGGTCGAATTAGCAATTCTTTACTCAAATTCTTACCCTCCTAACCAACCCAGCTAATCTCATATAACTTTTATATATATATATATATATAGAGAATTGAAGGTTGAGAAAAAAAATTTCTAGCATTTTTTACCTTAATTTTTCTTTTAAATTCTTTATCAGCAATTCTTTATATATCTGTTTTTATATTATTTGATAAAATTAGGAGAGGTGAAAGAATTTTTTTTTGAAGGAATCAATAACATGGTGCTAAAGTTGTAAAATGTATTCATTTGTAGTGTTTATATTAAAGGACTCGATAATAAATACTTAATATTGCACTTAAATTTTTATCATTTTCAAAAAATATTGTTTGGCCCTTGGAGATCATCAGATCATTACTAAACCAATCGAATACAGGATGCACTTAAGGGTGGCACAAGTAGATCCAACCCATTTTAACTTTTTGACCTAACTGTATTTTTGATCCATTTAAATCCAATTATCAAGGCCTATAGTTAAATATGCCTTTAGTTTATGAAAATATTTTTAAATTATTTTTTAAAATATATTTTTATTTATAAATTTTCATTATTTTAAAAAAAATGTTTGTTTTATGTCATATTTATTTTTGAATTTAATTGACATTAATGACAATGAATATTACTTCATTTTTATGATATTGTTTTAATTTTATTTAATAATTATGATATATTTTTTGAAAATTTATAAAAACATCACTAATTATTTTCTAGAGATACATTAAAAGTGTCTTCAGACATTTGTTTTCAAAAAATTTCTTTTAAAAATATTTTTTAAAATTTTTTGTCAAACATATTTTAAATTATACTCTTTTATTTTCAATAAAAATAAAAATAGAAATCAAATTGACTCTTGACCTCGTTAAAGACGATTCGAACCTGATCAACTCATAGTTAACCCATTTACCCAATTGCTGGGTGCGTTATAAAGAAACCTCAAAGTCGTCTATTTATGACGTGACCATTAAAATAGTTCCGATTCTGAGTGTCCGACGTAGAGATGAAATTAATAAAAACCATAATAAAGACATAATAAATTATTTTTTCCCCATTATTTTGCTTTAAATAAAAGTAAAATTCGATTCTGTTAAACTTGAAATGACATTAATGCCATTACGTGAGTTTCGGGAAATTGGTCAATGTCGCCCAAGTCATTCATGAAATTTGAGGCGGGACTCGGGGGCCCAACAATATGATTACATAATAAGCAATTGACGCCACGATTTTTTTTTTTCAAAAAAATTTCAATTCTCTCTTTTTCACTATTTTTTCCCATATAGTTATTAATTATTAATGTAACATATTATTCTTATCTTTTTCATTTAAATAAAAAATACGTATGTTTCTAAAATATAATAATAAACTTCTATAATAATGCCACTTCCTTTAAGCGTGCACAACTAATCAGAAATGTGAGTAAGGTATGGATTTTAATTTAGAAATTAAAATATATTTTTTTTAAAAAAATTAAATTTGATTCTTCAGGTCATCTAAAACAAAAAAATATACATACTAATTATAAAATAAAATTTAATAAATGCTTTCATTTAGTGATTTTTTTTTTCTACGCATATTTAAATAATATAAATATTAGTCACCAAAAAAATATAGAAAGATTAGAAGTAGGATTGCCAATTTAATTTTTCAGAATTTATGTGTTTATTTAATCTCAAAGTTTAAATAATCTGGAGTTTAAAGTTTAAAAATAGAATCTGTAGTTTCAGATTTTAAAATTTAGAATTTTAGTTAACATTATTTTAAAATAAATAGTTTGACAGTTGATTAGCTTTAACCCTTAATTATTTATTTTTTTGGTGCACCTAACCCTTGATTAATGAGTTATAAGTTATATAACGATCCACTTAAAAATTTGAACAGGTTATAAATAGTTAATTGGATTATGGTTTACCCAACTATTTATCTTCGAACCCAAATCTATCCAAAGCCACTCAAATCCAACCATTTGCCAGTCCTAGGATGCACTGGTTTCGCTTCATGGTTTCATTCGTTCATTCCCATGCAATTCCCTAAAACCTCTTCACTACTCCAGCCACTTACCAAGTTAAAAAAAGTAGTAACCCTTTGAAGTTAGAATTGTTAAATATTTAAATTCTAAATATACCAATTTTTTTAAAGTTAGACGGTAAAAAATATTTTTATAAATTTTTATGAATGATCTGTCTTTGATTGAATTGAAAAAATAAATAAATTAGAATGCATCCAAATCGGTTTAAATATAAATATTCAAAGAAAAAAAGACAATTATATGTTCTGGTTAATCAGGCACACAACAATTATACTACGAACGAAAATAAAAAAAAGTATATATTTACAAATTAAAAAGGAAAAGTCCCATCAAAAGGCATGTATCATTCAGATACCATTTGTTTTAAGGTTAATGAAACGGTACATTTCTAGCTACTCACATCCCACGTGAAGCCACAGTTAAATCTGTTTACTGATAGTGTCCAGGGGCTAAACTAGGAGTTGGTTTAGCCCCTGCAAATGAACAAGCCCTTGGACATTTGTAAGGGCAAACAGACACTTGGTCCAGCAACTGGAACCTTAGAAAAAAGGAATCATGCAAATAATATTTTAATTAGTTGCTTGGTTGTTCCTAGACATTTCTAAAGGCAAACAGGCACTTAGTCCAACGCCTGTTTCCTTAAGAAAAAGAAATCAAGTAACTGATACTTTAATTAGTTACATGATTCCCCTATTCACCTAAAGGCCAAGTGACTGTTGAATAAGACAGTCGCCTAGTCTTTTTACTTAATCCCAGAATTCCTAATTTTTTTCGACATTTTTTGGTAACCTTAAACCCAGAATCCCCAAATTCTTTCAACCATTTGCCATCATTTGCAAATTTAACTAAAATTACACCGATTACTCATGGCTAGACATCAACCGAAGTAAAACCCTCTACCTAAATCCGAATTTCCTTTCCATTTGACTAGAGAAATTCGAGAATTTCTGGTTAGGGTTCCTCCAACGCTGAAAATCCAAAGTTTAAAATTTCATCCCATTGTAAGTGTCTTGACATCGAAGACTTCATTCAAGAGGCAAGAAATATCAAGAGGCTCCACTCCTGCTCAAATTACTCAGCCATTATTCACCAAATCAAAAAAGCAACGAAGATATTAGAAAATGTTCATGGACCGAACTGTGGTGTAGAGTATGCGTTTGAATATGGAATTCTTGGCTAGAGAAACATTTGAATTGAGTCATTTAATAAAAAATTAAAAAATGAAACAATTTCTTACCTCCAACACCCCATATTTCCTAACAACCAAAAGAGATTTTTTCACGAATTTATTATATAATGAGGAGTCATTAGAATTCATCTCTATGGTTAGAAGGGTGAATTTTAGTTTTAATAATACTTGTTTGGTATAGTAGTTAGGCTCCTAGAGCTAGGTGATGAGGCATGCCAACTTGATAAATCTTTGTCTGATCATTCTTGGTATAAGAGAGAAACTTTGGTGGAAAGGGTTTTAGGTTCAACATGGTCTAGTAGCAAAGTTTACACCAAAGATTTGAGTATAAACACTAATATAATTTACTATATGGTGTGTCATATGTTGTTGCTCAAAGTTGAAAATTACTCTTACTTGAGTGAGATTGAACATGCTTTGGTATACTGTTGGCCACAAGGGAAAGAAATTGATTACCCTTATATGATGTTGAAGTTTATAATCATTACACACAAATAATCTAACAATGGTCTGCTATATGCCTCTTCAATAAGTAAACTACTTAAATTCTTTGGCATTAAATCTATTGATGGCCAGATAATTGTACTTAAAGCTTTTAATAAATATAACCTCAACCGAATGGGGTTTGTCAAGAGAAATGATTAGTGGTGCACGAAAAAAGATAATGAAGATAATCTTGATATCCACACAGAAGCTCTTGGGTCTTTGGAGCATTCAACAGAGCACATAACTTCATCAAGTATACTTATGCTGCAACACATAATAAGGATGCTTGAGACTACTAACAATAGGCTAACCATTGAACAATCTTTGGCTAGTTTGAGCAACCGAGTACAAGGTTGTGAATGTAACATGGCTGAGTTTTTTTTGTGATGCTACGCAAACTTGAGAAGGCATAGTTTGGAGATAGGCCAAATAAAGAGTCAACTAACCATGAACCTCAGGAGGGAGAGTAGGATGAAAGTCATCAGGTAGAGGATAAACCTACACATACTTAGTTAGTTTATTATATTTGTAGTTTAAATTTATGTTAACTCAAGACATTGTAAAAACACAATTTTCTACTGAATGAAATTTTATTGCTATTATATTGAATTATTGTGTTATATCGGTTTATCAGTTTATTACTATTGATATTGAATTATTGTGTCATAGAGGTTTATAGCGGATGATATCCCACTGAATACACCAAGCATGCACATGTAAAAGTTTCATTGCTGCTAAATTATGATGATAAATTGGCCAAAAACTTTATTTAGATAACAATAAAAGAGACAAATTTCAATAAGTAGTATCTTTCATTGAACAGGCTTTTGTTGTCAACATTTACAATGAGTAAGTTACATCAGTGGCATGTACACATTATACACTACGACAATGTAATAATTCAACCAACAAGTTTGTATACATCGAAAATGGCTCTAAAGAACTCTAATGCATCAAGCAACTGCAAAGGCTAATCAAGTGTTGTCTATATTACAGAAGGACAAAAATCATTAACAATAATTGTAAATAAAATTATTAAAATAAATATCGTTTTAACGCACAAAAAATGCTCTCACCAACATTCTACTATACTAACATTATTATTACTATATGATTGAGTGTATACAAAAGGTAGTTAAGCTGTAGAAGAAGAAATTCTCGATTGATTTTCAGATTGTGGTTCACAGTCCTGCAAAAATATGATTAGGTCAAATAAAGCCAAATACAACCAATGCAAAAATATAAGTAAAACTAAAAATCTTAAAAAAAATAGAAATATAAGTATAGCTGGACCAAGAAATTAAATATTGTGCCGTTTCCATGAAAATAATCAAAAAAATTTGGTTTCCATGCTCTCCGAAACGAAACCCACCCTTATTCTTTCTACTTTTTCTATTTATTATTTATATTTTTTTAAAAAGAAGATTGCAATTTGTTTACAAAGTAATATGTGCCTGGAACCACCATGCCACTTTTATATGTTAATAATTATTTTAAAAAATATTTTAATTAAAAATATTTATATATTTTCAACAAAAATATTAATATAATTTCAATACAGTTAGTATTTTTTTTAAAGGTAACAAATTTAAAAATAATAAAATATAAAATATTTTTAACCTCCTAATTAAGTTTATATTATTTTTTAATTATATAATTGTTACAAAACATAAATTATAAAAAAACATTAGTCATTCACTCTCAACTTATTCATTTAAAATTTTATTAACAAAATTTATAATAAATTCTAGATAATTACATTTAAATTTAGTAAAAATTAAAATGTAATTTTAATAACAATTGTTGTCAAATTTTAGGAACATTAATTATATCAATGTTATTTGAATAAAAATATCATTATTTAATATTATGTTATCTAATTTTATATATCTATACTATTAATATTATGTTATAATTATTTAAAATTAAAAAAAAATTATTTTAAATTATTTGAAACGTTTCTTTAAAAATCTTTTATTTTCGTGAAATTTTAAAATGCTTTTATTTCTGAAATTACCAAAATGGTATTTCAAAATGAAATTTAGTATCTTGCCCATAAGTTATAATATTTTTGTCAACTTCTTACTCTCTGTTCTCATACTCATGACATTACTTTCTTGCATTGTCTTCATTTTAAAGAGAGAACTACAAAAACAATAAAAAGAGAAATTGAGAGACGAAGAGAAAAGAAGGTATCTGAGAAATATACCTGAAGAGAGAGATAAAGTCATGGTCACATGAAAAGTGAGAGACTTAAAGATAGATTTCACAAAAGAGTTAAGAAAATAGAGAGATAGACATAAGAGAGAGGTTGTTGTTGAATGCTGCTAAAATTTAAGTTGGAACTCGCACTGTAGTATTGTACTTTACTTATTATTTAGCTATAAACACTAGTTCGAATTAATTTTAACATAAATTTATATGACTATATCATTAATATTATGTTAAAAATTTTTAAAATTGAAAAAAATATTATTTGAAATCTTTCGAAACATTTTTTTAAAAATCTTCCGTTTATACGAAATTTTCAAAATGTTTTCATTTTTAGAGTCACCGAAATGGTACCTTAAAACGAAATTTAGTACCTTGAGTTCGACATATAAATCGTTATATCTCGGAACTTTTCTTTTTTTCTTAGCTTGAACCTTAACCCAACTCTTCAATTGTCTCTTACTCTTTATCTCAATTTTTCTCCTCAAACCCTTGACTTGTATGTTGCATTCACTAGCTGGTAATGTAGTTACACCATTTGCATCATCTGGGCATTTATGTTTTAGGCAAAGCTGCATGACTTCTCATGTTAGCTCATCGACAGCTTTATTTACCATAAAATATAATTCTGGTAAGTCAGATACTTTAATTGTCAGTCTTATTAGTTTGGGATAGAGTTGTCTATATTGTAGGGTATTCTTAAACCTGGGATCTTCCTCAATTTTATTCCCTATTATATCATAGATCACACTGCTCCTAGCTTCTTTTGTCCATCTCTTTACTATGTATTAATCGGGTAATATTTTAACATCCATCACATCGAATATCTTTAACGTATGACAACACAATATACCAAAATTTTCAAATTTCCTATAGCCATAAGAATTGAACTTATTGATGGGATCAAACAAAACTCGGTATTCTCCCTATTGGTTAACTATATGACAACATATTCAAAAGTTGATTGACTTTTATTTTTATACTTTATGCATACAGTAGCGTACAAGTCGAACTCCTTCTAAAACAAGTATAGTGAAAGTATAAATCTGGGAAAGTGTTGCAACATAAGTGAATTCTCTATTTTCAATCAAGGTACTCTATGAAGTGACTTGAATTTGTACTTCAACTCATGGTACCGCTTATCTTTTGCAACCCTATCAAATTGCTTGAAGAATTGAATGATGTCTAGCTCTAGTTTCATATAACTTTTAAAGTTAGAATTTAAGTTTTCACTAAGTTGTGTGTTTTGTATACTAACTGCGAAAGCTTTTTTCATGTCACAAACCACCCATTTTTCTTTCATCTTATACAAAGAGCTGAGCCATGCATTCCCATGTACGTTATATTTTGACAACAAGTTGTTCCATGCCACATCAAATTGTGGTTCCTTTTTGTATCCATACATGCACTTCTTAAAGTGTGTCAAAAAATGAGAGCTATCTTTCATTAGGTTACCTAAATGCTTTATGCTATTTTGTAGCAAATTCTACATACATAATCCATGTGAAACCTCTGACATCACTTCATGTAAAGCCTTTACCATTGCTTGATCTTGGTCCATAAAGATTGTAAGAGGCATTTTTTTATGTGCCTCCAAAAATATTTCAAATAGACATTTAAAACACTCAATTGTCTCGTCATACATCAAGGCTACCCCAAAAATCACCGTTTCTCTGAAATGGTTGAATCCACAAAATAAAGCGAGTGGTCGATTTGCTTTGTTCGTACTATATCTTGTGTCCAAATATACAACATCACCGAAATAGCTATAATCCATCACCATCCTCGCATAACCCTAGAATACATTAGTTATTTGTTCTTCAGTATCCATTTGATAAGCATGAAAAAATAATAGATTTTATAACAACTGACGTTGGAAATATTGTAGCAGATAACCAATCTCGCCATGTGTCATGCTTCTTTGCCTTTTCGAACAAATATAATTTTTGGCATCTAACCAAGTAAAACCGATATTACCTTTTCCTCCTACTTTCTCCCTCATAAAGTTAAAAGACGCCCTTTGTTGGAACCCAAAATCTTAAGATAAATTAATCTCATGAGCTTAGACTTCTGACAATTTGCGTTGAGAGGTCAACATATGAACTATTTCAGAAAGATGCATAATTATGTTCTTCAACAAAATTATTTATAGTATATCTTCCATTCTTTGGTGAGGTTCTCATCATTGCTTTACAATTTGTTATAATCTTCAGCCGATGTTTTGTCGCCATTATATCACTTTTGTCAACATTTTGACTCTCTTCTTTGCAACAAACAAACTTGTAAGACGTTATAGTTCTATCTTTTTTACTTCAATTGAAATAATATTTTTGACTCCAAATTCTACTTTTCGTCTGTAATCAACCCAAAATTTCCATGATTCTTCTAAAGGAGCAAATTCTATACCAAGGTTAGGCTTCAGAGAAGAGAGCACTTCCAAACCATTTGCATTTGCTTCATTCCATAACTCTGTTTCCTGTTACTCTGGTTCTTTATGTAACTCCATTTTTCTTTACTTCACTAAGGCTTTTTCCTTCTTCTCTTACTCTATGGTTCATGGCTTTACCCGCTCTTCTATTATTTATGGTTTTTGTGATACATTACTTCCACCAAAACAGCGAAGCAATGTGTTTTGGAAAAAAAAACAAAAAATATAGAATGTTAACAAAATAATAGCCTCAAATTACAAATTTTTTTAATATAAGTGTTTTCAGTTTAGATAATTTTAAAGAGATTATTTGGTAATGAGAAAATACCCACTTTTTTTAAATTAATTGTGCTATTAATTTTGGGGAGATATAAAGACCAGGCAACTATCGTATTCAATAGTCACCTGGTCTTTGGGTGAAAGGAAAAATCAGGCGATTGATTAAAGTATTAGTTGCCTGGTTCCTTTTTTCTAAGGTTCCAAGTGCTAGTCCAAACGCCTAGTTTAGTGTCTAGTTCCCCTAAGCATTTTCGGAGGCAAACAGGTACCTGGTCCAGCCTTTAGACATTATCAATCGACTGGTGTTTTTTACTAGTCAACTGATTTAATGATGGCTTCACGTGGGACGTGTGTAGCTGGAAACGCACCATTTCACTAACCTTAAAATTTTACATTTTTAGCACCAGACTGCATGCTGTGCCCTTAGGGACAGCAAATAATTTGTTTCCATTAAATACTAACATCTTATATCACTTTTTTTTAATTGAGTCATAATTTTTTTATCTTTTTTTTTACTCTCTCTCCTCTTCTATTTTTCTCTCCCTTTTCCAACAATGTCTTCTCCTTTCCTTCTCTTGGAAAAAACAGCCACCACCTCTTGCTTTCTCCTTTTTACAAGTTCCACCATTAATGTTAGCTTGAGCCACCATTCCTTCGCAATGGTGGAACTTGTAAGGAGGAGAAAAGAAGAGGGAGATAGCTGTTTTAACAAAAAGAGGAGGAAAGAAAAAGGGAAAGAAAGAGAAAGAAAATGATGAATCAACACATAAATGTCACATAGGATGCTATGTTGAAAAGACGAGATTTGACTTTGCCGTTTTATATAGTAAAGTTGGAGAAAAAAATATTGATAAAATTAATATTTAATAAATAAAATAAAATAAAATAATTTAAATAAAAATTGTAAAGTTATATTTTTTTTCAATTTTATCTTATGAAGTGTTTTAAGAACTCCGGAGAAGAGTCTAACGGAATGACAAAATAGAACATATTTGAGGAAGAGAGTTAAAAAAATTTATGAAAATAAATAATTAAATAATTAAAATGTAATAATAAATATAATTAAAAGATTAAAAAAATACTATTTTAGCCTAAATAAATTTATGAAATATTAAATTAATAGCAACATTATTTTTGAATTATCAAAATAAGATTATTTTCAATTATTTCTAGAATGACAAATATTGGTTTTTTTAATACAACTAGACAATAAAATTAAATACCAACCATCCATACATAATCACATGTTGATGGTTAACAAGAATAGAAGTTAACCATCTTTTTATGAATTCTAAAACAAGAAAAACTATGAAATCTCTTGACAAGTAAACAATATCTCTATTTATCTTATTAGTCCCTTGATTGGTAGTGATCATCTTAGAGAACTTGTTTGTTAAGTAACTATTGGGATAGCCAGGAGTATTTTTAGGAAATATTTAATCAAATAGTAGTAATATGCTTCTCTTCTTATTTTCCTCAATAAAGTATTCTTCTAATTGTTTCATATCCAAATGCTTCCTACAAAAATCACTGCTTTGTTTCTACCTCTAATCTTTCTTCTAGTGAAGGAGATTGTTAGCTGTTGATTATCATAAGAATTACTCTAGTTCATATTTTTGTTCTTCAAAAATCTTCTATGTTATGAGGAATGTGATTGGTCGTATATTTGACTCCTATTACCTCTTTGATATGTTTTAGAGCATGATTAGGGCAAGGATGTATTCCTTCATGAATTCTTTGATTTTTTTAAAAACCAAATATTATAAAAAGACTAAGGCCATTATAAGGGTTTGTATACAAATCTCAGAAGCCCACTCTTTTTATTATTATTATTGGTCATGGAAGGAGGATAAATATAGTCAACACAAAAAAGGGAGAATACAACCAAACTATAGAGCTCAAGCAAAGGAGCACTTAGAAAGAGGTGACCTTTTGTTTCTTTTTCTCTATTGCAAAGCACACAAGTATGTTAAATCAAAATAATTAAAGTATGTGCTAAAACAAGTGATTTAACAGTATTTTTTAATGACGGTCAAGCAAATTGTCACCAAAACATAAAATAGTGATGATTTTTTAAAACTTATCATTAAATACAATACTAACCCAAATTTTCACTCCTTTCCCTATGTCTTTCCTCCCATTTTCTCCCTATATCTTTCCTTCCATTTTCTCCCATTTAGAGGAAAAGAAAATAGAGAGAAAAGGGGGAATAGAGTAGAGAAAGAGGAACATTCATAGAGAAAAAAAATGAAACGGAAACATTTGGCTTTGAGTTACTGTAAAGTGAAATGCAAAGGAAACTAAATTATTTTGGTATTAATATTACCATACTTATTTCTAATCTAGTTAATAAGATCATATTTAACATTTTGGCACTTCCTTTTAAATCTAAAAGCATATGACCCACTAACATTTATATTCTATGCATTTTCGATCATAGAAGTGCACTGACTATTTAATAACCATATAGCTTCAAATTTAAACATAGATTGGTTCTTGCATGAAAATTGTTCAATCTCAAGCAACAAAGGGCTATGGTTAGAACACAAAAGCAAGCAGGTGAGTATCACAACAAAAAATCAATCCAAAAAGAGTTGTAGAACACATCACAACAAAAATGGGTTTTAGTTATAGTTTCGATTGTCACTAAACATCCTAACAATAGTTATGAAAATTGTCACAAAATTACAAATTTAGTGATGATTTTTGGAAATTATGGAAATGTTGTCACTAAACCACGGTTTCAAACTTTTGTTAAGACATGTGGTTTAACAACAGTTAAAGACATTGTTGTAAAATGAAGGTTTAACAATAGTTTTTGACTATCGTTAAGCCTTGATTTAATGACACTTTTGGTTTAAATCGTTGTTAACTTAAATTTTATTATTTTTAATCTTTTATCCTTTTAGTTATGGTCTAATGAAACTATTGTTAAATTTTGGTTTAACGACAATTTTTTACCATCATTAAGTCAAGATTTAACTATAGTTCCTTTGAAACTATTGTTAAACCACTATTTTTTTTTAAATTATCCTTATACTTGTATCAACAATAATACCAATATTTACAGGAGAACCAAATTAACAATCAAAATTAATGAATATTGATATTTAATTAAAATTTTGATCACAATGCATGTTCCATTTCAATTATATAAAATATACAGTAAAAATCTAAATCAACTTTGAGAGTTTTGAGGAGGCTGGTGTCCATTAGTTTAATCACTTGATGCCTGAAAATAAAAAAAAAATATGTTATTAATAATAAACAAATTTAATTGCAAAAATATTCATTTTTATGATTCAACTGAGAGTTTAAAAAATTACCCTTTGAACTATAACTTTGTACAAATTCAAACTTAGATGGTACTTAATCTTGAGGGAGCGTTTAGCATACGGCAACATTTTTTGTTCATGAAAATTATGTTTCTTGAAAAATATAATTGATGAAAATAATAATTTTTGAAAATATATAAAATGTGTTTAGTAGGTTTTTAAGATTGATGGTAATATTTAAATAACATTTACTGAGAATTTTCTTTCTTGTATTTGGTTATACTTAAAGTTTTTTTTTTGAAATCTCTGTACATTTTTTAAAAATACCCTTATCTATTTTTTAAAATTTTTTGTTTTTTAACAAAGGATAAAATAATTTTTTTAATAATTTATTAGGTTTACATTAATTTTTAAATTATTAAAAATATTTTAAAAATTAAATTTATTTTTATAAAGAAATTTTACATAAAATATTGGAGGATAAAGTTGTTATTTCACTCTTGATAAATATTCCCACCTTCAAGGGAATCACAAATTCACATCCCCTTCCATAGTAATCTTTTTATAGAAATCTATGTTTAAAAATCATTCTCACGAATTAAAATTTCCTGATAATCATGATTTTCATTTTGATAACAAATAAAGCAATCTTCAATTTTTATATTAAGATTCTTAGGAATATAAAATTTTCCCTCCTACCAAACACCTCATGATAATTTTGGAGGAGAAAAGTCATAGCCACTTCCATCTATCATTGTCGTGCAACTATTTTTGCCTCACATTGTTGTCGTTTAACCTCTTCTCATTGTTTGGTCTCTTGTTCCTCCATTGCTACCTTAAGTCGGGTCACTTCATTTTGCAACGCAATATAAGAAGGCCCAGATTACGAATTTCCAATAAAATGATAGTTGAAAACTTAGGTCAGGAAAACACCCAAATTCAATACTCAAACTCAACTCGAGTGCTCTTTATTTCCTAGAGTTTTAGCTAATGAATCATCATTGTAAAGTTCTTGGGAAGAAGACTTCTTACACTAAATCAGGGCAATTTTTTCTTTTAAATTAAAATAAAGAGTAATAAATCATTTTAAAAATGTATCATTATAACTAAGTCAGAACTAACACTATTCATATATAAGTCAAATACTTACACATATAGCTATAATTTCATCATTAATGTATTATCTATCGACCCTTTTATAAACTAAAATCCATACATCTCCTTGTGTCACTGGGTCTCTAAGCAACAACTTCCTAAAAATTTTAAAAATAATATATATATCTCCAATATAAATTAAACTTTATATAGATTATTTACTACTGCAAACTACCATCTCGGCCTTCTTTCATGCAAGACTTTTTGAACCATTAGCATATGGAATCTTTTGCTCCCTTTTGTTTTGTTTATTTTTTTTAGTAACATCCTAGTCAATGACAAGAATATATTAATAAGATCAATCATAAATTGATATATATTGACAACCAAGTATACTTTAGAATTCGCCTCTAGACAATATTCTATAAAAGATGCCCATTGGTATCCAAAAATGCCAGCTAGGGTATCAATACATAATTGGTTTTTAGTGCGAGTCCTATCATTTCTTGACATTATAAAGTGTAGCTCTCCACTCCTACCAAGTGATTAAAAAAATAACTTTCTTATGCATGTCATGCACTACAAAATTCATCTACAAGAGAAAATATATATGTTAATAAAGATACATGGTCAATGCACTCAAAGAAATAAATAACCTATGTGTTATTACTTGTATATTGCCTTTAAACACATTATTCTTATACTCAGCAGAATTACTTCTCCAATCTTTGTAAGAGTGTGAAACATTCAAAAATTGTCCCCAACAGTACCCAGCAAACCACCCTAATCTCTAATTGGTTGGTGTGTATTGTTGAGTTGTACAATGACCCTCTATCCATAGGAAAATGTCTAAACATTGTGTACTGTTAACTAAGTAACCGTCACCTTTGCCTTGATGGTGGAACTAGCATATTTACAAAATTCACTCTTTCATTTTTATGAGGAATCTCAAATGCATCTTGAACCATGTCTTACACATGGTCATCCTTACAAATCAATTTTTTTCTCACTTGTGGCATTATATGATGTTTTATATAAGATTTTTTTGTTAGTCTTTCCCCATGTCTAAGAAATCGTATCTTTATGAAAATGATTTAACAATTAAGTGTTAATGCACAATTTCTCTAACCTATCATTTTTTAAATTTACAGTTAGGACATGGACATATTATTTTATCTTTCACACCCGAATTAACAAATGCAAAGTCTAAAAATCAATTCAATTCATTTAAGTATTCAGGAATATTCTAAGGCTTAGCAATCTTTACATATCCATTTTTGAAAGCTTTACAAAATTAAAACATTTGCATCCTTGTTATGAATTATATCAAAATAAGAAGGAAAAATTGCATTATTCTTATACTAGATAAATTAACTTAAAATTTCAAAAAATTAAAAAATATAAATCCCATTTAAGCTTATTTTATAATAACGAAAAGAATCACAAAATATAATTACACAAACAAGAAAATTAAAAACAAATGTCAATTTTATATTTTATAATATTATTTTATTAATATATGCATACATTCTTGTGTTTATTAATTTTTTCGCAGTCATAACATGAAAGGAAATCAATAGATATATCAATATGTCTACTACTGTGAAAACACTAGTTGGAATTATTCCTTATAGAAAATGACTAAATTAATTTTAGTTACCATTCCATCTCATGCAATTAGGAGCCACAAGTGTGAATACGAGTGTTTTAACAATTGGGGTAATGTTTTACTTAATAATATTTTTAAATATTTCTTTTATAATAAACATTTAGTGTTTTACTTAATAAGATTTTAAATTAAAATAATTTTATCTTGTTTTTTTTATAAATATTATAATGGGTTCTAATAAGCAATTCAAGGGATTTCTTAATAACTTCTACTTAATTTAGCTTTATGCATAAAATTAATTTTTTCCTTACCATCTTAGAATATTAGAAAGTGGAAACTTCTTTACGAAAATATTTGAAAGCTCTAACTAACTTATCCTTGAAGTCTATATTACCCGCATTGTCCAAAATTAAAGTATGCATAATTTATGGTCCTCACTCTTATAATAAGTTTGTATATAAGTTTCTATATATTCCACCTATGATAGTCACTATCAATGAAATGCCTAATATTCAGGTATGATCGATGTTCTATAACATGATTCCACAATTGAAATATGAATAACTACTATCAATGAAATTCTTAATGTTCAAGTATGTCATTCTATAACATGCTTAATATTACAAAATATAAAAGAAACTAATTTAAGCAAGCCAGCAACGACGAAGAAGCTAACTCACCAGTATAGTAACAAGAAGCAGAAACAGCCAGTGGCAGAAACAGAGAAGCAAGCAATGACGGTTGGCCACACTTTGGTGGAGAAACGGTGGAAAACAAGCCAAAGAAGGAGGAAAATATGATGGAGAAGAAGGAGAAAATGAGAGAAAGGGAGACCATGCCGGGAGTGGGGGATTAGATATTGTAGTTTACGATGATTTTGTGTAAGTAATGACGCTTAATGTAAAACCGTTGTTATATAATAATAGTTTCGACAAAATTATCGTTAAAAGCTGTTGTTAAAATAAGAATTAATGACAATGTTTTATTAATTATCATTAATATAACAACCGTTTAATAAACTGTCGTTATGTCGTGTTTCAAAGACAATTGTTTTTTATTGTTAAATTTTTATCGTTAAATCTTTTATTTTTTTTGTAGTGAATACTCTATCAATTCTTAATGATCAGCTGCTTGTAGTGAAGAACTGTCCAGGGGCTGCTGAAACCCGATAGTTCTAGCTTATGGCTCTAATGGCCTGTAGGGAAGCTAGTATGGGACAACTTCCTCAAGCCCATCCTCTTCAGCATAATGCATAAACCCATACATCTATAAACTCACTGGAACAAGCAGTATCTAAATCCATAGAGTTACCAAAGCATTCAAGCACATCAAAGAAGCAATCAGTAGAATATAAAAAAACAAAAAAAAAACATTCACGCAATAATTTTATTTTCTTAGCAGATGTGATATCAAAAACAACAAGTTATTTAAATTACCAGAAAATTTATCTACTCTTTTTCTCCCCCCCCCCCTATTAGTAGGGATTTCCTCCTTTTTTCAGTATACATGTAAACTAAAAGACAAAAATAAGATAAGATGAACCTGTGAATTAGGCCAAGTTGCCGTCTTCTAAAATATCAGAAAACTCTGAAAATAGTAAAGACAATAAACTCCCTGCATTGATGTTTGAAAAAAAAATCCCAGAAACTGAACTTGAAATATCAGAGTCAATAATCAGTCCTAATCCCTGACTTGGGTCTATAATGTTTCTTGCCCAATTATGGAGCTCTACTTGGGGGCTTGTAACAACCGATAGCCGGTCCTATGGAATTTTATGTTCATTATTATTTTAATTTTATTACTATTTCCATATAAATAAAATGTAAGTAATTTTTTAAAATATATATTTATTTTATATAGACATTAAAAGTAATATATATAAATTATGATTTCATCTGATTAAACAGTTAAGTTAATTAATTGAACTAATTTTTTAACATATATGAATATATTTGAGATTATTTTTCATAATATATGTAATAGTTGGAATGAATTTATGAAGTTTTTATATCCACTTCATCCATATTCTTTTTTTATATTCAATTCATCCAAAATATATAAAAATTTAGGCTTAAATAATTTTGATATTGTAAATTTTTCTATTTAGTTCTTTTTATTAAAAATGAAGCAAAGTTACTCATTTATTTTTAAGAGGTTACAGTTAAATCTTTTATTCATGGTCTCTTTCTTTTTTCTTTTCTGACAAAATATAATTTTAATTATCAAAGTGTTATATAAATACTTCACTTAAAAAAAATGTCATGTTAGTGGTTTCTCATCTATGTTAACATTTTTGTCACTGGAGAGGAAAGGGGGCTTGGGTACTGAGTTGCTACTCTCTTCAATGTATCAAAAAAAATTATGTTAATATTTTCAGTTAAAAATAAAAATTAATATTTAATTTATCGTTAATAAATAATTTTTTATTTATTAATAATATTTAAATTATTTTTTAAAAATAATAATAAAATTGTAAAAAAATAAAAAAAAATAAGAATAATTAAAATATTACAGTATAACAAAAGTGTAATAAAGAAAAAAAAAATTAAGACTTTTAAAACAGCGTGCTGGGTACTAGGAGTAAATTTCTAAAATGGCATGGACGGTACGCTTCAGAACCTGGGGTGGTTGCGTGAACCTGCTTTTACCAAGATTCCCTCCTCATTTATCTATTCGCCCAACTTCTTGCAAACCCATTTCTCCCTTAACGTAAGTGTCCTCTCTGACTGTTCTCTTCACGCTTTGATTGCTCACTTCGTTGACTCTTAAGAAAGTAAGGGAAGCTGCTTTCTACTTATAAGCTACTTAATGTGTCTGATGTTAAATCAAATTTTCTATTTTGTTTCTGTGGTTAAATTGATGCATTGATTCCTGATAGTAGTCTGATATGCATAGTCATTTGATTTGTCTTTCTGGGTCTCACTAAGCGTCTGTAGGATGTTTAGAATCTAATGATGGATATCAGTACCTTAAAAGAATTTCTGGGTTTCGGGCAATGCCAAAAAACGCTGATTCGTCACTTGAATCATCACAGGCCATCGTTTGGAGAGTATAGAGTTGAGTACTATTGGAGAGTCTGATTTCATTGAGCCAACGTGAGCTCTGTTCAGGCCAAATTAACTATTTTATTTTTATTTTTATTTTAGGCGACAGGATAAAGTAAAAGAGTATTAATAGTATAATGTTATACCCAGTTATTGGCATCAATGAACTAGACATTTTACTCCTTCAAATTAAAATTCTACCTACTATTCTTTGGGTTTACCCTGAAAGGTTTTACGAATAAAAACAACAGATGTGTATTTGCTTGATATATTTTCATGTAGTGGATGTGGATTGAAAAGAAATCTAGTATTTTAGAATGGAACCAGAAGTGAACGCTGACTTAACTCTGGGATAGAATTGTTCAGCCTCACTTTGATGTTTGGCTCATGTTTTGTCTAGACTCCAGAGTCTTTCCTCTTGTGAAAACTTGAAATGATTGAGACCTTGATATAATGGTTTTATTTTTATTTTTATTTTTTGTATTGTGTATATATCTTCTCTTGTTTTGATTATCCTTGCTTTTGTAATCTTGTTAAGTTCTCATTAATAATTTCTTCATTCTGTATCTTACCAAGGGAGAAAAAATCAATTGATTGTTTTAATTGCAAAAGGCACGTTTACTGAAGGTTAATCTACATTTGCAGAAAAAAAAAATATTTTGCCTCTGTAAAAGACTTGGTTGGACAGTATCATTTCTTTTATTTATGCTAATTTTCTGTAGGGTATACATTTAAAATTTTATCCAGAAGGAAACAAAAAAGATTGGTTTCAAGTTTGAGCCTTCCTTTCATTGCGTCTTTTAGTTGTTTGTTACTTTGTTTACTTAGACATGCATATTCTTACTTTCTCTTCCTCAAAATTCTAATATGAAAGTTTATTGTGTAGTGCTTCTATTCTCTAGGGCCTGAGATATGGATTAGTCATATATGCAAGACAGTATAAAACCTTCTTTTATGGTTATTAATATCAATTGTTTGGTCATGTAACTTCCAGTAGAAGATTTTCGGTTGTTTTGGCCATGGATGGTCCAAAAGTTAGTCTGCCTAAGGAAATGCCCTTGGGGATAGAAGAAATGACTGAGGAAGAATATGCTTATCAGTCTAACTTACTTCAAGAATTCTCTAGTATCTCCTGCATTGACAAGGCATGGATTTTTAACTCTGACAGTGGTAAGTGTGCTGTCTTTTTTTTCCCCTGGTGTCTGCCTTCTTTTTATCATTCAAGTTAGCTCCATTGCTGATGATATTTTTTTTTCCTTTTTATGTTTTTTGTCACAGCACTGGCCTCTCAGGGAATGTTTTGTATTAGCCAACCAAATCTTCTGGAAAACAAGAGAAAAAAGTTTATACTATCCTCTACAATACTAAAAGAAAGTAACAGTTCGGTAAAATTTCAATGGGCTCCATTTCCCATAGAGATGTCTGGAGTGTCTACAATTGTTCCATCACCCTCTGGCTCAAAATTTCTGGTAGTTCGAAATCCCGAGAATGAAGGTCCTTCTCTCTTTCAAATTTGGAGTTCATCTCACATGGAGAGGGAGTTCCATATCCCCCAATCAATGCATGGTTCAGTATATACTGATGGATGGTAAGGCATCACATGTTTGAAACTGTAGTTTTTTTACCCTGTTAAGTTGATCTCGGGTATTAGCTGTTTGATTTCAAGTGTTCTACCAATTTTTTTATTGTAGAAATAAACCTACAGCTTCTGTACGGAAGCAATATTATTGAAAGGTATTTAACACTGATGCATTAAAAGCTTCAAGTCTTCTTCTATAATATAGGTTTGAGGGAATCTCCTGGAATTTTGATGAAACTTCTATAGCATATGTAGCTGAACAGCCATCCCCTGCGAAGCCCACGTTCAATGATCTGGGCTACAAGAAAGATAATTTGACAGACAAAGATTGTGGTAGCTGGAAAGGTCAAGGGGATTGGGAGGAGGACTGGGGAGAAACATATGCAGGAAAGAGGCAACCTGCACTATTTGTTATAAGAATTGACAGGTTATATGTCATTCATATTGATTCAAATAATGAGGGTGATATTTTAGATAGAAAATCCTTACTGAAATAATGTTTTACAGTGGAGAGGTACAAGCTGTGAAAGGAATTGACAAATCTTTGAGTGTTGGACAAGTTGTATGGGCTCCATCTACTGAAGGCTCAGCACAATATTTGGTTTTTGTTGGATGGTCATCTGAGACAAGAAAACTTGGTATTAAATATTGCTATAACAGGCCTTGTGCATTATATGCTGTTAGAGCTCCACACCATGAGTCAAAAGCTAATGAAACTAAGATTTAGTAAGTCTCTTTAATTTAAATTTCTTTTTGAAAGTGAATAATTATTTTAAGTTTTGTTATACTGAACTAAATTATGAAATTATGCTGATGCAGTTCAACTGAAGATGTTCAGGCTCTTGAACTAACTCAAACGATAAGTAGCGCCTTCTTTCCACGGTTCAGGTAAGCTGGTCGAGTCAGATACTCTTTTATATGTTTTTAGGAATACATACCAGTTTTTATTTGTTTTACTTAGTCTCTCTCTGTTTAGAAAACAGAATATATTGTTTGCTTAGTCTCTTTTTTCTTTCTGTGTTTTATGTAACATAAATTGATGACAAGATGGTAGGAAAGATAACTAGTGATGAAGGTAATCTGTTACTAGCTGCAGTTAATTGGTCTTCAATGACCAATAGCAAGCGGCGGACCACAGCTAGGAGCAGACAACTAGAACTGTAGGGTGTGGTTGATGGTGGTTGTAGTAGAAGTAAGAACTTTTCCAGAAATGTATTTTCATTTTGAGAAGTCATTTTTCATGTTTTAATTTCTTTTAAAGGACTATATGCTCTATTTGCCAATAAATGGAAAATATATATAATATGTTTTGGGTAGTTATTTCCCCTGAAAGAAGCATAAATTTCTATTTTCACTAACGAGTATAGAAACAACCTATGATGATTAAAATCTTTCTGTATTCTGTAATTCTTTCAACTTTTTCCTGAGATAAGTGCCCAAAATGCTATACCACCTTGCCAGTTTATTTTCTCACGTGGCACTTGTTCCTCTTTCTATATAAGTTAAAGCAATTAGGTATCGGTTATAATTTTATGAACTTTATTAGGTCCTGACTATGGCGCCGTTTGATCCATGTAGCCGACCCCACCTAGTGGGAAAAGGTTTAGTTGTTGTTGTTGTTGTTGTATTAGGTCCTGACTACTATACATGAATTTTATACCAGCCCCAATGGGAAGTTCCTTGTGTTTTTATCGTCAAGAAGTTCAGTGGATTCTGGAGCCCACTCTGCAACAAATTCACTTCATAGAATTGGTTGGCCTACTGATATGAAGGGGTACAAATCTGCAGAAGTTTATGATGTGGTGAGCTCTTAATTTGTGACCATTATAATCTGAATGTGATTGATTCAATTGATATCGAGCTTTATGATTTTTTATAACCCTTGACTTCTTATGTTACTCATATTAATCAAGAACATTAGCTTCTTAGCTGTTATATGTTTAAGAACTTGACTTCAAAAATTATTAAGAGGAATTCTCATATAAGTTGAAAACTATGATTTATTCTATACTCTACTCTTCTATGGTTTTATAGGTGATAATTTTGATGCTAGAATGCATCCTGAGTGTATAATTTTATATAAGTTAAAGCAATTAGTTATCAGTTCTATACTCTTTTATGGTTTTGTAGATGATAATTTTGCCAGTTAATTTTCTTACATGGTGCTTGTTCCTCTTTTCCTGAGTCTACATATTTATTCAAATTAATAAAATGTTTCTCTCTGAGAGTAATGTTAATTGCATATAATTTTCATCAACTTTTCTTTGGAAAATTAGGTAAGAAGTGTTACAATGAGTTGATAAAGGATTTTTTATAGTTATGATAGAGTAGAACGTGCATAGGTTTAGGCAAATATTTAGTTTTATGTTTATAGATTAGACTTAATTTAGAATCTTAGTTTCAAGAACCCAGCTGGTTTCCTAAAGACATAAACAAGTTTTTGATCTAAACATGATTTATACAGTTGTGTGATGTACTTAATCAGCCCAAAATAGGTACTCAGTAATGTTCAAGCTACCCTAGGGTTCAAATATGTACATGTAATTAGTTCAAGGACAAGACTTAGGTGCAATTTTAAGGCGTTTGCTATCATGTTCCACTGTGAAAAGATAACATGTTGATATTTTTTTCTGCTCAACATTATGATTGACTCTTCTAAAAAAGTTCCTCCTTGTATTATATTCTTATTGAACAATGTCATGGCAAACACCTAAGGAATTTTACATAAGTTTTTTCCATAGTTCAAACCCTCCTACATATGATTCTTGTAATTATAAGATTAAATATTGTTTAAATTATATTTAAAAGATGCGTGGGGAATTGCTTTTATAGTTTTGGTTGCTATACGATAACTGTTTAATTAATTATATTGTTCACTTTGTAATAAATAATTGTGCCTTTCTTCTATCAACTTCAAAGATTCCCATTGTGATGTGTGCTGAGGATGGTTGCTTCCCTGGGCTTTACTGTCCAAGTATCCTTTGTAATCCGTGGCTTTCTGATGGCTGCACTATGATTATAGCCTCTGTCTGGCACAGCAGTCAAGTTTTACTATCTGTGAATGTATTGAGGTAATTATAACAGTAGGAATGCATTTTTGCTCCCTT
Organism: Gleditsia sinensis; assembly: GCA_037074535.1. NCBI lineage: Eukaryota > Viridiplantae > Streptophyta > Magnoliopsida > Fabales > Fabaceae > Gleditsia > Gleditsia sinensis. The sequence goes on from CM073475.1 coordinate 19,798,898, forward strand.
TGTGCAAATCTTCAAGCAACTTGTCTTGATCAACTCCATATTTTTTCATCAAATCTAGTGGAGAAATATCACGTATCAGTCCTAGCGACTCAAATTTCTCTTGGAGTCTTCTTACTTTGGATGGGAACAATATTCTTGCTGGTAACATTAAATGCTTTGCTTTATTTTTGACCTGGCCTATTGAACTGGAGAAACATGTTACTTTCTTCTAATTTGTTGGATCTTATGCAGTTTCTAGTAGTCCAGTAGATGTTCCTAAAATCAACTATGGAACCATTGTTGAGAAAGAAACTAATAGTAATGCATGGAGTTGGTCAGATGTATCAAGTCCCATATTCAAATGCTCTGACAAGGTTTTTTTAATTTCTTTTTGGAATTATATGGATAATTTTTGCAGATAGATAATATCCTATATGCTAAAAAGTGCATTTTTGGAGTTTGAATACAGGTCAGATCTTTGCTGTCATCTCTTCAGTTTAGTGTAATGAAGATCTCAGTGAAAGATGCTTCTGATAGCCTAACAAAAGGTATTTGAGTCACGTTGGTTCTTTGGACTAGCATTGAACGGACAGATTTCTCTTAATATTACTCTTATGTTTTGATTACCTCAAATTGATGGAGCAAACAACTGATGGCAACTTGTGACATTGAATGCATACGGCTAACTCATTTTTGCAATGCTAAAAGAAATCCTACAAAATGCTATTCATTGGGGACATATAATTGCTTAGTGTGGCTTGCAGGAAATATTATGCACTCCCTCCCCACTATTTGCATAAAAAACAAAAGTCTCAGTTTGTTGCATGAGAATACCATTAATAAACTTTAAATAAAGAAACGCTTGTGTAATGGGGCTGAAATGAAAAATTTGGAGCACCAAAATTTTAAGAAAGCTAAAAGATCAGTGAAGAACAAAAAATTACAGAGCTGAAAATCTTTTTTTGTTTCCAAACAGCTGGGCTTAGGTATGACCATGCTTGCAAGAGAAAACAGTAAAAACATAGAAAAAGTTTATGAAAAATTTGTTATGTCATGAGTGAAGAAGGCATTTGATGAGTTAGAAGATCTCGATCATACCATATTCTATAATTTACACTAAATTTGGTGGCTGGGCTGAGTTTTATGGAACAATCTAACATAATTTTATTTACTTTTCCTTTTGATTGTAGAATGTAATAATAGTATACTGATATTTTGCTAGAGGAAGTGATTTTCATATTTGCTTTAATTTTTTTTTTTACTTCAACTTCAATTTCAGGTGCTAGTAAGCCTTTTGAAGCTATATTTGTGTCATCAAAAACCAAGAAAAATGATGCCTGTGATCCACTAATTGCAGTCCTTCATGGAGGACCCCACGGTGTCTCATTGTCAAGCTTTTCAAAGTCCTTGGCTTTCTTATCTTCACTTGGATACAGCTTGTTGGTTGTGAACTACAGGTTAATGATATCCCCTTTAGTGTCCAAGCATTAATCAAGGCTACACATTTTAAACTCATTCTAAGTTTGATTTGTTCTGTCATAGTTGATCCTCTTCAATGAGTTAGATCAGGAGATGGATTCTCATTCTCACGATGATGGAAGTCTGCCCTTGAAGATTTTAGTACACACTAGTAATCAGGAACTTGGGGCTAATAAGTTGACGTTGGATACTGGGATAGACCTCAAGTTAGCTTGCACGAAGTGGTGGTTAGGAGTTTAAGAGAAAAGTAAAACAGTAATACCTAGAAAAGATTAATGATGTAGGTATGTGCCTGAGAGTTTTATATACAATAGGATAAGAGACATTGGGGTATAAATTGATGTGAGATACTGGGATAGACCTTGAATTAAGTTATGGGGAGTGCTGGTTAGCAGGTTAAGAAAAAAAGTAAAACATTAGAGTCCCTTGAAAAAGCATGCATAGAAAAAAAGGAAATAAATGAAGAAAGAATTAACTTTAAAAAGAGGAAGAAAACAAGAATTCTTGGAAAAAGATGGAAGCAAAAGAAACCTTTACATCTCTTCTGTCATCATATAAATGAGAATGTTAATTTATAAACAATTCAAACCTCAGCTATTCGCCCACATCCTTTGAAGTTAAAAAAAAAATCCTAACCATATACTGTGGGACAGATGTGGACACTCGTCTCAGGATGTTGCTTTGGGTAATTTTAGAGATTCGGTGATGTGAGAGAAAGCATATGGAGCTTCTATATTGAGTTTTATATAGGCAGAGTTGAAGCATTGAAGGTGAAAGGGTTCTTAAGTCTCAAGAAATTGATTGTATGAATTATTCTGACTGCAGAATTTTTTTTTTGTGGTAATTTGTTTTTAATTGAATGTCCATGGTTAAACTATTTGAATATCTAAGAGACATAAACCAATTCCATCAATAATGTATTATATAAGTTTTATCACAGTCAACATGCAAAACTCAAGGCAAGAGATTTTCTGTTTTTTTTTTTTTTATCTAATGACCTCTAGGACACGAAAGAAATTTTAACCTGTACTGTATACATGTTAGCTCCTAAAAAATTTATTCCTCACTACTCTGGACAAAAATGCTCACCTGGTGTAAGCAAGAGTTTTGTGATTGCTTACTTGGTAGGGCATCTCAGAACTAAGTTGTGTGAGAGTAAGACGTTATGTGTTTATGGAAGATGACAGAAACTAATTCATAAATAGTCTACGGAAGAAGCCTTATAGACATATCACCTGCCCAATTACATGGTTTCTAAGTTTGTTTTCTGCTGAATTCTTTTCTATTAAGAAAGAATTATATTGCACCGTTATAAGAAATCTGGGTAGCGCACATAATATAATGTCTTTTTGAAGATATAACTATAGTTGAGGAAATGTCTAGTATTAGTCCTTTTGCAGGCTTCTTACTTATTATTATTTGTCAGAGGTTCACTAGGATTTGGTGAGGACGCATTACAATCTCTTCCAGGAAAAATTGGCTCTCAGGTACATATTGTTCATTTACTTCTAAATATTGAGGTTATTTTTTTTCCGTTAAATGCTAAGGTTGACATTGTTATTTGTTAGCAGCTCTACTTTTGTTTTAGTTGGACCCTGATCTATGTTTATCATCTGCAGGATGTCAATGACTCACTCGCTGCCATAGATCATGTTGTTAACTTAGGACTTGCTGATCCATCAAAGATTGCAGTGCTGGGTGGTTCACATGGTGGCTTTCTGACAACCCACTTGATTGGCCAGGTGCAAATAAGCTCACATACTGTGACTTCTAATATATACAGTTTTCTGTTAAAATTTTCTTGTCCTTTTTTCGAAAATAGTAATTCCAATTTGTTGCAAAATTTGAGTCCTAGATCTGATTTTCAAGCATCTCTTGATCATTAAATGTGTTTTCATGCTAAAAATTAGACAGCCATGAAATTGGTAGTTCAGGGTGTATAATCCTGCTTATTGAATTCAAGTAGCAGTGCTATGCTGCTATTCTTATTGGTTGATTTATTGTTCTTATCAGCATTATTATTACCAATATTGTCATTATTATAAATTATTACTACTATAATTATTTACATACATGTTCACATGCACCAGGGGGGCTTTGAACCCTAATGTCATTGGCAAATGCCACATGAATTTATTAATATCTAGAATAGCTTGAACATTATCAAGAAGCTAATTGTAATGTACTTTGCGATTATTCTGAGCTATCACATTAAGAGTGTCTTTGGCCTATCATTGAAAGAGAAATAAGCTGCTTATTTATTTTTTAAGTGTACTTTTTTTAGTTTTTATGTATTTGGTTATGACATAAAACTGCTTTTAAATGAAAGTAGGATATATTGTTTTGCTGTAAATGAGAAGCAGGACATTGGAGCTTCTCCGAAGCAAAATCAGAAGCATAAATTAGTTTTGTTTTGGACAAAACACCCTCAACAACAACGACCAAGTATTTTTCCACTAAGTGGATTCAGCTACATAGATCAAATGTTGTTACAATGATCTATTATATATGAGATCAACAAATAGATTATTAATTAATAAATCTTTCTTAATAATTTTACCAATTATTTTTTTTTTACTTCCCTCTACCTCTAATTATCAGATTGTTCTCCATCTGATATACTCTTCTTAGTAAGACTTCTGCCAGTCCTTTCCACACATGGCCAAACCATCTTAAACGAGATTCTACTATCTTCTTTACAATAAGTGCTACTCCAACTTTCACTCTAATGCACTCATTTCTAATCATATCTCTCTTAGTTTGTTCACACATCCATCACAACATTTTCATCTCTGCGACATTGAGTTTATTTTCATATTATTTTTTAACCTCTCAATATTCAATACTATACAATATAGTAGATCTTATAGCTTTACGGTAGAATTTTTTTTTTAATTTTGAGCGGCACTTTTCTATCACAAATGACACCGGAAACCTTCTTCCATTTCATCCATCTAACTTGAATTGTATGGTTTACGTCTTTTTTTATTTCGCCATCATTCTTTATAATGGACTCAAGATATTTGAAGCTTGTGACTTATTTTTAATATATATTCTTCAAGCTTTATTTTTAAATTCGTATTTGTTTGCTTTTTACTAAAGTTGCATTCCATATATTCTATTTTATTTCTACTTATACGAAAGCCATGTGTTTCTAAAATTTATCTCTATGACTCTCTTCTTATTTATTTTTTCTTTTAATTAACCAATTAAAACTATATCATCTGCAAAAATCATACATTGAGATCCTAAATTTTGTATATATTTAACAATTGCGTCCAAAATCAAGTTGAAAAGATATAAATTCAGAGATGACCATTGATGTAACCCGATAGTTGTGTAACAATCTTTTGTATATCTATTTTGTGTTTTCACACAAGTTGTGATTTTATCATACATATCTTTGATTGTTCGAATATACGCAATATGTACTCTCTCTTTTTTCTAAAGTGTTTCATAAAACCACTCTATCATATACTTTTTTCAAATCAATAAAAATTATATGTAGATCTTTTTCCTTCCTTTGATATCTTTTCATCAATCTCACTCAATAAAAAAAATTAAAAATAATATCCAACCTTATCCTTTTTCTAAATATGTCCTTTGTAGTAATTTGACCAGGGAAACTACTTTTTTAAAAACAAAATAGGCCACACACTAATAACATTGATAAAAGCATTTATCAGTTGAGGTACCCAAACACGAATTGCATCTTTGTTACATTGCTTTGTAAGAAAATTATTTTAAAATAAAGCAATTTCAAAATAAGCAAAACTTGAAAGCAATGCCAAGCAAGCACTAATAGACTTTGATAGGACTTTAGATGTGGGCCATGTAGTGTTGGACCACGAGGGAAACAAACCTAAAACATAGCTTGTTTGTTCTAGTAGGAACAAGAAACAGAATGGGCCTGCACAAACTTAGTATATAGGAAGTTATTTAATAGGCAGTTATGTTAGTCAGTTATTTACATGACAGTTTATGTATGGCAATTATCTTAGCAAAGTTTAGATTTAGTTACCTAGATATATGTGGTAGTATTTAAAGTTGTAAGCTAGTGGATTAGTGGATGCCGTTGTATTTTCTGGATTGTGGAAGGTCTGAAAACTGCTCTCAGAAGAAAGCCTTGGCTTTGGGCTGGTTGAGGAGTATTCCCAACCAGATTTATTTATATCCTACTGTATTCTGTTGTATTTTGTGTGAAACTCTAAATAATTCAGTACTATTTTGTGTCTATTTTTTTGGAACCCTATCAGACTTCATCACAACTATGAATGCAATTCAGAGTAGGCTTTAGAAGTAACTTTAAAATGGTAAAAAAAAGTATTTAAGAAATCCTTTTGTCACTTATCACATAAATAGATAATATAATTAAGAGATTTGAGTATTGACTTGTATGTAAAAACCTAACAAAGGTTACTTACATATGAGCGACTAACATTGTTTACATAATAAATATATACTTGAACAAGAAGGTTACTTCGTCTAATGAAATGTTGTCTTCCACAAATTTATGTATAATATAGGGGATGGCTTTTGTTTAACATTGTTCACAGTTTTATTATGTCTTGCTAATTGCTTTAGGCACCAGAGAAGTTTGCCGTGGCAGCTGTGAGAAATCCTGTCTGTAATCTTGCACTGATGGTTGGGACAACAGATATTCCTGACTGGTGCTATGTGGAGGCCTATGGAACCATTGGCAAAGATAGGTATACAGAAGCACCTTCGGTAGAGGATCTGACTCTATTTCATAGCAAATCTCCTATTTCACATCTCTCAAAGGTGTGTAAGTCAAAATAAGCATTTTTGTTATTAAATTGTAGTGTTGCTCAGGCTTTGAAGCATGATCCAATGGAAAAGTAGTTTAAATTGACCTGTCAAAGCCAGCTGATTTGCCATGGCAAAAGGCCTTAACAATTGCATGAACAAGTGGAATAACCCCAGCAAGCATGCACATTTTAACGTCATTAAACTAGCTGAGGCTTAATTTTTTGAGCAAACTGCATTAGCATATATATTTTTCTTTGCAAATGAGGTTTATGTAGCATGGAACCTTATGAAACACACGTTGACATGGATACGGACACACCCCTGACATAAGACATATGATAATATTTGAGATGTCCATGATGTTTGTTTTGAAGAGTTGTGTTGTGTCTTATACAAGTGTCGAACACAGAGATGACTCATTATTAAATTATCCATGCATTATAGATGGAACTTCGTTATCTTTTTTCTCTCTCTCTCTCTCCCTTCTTGCTTTACAGCTTAAATTGCATTAGCTTATATAATTTTCATTTGCAAATGTGGCTTCTGTAATATGGAACTCTATGAAGCATGGACAATAATACGAACACAGAACATAACACAAATATGGACATACATAATAAAATTTGAAGTATTCATGTGTATTTTGAAAGTTCATGTTTTATTCAATATAAGTGTCAGCACATGCCAAATACAGATACAACTCTTTTTTTTTAAGTATAGAGCATAGTGGAACTTCATCATCTTCCTTTTCTTTCCTCTCTCTCTCTCTCTCTCTCTCTGGCATTTCAGCTTGTATTTGATTACTTCTGCAGGTGAAAACACCGACGCTTTTCCTATTGGGTGCTCAAGATCTTCGTGTACCAGTTACTAATGGATTGCAAGTAAGTAGTTCTATTCTACTCTCAATCTATGAGCTTTATCAATTACTTAGACTCCAAAGGAAATTGCCTTCTTATTCAGAGTTGTATCATGATAAAATTTTAATGTGTAAATCCACAGTATGCAAAGGCTTTAAAGGCCAAAGGAATTGAGGTCAAAATCATAGTGTTTCCCAAGGATGTTCATGCAATTGAAAGGTAGACAAGTCCTACATAAACCTATTCCCTAACTAAAAAAAATGGTTAAACTTTATATAGTCTGATTCAACTTTTTTGCAGGCCACAATCTGACTTTGAAAGCTTCCTTAACATTGGGGTGTGGTTCAAGAAGTATTGTAAATGAGCAGGCATTTCCAAAGACGACCTGAAACATGCAAATAATAATGAAGGAGTTAGAGGAAGATACTAGTACACCCCCTCATTACAACTGGAGTATGGTCTATCTCAAAAATAGTAACAAGGAATGATTATCAAATTCAGGATGCTATCCTCAAGTGGTTGCATTCATCACCTCAAGGGGATCATTCTGATATAGATGCTATATATCGAGGAGTTAAGGGCTTATTTTACCAGAAAGGACTGAAAAGGGATGTCAGCGAATTTATTCACCACCATGACACTTAGTTTAAAGTGTAAGTATGACACCTCTGCTTTTGGTCTCTTACAACCTCTCTAAATCGAAATTATAATAATCAATTTTTAGTCAATTGAAGAGATTGAAAAAGTCGATTCAAATATAATATTTGTTCAAGAAATATTAAATTTAGTAAACAAATATTGCATTTGAAACGTTAAAGAATTTTAATTAAATTCCATTAAGAATGTCAATTTTAGTCCATCAATGGAACCAAAAGCGTGTTCTTCCTGATTTTTATTTATTTGGTTTTGTGAATCTAAAATGGATTTTTTTTATAATTTAATAGACAAAATAATTATTATTGACATATCATAAGAGCAAAATGGGTTCAATTTTATATTGAACAGTTCAAAACATTAGAAATTATTACTCTTGTCGCATCTCAGAACGTAACGTCAAATTGAACGAATCAGAGTTTTAAATTGATTGAATTTATAAAGAGATTAGGATATGGAAGATAAAGTAAAATATTTAAAAATTATTTGAAAATAAAATTGGTGAGTTATAATTAAATTTTATTTCATTTTTTGGATTATTTGATTATAGTTGTTAACTATTTTTATGGTTTAAAATATTTATTTATTGAATATATATATATATATATATATATATATATATATATATATATATATATATATAGTGTACTGTACTACCTCTGTTGAGAATTATATAAAATTTCGTATCATGTATCTATATCTGTACGACATACTGTGGGTGTACCATGTCCTGGGCAACATGGCTCTTCCCTCTGTCATGGACCATATTTATAAATTCCAAGGCCTGCCCCAAGACATTTGGAGCGACCGCGATCCCATTTTCAATTTTTCATTAGCAATTTTTGGCGCCAATCCAAAAAAAAAATAGCAATTTCTTTTCTGGCAGAAATTCTTCAATCAATTGTGAATTAAGCAAGCCATTCCAAAAAAAAAAAAATTTGAATTAAGCAACATTTATCCTCCCTAGTGCTACCCTCAAACTAATGGCTACTATGAGGTGCTTAATAGATATTTAGAGACTCATTTAACATTATTATTATAAAATATAGACATTAATACAGACACATCAAATTTAAAATAATTTAAACTACGACAATATGACAAATATATATAGATATATAAATTCTAATATTCATAACTTTAAATTTAGTGATATATTTTCACATAAATACACAACGAACATTAGCGAACATTATTTTATATTTTAAGTATCTAAAATTAATATTTTTAAAAAATATCTATAAAATAAAAAAATGTTAGACATATTATTGGACAAAAAAAATTGAAAGAACTTATCTCTTCCAATATAAATTTTTAATTTTTCTTTTTATATTTGTTTTAATCATTTTCTCTCTCTTTTTTTTTAAATCAATTGTGTTCAAATCATATTAAACAAATGTCCAAATCAAGTTGGGCACATGTCCAAACCAAATAAATACAATGTATGTCTAAGCGAAAAACATAATTTCTTATTCAAATACGTCCGTACATATGTCATTAATAGTTGTGACAGTATCGATGTTAGACATGTGTCCAACATGTCGAGACGCTGTGTTTGTGCAATGTATGACATGGAAGCATCCTAAGGAATAGAGTAAGTGGCTTCCATTAGGATAGTGGTGACAACATACCACTATGCAGTTTAATTAAACTCATATGAGATCATGCATAGTAAACCCCTGCCCATTCACATCTTTTCCTATTAAAGTAGTTGATAGGAATTTCATACCCAGAGAACAACTTTTACAGCTACTTAAATACAATTTGAGCAAGGCAGTCAATCACATGAAACAGTATGCTAACAAGCATAAGTGAAAAAGTGTCTTCCAATAAGGGAACTATATTTTTCTTTGAATTTCTTCTCTTCTCTTATACCCAAATCGAATGACAAATATCATGGGCCTCATAAGATCTTGAAGAAAGTTGGTCATGTGACTTATAGAACTAATCTAATTTTAACTATTTAGGCACTCTTCTTTTTATAAGTATTTTTTTTGTGAGTTCGAATATTTGACATTATAAAGACTACTCACCTCACATTTCATGTGTCCTTTTAGTGACTCCTAGACACCAACCTGGCAATTGACCTCAGCCACCTTGATCCCTCATACTAGAAAAGATCTTACAAAGAAGGATTAAGAAACAAAATAGGGTTTTGACCTAAATCTTAGTTAGGTGGCAAAACCTCCTTGATAAAGATGCATCCTAGGTTATTTAGTTTGAATTTCAAAACATATTTCTTGCCTTTGATCCTTGTGGACATGAGCTTTCAATAGAGGTTATTAATATGACCCAAAGTACTAGAACAAGCTTCTGAGTCTCATAATAGTGAATAGTTCATTTCAGCCCAAATTCAGTAATCAAAACAAATAAAAATTCAATAGTTGATTTTACTGTTACTATTATTTTACATAGACTCTTTTTGTTTTTTTTCTTTAAATAAAGTATTCTCACACTTTTAAGTATAGAACTAATTTAATTCGAAAAAATGAGGTACTCCTCTTCTCACAAAGTTTTTTTATGAATTCAAATTTTAAACATTATAGAGACTCTTTAACTGTTGAATTTAAACTTTCTTATCACTGAGTCAAAAATTTATAGAGATTGATATGAACTCTTCTTTTATTGAGCTACCATATGTCTTGGTGCCTACGCCACCTTTCTATTGGGCTGCTCAGTTACGTATAACAATATAAGGAGAGTAAGAGAGATATTCTATAAGGGATATTCTCCAAAAGCGCAACCATTGTTTAAGAGGAAGAGAAAGAAAAAGATAAAGAAAAATGTGAAAACTTTTGAGGTGGGAGCCGCCACCTCCATTTTTTCTTCTTCTTTTTTCTTCTATTTTTATAATTTTCTTCTTTAAAGAAGATTGTTCTTCTCCTTAAGAGATTTTTTTTAATATAAGGAAGAGTATTTCTCTTGTTAGAAATATATTTTTTTAAATATATTTATTTTATAAAGTTAATAATTTTTTATTTATTTTTAAATATAATTGACATAAACAGCTATAAATATTATTTGATTTTTGAATTCAATGATTTATAATTATAACATTATTTTATTTTTTCAATAATTATAATACTCTCTTTTAAAATTACAAAAATGTCACCGGTTATATTTTTAAAAGCACTAAAATTACTTTTTAGATGTTTTTTTATTTTCACTTTTTTTTAAGAATTTTTTTAAAAAAATATTTTCTGCTAAACTCTACTAAATATAGTTTTAGTCATATTTTTTTTGTTTTTAATAAAAATAAAATACAAACTGATATGTTGTATATGACTTAAAAATTAATTTATTTTTATGTATCTCATAATTAAATTTTTTATATATAAGTTAATACAAAAGTTAAGATATTTTCTATACTAAAAGTTAGGTTGAATTTTCTTTTCTTCAATTTGTCAAAAGAATAAGGTAGCACGTCGGGTGTCACAATTGAAAGTTCCAAGTGCAATATTGAAGGTGAAATTGACATTGCACTGCCAGTGACGTTCCTTGTTTGAATCCAGTCGAAGGCTTTTTAAAGGGTCAAAAGAAGTTTGGCTGAACAAGAGAAAGTGAAATTGACTACATTTTAACGTAGAAAGTGACATCGTATTTATAGATGAACCATTGAGAGTAAAATCATTAAAATGCCAATATTTGCATAAGAGAGAGTACCAAGTGTGGATGGAATTCAGTATGATATTTTATTTTTGTAAAAATATTAGATAAGTGTCTTTTAACTTATAGTCAAAATTTAATCCTCTTTAAAACATAAAAATTACCAAAATAAATTTTATCTTTAATAACAAAGTATTTTTCAATGATCTCAAATCATTGGTCTGTGAAAACATTGTTTGAACAATCGAACCGGATCATATTTGATTGATTGAATGTGAATATAATGTTAACCGACTCGTATTCACTAATTGTTTTTAATGGATATATATATGAATCTATTGGTCGGTAGGACAAAATTCGACCCATGGGTCAACTTGCCTCAATGCCTTATTCAAGTTTGACGGAGGGGTGGGGGGGGGGGGCATCTATCGTCAAAAATTGAAAAGAAATAATGAGCATTTACCCATTTTCTGAATTATTTTTTTTATGAAATTTTACTTCAGAATTAAAATGATATCATTATTTAAAAATTAACACTTGAAATTATTATTTGGTAAAGAAAAAAAATGTATATACCCCAACATAATAACATAGTTGAGAAAGAATAATTAGTATTAAAAAATAATAGAAAAAACAAATAAAAATTTGAGATAATATTTTTTTTAATTTTATTTTTTATTATTTGTTTATCTTTTATAATGATATTTTAAGTAGTACTAAAAAGACAGAGCAACCTTTTGGCCAAAGACAAATTGGCTTTAAATGGCTTTCCGGCCAATTCAACCCCAGTTCAAAGGGGCAAAGTTCGCGGATTTATAAAATTTATTTATTTTTAAATTTAAAAAATGTTAAATAAATTATATTTATATAATATAATTGACTTTGTGTTTAGTAATCGGTGTATTTGTGAAATTTTTTGAGAAGGTGTCATATAAATTTTTGTGAACAAAAATTATTTGATATTTTAAATATAATTTAGTAGCATCACAACTCTGGGACGAGAGAGCATATATAATTATAGTATTCAAATTTCAATTAAATTTTTGAATTTATAGATTTGGATCTATTTACTTAAATATAATTTATTGAGCATATCTAACGGTGAATATTGTATGAAGTATATATATGCTAAGTACTTATGCAATTACAATAGTATGTACGTAATATTTTGATTTACTTAATCATTTAAATTTTTATTTATATAATATATTATTTTTAATAAAAATAATCCAGTTTTGCACCGTAAGTTAAATGGTTCAAACCAAAAAAAAGAAGTCCGAATATATTAAATAGGTTCAAAATATTGAAATTAAAGCTTGCACTACGTAGGTTAAACGAAATAGCCCACAGAATTTTGTCCTTTTACGATTTACTAATTTTATGCTTTTGAATTAACTTAGAGTATATCTTTATTTTTGAAAAATATTCGAATATATTTTTATAATAAGAGAAGAGTCTTGTAACAAAAATATTAATTAAGAAAAAATATTTTACTCTAATTTAAAAGGTTGGTGTTATAATATATATATATATATATATATATATATATATATATATATATATATATATATATATATATATATATATATATATATATATATATTGCAAAAGGTTGATTTCATTCGTAAAAATAAGAAAAGGGATGTGATTATTATAAAATATATACAAGGCATAATGAATTTAATTTAATAACTGTAAATACAGATTCAACTTAATCTAAAAACACAAAAAATAAATATACCTAAACAGTAAAATATTAAATTTGGAAAACTGCGTCATTTAAAGATATCAAAGAAAGTGGGCTACAGCTAACGAGTTTCAATTAATCTTTATGATCATTTATATTTTTTATAACAACTACAAAGCCGAGATCTCAACCATTCTACTATAGAAACTTAGAAAAAAAAAATTATAGATCTGTATCTAATACCAACTACCATCACAAAAGATAGCATTACAGAATATTTAATTTTTATCTATAAAATAAAAGATTGACAATGATCAAATTAATAAAAAAGGTGATAAAAAAATAGTAGCACGATGGTTTTTAAAATATCAAAAAATTGTAACTACTAAAATTACTTTCACAAAGAAAAAGGAATACTTCTATGCAAAACAGAAAAGCAACAAAAAAAAAACTAAAAAAAGAGAAAAATCAAGGGAGGGGAGACTACTATTGCAATAGCTCCCGCCGAAACTAGCAAAGTGGTGGCACTAAGGGAAAAAAAAAACCCTAATTATATCATTTTCTAGGTGCTATAAACTCTACCTAAAGATAAGTACTAATAATTATTATAATATTGAAGGATATGAGACGTATCGTCAAATCTTCAACCTGAAGATATTTTTCTTTTTCTTTTTTTTTCTTTCGTATTAAAGCCTTGATTGTCGTTGAGAAAGATAAAGAAGTACAAAATAAGTAAAAAAGAGACGGAGAAAAGAAAAGAAAAGTTAAGAAAACTTTACATCTAATCCTTCCCTGAAGATTAGATGTTAAAATATGGTGAAAAGACAAATATTGGCTTAGTCTCTACTCGTAATTATTCAATTGGCAGTCAAAATGGATATTTTCTTGTAAATTTCTTCATGGTGCATGGCGCTTGGCGCTTGGCGCTTTTCGCTTTCTCACTCATCGTTTTCGCTTTTGGTTGAAGCATTTACAATTTAAATCTCTCTAAGATGCTTCTTTCTTGTTCTTCCTCATGGCAATCAGCAAAACTCTTCCACGTAGCCTCTTGTTCCACTCTGTACGTATTAGATATTTTTTTCTCAGTTCAGATCGACGCTATTAGTATCACAACAAAAGTATGACGCTCAAATATTAATTTTTATATAAGTAACAATCATAAATTTGAATTATTACACAACAATTATTTAATATAAAATAATCTTTCTTATTGTGGAAAAAGTTAAAAATCAAGTTTGAAAGAGATTAATCTTATAATAATTTCTGTAAAAATACTTTTTAATTCTCATACAATAATTTTTTTCTTTATGCTATTAAATACTCATAATATAAATACTATAAAATGATCTCAATAAGTATCTAAATCTTTGGAAATATGAAGTTTCTTAATTTTTCTTTTAAATTATATATATATATATATATATATATTATTAAATAAATAATTTATTTAGTTATTATTTAACAATAAATAAATAATTATCTGTGCATGATTTGTATGAAAAAATTTTATTTATAAAATTTAATTCATTTAATTCATCTCTATTATGTTCAATTATATATTTTCTTACTTTTATTAAAATTTTAATTTAATAAATATAATTATTTTTATTAAAAATAATAGAAATTCAAAATTAATGTACCATGAAATTAAATAAAATTTACTAAGAATATTATTTATTCAATAAATATTTTAATCAATTGCAAATGAAAAATTTGATATCATGAATAAAATACTGTTTTATATTTAATAATTATTTTGTAATAACTGAGGTTCATTGTAAATCCCAATTCATGAGATAATTACTCTTTTTATATCTATATGCAAAAAAGGAAACAACCATGAGAAAATAAAAATAAAAATCCAATTTTATAAAATATTAAAATTGAATAAACTGATAATTTAGTCACTAAATTCTCTTGAACATATGAGATTTAATTTTTATAAATGCAATACCCATTGTCCACACTACTATATAATGAATTTACATTTTTCAAGCAGTAAAAAAAAAAAGTAATATCCAACGAATCTGATAATTTAGAAATAAATTTGTGCATTTAAAAAGATCTATAAATTTAAAGACCAAATCATTAATTATGTTATTGTTAATTAGGTGAAAATCATAGGTAGCTGTTGTCATAAATGAGTCTAAAAATTATATAACTAGCTTAAGGGGCTGATGGTATTGGTAAGTAGCCTCACTTGTTTTAGTTTGTCAATCCTTCTTTTTTTTCTTTTTTAATTGAATATAGTTAGGGACGGTCATTATACCGTTTGATGTTTCCCTCAAATTTTACCCGCTGAGATTTGAATACGTGACTTAATAAATAAGTTTGAATCCTATTTCGGTAATTACCTTCTCCATTACTATATTTCCATATGCAGGATTACCCTTTAGCTGGCTTCTGTAGCAAATTCTGTATGTTCTACGCTGCTTTGGGTTTTACTGGCTACTCCACCTCGTATGGTAGTCCCTCCCTCTAAAAATAAATCGTCCTACAAATTAGTTCCCTCCAAGATAGGGGTATTTTCACAGATTTTTAGGGTTTGGTCTGGGTAGTTTAATTATGTATTCACCTGGCCACTCTGCGCGAGCGTGCGTGTATAAAATATTAGTGTTAATGCTAAATTATTTTCTCCAATTTTGAATGATTTTACCCCTACTCTTTCATTAATATTGATGTTGAAAAATATTACGTATATTTGGTTTTTTTTTCATTAATATTAATTACAAGAAAAGAAAGTTTCGATAATGACTTTTTAGTGTCGATTTGAAAATTCATCACTGAAACTTAAATTCTATAAGAGTAGGTTTACCGAAGCTATATACATAATTTAATTTGCATAGCTTTGACAAAAAAGTTCAACCTAATATAATTATTTGTCAACTAACAAATGTTGAGTATAATGACAAGGAATTACACTTTTAAAAGAAGTAGAACATAAATTTAACTTTTGAAACAAATACTTATTAGAAGAATTATTTTGTTGTAATAAAGCCTAAAAAAGACTATTATTGTAGTGTTAGTAAAAATAGAAAAAATGATTATGGCAATATGGCATATAAAATCAATTACTTATGAATATATAAGGTTATATAAAAATAAAGAAAATGTATCAATTTCATACAATTATTTATTACAATATTATAATGTGAGATCCACCATTGATTGGAAAATATTACAGTGGCCATCCGAGCAAGTATTAATGCCTTCTTAATTAAATCAAGATAATTGAATATATATTATGTGTTTTTATTTAAAAATATTGTCTTCAATATTTATTAAAATTGAGTGAAATAAAAAAAAATTGTGAATGGATGAAATCATGTTTATGAGCTGTAACCCGATTTGATATATTAAATTAAAGAGAAAGATAATATTTATAAAGAGGATCTATTGACATGCTTATCTTATGTTATTTTTAGGTTTAATTGTATTTTTTATTTATTTATTTTTAAAATACATCAATTTAGTTTTTATTATTATTTGTAATATAAATTTATTCTTTCTAATCTTAACAAATGAATCAAAGCATTAATCTGTCATGCATACATAATATATATTATTAAATCTGTTGTTAATGTATTTTTTTTAAATAACTAGACATAACAATACTATTTAATTATGCACACGTGAAAATAATTACATATTAAAAATAAAATATATAGTAAATTTAATAGAGGAGTTATTTTGACTCATTTGTTAAAATTAAAGAAATTAAATTTATATTAAAAACTAAATATTAATTAAATTGATACATTTATAAAAATAGAAGGATCAAAAATGCAATTAAACTTTATTTTAAAACTTGAAAATTTTACCTATAAATTAAATGCTTCTCAAAACTAAACGTAGCTCTAATGCTCTTAAACTCGACTAATGAGATAAACGAGCTACTCACACTTGACTTACTGACTTACTGAATTAAATGAGATGAAAAATGAGCTTAAATTTGATTCGCTTATTTAAATAAAAATTTAGATATGAATCGTTTAAAATTATATAAATATTTTTAATGAAATAAACATGTTTATTTAAACTCAATAATTAAGCTAAAGAAAAATAAATGAACCATAATATAAATAATGTATATATAATTATATTTTAAAATATTATATAATTGTGTCAATAAATTTTTAATATATAATATATAGAACTATATATAGAGTATGTTTGATAAGTCAAATAAACTAACTTATAGTTTATTTGACTAATTTATAAGTTTATTTGACTAAATTAGAGGTGTTTGATAAACAAATTTATTTCAGTAACTTATAACTTTTTGTCATACGCTACTTTAAGTAGCGTATAGCTTTTAACTGATAGTTTTTATAATTTTTTTATTTTTATTATTTTATTTAAATTTAATACTATTTTATTCACAAGATGACATTATTTTTACTATGTTCAAATAACATTCAAATTACATATCTTATGATGAACTTCTAGATATTATTGATAGTGACATAATGAATGAAAATTTAGAGACATATACTGATATGAAAGAGATTCACAATAATATTATTAATTTATTATGAAATTTTAGATGATATATTTATTTTATATTTTTTAGAATTATATAATGAAATATAATTACTAACAAAAAATGATAAATTTTATATAAATATGTCATTTTATGTCATTTTACATTTATCAGTTAATTTAATAGTTAATTTTACCAAACACTTCTAATTCAATAAATTAATTTAACAGCTTTCAGTTAAAAATTAGTTTTTTAGTTTTCACTTAACTTTTAAACTTTCAGTTAACTTATCAGTTATTTTTGTCAAATATAGCTATAGTATATAAATATTTTTTTTAAAATATTATTTTATTTTTAATGAGCTTTACATTATCTAAATGAATCAAACATCAATTTTTTAAACTTAACTCGTTTACATAATATTATGTTTAAATTTATTCATTTGATAAATAAATAGAATCGAGCTAATCTTTTATACAACTAAATCCAAACTATTTACAAACAACTCAATTTATTTAAAATTCTAGATACATTCGTGTTGATAAACAAATCCCTTTCACAGAAGTTAGGAGTTTTAAGACTTCGAGATTTGTTATCCTAGGTTGTTATTTTACATGGCAGTTATCCCATTTGGTAGAGGAATTAAATTTGATAATGCCTTTCCCTTTTTTTCTTATACTTTTGTGGTCACTTTGTATTAATTCCTTTCTTTCTTTCTTTCTTGTTGGTACAGAGCTGAGAGTCGAACCGACTCCGTTTCCCAAACCCCCCTTACCACCTGAGCTAGCTTCAGGTGGCTTGTATTAATTCCTTTCTACTTCTATAATTGTTTTCTCGCTCTAAACTAATGATGGCTTGAATAAAATAGAGTTCTTTTATTTGGTTGAACTTCCCACTTTCCAATATGCTTATCTTAAAAAGTATTAGATGTAGGGATAACTGAGTTACATTTTTAAAATAAGAATTTAATTTTTAAAGTAAATATTTATAGATAGGGCATATTCATGGCAACAAAAAGATTAATCATGATACATTAGTAGTCTATCAAAATATTTTAAAAAAATAAAGAAAATAAAATAAAATAAAATAAGAACCTTTCCCACGCTCCTCTTATCATTAATTCAAAAATTAATAAAAATATAAAAATGATAAAATTTGTTATTAGATTAAATTGGATGATTAAAATTATTATCTTATCTTTAAGAAATTCGTCTATGACCACCATTTTACTTATTTTTTTTTATCTAATTCTTATATATTTTTTATTTTTACTAGATTAATTAAACTATTCAAGTCTATGATGAAACTACCATTGTATTGCAATATTGATGTTCTCTTATTTTGTAGGTGTCAAGATATTTACCGAAAATAAAAATTATAGTCAGAAAATAAACTTAAGCTATTTAAAAGAGCAAATTCTTTTTAATATATCTTTGAGTTACGATAGTTTATATGATATATCGTTTTCTTGGTAAGCACCCGAGGAGAATACCATCTTCTGATACTTTTTTATATTTCTACTTTCTAAATTGAGAAATCAATTTATATATGATCCTAGTTTAACAATTAATAATTTTTTTTTATTTAATATTTTTCATTTGTGATATTTTAATATTTGTCAAAATACCAAAAAGAAATGGACCACAATAACATTCAACTAATCTCACATTCTTTGGGCCGCATTCGAGGCGCCGATGTTACAGCAACTCTCAAAATATCAAGAATTTAAATCAGAAATCGATATATCATAATTGAAAATTTTCCATAATATCAAAGACTTAAATTCATAAAAAAAAAATTTGAAAAAAAAAATATCTTAGTATTGCATTCAAACGATGTAAAAATAGTTTAAGAACTCAAAAACGAGCTAGAGAAACTAAAATATAGTCGCCCTTCTCATTCTCATATACAGCAATAACATTCTTAAAAAACGATATGAAAACCAACATAAACTATTGTCCTATATATCACCTAAAATCATATCAGAAAATATCTCTAACCGAACAAACATCATCAGCCTGCACTTTCTTCATCATCTGGATTTTTTGTTAGCCTTTCTACCAGTACTGCCTTCACAATATCAGGGGGTTCAATCTTTCTCATACGTATCCTTCATTTGAGAAGAACACCACAGGCTCTAATTCTCTGGGTCAGGTGGCGGACTTAACTTTTTCCTAAATTTTAACATATACAAACCAATCCCACAATTTTTTTTAATAAAATAAACTCCGAAATCCCGTCTGCCGGCGATCTTCACCGGTCACGGTTTTTTTTTTTTTTTTTTTACTTAGATATTCACAAGGCCTCGTTCTGCCAAGAAATAACAATATCTTGAAGCCCAGTTTTCCAGTCCCCCCAGTGAAGCTCTTCAAACTCTAAGCCACCGTCCATCACTTTAACTGCCACAAAAACCAACCCGGGCACAATCTCAAACACCTCAACTACCAAAACCACCTTCCCTTTCCCCAACCCAATTACTCCATTTTTTCCAATTTCAACTTTAAACCCTAAAACCCCTCCAATTTCCTTCACCTTCTCCTCTACCATCCCCACTGAAGCTTTTGAAGTGAACCTCTTCTCATTCCTGTTGCCCGACGTCGTTTCGAACAAGCCCCTCAAGTCCAAACCCGATGACATGGATATTATGTCGAAAGCGTTCACACCCGAACCCATCAATTCAGGTTTATGGTAGGATTTCGCAAACGAACCCGACCCGAATACGCTCTCTTCGGGTTGGGGTTTCAGAGATTTCTTGAACCACGAGTTTTGATACAGGGCTTCTAAGCTCATCCTCGACTTCGGGTTCGGGTCGAGAAGGCGGTGGATCACGAAGCGGGCAGGCTTGGAAATCCAGTCTGGGAAATGATAATCGCGCCGGCTAATCTTCTTGCACATCTCCGGGATGTTGAAGTCGGTGAATGGGAGATAACCGGCGAGCAATACGTACAGTATGAGCCCACACGACCACGCATCGGCTTTGGACCCGTCGTAGCTGCGCCGGCAGAGTATCTCCGGCGCCGTGTAGGCTGGTGTGCCGCAGGCGGTGTGGAGCAATCCGTTTTTCAGCTGCTCAGGTAAAGCGGAGAGTCCGAAATCGGAGACCTTTAAGTTGCCATCCTGGTCTAAGAGCAGGTTCTGAGGCTTAACGTCGCGGTGTGCTACGCCGTTCTGGTGGCAGAAACAGAGAGCGGATACCAATTGCTGGAAGTACCGTCGCGCTACCGACTCTGTCATCCGGCCCTTGCGCGAGATTCTCGAGAAAAGCTCACCGCCGGCGGCGAATTCGACGACGAGGTAGATCTTGGTCTTGGTGGCCATGACCTCGTGGATTTTGAGGATGTTTGGGTGGTCGTAAAGGCGGCGCATGGCGTCAACTTCGCGAACGATTCGAGGTTCCATAGCGGCATCTGTTTTGGCCTTATCGATGATCTTCACGGCGACGGTACTACCATCGATTAAGGATCGCGCTTGGTAGACCTTGGCGAAGCTACCGCGACCCAGTAGACGGATCAATTGGTACTTTCCAAGGATGGTGGTGGCCGCGGCCATGGCGGTGGCAGACCGCAGCGATGGCGGCGGAGGTACCACTGGTTCCATGGCTGAGTGGGTTGTGGTTGGAGAGGGCCTGTAGCAACAGCAACCCACAGAGTATCACGGGACAATAGTTCTGTGTGGCAGAATTTGGTTTATATAGCAATTTCTGTGGAAAAAAGAGACCAGTTGGCCTCCACTTGAATTTGTTAAAAGCGAGTGGCCTTCGTTTTATCTTTTGTAATCCCCATAATGCCCTTCCCTTTTTTATTTATGCTCTAATTATTTTAATTTTAAAAGTTTATTTACCGTTTTTTCAATATATAATTTTTAAAATTTGAAGACATAAGATCTCAAATTTATAATAATTATTGCGTATCTGTTTTCTCTTAAATGAATAGTATTTTTTTCATAAATAAATATTTAATTTTTTTAATCTAGTAGCACAAGTAGTAAATAATCTGAAATTTATTAATTAAAGATTTTTTTATAATATTAAAAATTTAAATTTACCGAAAAATATTTATATAAAAAATAAAATTTTAATATATAAAGAAAGTAGTATAATTTTAAAAAAAAATTTAAATTTAGTTTAATTTTATTCTTGTTTTGCTAAGTCGGTGAGTCTTACTAGCAAGTTCGATTTTTTAGCTGTGATTACTTCTCCAAAACGCCAACCGTTTATGAAATTACTGTATTTAATTTCCTGATTTTGTTTATTAAGTTCAAATCATTTTTATTGCTTTGAAAATTAATTAGAAGAAATAATTTTTGTGTAGTATATCGGAATTTAAAAGATCATTAAAAGAATAGAGAAAACAAATTATATTTTCCAGTTTCTATTTTTTTTCTTGATCCAATTAATTATTTCTTTTACACTTTCATACTTTTTTTATATATAAATTATGAATATTTGAATAGTTGACAAGAACCACAGAGTTTAATTAGTTAAAAACGATTTCTTGTTAAACTTGTGCGTTAAAAAAAAAAAGAATCTAAAGTCGGGAATCTTCCATTTATGGGAAAAAAAATATAATTAGTTGTAATTATTAGGAAATTTTTCTAACTACCACTGTTTGTATATTAATTTGTACTTAATTAAGGAAAAAAATGTCCTGGAAACAAAATTAGAGGCATGCTTCCTACACTAGCAAAGAAAGGGATTGTTGAAATACTACGTTCTACTGAAAAAATATATTTTAGACTTGATGCTCAGCAGTTTTTTCTAATAAGTGATTTTTCAATATTATTATAAGATATTATTAAAATTATGACGCATTTTAATATTAAAATTAGATAATTTTTTATCCCCCTAAATTTTTTTTCATTAAAAAAAAGGAAGTCCATTTTCCAAAAAATTATTCACCTACAAATATTATTTCCTTAAAGAAATTACATAATTATATATGAACATTAGATGATGTTTTTTTGAAAATGATTCATCAACAAATTGAATTACAAATCAAGAAGAGATAATATTTTTTTCGCTTGACGAGCGTATAAATTTTTTATCACTTAAAATTGAAGTATTTTTTTTGATGAATTTAAATGCTTTTCTAACTTTAATTTGTCACAAATTATCCTATATAATTTAAATTTTTGAAAGTAATCCTATCTGAACTTTTAATAGATAACAAATAACTCTTTTTAAATCAATAAATATTCAATTGAATAAGAAATTTATTAATATATCTAATTTATTATGCTCTTAAATAATTTTTTTTAATTTCATGATCTTACGCAATCATATTAAACTTAATTATATTTTTAATCTTTTTATTTTTAAAAATATATCAATTTAGTCTCTTTTAATTTTAACAATAAATAAGAACGATTTATTTTTAAATTCATTATATATTTTATCATTAATTTATCATATATATATATATATATATATATATATATATATATTATGTTTATTATTAAATGGTACATAATATATTCAGTCACCTAAATAAAAAAATTAATGACAATTTTGTTATTTTAAATTATATTGAAGTATATTTAGAATCATATGAATTTATTTTGTTGAATTATATTGAATTTTTTTAGGATCTTTGTTTTTCTTTTTTACTTTTTCAAGTAAGTGAGTTTGAATGTAAAGATTTGAAGATTCAATACAGATAAACAAGTTTTAAATTTGTTATTTATCTAATTACGAATTTGAAGTCTTAGTTTAAATATTAATTATTGTACTCTACTTGTAACTATCTTTATCTTCAAGTAAATTAAATTTAGTCAATTTTATTTTATAAATATATTTGAATTCAAATAGAGATAACTCTTAAATCTATTATCTGTTTTAAGTATAAATTTAAAAAGTGATAAAAAAAAATTAGATATTCAAAACTTTTAAATTGCGCGTACAAACTATGAGGTACACCTTTTCATGCAAGTTGGCATTAAAAAATAATAATAATAATAAGAGAAAGGGTAAAAAGAGAAGAAACAGACAAAGATTTAACGAAAAGCAAAGGCACTCGAGCAATTTAAGACTCTATAATATACTTTGAGTGGCGACAACACCAAACTTAAACATCACTTTTCTTCCTCCAAATGGTGACTCCAATTCATTACCGTTCATTCGGTACACTCTTTCTTCTTCTCCTCCTCGTTTCGGTCAAAATTGAGTTGCCCGCTTCAATTAAGCCTCTTTGTTTTGGTTGCCTTTTTGTTCTTTTGTAGGTAGTTGTTTGGTTGAGCCCCAACTTTCATGGATCTTTCCTCCAAAACGTGTTCGTCAATCTGGAATCCGAATATGCAAAAGCATATATGATCAAGTGCCAGTAGTTAACAAATTATTTAATATTAATGAATTAAAAATAATATCGATCATCAGGTCACTATTTGTTAGTCTCGAAATTTATTGTTATATTTATAATTTTTTTTCTTAAAAACAATTAAGTTATAACATTCAGTAAAAATGAAAAAGAAAAAATAAAATTATTATTTAGTGTAATTTGTATTTTTTTTAATGGAAAAAAAATAAAAATATAATAATATTTTGGTAGAAAAATATAAATAAACAGTAAAATAATAAAATAATTAATAGAATATTTAAAATAAATTTAGTTATAGCATATCTCTATATTTTACAAATTAAAATATAACCATATAATAAGAATAAAATATACGATAGATTTTAATTTTTTTAATAAAATAGAGTTTCAAAAAAAAAAATACTATAACAAAGGAGTAAATAGTATTTAATCAAATTATTTGATAAGTGCTTTTATCAACACTATTAATGTTTGATTAATTTTTTTACAAAATATTTTTTATTATCAAATTACTAAAAATAACATATTTATAAATAATTTTGTAATCAAAATTATTGCTGTAATAAGTCATTAATTACATTATAATTTAAAAACTTATTATATAAATTTTGAAACCCAATAAAAGGAAAAATTCTTCGTAAAATCATCCCTATACATAAACATATTTGATTTGATAATTTTACCTGTGATTTTATTTTAGGGTCAATAATATAAAACAATTCAAGTTGGATGGTCAAACTCACGAGCAATAATGGAGGTGGTGATCGAATCCTTTCAATAAGGTGCATGGGCATTCTGGTAATTTTATGTAGAAGTATAATCTTTGTTTGAAATGTCAAATGGGTTTATGTGGTAGTGGAAGGCCAGTAGAATCTTAGATGCCGCTGCACCACCAGCTGTGGGGAGTTGGTAGGAAAAAGGCGTGAGACTCATAATAGAAACACAGGGAAGCCTGACCAACCTATATAATATATATATATATATATACACACACACATAAAAGTTTATATTACAAAAAATTTTAATCAATAGTTTTTTTCTATTTTGAGTTCATACAAATATTTTTATATTTTTTATATATACAAATAATTTTATTCAAAATACTAAAATTATTGATATTTTTTTATGGATTTAACCTCAATTATTAAATTTAAATTTACTTATTATTTAAATTATAAATTTATATACAAGTCTTTATATTTTTTAATAAACAATAATTAAAATAGAATAAACGTTATATAATTAAAATTTTAACAAAGAAAATAGAGGCTTAAATTCAAAAAAAAAATATTTGTAAAGATTATTATTTCTTTAAAGGCTAATATATCATAATCCTTGACGCTTTTATTTCATATCTTATTATATTTTGAATGCTTGAGTTAAATATTTGTATCTATAAAGTAATATTTTAAATAAAACCTAATATCACATCTTCTAATATTTTATATTATTTCAAAATTATAAACATTTCATATAATCTTTTTTTTTTGTTAATTTTTATAAAATACGGATGTATAATTTATATAATAACTTTCAAATGTAATATTACGAAATATAATATTAAATATTTATAAAAAATAATATTAAATAATATAACATTTGATATCATAATATTTCATACTATAATATTTTAAATATTTTTGACTTATCAAATATTTAAAATGCGTTTGATTTTTAAAAAAAAATTTAAATTTTATTTTATTTTTAAAAATACATTTGATATATCTTTTTGTTTTATTTTTATTTTTATTAATTTTTAGTTATATAATTATATTTTTATTATTATTTTAATTATATAAATAATAAAATATTTATATAATTTAAAATGATTATGAAAATATCACTTTTGTTATAGTACTGAAAATTTTAAAATATCTTTTTAATATTTTCAAATTTTCTAAAAATTTAAAAGATATTTTTATAAATAATAAATAAATATATTTTTATAACTATTTTTAATTTTTAATTCAAATTTTACTTATGAAAACATGAAATTTAATTTTTTTTTATACAAGTATTATCACAAATATAATATTAATTTTATTTATAATATTGAAAATTTTTTTCTTACAAATATTTTTTCTAATTTGAATCCCGTTGTCATAATTTCCTTCTCAGCTGTCACTGTACGGTTGTCGTCTGGTACAAACTAATTTAAAGGCAGTTGCAATGTAACAAGGCCCTGCGTTTCTATTTGACGGCTAAACCCATGCCACGCGTCGAATAATACGACAACAACAGAAGCATCAAACGCATGTTTAAGACAACAACGCTTTGGCAATTGTGCCCATATCGTACTTCTTCGGGACTCCACGTGCCCCCCGACATGTCCCGCCTCTCAAATCATGCAAATATGTCAATTTCTTCAACTCTTTGGAATTTCTTTTTCGTCCATTTTGCTCATTTAGTAAAATTTTTAATGATTCATGCGCGCATGTTGAACGAAAAGTTTTCGTTGACAAAATTAACGGTCTCAGGTATAAAGATTAAACAATTAATATTTTTAAAAAAATTCAAAAATTAAATTAAATTTCACTCTAAATTTATAACATTTCCTTTCTCATTCATTTTAAAAATTTTTAATAAATAAAAAAGGAAAAATATTAGACGCCAGCCCCAATACTCCAAATTATAATACCTAAATTAATAGAAATTTTCATAATTAAGAGAACTTAAAAAAAGAAGTTTTAAATGGTAGAATTTTTTTTGGGTTATAAAGATAAGTTGATTCAATATTATTTGTCATAAAATTATTTTTTAGCCCTATATTTATATTTGTTAAGTCTATGATACTTATAGATGATACTTTAACAAAAAGATCGACGTAAAAGCAAGTTTTATTAAAAATGAATAGATATCTATTTAAAAAATTAAATATTAAAAAATCTTTTTGAAAAGAGTTAAAACTAACACACGCTTTTAATATTAAGAAATTTAAATCCGTATAACATGAGTGACCGTGAACTTAGGTACAGCGATGACTTTGCCTTCGTTACAAATTTCAATAGTTAAGTTAACAAAAGTATTCATGGTTGGGTGACTTTAAAAGAGAAAAATAGATAATAAAAGAATGCAATTAAACGAATAAGATAAGACTGTAACAACCCTAATGACAATAAGACAATTGGGTAAGTTTAGGTTGTCAAATAGGAGCCACCTGGTGGCATAACTTAACCGAAAAAACTAGGGTGTAGGTAGGTGTAGAGGAAATTTACCAAACAATTCAACTTAAAAAAAGGAGTAGGAGGAGACCTACCTAAGGTAGCTATGGTCAATTTTTTTTTTAAAAAAAAGATAAATATACAAAATTATTTTGTTATTAAAATTTTCAAATTTTTCGTTAAAAAATTATAAAATCATATGACAAACAACGTAACCGTGATATAAAGAAAACACAGTATTTTATGAGTGTAACAAAAAATTCTTAGTTGGTTTATTTATTTTGTAATACATGAATTACTTGTATTGTATATTATTAAAACTCTGTGTTTTCTCTAAATTGACCTGACAGAAATACACCCTAAAAAATCTGTGGTTTTTCAAAAAATAAACATATTTCAAACGGCTAAGATATTAATTAAAATGGTGTTTTGGACCACATTTTGTGCAACGTCACATTATGGGAATGGCCATGCTTGAAGAGGACAAAAAGTGAGTTGTTAACACTCTTAACCCGCTTTAAATTCATTGAATTAGTTGATACAGGGCTTTCAAATTTAATTCAATCCAATTTCAATCGAATCAATTTAATCAAAATTTATTAAAATCAATTTTTTTACGTAAAAATTTCACATTATTGTCAACAATTAGCAATTTACCGCAAAACACAATTTTATAATTTTAAAACTTCATAATTTTCACAGGAAAATTAAGTAATTGGACAACTTTAAAAAAAAATACCTTGACTATGATGAGTTCTTGAGAAACACAACGAAAATATTGTAAATATTAAGAAAAATGAATTTCTTGATGTGTCGTTAATGATGGAATGAGACACCTTTTTAAAGTTGGAGAGAGGGCCAATTTTTGAAGAGTCATTTTTTAAAATTATTACTTCCATCAAATGAGTAGTTATTGTTTTGAAAATTACTTCTTACAGACAATCGATAAAATTTTAGTATTTAATATTTATTTAAATTATTTAAAATAATAAACTCAAAAAGGGTACGTGTAAATTCCACAATCTCTATGACGTGCCAAACCTTACATTTTATTGAATCAATTCAATAATTTTTTAAAAAAATCAATGATATCGGTTAAGTTTTTTGGATGATCGGATTGGAAATCCAATCAAACCGATTTTATATATATTATAAACTTTTTTTATAAAAAAAATCATCTAATCCAATTCAAATTGATTTGGATTAGATTGATTTGGATCTAATTATTTTAATCAGTTAGATTGAATGACTTTTTAATTCAACGACTAAGTCAATTCGATTAGATAGGATGTCTAAACAAAACTGATGAATATCTTTAAGTCGATACGTACTCAACTTTTACGAAGCATAAATCACTTCAAAGATAATGAGACGCTTCTCTCTCAAATTAGAGCCATGCTAATAATTTTCTGCTAAAATACTTTAGTTTTAATTTTTCTGTACTTTTTAAATTTTTAGATTTTTGAAATTACTAAACGTGACTTAAAATAAATAATTAGAGAACTAGCTCGTGTTTAATTAAATGGATAAACATAAGATTTTAATCTTATAAATATTTAGTAGACTTTTGCGACCAATAATTGACAAGGCAAGTGAGGTTGGCTATTCTCAAACGGCATTTCCCTCCACGGGATAGCTTATTTGATAGCAGTGAATTAATATAATATATTACTAATCCAATAAAAGTCTCATAAAAATTAATTAATCAATCATCTTCATTTTCGTAATAAATGGTATGTGCCCACACAATAATACATTTCCACAAATGTATTTGCATGTGTGGTGAAATATTATAATTAACAAAAGGAAAAAAAGTACACAACTTATACAAATAGACATATAATTGGCTAGTTAATTAATTTATTATTTCTAAATATTTTATTTTGTAATTGTCTTCTCTTCAAAGCATGGGATATTTTCTCATTTTCTTTGTGAAATTTTTCCCTTCTTTGTCATTCTCAAGCTGCTCACACACTATTATTTGCCTGAGTTTTTAAGTCAAGATGAGATTATCTCTTAACTTTTTCTCAAGTTCTCTTGCGTCTGCTAGTAAAGAGGGGACTGTTGCTAGGGCAGACTCCCTCCCCTTTGTTTTTCTGCTTTTTAGTGTTTATTTCTTTCTTGTAATTGTCTTCTCTTCGTAGCGTGGATTTTTTCTCGTTTTCTTTATGAAAGTTTTCCCTTCTTTGTCATTGTCAAGCAGCTCACACACTATTCCTTACCTAATCTTCTAATTCGAGGTGAGATGAAGATGCCAAAGACAAAAAATTCTAAATTAGAGCTGTTCTTAATTGTGTCGTGTTTAATTTAATTACCTGCATCTCAAAATTTGACTTTATTTATTGTTTATAGTTTAGAATTTAAATTTTAGCCATGGTAGTATTTCTATTCTTGAATTTTTTTTTTGTTCGGATACATTATTTATAGTAAATTATTTGGGCTGTAACCCGGTGTTATTTGTATCTAATTGTGATGGTTTATTAACGTCCATATTTGCATATTTTGTGACAATTATTCTGACAAGTGTGAAAATTGTCATTAGATAAGTTCTTAACATCTAAAATAGCGGCAGTTCACACACCGTTGAAAATAAAAATATAAACAATCAAACCGTCACAAATTGAGCTACATAACTGCCATAAAATACCAATTTTTCTGTAGCGCGTGTTTGCTTATACATATATTAATGTAGTTAAAAGTTTCTTTCTAGCAATTTTGGGGCAATGCGATAATAAAATTTTATTTTAAATAGTGAAAAAAATTATAAAGTAAGTTATTGTCAATAATAAAATTACTAATTTATATTTTTCTTAAAGGAAAATTTATGTCTAAACTTTAAAAGAATAATTCTGAGAAGAAGCTCATGCTTAATTGAGTTGATAAAAATAATATCTTAATCTTATAAAAAAATATTTAGTTTGGTGGACTTGGGAGGTTGGCTATTCTCAAACGGCATTCCTACGATGGGATAGCTTATATGATAGGTATAGCTAAAAAAATATTAATAATTAAGTAGAAGTCTCCTATATATATTATTATATATCAAGCATGCATATTTTATACAAATTAATTAATCGATTATTTTCAATTTCATAATAAATGCTACGTACCTACCTACACAATAATACACTTCCCATACATATACAGATACAATGACAGAAATTGATTCAATTGATAAAGATTAAAAATTTTGTCAATAAAATTTAAATTTTATTCTCGTTGTCAACAATCTTCTAAATACTACTGAAAGATTTTATTGAATTTTATGGTATATTTTAACTTTAAAATAAAATAATATCTTTTTAATTTAAACTTTTTTTGTCATACAAGGAAAAGAATATTGAGTTGTTAACTATTTTAGTTCTCAAAAGATACAAACATTATCAATTTAGCCTTTTAATTTTTTTTTTTTCAATTTATTCCTCTAAAGACTATTTTAATTTTAAAAATTTCTTCAAGTTCACCTTATTAGTAGACAATTCATAAATTTTGTTGTCCAATTTAACTAAAAGCTTAGATAATGTTGGTGCTGTCGGGGTTTAAATAAATTTATAATTTAACCCGTAAAGTAAATATTTTATATAAATTTTTGTTATTAAAAATAATATAAGGATTTTTTGAAGATTAAATTGAAAAAGTAAAAATTTGAAACATCAAATTAAGGAAAAATATATTTTTGAAGGACCAAGTAGCAATTCATTCTAAAATATAATTAGCTAGTTAATTTATTGTTCCAAATTCTTAAAAAACGTTTACATTAAAAATTAAATCACAACTTCCATGTTTAGGAGTTGAAAAAATGGAAGAAAGAATTTAGAAATTAATTTGATGAAAATATGATTGTGAATTGCAAATTTATTGATTTGAGTTTTCGGTAGAAATATTTTAAAATTAATGTGAGTCTATATATAGATTTAAAATTATAAAAACACGTGATAAAATTTATAAATAAGAGAATAATAATGTTAATTAGCATTTTCTGGTCTTTAAAATCACATAAGTAAATTAAATATTACTCAAAGAAATACATTTTTTAATAAAATTTTTGCTATACATAATTTTATATATATTTTATAATAAAAAGCTAATTGACTAGTTTATATATTGTTCCAAATTATTTATTATTTTTCTTTAAAAGTTAAATCACAACCTGTATATTTGGGAATTGAAAAAAAAAAGAGAGAGAAAGGATTTGTAATGTAGTTTGATGAAAATAAAAAAGTTACTAAGTAAGTTTGAACTCAATAATTGATAAATTTTTATAATTTTAAAATTTTAATTTTTCAAAAACCTTAATAAAGAGAGATAATTTCAGTATTCTACATGAAATTAGTTTCATATTTAAAAAATACGGAGATACTAGTGTCGACAAAAAAAAAATTAAGCATTTTATATAATTAATAGTCGTATATGAAATTTTTACTATACATAATTATATTATTCGAACTTAATAAAAAAATGATAATTTTAGTATTCTAATTTCACATAAAATTTTTACTAAACCTAATTACTCAAACTAAATGAGAAAAGATAATTTTAGTATTCTACCTGAAATTTGTTTCAGATTTAAAAAAGATAAAGATACTGATGTCAATAAAAGAAAACTTTTTAGCATTTTATAAAATTGATAGTCATATATGAAGTTTTTTTTAAAAAAAATACTTTGGGTGGTCTTTAAATTCACTAATTATTACTCTGAAGAAATATTTACTTAGAAATTTTTTACTATCCATAATTTTTTATTATTTTTTACAACCAAAAAAAAATGCAAAAGGAAAAGCCATAAGTTTGGTGATGACTTCAACCTTATCATCATCTTATTGTGTTGAATTAAAATACTTCAATCTTATCCTGTGAATATTAAGTATTCTAATTTGTTAATGCCGCTTCTATATATATTCTCTGTGGAATAAAACAAAAAACTTAATATGACTTTTCCTTAATGAAATTAGTTGCTTAAATATTTATAACTCTAATGTTCTAAATCAGTTAATTTGACTTCTAAGGGATTGATTATAGCAGTCAATAGATATATCGATCATATTGAATTATAAATTAAATCTGATAAAACGGCAATCGGGTTGAATGTTTTAATCCCGACTCATTCGTTTAAACTTAAAATATTTTTTAAAAATATTTATCTGTATAAACATTTTAATCGGATTTGGTTTAGTCAAGTTTAAATTTTATAAACCTAGCCCACCCATCTAAATTCAATTTTTTTAAAAGTTCACTTGTGTAAATCAGTCAATTTAATCCATTAGAAATAACATTTTTTTGATAGGGTTCGAGTGGGTTTAAGCGGCTTTTCAAATTATACACACCCTTAGTAGTAGACGGCCTATGATCGTAGTAAAAGATTTAAAGTTTGATTAGAAGATATCATTGTGAGGAGAGTAGATATTCCTTAATTAATAGCAAAAAAAATTATTCACCAAAATAAGAGAATTTCATTTTTGATAAAATGACAATCCATTTACAAGCAAAGTTCAATGGTATTTATAATACAATAACAACAATAATAATTAAATATTTTTTTATTAAGTATGATCAGTAATATGAATCAAACGACGCTAAAATAATATATTATAAATGAAATTAATAGGATAATTATTAATTAAAAAATCTTTCTTAATAGTTTCACATATTAATTTTTTAATTTTGTCTACCTTTAATTATCGGACTGCTTTTCATATGATCTACTTTTTTTATCAAGATTTTTACAGATTTTCTCCACATATAACCAAATCATCTTAGACAAAAAATAAACAATAATTATAAAATTTTCAAATTTAATAACAAATAAATATGTATAGTTTTCTCATTAAATTAGAAGACTAATAAAATGTAAAAACTCTATTTCATCTCTTGAACTCTAGTTCTTTAAGTTTTCAAATAAAATTCAATTTAATTCTTAAAGTTTTTTTTCACTCAAATACATTTTTAATATTTTATAAATATCCTTTTTTAATCTTTAAGATTAACTCCGTCAAAAGAATATTAACTAAAAATGTTGATATGGACACACATATTGTTTAACTTGTTGAATTGTTTATTTAGATAGTTGACTTAAGTTAAAAGTTTTTCTATCAAATCGAAATAATAGTGTCTGCTCATTTCACTTTTAACTGTGGATTTTGGCTGAGTTATTCTATGTGAAATAGTCAAACGTCGTCATTTTGAAGTGAAATTTTTTTTTTGGTGAAGTCAACTATTTAGACGAACACTTCTGTAGATTAAATATCGCGAGTGTTCATATCAATATTTTTTATTAATTTTTTTTATGATATTAACTGTAAAAATTAAAAGGAAACATATATAAAATGTTAGATATATATTCAAATAAAAATAAATTTAAAACAAAATTAAATTTCATTACAAATTTATTGGAATAAAATAGGACTTTATCATGAAAAAAAAACTATATAAAAATCTCATTAAAAAAAACATCCTTCTGATTTATTAATAAAGACAAGTTTATACTTTAAAATCTCTCAAATAAACATAAATTAAAAGACTAAATTTTTTAAAATCTACATAAAAGAAAAAAACATTTTAAAAAATAGCATGAAAGAGAGACTATCGCCATCAGTAACTAATAATTACAATTCTAAAACACTGATCAGAGAAGTTACTTTAAAGAAAAAAAAGCTTTCTGTCCTAAGATCCTTCCCTGGCTTCCTTTCCCTAGTCTTACCGCGAGGCTGTAGCATAAATATTTGCCAACCTGAAACGTGTAAAGGTGGTGAAAAGGTCGAATGGTTTTTTGCTCTTATTGCAGAAGCTTAAAGAGGAAAAAGTCACCCTTTATAATTCATCCCTTCAACTGTTGAACCGAAATTCATCACTCACATAAGTGAAATAATTATTTTTATTTATTTATTAAATTAAATTAATTTTTTTAAAATATCATAATATACTTAATTAAAATAAAGAAAAGAGAACAAAATTATTTTAATATCTTAAATTTACAGTGAATTTTTTTTGTTCAAATATATTTATAACATTTTTTTAGTCTTTAATATTAATTTTGTCAAAAAAATTAATAAAAAATATTAACTTAAAGATACGTAATATTTAAATTATTGAATCATTCATATTACCTCAAGATAACCACGTTTTTCCATTTTAGTTATAATAGCGGAATTGTTTCTTTATTCTTATTGCAAAAGCTAAAAGAGGAAAAAGTTACCCTTTATTTTAGGGTCATAATGATCACAGTTTAGTTCTTGAAAAAAGTTTTAACTTGTTGAGTACTTAACTTTGAAAAATTCGGCTCAGTTTAATCATTCCATTAATTATTTAATGTAGAACAGGGAAAATATTACATACAATATTACTATATTATATGAATAACAGCAAAATTAACTTCTATAATTAAAACCATCTCTCTTCTTTTTCTCATTTTTTTTCAATTTTTTTTTAATTTTTCGTTTGTGTAAATTAATTTCTCAGAACTTTCTTTTATAGAAGATTTGAGAAGAGTCTTTCACTCTATTCTTTAATTTTTTAATATGTCTCTCTTGCCATTAGATGGAAAAGTTTTTTAGTATGGAACTTTAGTTGAAGATAGTTTTTGTCTCTATAAATCGGATTATTAGTATTATTTAATCTAAGAGTCTTTATAATATTCTAGATATTGGTACATCCAATACAACTAATGATATAAGTTATTATCTTGTTAAGTAATCATTTTTTATTTAAAAAATATAATTCAAGAGATTAATAAAATTTTAGAGATACTTTGGCAAAAAATAAATAAATAAAAAAGTGTTTAAATTCTTAAAAAAGTATATCGACAAAAAAAACAAAAAATTTTATATTTATGGAAAAGAAAGGCATTAGGGTATAAGAGAAGCAGCATGCATGCATGATAATTTTACAACTTACAAAGCCATCTTAGGACGGCATATTTCTAAGGTCACTTTAATGGATTCCGTAATCTTAATTTGAATTAGAAGTCTTTGGCTCCTACGCCATTACTTTTAATTATTTCAATGCTAATGGGCCAATAATCCCACTAAACTAAAACACCATAAGGTGACAGAATTTTCATGTCAGCGTCACTGTCCCTCTATTTTATAAAATAATTGAGTTTGGTTGTAACGCTGTTTATATGATTAATTAATAAAAAAATCTTAGGGAGGAGTCCGAAAGCCATGATTAGTACCTTTGATTAAGACCTTCTAGTTCTCTTCTAGCCGTCCGTTTTCATATTAAATAGGTTATAGAAAAAGAGTTTTGTATGTTCCCATAATTGGGAAATTAACGGCCGAGAATAACGAGGAAAGAAAGGAAAGAAAAATTTGAATTCCACCTTCTCTTTGTTTAAAATTTTTTTTATAAAGAAAAACGTGAATCAATAGTTTCTCTAACCTTTCAACATCTTTCATCATTTGTATTTCTATGTTCTTCCAATTTAGGAATCCAATTGAGAGGACTCATTTAATCGTATATTCTCCCCCCTAGTTTGCTATTTTTTGTTTTTCTTTGATTCTTCTCTTTCTCTTCTTCTCTCGATAGTCAAACTTATCCTAATGCTATGATTTAAAAGTTTATATCTTTTTACACGAGATAATGGTATGCGAGAAGATAATTAAATACAAATATTTTTTTAAAATTAATTATTGTGTATTTATCTTTCTCTTCATATGATCATTATATCTTATAAAAAGATCTAATTATTAATCCAGGTTTGTGAGTTTTGAAAAGGAAAAATAAAGCTAGTGGTCATTAATAGAGTGAAATCCTCTCATTTTATTGTTTGAATGTTTCATGAGAAAATGTATGATAGCTTCATTCCTGTTATTTGGTAATCAGTGGAGAAGAGTGTGAAGCTTCCAATATTATCCTTATATATATATATATATATATATATATATATATATATATTTAGTAAACTAATACATTGATTTCTGAATTTATAGATTTATTTAACTTTATTCTCTAACTTTTTTTGAGTAGAAAAATTAGTTTTTAAAATTATTAACTCATTGTACATTAATTATTTTGCTAATTTCTGGCACTATCAAATTTATTGTATATTAGTCTTTCTAAAAACTAATATGAAAGAACTGATATATAACAAGTTTGATATTTTTATAGAATTAACTTGTATATACAAAATAATTCAAAAATTAAAGTTAAGTTGGTTTATAAATTTGAGAACCAAAATATTATTTTATTCTATTTCTTTCCATGCATAATATACAAACAACGGTCTTGTTTTCTCACCTCAACTTGTTCTTTCCCATCCAACTTCATTGAAACAAACTAGTCCAAAAAACATTCATGTGTATATATTAATTAAGAGTGAATTTTACTAAAAAAAATTACCTGATCTATGTACATGAAACACTACTTTTAGTCTATCATTAGTTTATATAATAGCCGACGAGCATTGATTTAGTTAGTAAGAATTAAAATACTTTATTTATAAGATTTTAGATTTAATTCTCGTTACTATCAATTCTCTTTAGTTATGTATAACTATAATCTCTTACTAATACTTTTGGTGTGTCCTAATTTTATAATAGAGTTACCGTCTCTCACTTTAAACTTTTATCAACCAAACAAAATATGTTTATATAATAAATTTTGTTAATATGTATCTTGGTTAGTTTATAAGTAAAAGAGAAAGTAAATACCATTTATGGCAGACGGAGAAGAAAGATCTCAAAGTATATGGTATTGTAACTAAGAAGACTAATCCCTAACGCTAAACCTTTTTTTTTTAATATAGTATCTTCATAAACTATTAATATTGTAAAACTAATCTTTTTTTTTTTCAGACTTTATTGTAATGGAAAGATCTTCTCAAATGTCTATTTTAAAATTTAAATTTATATTTGAAAATATAATTTTCTTACTGCAATATCCAACCATTGATGTAACAAGGAGATATTTTTGACTAATCTATAATTATTTGTTCGGTGAGCATGGAATATGTGGACAGAAAAAATTTGGTAATAAACAATGTATCAATCACTAGTAAAGTGATCTTGATTTTTTTTCCCTTTGAATGAGACTTGCTATGCTATTTTATTTAAATATTTCAAAATAATGCTATAACAATTAATTTTTTTGCAATGACTCCAAATTAGAGATCAAATATAAATAATTTGGTCAATAATTACTTTCTTTTCCTTTTATGGAAAATAATTATTTACACTAGCTACCAAAGTTCTTATTAAATAAGTATTGACCAATTTGATAAAATAATCTTAATTAATTGCTGTGGTATTCCTTCAAACTTCCAAAATTTTGAATTTTCACTCCTTAGGGATATTTTAAATTTGCAAGCTTGTAACTAAGAAGGCTTTTTATATTTAATAAAAAAAACATGCTTCTTTGATCAAAATTCTATAAAAAAAATATCTTAAAAAATACTATAGAATCTAACACATACTTTACCCACAAGTTTGTGATTAAAGTGGCGAGTGGTAAGTCAAATTGACTTTAACAATTGAAAAATCTTTATAATATCAAGATTCGAGATTACAAAAAATACTTGTTGAAAGATTAGGTTTCAGTAGTTTGAATGAGATAATTTGATCAATACTTAAAAAATTTGTGAATACTTGTGTCAGAACAAAAACATTCAACCATAATTTTGCCAAAAAATTAAAATAAAGTATAGGGTGTTTCTTATTGTGTCTATTCTATGTTTAATAAAGCCTTTTGATTCCAGATGAATTCACGCGCACAGATATATATATACACACACACACACACACACACATGTACACACACACGAAGACCCTTAAACTTTATAGTTTTTATGATTTTATTCTTATTATAAAATAAATTCATAATTTTATAATAATTTTTCATAATATCTAAACTCTCATAAAAATTATAAAATTAATTATTAGAAAATAAATTGTGATTATAACTATTAATCACTTAAAACTAACTGAGCCGTGCACGTATATCCTTAAGCAGTCATTAAAAAAAGTTAATAAAAATCCTACAATAAATAATAAGAATGAATAAGAGTCAAGAAAAAATAATCTATTTTAATGAGAAAGTGTAAAATGAATAATTGATTATGAAAAAATTGAAATTTTTTTATAAAGTATAATAATATAAAATTAAATTTCTTATTCAATAATTATTTCTATATTTACTCTTTAAAAGCAACGCTTAAATGAATTGACATCATACCCAATTTTAAAAAAGCGTCTTAACCACTAAAGTTTATGGTTTGTACTTTGTAATGTCTGATTCCTTCTCCACTAGAGGCCAATATGGTAAGTTAAACGTAAGTGAAAATTTGGTTAATATAGAGCTATTAATTAATTGACTAAAATTGTTGGAGGCTAAAATATTTTCTTTTTGCCTCTGAAGTTTTATTGGAAGTTCGAGTTAGTCTCAAAATTCATTTTAATCTGCGTTTCTCTCTAAATTATTTTTTTTAAAAAAATCAATTTATTGCCCTTGAAGCAAATTATAAAACACAACATTTTAAAGTAAATATGCAAAATAGTTTTCAAAAAATACACTATTTAAATATTTAATTCTCAAAATTATCTTTTTCAATGAGATAATCATCGGAAAATATAAAATTTTCATAAATTAGTGTCGTTGTTAACTTCATATTTTTTGTATAAAAAAATTTATGTACGAAGTTATAAGATCACTTGGTAAAAATCCATATAAATTAGTGTCGTTGTTAACTTCTTCATATTATTATATGAGTATGAACTTAGTTTTATAAGTTATAATGTTTGACATAAATTTTTTTAGAAAAAAATATTTAAAATTTAATAATGAGACTAAATTACAAAAATATGAAAGAATGAATGGTTTTAAAATACTAAATTTTTTATCACGTTAACATAAACATAATCTGTTTGTCAATTTTAACATTTTGCAATTCTTTTTCAAAAGGAAATGTGAATGAGTCAATATATAGTTAAATAAGTTTATAGCAATTTTATATATTTTTTAAAATTAACTCATTCGAAATAATATATTTTTTAGAAATTATTTTTTATGTTTATTTTAATATTTTAAAGACAAAAAAATATATATTTTCATCGTAATTTAATAAGGTGAAATGTCGTTTGTCATGGAAGTTGGTTATTTTAATCAATCACGTCAGAGTATAAAATATCTAGATTAAAAAAAACAAAAGAGTTTTTGTTAAGTTATAAGCAACTGGGTTTTCTTTATTGTGATTTGATGTGGGGGCTATTGTCAAAATGCTTGGAATGATTCTACTGGAAGATCCTTGGTGGAGTTGGACCAATGAGAGCTCATTATTAGATACATTATTGTAATCTTCCTAGCCTCGTTGTGGACTGCACCATTGTCAATTTATTCGCAAAAAGCCAATTGATGCAAACAAAGCAAAGGTGCTTTAGTGAAGGGTCGCATATATAAGGATACTTTGTGATTATGTTAATATATCATCAAATCTAAATTGACAGTAAAAATTAGGGGGAGTATAATTTAAATAATTTATCTAAACTTATCTGAATTTAGTAAAATATATTATTTTAAGTGAATCAGATCACATATTTATACATATAAATTTTTAAATTAATTTAGACAATTTAGGTGCAATTTTTTAAAATTTTATTTTATAAAATTTTTCTGTTATTCTACTTTAGTAAAACTCAATCGACTTACTAATTTTTTTTGAATAATCTAAAATTTTAATGGATTAATATTATCAATTTTTAAATTTTATTAGTGTTTGTAGAATTCAAAGGCTTACTCTAAACCTAAACTGAAACAATTTCTCTTCAACTTAAATTTTTTTTATAAAAAATTTAATTAAAATATATACAAACTACAAACATCACCACATTATAGTATTTTCTTTTTCTTTTTTTAAAAAAAGTGAGGGTTGCATTAAAAGTGGGTCGTATTAATATATCTCCCTAAAACGCAACAAAACGTAGTTGAAGCAGCATTTAAAAAAAAAAATTGGGCTACGTTTGAGGCATAATACGCGGTGCTATGCCTCAAATACAGCAGAGGAGGATCCATTTTCATCTCCCTAACCTAAAAACACCCCTTAAATAAAGGAAAGAGGTGCCTTTTTTTATTGAGATAGAGCCGCAAGAGAAGTTGCAATGATTGCTTAATTTTATTTTGGAATCATATCGATGATTCTTATTATACAATGTGCATGATTATTTGATATTTATAAAACATAAATAGTTTAAATTTTATCATCTTAAAAATAACATTTTCTGTTAAATTACTCCTATTTCACTAGACCATTAAAAGAAATATTATGAAAAATATAAAAATTTAATTTTTCAATTAAATTAATTTTATTTAAAAATTATATTTTAATGTTATACAAGCGTTAAGTTAATATTAAATGAATGTTAATTTATATGTTAAGTTATAAATAATGTAACATAAAATTTTAATATTTGCAAGGAGTTAAATTTAATGTTAAATATTATTGAATTATGATTTAGACTTAAAACGACGTTATAAATATTTTTATTTATGAAAGATTAAATTAAAAAATATTTTATAAAAATTAAATTAAAAATTCACTTATATGTAAAAATAAAAATAAAATTATTCTTTAAACTTTCTTTTTATTTTTAAATTTTGAATCATTAGCAAATATCTCCTTAGTTTGGAAACAAACTATTTTATTCAACTTTCGTATCTGGCATTTAACCCATTTCGTCCAGAAATGTCATATTACTGATTTGATAATATTTGGATTTGTGCTACTATAATAGGAGAATGCCATATGGCAAGTGACGTGGTATTTTTATTACTTTTGATAATAGTCGTGCTGGCTAATTTTTTGCCCATATCTAGGATGTTGAAGTTATGTATCCTTTGGTTGGTGGTAAAAAAAAGAATAAAAATAAGAATTAAGAATATAATGAAATGTTGTAAATAAAAATTACGTTTGGTACGACATAGAAAAAAATAGAATTTTCATTGTTTTTTTATATTTAGTATACTTTAAATAATGTAAGAATATAATGGAAATCTGAC
The DNA here is from genome assembly GCA_037074535.1 of Gleditsia sinensis. Taxonomy (NCBI): domain Eukaryota; kingdom Viridiplantae; phylum Streptophyta; class Magnoliopsida; order Fabales; family Fabaceae; genus Gleditsia; species Gleditsia sinensis. Next base: position 19,839,868 of record CM073475.1, read on the forward strand.
AAAAAGAAAAAAATACATTTGAAACATAAAAATAATAAAATAATATTATTTGGACTTAAAAATTTATTTAAAAATGATATAAATAAAAAAATAATTAGTAATATTTTATTTTGTATTAAAAATAATAATAAAATTGAGAAATTGTTTAAATTTTAATTTTTTTTATTTTATTTATCAATAATAAGAAACTTGTAATTTGCGAAGAAAATAATATGAAACTGTTTTTTTTCTTTATTCTTCCTTCTAATTTTTAAATACTTTGATGATTGTGTTTTTGATTGTTTATTATTGTGAATCTCTTTGCAGACAATACTTTGATGAGCCACAAAAAATTCTTTGCAGGTTTTTTCTAATTTATTTATTATTTTTTTTAAAAAATACTTTTGTTGCTTATCTAATGAAAAATATTTTAATTTTCTTAAAATAAATAAATTTTTTATTATACATGATAACACAAAAATTATTATAATTTTTGAGTCCTCTTGTATAAATTTTAAATTAATTTTATTTATATAAAAAATAGGTATGGTAGACAATTTACTGATTTAATATAATATAACTTACCATGTCTATTTTAACACGAGAAAATAACATAACTTACAAAAAATCTTGCTCCTTGTTCATAGACAACACCAAAATAGCTAAACACAAAAATTGAACAACTAGTAAACAACAAAAATAACTAAGCACAAAGATAAGATAATTAACAAGCACATATAATAAATATCATTAATGGATTATGACACTAATCCACTCTACTTTCTTCTCGTCTAATACGGATGGAAATCCAACCAATGAGCGATTGTTTTGTGATATAGTAATATGAGCCATACAACGCTCTTGTCTTGTTAAGTCCCCAACTTTTTCTAATTTCAAATAAAGACACTCTCTTTTTGTATTCATCTCAGCATCAACATACATCTTCTTCACACTTCTAACAACTTTGTCTATTGCTAATTGAATACCATCATCTAAAGTTTTACCCACATCTCGAAATGCTTGAATAAAAGGGTCATCACGGTATTTGTACCTCTTCTTTGAGCCTAAACTAACCTCACTTGCAATGTTGCTAGAGGTTTCATAATATGCCATCGATGCTAAAGGGTCCTGGAACATGTCTGTGTCTTTTAAGTCTTCAAGTCTGCACCCTCATTTTCAACGGCCATCTCCTAAATGACATCACATGCAGAGTGAGCATCCTTACCAATTGCACGATCCTTTCCCCAAACGATGCATTGATCCTCAAAGTGATGGAAATGATTGTTTCTAAAAGGTGCAGCCTTCTTATGTGTCTGAAAAAAACAAAAAAACAAAAATCAAAACAGCTAACAGTCTTTAAATCTTAAAATAAAAACATACCAAAATAAAATACAAATATGTAAAATATGATATATCATAACTTTAATAACATCATTTATCTAGATATATGTATCCCATACTGCTTTATCTGTTGTGACACAATGTGTATCATTATCATATCCAAATTCACTGGTATTTGTACTTTATACCATATCAAATACGGTACTTCAACTAATTTTTAGTGTTTTTAACCTTGATTGTATATGAGGCATCTCTTTGAGACTCCAGTTAGGACACATCTCTTGTAACATGCTTTCCAAGGCTTATAAATACCCAGGCTAAAACCCATTATCAGCCATATACTTTTACTCAACCTTCAACTGAACAAGACTTTGGATGAGTAACTTATCTTCATCCATTGCCCATATACTTCTCCTCAACCTTCAATTAAACAAACATGCCAGCAAAATTCGTTTATAAAAATAATATAAGAGAAAGCTAGTATGAGAGCAAAACCAATTCTATTGAGTAACCATACTAAAAGAGAAGGATGATTTAAAAAATAAATAACCCTAAAGCCAAAAACAAGACTCTAATTAAATAAAATAAAATACAACCTTCATAGAATCTTAGGGTTTTAAAGAACAAGTTAAAGAAGAGGAAGAAAGCTACAATTAATTGGAATTTATTAATTATAGTTAGATATAATTAATGCTTCATATATCCACATTGCAATCTGGACCTCTGAGCAAAGGCACTTGACCCACAAAGCCCTTCTGCAAATTATACATTAACATCTCAAATTTTATTGTGTCCATATTGTGTCAATGTCATGTCATCTGATATCTATGCTTCCCAAATTCTATATGATTCAAAACAAGGAGCTGACAATTGAAAAAAAAAATCTAAAACTAACAAGCTCAAAAGCCTTACGATTTGAATTCTCCATTTACATTGAGACAGAAGTTCCAATATCAATAATAACAAAGTATGCATGATACATAGATGCTCAATCAACCTAATAGAAAAGTGCCACAAGATTAAAATAATGAAATACAGAAAAGCCCCGGATACAGCAATGGGAAAACGTAAGCATAATTTCATAGTATGGAGCTTTTTAGAATATTAACTACTATTTACTTGTAGATTTGTAGCTTTTGTCTTTAGATACAGCAAGACAATTCTTTAGAATTAATAGCAAAGACATTTATAAGTGAGTGAAATTTTATGGACTAATAAATATTAGGACAAGGAAAACAATCGATCTCAAAACATCAAACTACAGCATAGATTGAGGTTGATATTATAAGTTCATTATTTGCAAAATGCTTGCATATTGATAATGTCATAATGATACTTATACACTGTGTCAGATTATATCCAAGGCTCTTTGGTGAGTAGGTTCTTTTATACCCCTAGCCGTCATCTTATTCATTGGTATATGCTTAAGAATACACTGTCAAATTTTCAGAACGTTATTATGTTGGATTGTGGAATGACTTGCCCATATTAACTAATCTTGATTTTCGGATTAGAGACCAAACCTTTGTTGAATTTGACCATCAATATTTTTCTTCTACTCTCTTTTTGCCCAGAACTTGTTTGTTTGGCCTCTATGCAAAAATTTAAGAGTTTAGACAGAGCCAAGAGATCAGAGGTTCCAAAAGTTCCATCAACATGTCCTCTGTATAAATATAAGTAGAATTATATAATTTTTTTTACTAATTACATACTTAAGAGGCTCCTGAATAACTTTCGGTTGCACACATAATTTATCCACTATCCACAAACTCAACATGGTAATAAGCAAAGAATCTTCTTGCATAAATCAGATGCTTAAAGCAAATTATGATCCTTGTGTAGTGTAGGCAGGATGGTTAAATTGGCTGAATCAAAGAAAGTAAACTAGGAAATGTAGATGCAAATGCAAAGGAAAACCAAAAAAATTAAAGACCAGGAAACCAGAGAAAAATTCATAACATAGTGCAGAGAAAAATGCATAATCATTGAAGACCAAGAAATGCAGATAAAAATGCAGAGAACAACCCAAAAAAAATTGAAGATCAGAGACAGCATGTAGACAAATTGACATTTAGGAAACGAAGAGGAAAATGCAAGAAAAAAATTTGCAAAGGTATGGAATATCAGGAAAAGCAGCGATGCACTGACTAAACCCATAAAATATTCAACAACCAAGATGTTTGGAATGTCAGAAATGCTAACCTATGCGTAGAGGAAAACATAGATCGGTACCTTTGGAAGCTCATAAAAATTGTAGAGAAGCTGAGAGAGGGAGAAATAAAGCATATGGGAGGAATGAAAATGAAGGGAGAGAGAACAAAAAAAAGTAAAGCGGAAGAAAAAAGTAGAGGTGTTTCAGTCTTTTTATGTGTGATTTCACGCCTTTTCTGACCGCTTTCCTAGCTTTAGAGAGACAATAACCATTCCCTAACATAAATCCATCGCATTCTGTTGATTTTGGGATTCATTTCATCAGCTTATTTTTGTGTACCAAACGCGCCGTTAGTGAATTGGAGATAGCTGGCAAGCAATACACACAGTATGAGCCCACATGACTCAGCATCAACTTTGGATAAATTATGAATATTTGAGTATTTGGTAAGAATCGTAGAGTTTAATTAGTTAAAAACGATTTCTTGTTAAACTTTTACATTAGAGAAAAAAAGAATCTAAACTTGGGAATCTTCCATTTATGGAAAAAATAATAATTAATTGTAATTATTAGGAAAATTTTCTAGCCATCACTGTTTGTATAGAAATTTGTACTTAATTAAAAAAAATGTTGTGAAGATAAAAATAAGAATAGGTTGAGATCAGATCTTTAGTACTACGATAACACTAAAGGAATTTATTTTACTGATGATGAGATTGGTTTAATTACTAAAAATTAAACTAATTTTTTTTATAAAATTTAAATTTGATGTTCGCTATCAACAGTTTCTCTTAATAAGTGATCTGTTAATATTACTGTAACTTATCATTGACAGTACTTGAGACGTATACTAATATTAGAATTAGATAATTTTGTAAGTTATAAACTTTTTATCAATAAAAAAAAGTGTCCATTTTGCTTTTAGTTACATTTTCAAAAACAATTGTTTCCTTAAAGAAATTATTATTAAAAAAAAATTGTAAACTGTACCAACAAATATTATTTCCTTAAAGAAATTACATAATTATATCTGAACATTAGAAAACGTATTTTGAAAATGATTCATCACCAAATAAAATTACCAGTCGAGGGAGATAACTTATTATTTGTATATCACGAGCATATATCTTTTTTATTACCAAAATATAAATATTTTTTGATGAATTTAAATATTATTTGTATATAAATATTTTTTGATGAATTATTTCTTTAAAAAGCTAATATAGTATAATTCTGAAATTGTTATTTCAAATCTCATTATATTTTGAATACTTTAGTTAAATATTTGTGGTTGATATGATATAATGTGATAATAGGGTAGTATTTTAAATAATATCACATTTTATGATATCTTTTTAGCATACTTGAATTCATAACAATCAATTTCTATTTAGAGTTGTACGATTGGCCTTTCAGATCAATATGTTTTCTCTAAAATGAATCTTTAAATTTCTTCGGGCCCTATTTTTTACGATGGTATGTCAAAGATAGAAAACTGACTTTCAGCGGCGACTTTAGTCGCCGCTGAAAGTTTAAAATTCACCACTAAAGACTTTTAGTGGTGAATTTTAGTTGCCACCATGTCATCACTGATAAACCCGTTGCTAAATATTTTTTGTGACCACTTTTTGTGATATTGCAAAAAGTCCACTCAAATGACTCTGCTGTGCCTAGCAATGTGTGTGGGGTTTAGTATTCAGATGGGTATAGCTGCTTCCAATTGAATTTTTTTAATATTTTATTTATTTTACTTTAAATTTTCTTAATATTTTATTTATTTTACTTCTAAATTTTTTCAATAATTTATTTTTTCCAACTAAAGTACTTCTTTAGTTTGGTAAACTTCATTAACCTTGATTAAATATTGTAAAGCCACTTCTTTATTATATATCCATTTGAAAAGTTATCTTTAATGTATTTTAATAACAATACAAAAAATTTCCTTTATCATATGCTTTAAAATAAATAATTGTTTTATTTTTCAAAATTATATACATTTTTTATTTTATTTTTAAAAATTTCCTATATCAATTTAGTATTTAATTAAAAACTAACTTATGTTATAAAAAATTTTAAATTTATTGTATTAGCATATTTTTTTTATCAACATAGTTGAGTTAAATGTGCCAAAATGTGAGAAAGAGGAAAAAAAAAAAGAAAAAGTGAATTTATTTTTCTTTCAGTAGCCACCCTAGGTTGCCACTAAAAGTCTTGATGAAATTTTTTTCTCTTTTAGTGGCAACCTCCTCTAAGTCGCCACTACATTATTTTTTAGTAGCGACTCATCAAAGTCGTCAGTAAAAGTGATTTTTAATGACGACTTTTTTGGTCACCGCAAAAAAGTTGTCACTGAATTCTCTGTTTCTTGTAGTGTAAAACGTTACGTGTGATCTAGGGACCATGATCACCATATACAGATAAATTTCTTATCATCTTTTGGTATTCCTATTTTGCTCCTTATAAAATAGAAATTACCCTTTAAGTTTCTACACATTAAAAGTCAAAATCTTATTAAATACATTAAAATTAAAATTAATAAAAATTGAATTAATCACTTTTAATTGGGTTTTACTTTATTTGACATTTTGTACCACACAATTAATACATATAAACCCAACGTTGGATTAACGATCCAACAATCTCCCACTTAAATTATATATTGTCATGCCCTAATTTAATGGAACGCGAATAACCCAACTAGCAGAAAATTTTACCACTTATTTATTTATATAAAACTTCACAATATCACATATCAGAAAAATATCATATGTTTACAGGTTTTCAGTATAGCTAATTATACATGCCAAAACTACACTTAACAATATTACAGCATAAACAGAGATCTTGCCTGTGGCGTTCAGATCATATTCTAGATTACAATGACATAATATTTTAAAACATTTCGAGCCTTGGAAGCAATGTAGGCTCACCCAGAGAATATAACACCTAGCGGATCACGTAGCTGTAGGGCCAATCTCTGTATCTTTATCTAAAAAATGTGAAAATATCGTGTAGTGAGTTTGACAACTTAGTAAGCAGATAATACCTCCTATGACTTCCCAGATCAACATATGGATGTACTCATATATTAAAATTTATCACATCGGAAATTAAAATTCAGAAATACATCCATATAAAACCCGCATTTCCAAATATTTTCAATTCAGATCACATTCAGATATCTGTAACCATATATGATACAATATGATCATTAATCAAATATTGATATGAATTAAAAAAATTTCTTATAAAAATATTAGGAGGATCCCATATCAGAATTACCATATCAGAGTTTAATCCCTTTTGTACTTTGTTAGTATATGATTTTTTTATACTTAACATCTCAGCCAAGGTTTACCTTACCACTACTCAAGAGGACACACGAAGGGAGTTTAATATAGGCAATTTTCTAAGCACAAAGCAAGAGAAGGCAAATCACATCTTAGATAACTGGCATCTCGCCCAGATAGGAGGCTTCCTGCTCTTCTTCACATATCAAATCCTATGTGTTAGCCCTTATACGAGGTTAGTACCACCACTGCTAGTTGAGGTATTAAGGTGTACTAGGGCTAATATCACCTGCTGTTAGTAGACAGTATTTCTAATAGGATTCTTCCACAAAATTATCATATGCACATATTCCATATTATTCAAAACAGAGCTTTCAGTATAATACAGAATCTCAGTCTCAAAACAGATCATCTATCATAAATTACCCATTCAGGGTTTATCACATATACATGCCCTTTCTCGAGGCAATCATATAGTTTATAAATCAATACCATGTGCATAAATATTCATTTAATAAGAAATACATGTAGTATCAAATATACTATGAGTTCAGAAATCTATTTTCAAATCTATACTCTTTTTGAACTATATTTCAGATTGTAAACAATTCAGATAATTTAATATATTTCAGAAACATACAAAAGTGTAAATATCTTATAAACATACTCAATTATACATTTAAAAATCAAGAAGAGTATAGGGCAAGTCATAGAAAGAATCATCTACTCACAAAGTTAAGGTACCAAGTTGAACAACCCTAAAATCCATGTTTTCTGTTCGAATTTGGCAAAATAGACCTAAAAATTGAGTTCAAAATGTCCAAAAATCTTAAAAATGACTCAGGATTTACGAAATTTAACCTCTGGGATCTTGATTAATACAAGTCAACGCAACAGGAGCCAGATTCACGCATTGCACATGCCACTAGGAAGGCTGCGCGTGGGTGTCACTCGCCAAGAGAGATGCGGCGCGTGGGGGCACGTACAAGGGTGGATGATCCTAAAATTTGAGATCTTAAGATTTCGACACCTTTTAGATCGATTTATAACGTTAGTTTTTGCGTTTGAGAACTATAGATAGGAGTTTCAGAGATTACATTTTTAGGTAATTTTTTCCTTTATTTTCTGGCCAATCTCCGGCCAGTTTTTCAAAAACCAATCGGAAGGATTTATAGAACTCTTTGTCTTGAGTTTGTTGGTGGTGGTGGTATTGAAATTCGAGATTTGAAAGCGGTAGAATCTTAGTATTTTTAGGGTTTCGAGAGAGAAAATTCTAAGGAGAGAGAGAGAGAGAGAGAGAGAGAGAGAGAGAAAAAAATTAGATTTTCAACTTCTTGGATGGCTGAGGCCTTTAAAATATCCCAGAGGACTTTTATGCAAAAATTCAATTTTAGAGGGAGGTCCTTACAAATTTTATTTATTTATATTTTGACCCCGAAACTTTTAAGAAATTGTATTTTGGTCCCGAAACGTAAATTCTCATATTTTCTTTGTAATTATTTACCTTATTTAATAAATAAATATATTTTCAATAGTTCTTATTTTTATTTTCAAAATTCTCTCTTTTATTCAAAATTTTCTATAATTTAGGATTCTCTTAAATTTTTAAGGCTATTACATATATGTAACCTTAAAATCACGCTTTGCAAAAAATAACTAAACAAGCTCAACTTTGCTGTCATTAATGAAATGTATCTTATAACAAACTCAATTCATTGATTATATCAACATAGGATCAAAGCAACATTTTTTATAGCTTTCATAACTCAATCCATCAATGGTCACTTATGTTGAAATAACACTACTAGAAAAATCCTGTTTAGAGACGAAAAAAATTCCGTCTCTAAAAACGCGGTCGCTAAAATTTAGAGACGGAATTTAAATACCGTGTCTAAAAGTAATATATTCGTCTCTAATTTTGGTTACAAATTCCGTCTCTGAATTCAGAGACGAATTATTCGTCTCTCATTTTAGAGAGAGAATATTCCGTCTCTAATATCAGAGACGGAAAAATTCCGTCTCTAATAGTAGGAAAATATTAAAAAATATTTTGAAAAATCTCAAACCTATCAACCAACAACCAATATAAACCAACAGCCAAAAACCAAACATTTCAGGAAGAAATATGAACATAAATTTTAAATAATGTCAAACCTCTTATCATCCAGAAACATATCAACATAAATTTTTAATAATCCCACGACATTACATGAAAATATCACCAATCAAACACTTTTGCATCATTAATATATAACACAAAGTTATAAATAACAGAAACTATCATGATCCATCAGCAGCATTACTATTTTGTTCATTGTTATTATTCTCTTCTTTTCTAGGTGGAGACAAGGAGGGCATTCTTATACTACCATCTATCATGAGGCGCCGAAACATCCGATCATATTCCTCAACCTTTTGCTTTAACATAAAATTTTCATCTTCACTCTGTTTGACCCGTGCAGATAGAGCCTCAATTTTTGCATTCATAACAAAAGAGGAGCTTGCTGAGACTTCATCAGAAGCGGAAGACCTAGAAGAAGAACTTACTGCCAATACATTATGTGCTTGAGATCCCAGTCCATATATCCGTCCTTTATTGTTCATGCCGCCAACCACATCCAAATAAACAACATTGTCTAAATGTTGAGTGGAGTGTTGGCTACAACCCTCATCGCTCTGAGATTTGGACTGTCTCTCAGCTATTTTTGTTCGATACATTTCCTGAAAAAATAAAATGATTAAACAAAATAAATATTTGTAAAGAAATGAAAATAAAAGAGTAGTGACTACATACAACAATTCTTCCTTACTGGTTATTGAACCACTCCGACGGCTTCCCTTTGGGCCGATGAAGCCACTCATACAACTCAAAACATGTGCGTTCTTTATTCATTTGCACCCTCTAAAATAATAAAAAGTTAAGTAATATTGAAGTAAGAACTTAAATCACTATATATTTGACAGAAATTACTCACCATTCTTTTGGCATGCTCTCGTGCAGAAATAGATCCTCCACTATGTACATTAAGTCCTTCTTTGGAAAGTCTATTTTGTTTATTTATTTTGGCTTTATCGTGCCAGCCTTCACTATCCCATTCAGCCTTTAACTGTTGCAGCTTCTCTAGTGGAATCCAAGCACCCTTGTCCTCATCGCTACGCACCTTAAACAATACATTTTTTAGGGCTGTTGATCCCCTGCTGTCAAATGACCTTTTAATATTGTGCTCATCATTGTCCAACCACTTAAAATTTGCCTAAACAAAGAAAGTAAACAAATTAACATGACATTAACACATTTTTAAAAAAGATATCAATAAATATGATAGGAAATGTTACATATTACCTTGAACTCATCGAACCACATTTGAATGGTATTGTTGTCTACTTTTCCCTAACTGGACCAAGCACCTTCAAATTTTTTCTTGAAAATCGTTGTGATGACACCTCTTGTTAAGATGTCAAGATAAAAGCTGAAAGTATAGATATCAATTTAAATAAATATACTGACAAAAAAAAACACATACACACACACATATTACTTACGTGTTCCCAGATGCAAATCTAATCTAAATTCGACCATCTATGTCCCTTGTTCCCCACTGAATAGTCTGTGTGAAAGGAACTAGCTCAACATTTGGACATGCGAATGGATTAGGAGATGGGGCATATATGGTATGTGTAGGTGGGGTAGGGGAAACTATACTAGAAAGATAAGGAGATGAGGCATTGGAATGCGCTGCTTGTGAATAGGAAGATGGGGTAGAAGTATGACAAGTCTGGGAAAAGGGAGATGAAGTAGGTGTATGTCCAGTATGGATCTGGTCAAGGTGAGCTATGTCAGTAACAGGTGATGTTTCAGACTGTGTATATGGTTGAGAGATAGTCCGTCCCCACCCTCTACCTCTACCCCTTTCTCTACCTGTCATCTATAGACAAAAAGATAATCATAATCATCTATTTCAATTAAATTTGATGACAATTTAATAATAAAAAATACAAATAATTACAAAAGACAATGATAATGAAACTCATAACCATACTACCATAGATTTATAACATATTTCAAAAATACATAATATATGATCTACATAATACACTTAGTAAAATGAAGAAACCTAACAATACCTAAACATCTTCATCATTACATTTTCTTCCTCTTCTTCTTCATCTTCCCATTCTCCTTCTTCCTCAGTATCTTCTTCATCCACATCTTCTATTTCAATATCTATATCTGTATCTACTTCATGTAGGTTTAAAGAAGAACCATATACTTCATCCACAGGGCCTTCAATATCAACAAGACTCTGCTCGAGATTGTCATTTGCAACTATTATAGGCTATTGCATTTATAAGTCTTCTTGGTATGGAGGATCACTTTCAGACATTTTAGTTTCTATTGCGGTTTGTATTGTGGTTTGTGCCTTAGTTTTAATCACTACTAACCAATCATGTTGCCCTTCAGGATATTGTGTATAATATACTTGCGTTGCTTGTTGTGCAAATATAAAAGGGTCATAATTTTTATATCTCCTGGATGTTCTAACCTCAACAATCCCATAGTTATCTACCTTTGTTCCATGATTTAAGGTGGGATCAAACCAATCACATTTGAATAGAACTAACATCTTTATAGGCGATCCTGTATAGTGTACTTCAATAATGTCTGTTAAAACCCCATAATAATTATTTTCTGTTGTTTTATCCGTACCACCTTGACAACATACACCGAAATTTGTTGTACCCATACCTTGGCCATGATCTTTTGTATTAAATTTATAACCATTTACATAATATGATGGCCATTTGTTGGCTTTTCTTTGAGGACCCCATGCCAAACTCTTTAGAAGGACATCTTCAACATTATTATTTAACACCTAGTTATCAAATATTTAAGTCAGTCTCACATAAGAAGCAAAATGTTAGAAAATAAGGAATCAAGGAGAATTTGTGCAACATACATATTCTTTAAACCAAATAGAAAACATTGTGGAGATTTGTTGTCCACTTCCGAGTCACTCATCCCACATTCTTGTAACATATTAGTATATGTACTACATTTAGAAAACATGTTAAAACAATTTATAGTGATATATATATTTATATGACACTTAAATGAGCATTTTATACACTTACATTAAAAATGGCTCCACTTCAGGACAATTTAGAAGAACATATAAATGTGCGGTTTGCAAGTCCCTTTCTTCTAACAAGAAGGATATGCTTCTTCCGGTTGGACGGACAGGATAATTAAAGATAAAAAGCGGTGGTCTAATTGAACAACCTTGACCTCCATCATCATTTCGTGGTACTTGAGTCTTTCTACATGGAACATCAGGTGGATAATAATAAGATGCAAATGTAAAGGTCTCTTCTACCAAATAAGCTTCACAAATTGATTCTTCAACTGCAGCTGTATTCTTCACCTTGTCTTTTAGTGTGCAAATAAACCTAATACACTTAATTGATACATTTATTACTATGAATACGATTCCATAATTTAAAAAAAAAACAAAAAGGATACATAACTCTACCTTTCAAATGGATACATCCATCGATATTGCACTGGACCTTCAACCCTTGCTTCGTATGGCAAATGAGTTGGAAGGTGTTCCATTGGGTCAAAAGAACTTAGAGGAAAAATTTGTTCTAATTTGAAAAGAATGACTGGAATGTTTTGCTCCATCACATGTAAAGTATCCTCTCGCAACAATGAGGAAGTCAATTCTCGAAAGAACTGACTAAATTCTGTGAGTGTGTTCCAAATAGGCTTTGGTAATACTTTGAATGCAATTGGGAGCAAGCGTTGCATAAACACATGACAATCATGACTTTTCATACCAAACAACTTTGCTTCTCTCATGTCAACACACCTTGATAATGTAGAGGCATATCCGTCTAGCAGTTTCAATTTTTTGACCCATTCACACACAGCTAATCTTTGTTGCTTAGTTAATGTGTATTTTGCTTTGGGTTTAATTAGCTTGCCATCTCTTCCATCCTGTAACTCTAATTTATTCCATCTGCAAATTTTTGCCAAGTCGAGCCTTGCATTAAAATTGTCTTTTGTCTTACCTTTAGTGTCCATCACTGTGTATAAAATATTCAAAAAGACATTTCTCTCAATATGCATAACATCTAGATTGTATGGAAGAAGATTTGTTTTCCAATATGGTAACTCTTAAAATATAGATTGCTTCGTCCAGTTGTGAATAACTCCATACCCTGGGATATTATCATATGTTTCTTTAGTTATGCTAGGCATATGTCTAACCCTTTCCAACACTTCTTCACCTGTTAACCGAGGTGGAGGTAAAGATGTTTCAGTATGTCTCTTCCAAAAAACATTCTTATTCCTTCTGTAACTATGATCAAGTGGCAAGAATTGTCGATGACAATCAAAGAAAGACGTCTTCCGACTATGTCAAAGGGTGAATGCCTTTGAACACTCCATACATATTGGACAAGCAAGTTTTTCCATTGTCATCCAACCTAAAAGCATCCCATATGCAGGAAAGTCATTAATGGTCCACAACAAACAAGCTTTCATATTGAAGTTCTGTTTTAGTGAGACATCATAAGTCGTGACACCAGTATTCTATAAAAGTTTGAGGTCATCTATAAGTGGTAGCAAATATACATCAATTCTATTCTTTAGATTGGAAGGACCTGGGATTATAATGGTCAAAAACAAAAACTCTCTTCTCATGCACATCCAAGGGGGAAGATTGTAAGGGGTAACAATAACTGGCCAACATGAATAAGTCCGACCTATTTTATCAAATGGAGCAAATCTATCAGCACACAAACCTAACCTCACATTTCGAGGGTCCATTGCAAATTCAGGATATTTTTTATCGAATTTTTTTCAACCTTCGCCATTAGATGGATGAGACAAAGAGCCTGTCACCCTCACAGTTTCCCAATGCCATCTCATTTGACTTGCAGTTTGCATTTAGGAATAAAGTCTTTGCAGTCTTGGAATAAGTGGAAAATACCACATATATTTTTCACTGGAAGCTCTCTTGTTTTGCCATTTCTGATGACTCTTTTGCAACGCTCTTCACCACAAAATTTACAATGAGGAAGCTCCTTATCAAGAGGACTATGATAAATCATGCATCCGTTTCAACAATAGTGAATTTTTTACAACCTAATCCTAATTGCTCCACTGATTTCTTTGCACGGTAGAGGTTTTTAGGCACAGGATTTTCATTTGGCAATGCATTTCCCATAAATTGTACCCACCAATTAAAACAATTCTCAGATATGTTGAAGTCAAACTTGATATCCAAAGCTTCCACTGCAGCTGACAATTCAGAATAATTTTGAAAACCGTCATATAAAGGAGCATGCGCAGTTTCTAACATATTAAAAAAATTTAGCTTCTGGGTTAGGATCTTCATCCCTCTGTTCGCAATAAGCAAAACCTTGTTGCTCTATATAATTACCAATAGATGGTCTAGCAGCATCCATTACCATCTATTCCTGATCATTGAAGCATGTCTGAAAGTCACTACTTCCATAATACGAGTTTCTTGAAACCATTGATGGAAAGAGAGGTCTTGGTTCATCATGGTTGGTCCAATAATAATAATTACTCATAAATCCCTTCATACAAAGGTGGATTTTCACTTCATCAACTGAACAATACTTCTGACACTTGCATTTTTTACAAGAACACCTCAACTTTCCTACACTTTTTAAATTATCCTGACTACAAGCAAACTCTATAAACTCAACAACTCCTGCCATAAACTCATCTATAACTGTTCTCTTATCAGGACCCACCCTATTATCCATCCACTTACGATGTTCAGGAACTTTCATCCTATTTTTAGACATACATGAATCAAAACAAACATCTTAATTCAATATAGCACAAATTATAATAACATATTGAACCAATACCAACATCAAAGGCATAATATGAATAGAAATCAATTTTTTGGTTAACAAACCTCCATTTCTTAATTTTTCATCCTCATACAAGTATACATCATTTAAATCTTGGCCAGAACAACAATATTCCAACCATTCTATGAAAAATTAATACCCATTCAAAGCATATTTGCCAACACAAAATATATGGTTTACATGCATCTAGATAAAACCCACCTATGGCCAGCAACTACAAAACTAAAATACAATAATTTTCTTGAAGTTCTAAAGTTAGAATCTTACTTAAATCATACAGATTTTAGGGTGTTCTAAAAAATAAATCATTGTTAAACCTACCTAGGATATGTTTCCTACAGCTTGCTTGGCTAGTTTTCACCTTGCTTCTCCTTCCTCCCTTAGATATGGCGTGGAGTTCTTCTTCTCACTCCCACTGTTCCAGCACTTTTTCATGGCAGAGAAGATGAGTTTAGAGACTCAAAGATAACAAATAACTAACAAGATATTAGAAGTCACCTCTTAACTATTCATCATAGAACATCCAGAACCATAGGTCTGACTGGACTATATATTCATAGAATATCATAGGCCCTATCAAACACATACAAAATATATAGACATTTCTTGACTATCTATATTCACATATATTCTCCTAGCTCTATCAAATAAATACAAAGCATACAACAAGTTAACATTATGCATATTTCTCAAGATCACAAGGTAGTAGATAAATCACAAATTTCACAGCTCTCAAGTTTAATTTCATAATATATAATATGTAACACCACAATCACTATACAAATTGTAGGTTCACATTGTGCAAAACAATATGTTGCCACACATCTTACATTTGTGCATCTTGCAGGTTGTAATTGTGTCATGAAGAATACTAGCACATGACTAAATATAAAAATTTAAATCAGCATGCTCTGTTTCGATAAAAAGAAGTTATTTTGAGAGAAAACAGTAATAGGTAGATGAACCACTATTTATTCTCTGGTGTATTTGGTTAGAGCAGATTTGGTCTGCTTAGGAATAACAACAGATTCACTTTTACATTAAAAAAATTGCCCCTTTAAATAAATTCTTATTGGTTAACTTCACAAGTTTTGGAAAGACCAAGGAAGGCAATATTTTGACGTGGTCTGCTGCTTTTAATAGTTGTTTGGTATGTTTGGTTAGAGCAGAATGCTTGTATTTCACAGGATGTTTCCAAGATAGTTTTAAGGCTTCTCTTTAACACTCTGCGCATGGCTTCTTTAAAGGAACACCCCTACAATAGGGATTGGAGAGCTTTATTGCTCTCATGGGGTTGTTTGTTCATTTCCTACTCTTTTTCATTGTCATTGCTCTTATCCTCACTTTTATTTGTACCTTGTCGTTTCTCTTCCTAATAATATTTCTAATTTTATGGCTTCTCTTTAACACTCTGCGCATGGCTTCTTTAAAGGAACACCCCTACAATAGGGATTGGAGAGCTTTATTGCTTTCATGGGCTTGTTTGTTCATTTATTACTCTTTTTCATTGTCATTGCTCTTATCCTCACTTTTATTTGTACCTTGTCTTTTCTCTTCCTAATAATATTTCTAATTTTATGGCTTTTCTTTAACACTCTGCGCATGGCTTCTTTAAAGGAACATCCCTACAATAGGGATTGGAGAGTTTTATTGCTCTCGTGGGCTTGTTTATTCATTTCTTACTCTTTTTCGTTGTCATTGCTCTTATCCTCACTTTTATTTGTACCTTGTCTTTTTTCTCCCTAATAATATTTCTAATTTTATCCAAAAAAATGGTGGGAAGGGACATGTCAGGAAGAGTTAGGGGGATTAACAATGCAAATGAGAGAAGTTGAACGTATTATATTTTCTAATGAAGCTTTTAAGTCTATGAATTTTAATGAAATACCATTTTCAAATGCTGTGAGAATGACAGGTATTAAAAGCAACCATGCATCAACCTTCAAAGTCTTTGAGTTGGAATCTATTAATATAACAATTAATGGATGAAGAATCAGTGGAAGAGGCTTATTAAATTATCTATTATTTATAAATAATAAATAGTACTAATTATAAAATGATTCTCCATTAATACACCTAGATGTATGCTTCTTCTATAATAATTTTGGGACTCACTTTCAATATAATTGGGCTTGATCCACTAGTATCTTGCCCAACACTCTAACTTACTGTGGCATTGACAGTGATGTAATAATTTGAAGATTTTATATATAATTTGTACTCACATTATCTGTATAAAAAAATTATATAATATTAATATTGCATCGATATTTTTCTTAATTAACAATAATATTAATCATTAGAAGAAGTTAACAACAATATTAATCATTAAAAGAAGTTATCTGAGAAGTGTTCAATATATAGTCGTGTTAAATTTTAATATTTTAAACATTGTTTTTATTTAATATCATTTAAAGTACGAACAAATCATGAATATGGACATTGAAAATGGGCACAATAAAATGTTAAGTATTTAAATATAATTTAAAATATTACTTTATGTTTGATATGAAAAAAAAAAGACTCTAGACTTTATTTTTAAGATATGCATGATTCATAGATTAAAATTGAATATAGATTTTAACTACATACACTTTAAGCCATGGATTAAGAGCAAGATGCCTTTTGTATTAATATGGACTGGCAATTTCACCCTTGATCTAGGAATTTAATTAGATTGCTTTGATACAGTGCATCTAATAAATTCATCTAAATACTAACCCTAAGCACATCTCTTTAACTACTAAGGCAAAGATTAACTCAATTAATATATCGACCCAAAGATCTTTGATTTTTATTAATACGCATCTAATTACAGTGTACCTTTCCTTGGAATTCAAACAGAAGCTAATAGCTTGTTCACGAGCTCACAGAGTGTCACCACAAGCAGAAAAGCTCCTATTAGTCTTGGTAGATCATCATCTATGGGAGAAGAAGAAGCAAAAAGGTATATTTTTCTGCTTAGCTAATTATGCAAGATTCGAAGTTGGAGTAGTACTTGCAATGAATCTGTGATGTCACTGACCCTGCTAGCATTGTTTCCTTAGTAGATTTCATCAAAACCCAATTTGGGAAACTTGATATCTTGGTATGAATGACTACTTTTTATCCTCTTGTTCACTTCTTTTCCAAAATATCCTCCCAGATACATTCTCATCCTTATAAACTAAAATTTTTAATTAGGGCAGAAATATATATATATATATATATATATATATATATATATATATATATATATATATATATATATATATATATATATATATATATAATGCACCTTTATTGAAAAATAGATAATGTGATTCTGTACGAACCTTCAAATTTGTTTCTCACAGATTCATTGCAAGTACTGCTACGGTTTTTAATTCTTAAGATTTTCCCAATGAATAGATCATCCATGAGATGACATAAAATTGAAAATATTCAGAGCTCAGTGAATCTTAGTTAAAGACACCTATTATTGGCATAAACATAACGTAGTTTATCAAGAGTGCAAATCAGTACAAAATGTAGATAAGTCAAAGAAACTAAAACTGAAACAACAAGGAGTTAGGGGCTAAGAAGAGCGCAAAAATCAGACAATGTATACAGTGGTTTGGTCACAAATCTTTGCTTATGTACACTATTTAAGTTTTCTCTTGGGAATTTTCACTATCAATGTATACTTTTTAAAATCACTTTAGGAGGTTAAATAAAGGAAGAATGGAAGCAAGTTCCATAGGATATATTCCCATAATAAGACTTTTGTTTGGCCTTCCCATAATGATGAAAGCTTAAGATGCCCAAATTCTTCATTCCTAGCTGTTACATTTTGTAAAAGCTTAGTGAAACTTTCCCAAGGTTGGATTAGTAAAGGCTAGAATGTCTTTTTGCATTATTATTGTCTATTCTTTTTAAAATTCTTTCATTTTGTGTTTAAGGAGAGAATGCAGGATTTGATTTTTGGATCCAAATCTTCATACATTGTTGCTCTTTAATTCTCATAAACTTAGATGTTTGGTCTGTTTAATCATATTGGCACTATTCTGATTAGAAAATAAGTTTGTTTTGAAAAAGAAATTTACTAATTTCATAGGAGTAGTCAAATCTTTTGTTTCTAATATAATTTTGAAATCTACAGTTTGATAATAGAACTTGTGTTTTAGACAAGCAAACAAGTGCACTGTTTCTAATATTGTTGTCAACAGGACTAAAGCATTGATAGCCAGAGACAATTATGATGATTTGATTGTTAGAAGCATTAAAATAATATGGCCTTGTCCAGGTTGTAATTTTTGGTTTCCTTCTTTTAATTATTGGTTTGCTGTAAACTATGCTGACTTTGCTTTACATTGAAATACTGCAAAATTTGCTTTTCTTTTCTTGTTAGGATTTGGCTCTTTGGAAGTGATCTCTTTCAAAAATTGGGGTTGGAATTCTTGCTTATATTCCTATATTTGTTGTTTTCTTTGATTAGATCTACTGTTTGGTGGTTGCTTTTGTTTGAATGAGCAACTTGGTTTTGTAAGATTTTTAATTCTTACTTATTGGAATTCTTGCAGCTTGGTTTTGATGATGAAACTGTGAAACTAAAACCTGTAGATCTATGATGGGGTATTTAGCTGTGCACATCTATATGTTTGTATTTTAAACACCTAGCACCCTTTTGAGGTCTGATCAATTATCATTCATTTCCTCACCCAACAACCTAATTTTATTTACACTTTTCTTTGGTCTATTAGAGGACACAATCACAATTTTTACACACTTCATCCTTAAAGCTTTAAATTCTCTCCCTTAGTTAAGAACTTAGACTTGCCTTCTTTCCCTACCTCGGAACTAGTCCTTGATCTTTCCTAGTTTGTAGTTTCACAAGCCATGATTAATTATGATGAATACATTATTCACAACTATGTTCATAATAGTGAAGGCTCTACCTCTTTAAGCAACTTCCTCATTATATTTCTTATTTTAGCAAATATAGGATTATTTGGCAGAGGATGTGAACACTTCCTATCTCCACCACCTCCCAAGGGCCAAAAGCTCTTACATAAGTTTTTAACTTAATAGTCAACATTATATCATTTTCTCTATGAAAGATAGGAGGTTTTGGGTTTGTAAAATTAAGCGTATATATATTTATTACATTCTTTATAAATGTTTATTTCTTTTTAAAATTATTAAATCATTTCTCATAATATTAATAAAATATATCTACTCATCAATTCTGAAAAATGTAAAATAAAAGTAAATATGAAAATTTTGTAAAATAAAATATATCTATTCATCATTTATATCTTTTAACCTCTTTTTCTATTTCATTTTACTTACTCTTTTTTTTTGAAGTTTTTAAAGATAAAATAATCTTCTTTATATAAGAGAATTTGTATATCATGGAAATAAAAATTATAGTCAACTATATCAAACAAACACAATAAATTAATATAAGAGAATCTTGATTTCCATTCCATCAACTTATTTCTACAAATTAAACGGAACTTAAATTTTTTCAAAAACTATCTAAATTCTAACTAATTTTACTAATAATTTAAATATTATTTCAAAAATTAGTAATAAAATGAGAGATAAAAAATTTATATACACTTATGAGTGAGTTTTATACTTATAAATTAAATATTTTCATCTTATCTTTTTGCCATAATTAAGCATAAATCTCCCTTACTTGTCTTTAGTTTTGTGTATTTCTTATAGATAGAGAGAAGAGTAGAAAATGGACTTAATTGGAGGAATGAGAGTTAAATTGTGGTTCTTTAGGAATGATGTCTATAAACCAAGCATATAAAACAAATTAATTAAGGATGGCTGAGTAAGGATCATTATCATATTGACTCTTGAGACGCATCCTAATGAATATATGCACAAATTTATTCTTGATTTATGATCACATTTCCGAAAGAACTAAAACATAAAGATTCAAGGCAAAGTACTTAATGTTGAGAATATGTTTACTGTTTGCAGTACAGCCCAACCTTGCTGCAGTACTTGGGTCATATCTCTGAAAATACATATCCAATATGTATGCAATTTGGTAGGTGTGTAGCTGACACAATTGGATACAACTTTCATGTTCAAGTGGTCAGACAATTCAGACATGAAAAGGGAAAAAAGTGGGCTAGAAAAGAATCTTACTACTGCTGTAGTCCAACCCAACTTTGCTCTAGTATTATGACCATAAGTCACAAATTACGTATCCAATTTGTCCATGATTTGTCTTGATGGAAAAAGAATGAAATTGTTTACAACTTTCATGTTGATGGAGTCAGCAAATTCGGTAGATTTCAAGAAGATATTCCAGGATCAATTTCAGTGCACATGATGGAATCCAAATTGTCAATTTTGTACAACCTCCTACCTAACAATCTTGACAATTACCACACCTACCACACCTAATTGTATCTATAAATAGAGGGTTTGAGGGGTGAGTTGGGGAGCTTTTGGAGAGAGCTTGGAAAAACTTTGTTGGAATTCTACGTACTTGTAATGTTCTTCTTTCTTTAGACATTTTGTATTTTTCATTTTCTTTCGTAACATTATCATGTTTCCTCATATTTCATTTTGCTTTCTTGCCTTAACTGTGGAGAACTAATCTCTTAATGCTGAGGTGAAAGGGTGAAACTCTTGGTATGAAAATAATAATTCATTTAACTCTTAATTTTAATATTTATATTTGATGTTGTATTTACCTCCTCCTTTTCTTATGTTATGTTTTACTGGTTGGCTGAGCCACCTATTTCTCCTTCTTGTTTAATGACTGGCTTTGCCGTCTACTTCTTATTTTTATTATTCATGGTTTGCTTTGTCACCTACTTTATTTTATTTTATTATGGGTTGGCTCTGTCACCTATTTTATTTCATTTTATTTTGTTATGTTAATTAGTTTTCTATCTCTTTCATTTTCTGTATAAGTTAATCTTATAAAATGTGAATTTTGATATATTGTAGACAATCTTTGGCACAATAAATGCTTGAATCAATCTTGATTTATTGTAGACAATATAATGATTGGTACAATTTATGTTTGAATCCATTTACAAGTTATCTTTTGCATATTTGTATTTTTAATTTTATAAATTGTGAATCTTGATACATTGTAGACAATCTTTGACACAATAAATGCTTGAATCAATCTTGATTTATTGTAAACAATATAATGATTGGTACAATTTATGCTTGAATCCATTTACAAGTTATCTTTTGCATCTTTGTATTTTTAATCTTGTAAAGTGTAAATCTTGATACATTGTAGACAATATAATCATTGGTACAATGTACACTTGAATCCATTTTATAAGAGTGTTTTATATATTAGTAATACAATAAAAAGGAGGTAAATATAATTCATGTATAAACAAAGATGAGTTTAAATTAACATATCTTTCGATTGGAAACTTATTCATGTAAGGATTCTAATTGAGTAATAAAAGAGTTAAATTTATCTTTATTTGAAATACCAAGAGTGGATCCCCTAACCTTAGTATGCTTCTTTACTTTGAATACATCTTCATTTAATTTCAGTATATTAGTTCTTTGCATACTTTATTCAATATTCCTCTCACAAAACAAGACATTGGCAACTAGGTTAGAAGTATTTATTTTAGATCTAAATTAGAATTTTCTCTCAATTGGCAATCCCTGTGGGATCGACCTTGCATACCACTAAATCTATACTCCAATAGATTCGTGCACTTGCGAGTTTTAATTAAAACAACAACATACACAATTTATAGATTAGAGACGGAATTGGAGACAAAAAATATTCCGTCTCTAAATCCGTCTCAAATTTTTTTTCACTGTTCACGAAATTAGAGACAGAATATTCCGTCTTTGAATTCAGAGACAATTTTTTCCGTCTCTAAACTCATTTAGAGAGGGAATTGGAGACGGATTTTTAGAGACGGAAAATTTCTGTCTCTAAATTACAAACCTTGCCATCTGTCTCTAACTTCCCAAATTTGTCTCTATTTTCGTCTCTAATTTTTGTCTCTAAATCTCCTTTTTCTAGTAGTGTAATTGAATGACATGGATCATGATGTGATCGTGCCTATTTTCAATTGATCCACCTTTCAAACTTACAAAAAATAGAGTATAAATAAATCAAAACTTTATTTCTACAAAAAATAACCTTAAAATATTCATAAATTGAAAGATGTCTACATCATAAAAGTATCTAAGATTACAAACTCCCACTAAAACTAAATATCATCAATTGACATGACACCCATAAAAGCAATGTGCACATGAAACTGTTTGGGTAGCAATTTCTTTGCAACCAGATCTGCAACCATTGAGTTTGTGCCGATGTGCTCTATAGATACTTGTTCACTATGAACTCTTTATTTAACAACTAAGAACTTGATATCTATATACTTTGACTTCATCGAGATTTTGTTGTTTTTAGAATACAAAACTGCAAACTTATTGTCACAAAATAACTTTAGTAGTCTTTCAACATCATCCGCTATGCGCAGTCCCGTGATGAAATTCTTCAGCAATACTTTGTGATTGAATACCTTATAAGACACTATAAATTTTGTTGCCACGGTATAAGAGTATATAAGTGACAGTTTAGCACCATTCTATGAGATAACACCTCTAACTAGCAAATAGATATAGTCTGATGTAGATTTCATACTATTTTGACATCCAGCAAAATTAGACTCAATATGCCTAATGATTTAAATCTGATCCAATATTTGATATGTGAGCATGTAGTCTTTTGTTTTGTGTAAGTATTACAAAACTCATTTTGTTGTTTTCCAATTGTCTACTCCTGGATTGCTTAAATATCTTCATAACATCCCAATAGCATATGCAATATTTGAACGTGTCACTAAGATCTTTCATCTCAAAATTCTTAACTAGAAATCTTTTAGTTTCATGTAATAGTCCTATATTGTTGCTAGCAAGTATAATGTAATCGACATACTAAAAAAAATATGTTTACTCCCACAAAACTTATGGTATATACTGTTGTTGTTTTAATTAAAACTCGCAAACATATGAATTTATTGAAGTATAGATTTAGTGGTATGTAAGGTCAATCCCACAAGGATTGTCAATTGAGAGAAAATCTAATTGAGATCCAAACTAAATATTTCTAATCTAATTGCCAAGATTTTCTTTTGTGAGAAGAATTTTGAACAAAGTATACAAGAAATAAAATATTGAAATTAAATAGGAATGTATTCAAAGTAAAGAAACATGTTAAGATTAGGGGATCCACTCTTGGTATATCAAATAAAAATAAATTTTAACTTTTTTATTACTCAAATGGAATTCTCACATAAATGAGATTCCATTTGGAAGATATGTTACCTTAAACTCACATTAGTTTACATATGAAGTGTATTTGCCTTCTTTTTATTGTATTACTAATAATAAATCAATTCTTGTAAAATGGATTCAAGTATACACCATGTCAATCATTATATTGTCTGCAGTAAATCAATAATGATTCAAGCATTTATTGTGGCAAAGATTGTCTACAATATATTAAGATTCACAATTTACAAAATTAAAAATAAAAAGATGTAAAAGGAAGAAAATCATAACAATAGATAAGTGGTAGAGTCAATAATAATATTATAAAGTAGACGGTAAAATCATCCATTAAGAAATAAAATAACAAGAAAATAAATAATAGAGAGGCAACAAAGTCATCCTCTAAGAAAGAAAATAAATAACATAGGGGTAGAAAATCATCATCTAAGAAAGTAAATAACAGAGAGATGGCATAGCCATCCCCTCAGAAGAAAAATAATAACAGAAAAAATAACAACAGAGGGGCGACAAAGTTATCATCTAAAAATGTAAATAACAAGAAAATAAATAACAGAGGGATAACAAAACTATTATCTAAGAAGTTATAACAAGAAAATAAATAACAGAGGGGCAACAAAGTCATTATTTAAGAAAGTAAATAATATGAAAATAAATAACAGAGAAGCGGCATAGCCATCCCCTTAGAAGAAAAAAAAATAATAACAAAGAAAATAAATAACAGAGGGACAACAAAACTATCATCTAAAAAAGAAAATAACAAGAAAATAAATAAAAAGATAAATACAATATCAAATATAAAAATTGAAATTAAGAGTTAGACATACCAAGAGTTTCACCTTTTCACCTTAGTATTAAGAGATTAGTTCTCCATAATCAAGGTAAGAAAGCAAAATGAAAGATGAAGAAACATGATAAAATTTATGAAAGAAAGTAAAGATACAAAATGTCTAAAGAGATAAAAACATTACAAACAATTAAAACTTCAACAAAACTTTCCTAAGCTCAATCTCTAACCTTTCTCCTCTCTCTCTAACTCACAAGATGTCTTTATTTATAGAAAAAATAAAAGGGAGTAGGTGACAAAGATGGTGGGTAGCAAATTGCACTAAAGTTGACAAGTTGTGTTGTATTATGTGCACCGAAAGCTATCATGAGATGTCTCTATGATATCCACCAAATATGCTGATCCCATCAACATAAAAATTGGAGATATTTTCATTATCTTTCCAACCATATAAGGTGGAGAAATATTGGCCACGTATTTTATGATTTATGGCTAAAACACTAGAGCAAAGTCAGGCTAAACTGAAACAGCAAACATGATATCTTCTAACCCAATTTTGGCCCTTTTAATGTCTAAATTTACTGACTACTTAAACATAAAAGTTATAGAAAATTATATCTTCTATTCACCTACGAAATTTTGTATCTATTGAATATGTAATTTCTGAAATAGGACCCAAATATTACAATAACATTAGGCTAGACTGTAACAGTAAACATGTTTTATTCTAACCCAATTTTGACCCTTTGGATGTCTAAATTTATTGATCACATAAATATGAAAGTTTTATGAAATTGTGTCAGCTATTCATCTACCAAATTTTGTACATAATATATATATATATATATATATATATATATATATATATATATATATATATATATATATATATATATATATATATATATATATATATATATATATATATATATATATATATATATATATATATTTTCTGAAATACGGCCAAAATATTACAGTAAGATAAAGTTAAAAAGTAAGGAGCAAACAGATTTTTAACATTGGGTTTTCTATCTTGAATCTTTATGTTTCAATTCTTTTAAAAATGTTGTAATATCCCGTAATTTTTAAATAATAATATTTTGTTATAAAAAAATAAATTTTTGATTAAAATAATTTTTGTTTTGCTTAAAATAATTATATATGCCTCTAATAAATTTTGTTTTATTTTTAGAAATATTCTTTCTTTTATTATGTATAAATATATTTATTTTGTGACTTTTTTTTATTAAAATTTGTATCAAGAAAAGGTATGGTTTAAGAGTGCAACTAAAATTTTGCAATAATATAAATTTTAAAAAAATATTGGGATATTTTAAGATGAACAATAATATTTATATGTATATATACATATAAATAAATCTATTATTCAATTATTAAATAATAATAATATTAATTAAAAAAACAGAAAGAAGAAGCAGAAGGAAATGGGGAGCGCAGCGTGCAGGCGGAAGAAATTTTTTTTTCTCAATCTCTCTCTAAGGTTCTCAACTTCTCTCTAAAATTTCTCTCATTCTAGACATCCAATTGAGATATCGGAGATACTGTTGGACTCGTGATTACGAGAGCTTCAAAAACCATCGATCAATTTCGCCAGAAGTTCACCGAAATTTTGCCAAAAAATTGTAAATAGTAACTTATAGGTAATTTTCCTAAAATGTTAAATTTTTTATGGTTTTTTAAACTTTCAACTTAGGGGTTTTGTTAAGGATGTAGAGTATTGGTTGTATGATAAAATTCATGGTCAAACAACGTGATTTGGTGCTTTAATTTTACAAATTTTTCTTCTATAAATAGTGTCCAAACAGTAAATGTAAACAGTATTTCTGGCATGAATAGTGATTTCACCGACGTGAATAGTTTTTTTCAGCCGTGAGCAGTGACCGGCATTGACCAAACTCCTAGGGTCATTTCTTAGGGTTTTAGACCCTCCAAACACATTTTTAAGATCTATTTGGTCAAATTTGGATTGAAAAAGTATATTTTAGGGTCATGGTTATGTTTAACTATTATTTTCTCTGTTATTAATATGCATTATTTGCTTCTTATAAGAGACTCTTGACTTTACTTGGTGCATGATCTTTTAGTTAAGTTTCAGAAATTATTTTAGAGACTTGATTTGTAATTATTAATGGAATTTATTAACATTAAATTATTACATATGAAAAAGAAAAACTCGTGCCCTGCTTGTCATGTTTCTGTTATGGTAAAGATTACCTGCTCACTGAGTTGTCAAATTCACTATACGGTATTTCTACATTTTTTTCAGATAAAAATACAGAATTTGGTCATTCTCCTTAATGTCATAGGTTTTGAGGTGATAGATTTTGTTCTTTTTGAACAATTTTTTTAATAGAAGGTTCTCCAACATTGTCTTAATCTATTATGTCTTGAACAAGGTTAGGAATGAGATCATCATCAATGCCAATAACACATGTGTGAAGATCAATATGTTCCTCTTCAAAGGAAAAGTCTCTAATTGTATCTCCCTTAGCAAATTTGACATCTTCAAAGAACCGAGTATTTCTTGACTCAAAAATCAATTTAGTCGGGGGATTATAAAATTTTTACTCTTTGAATTTTTTAGATTATCCAATAAAATAGCAACTCACTATCCTTGAGTCCAATTTCTTTTTATTAGGCCTATAAGGCTCAGCCAGACATCCCTAAATATGTAAGTGCTTTAGATTAAACTTCTTGCTCGTCCAAAGTTCATAAGGGGTTCTGACAGTTACTTTAGTTGAAATTCTATTAAGGATATATGTTGCAGTCTTAAGTGCTTTTTTCCATAGTGATTTTAGTAAGGTAGAATGTGTTATCATGCTTTATATCATGTTCTTAAGTGTCATGTTTCATCTTTTAGCAACATTATTCATAATGAGTGAACTCAGCTTGGTGTGCTGTGTGGAATGATACTGCATTCCTCTAAAAACTTAGCAAATGGTCATATACATTGTTCACTTAAACCATCATATTTGCTTTAGTATTCACCACCACAGTCATATTTGATTTTTTTATATCATTTTGTTAAGTTGGTGATACAAACTCGCCTAACTCCACCTTAAAAGCTAGCTTGTAAGGAGAAGATGGCGAACCTATATATATAACACCAAGACCTTTCTTGCTAATCGATGTGGGATTTTATCGATATTCACTTGATAATTACCCTCACTATTGCCGTGTTCACATCATTCGCCCATTTTTTGGTTTGCACATCCTCATGCAAGGTGTATGCAGGCTACACCATGAGCTACCACCACGGTATGATTTTTGACGACCTGCCTCAATCGGCAATCTGACCCACCCACCTGACCAGTTGAGGGTAAGGTCTAATACTATATGATACGAACTCGCCTAACTCTACCTCAAAAGCTAACTTGTAAGGGGAGGATTGAACCCAAGACCTCATTTGCTAACTGATGTGAGATTTTGTTGATATTCACTCGGTAATCACCCTCACTATTGCACGGTTCATATAAGTTGGTTCTCAACTTTAACCTTATAATTTTTTAACACATCCAATGACTGTGACTTTTCAAGAATGAGATATATATGGCCATATCTTGAAAAATCATCTATGAACGTTATAAATTATTGTTAACCATTCTAAGCAATTGCAAGGAATGGATCACAAAATTCATATGTATAAGTTCTATTACGTCTAGTGTCTTATTGGCTTTAAATCTCTTTTTATTGGTTTGTTTTCCCTTTATACAGGTAATACAAACATCAAAATTTGTGAAATCTAAGGAATTTAGAATTTTTTCTGACATAAGTCTATTTATTCTCCATTTGAAGATATAACCTAATTTCTTGTGCAATAATGCAATTAAATTCTTCCTAGGTAATTTTCTATTTATACATCATGCATTTAAATGTCAGGATTCATTAAATGAAGCAATTGTAGTAATTAAGTAAAATTTATTATAACATGACAAAAAAGTGGAACCAACTAATTTTGAATTATAAAACAAACAAAATTTTCCATTCCCAAATGAAGAAGAATAACCATATTTGTCCAAAGAAGAAATAGAAATCAAATTCCGTCTAAATAACGAAGCAATAAATGTTCATCAAGATCCAAATAAAATCTAACCTTTAAAAATAATCTAAAATTTTCAATTGCCTCAACTAGTACTATCTTTCTATCGTCTACATAAATATATCTTTTAGCATCATTTGACTTTTGGTAACTTAGGCAACTCTACACAGGCACACTAATTTGAATTTTTGCACCAAAATCTATCCACCATGTGTATCTAGGCACTGAAGTTAAATTAACATAAAAACAAACTAAATTAAGAAGAATACCTTTCTTAGCATGCTATGAATGATATTTGGTGCATTGCTTCTTCTCATGCCCTTTAACTCCATAAAAGAAATAACCATTACCTTCCAATTTGTTTAGTTTCTTTTGAGTTGGCATATTAGCAACTTTTTTTCTTTTCTTTCCTTATTTTTAGAGGTTGAGGTTATATGAACACTCTATATCTTATTTTGTTTAAGATTTTCCTCTTCCTGAACATAGAGTGAAATAAGTTCATTTAGAGACCAAATCTATTTCTAACAGTTATAATAGATGGGAGAGTGTTATACTTATAAATTAAGTATCTTTAGCCTAAAATTTTGTTAATTTTTTTAGTAAGTCTTATTTAAATTCATGTTTGATTTTTTGTTTATTTTGTAAGTAAAAAGAATATTGGAATTAAGAAAGATTTAGAGAAATTTTCTGAAAAATGAGCAAAAATTGTAAGTAAGCTGGATAGAACTACAAGCGTTATGACACCAACATTTGCAAAAATTAAAAGGAAATCCAAAAGCTCTAGTGTCACAATAGTGGAATCTTGTCGTTGTGACGCCAAAAAGAACATAAAAGAATAACATGACTTTAGATCTCAGCGTCATGACAGCAAGACAATAAATTAGTTTTTAAAGTGAGAGTTTGAATGGGATTGAATCACATTTTATAGCTTCAAAAAGACTCTTGGATTACGAATTTAGAAGAAAGGAGTGGAGCTTAGGCTCAATCTTGGCAACAACTTCAATTCCATCTCCAATTTGAAACTAATTTGTTTTCTAGGGCTACTAAGTAGCTTAGTTATGAACTTTAAAATAACATTAAAAAAAGTAGTATGAGCAAATAACGTAAAGATAAGGATAAGGTTGGAGATGGAATTCACATGATAATATCAAAAGTATTTGGAAGGACTTAAATGATCATATATGTTGTAGAGTGAATTGAACTTTCATTAATATCCTTTTATCCAATCCACCTTTAACTTATGCCACACATTACAAGCCTATTGGAAGTCCTAATGATCTTAAATATTATGATTAGTCTACATTAGTGGATAGTGACATCAAAAATAAGTTTATGGAGTCTCAAATGCATAAATCTAGAGATATGTTTTAAATATTTGATTACATAACTTTATTTGAATGCACAAATTCTAATGTCATAAGATTATCACACACACACACTTGAGATTCAATAGTAAACTATGCATTGTATTTGAATTGAAGTTCTACATAATCTTGAGATTCTGATATTTTTCTTGGTTGCACATTTTAAATCCTTGAGGAATTCTTAGTAAACCAAAAACAACTTATCACTTACACATCTTTTGAATTTTGAAGTTTGTGTGTTTTGCTTGAAGACAAGCAAAAGATTAAGTTTGGGGATATTTGATGAGTGAGTTTTATACTTATAAATTAAATATTTTCATCTTAATTTTTTGCCTTAATTAATTATTTATCTCCCTTATTTATTTTTAGTTTTGTGTATTTTTTTACTGATAGATAGAAGAATAGAAAATGGAATCAATTGGAGAAATTAAAGCTAAATTGTGGTTCTTTAGAAATGATATCTATAAATCAAGCAGACAATATAAATTCATTGAAGATGGCTGAGTAAATAGTATTATCTTTTTGACTCCAGAGACGTATTCTAATGGATATATGCATAAGTTCAATTTTGATATATGACTACATTTTTAAAAGAATTAAAACATAAATATTCAAGGCAGAACACTTAATGTTAAAAATATGTTTGCTGCTTGCTTTTCAACTTAATCTTACTGCAGTATTTTAGTTGTATATCAAAAAATACATATATATTATGTACAAAATTTGGTAGATGTATAGCTGATACAATTTTAAACAACTTTCATGTTTTCGTGATCAGCAAATTCAGTTAAAAATCTGTTTGTTGCTTGCTTTTTAACTTAATCTTACTGTAGTATTTTAGCTGTATATTAGAAAATACATATATATTATGTACAAAATTTAGTAGATGTATAGCTGATACAATTTTAAACAACTTTCATATTTATGTGATCAGCAAATTCAGTTAAAAATATGTTTGTTGCTTGCTTTTTAACTTAATCTTACTGCAGTATTTTAGCTGTATATCAGAAAATACATATATATTATATACAAAATTTGGTAGATGTATAGCTAATATAATTATAAACAACTTTCATGTTTATGTGATCAGCAAATTCAAACATTCAAAAGGCCAAAATTGGGCTAGAAAAGAATATTTTTACTGTTGTAGTCTAGCCCAACCTTATTGTAGTATTTGTGCCCTATTTTAAAATATATATATTCAATGGATAAAAAATTTGGTAGGTGAATAGCAGATACCATTTTCTATAACTTTTATGTTCAATCAGTTAGCTAATTCAGATATTAAAAGGGCCAAAATTGAGCTAGGAAAATATTATTTTGCTATTACAATCCAGCCTAATCTTACTCTAGTATTTTGTCCATAAATCAAACTACGTGGCCAATTTTTCTCCACCTTATATGGCTGAAAAGATAATAAAAAGATCTACAACTTTTATGTAATGAGATTAGTAGATTTCGTAGATATTAATGATATATTTTACATTGACTTTTGATGTAAATAATGCAACACAACTTGTGAACTTTAGTACAATTTGCTACCCACCATCTGTGTCACCTACTTCCCTTATTTTGTTTATAAATAGAGACATTTTGTGAGCTATAGAGGAGGAGAAAAGGCTGGAGAGTGAATTTAAAAAAGTTTTGTTAGAATTTTAAGTGCTTGTAATATTTTTCTCTCTTTAGACATTTTGTATCTTTACTTCTTTTTTTTCATAATATTATCATGCTTCTTCAACTTTCAAATTTCTTTCTTATCTTGATTATGGATAATTAACCTTATAATGCTAAGGTGAAAGGGTGAAACTTTTGGTGTGAAAATAATAATTTATCTAACTCTTAATTTTATTATTTATATTTGATGTTATATTTATCTTCTTATTTATTTTCTTTTTATTTTCTTTCTTTGATATGGTTTTATTGCCCCTCTGTTTATTATTTTCTTGTTATTTTCTTACTTAGAAGATGGTTTTATTGCCCCTCTGTTTATTATTTTTTGTTATTTTCTTTCTTAGAAGATAATTTTGTCGCCTTTCTATTGTTATTTTCTTTGTTATTATTTTCTTGTTATTTTTCTTTTGAAGGGACAACTATGCTGCTCCTCTATTATTTATTTTCTTATTATATACTTTCTTAGGTGATGGTTTTGTTACACCTCTATTATTTATTTTCTTGTTATTTAATTTTTTAGATGATAGTCTTGTTGCCCCTCTGTTATTTATTTTCTTGTTATTTACTTTCTTAGAAGATAATTTTTTTTTGTTTCCTTTCTGTTATTTTTTTTTGTTATTTTATTTCTTAATGACTCGTTTTACCGCCTACTTTATATTATTATTATTGATTCTGCCACATATATGTTATTATGATTTTTTTCATTTTATATCTTTTCATTTTTAATTTTGTAAAGTATGAATCTTGATACATTGTAGACAATCTTTTGAACAATAAATACTTGAATCATTTTTTATTTATTGTAGACAATATAATGATTGGCATGGTGTATACTTGAATTCATTTTACAAGAGTTACTTTATTATTAGTATTACAATAAAAAGAAGGCAAATATACTTCATATGTAAACCAATGTGAGTTTAAGGTAACATATCCTTTGAATGGAACCTCATTTATGTGAGGATTCTATTTGAGTAATAAAAGAGTTAAAATTTATTTTTATTTAATATACTAAGAGTGAATTCCCTAACTTTAGCATATTTATTTACTTTGAATACATTCTTATTTAATTTCAGTATTTTATTTCTTGCATACTTTGTTTAAAATTTTTCTCAAGAAAATCTTGGCAACTAGGTTATTTTGAATCTGAATTCTATTTTCTCTCAATTGGCAATCTTTGTGGAATCAACATCGCATACCACAAAATTTATACTCTAACATATTTGTACGCTTGTGAGTTTTAATTAAAACAACAACAAATGGATTATTATTTTTTACTTGAGTTTCTGACACTGCTTATAATGCTTTTAATACTTTTAATTATCTTATCACTAATAAGATAATATGTTAATTATAATGAAACTGAGAGAAAATTTATGTATCTAGTTCATTTTATAGTTAACTATGGATTACGTGAGATAGGGATATACTTGCATGATCTATGCAGTTTTTTTTTTAGAGTCACAAAAATTAATGAATCTTTGATTATTTAATTCACATAGGGATATAGTTGGTTAACATTCAAAGGTACTTTTGTTAAACTTTTGGAAAGAAGGGTGAACAATTTATGGCATTTCGACTAACAATTATGATTATAATTTTAAAATTAAAGAGATAAATAATTCAAGGTAGATTAATTATAGTAAAATTAGAATTCCTAAAATCACAATTAATTGATTATTTTTTATTTACTTTTGCTTTCTTTAACTTTCAATTTTCTTTTCCCTTTGCATTCTTAATCAATTTAATTCAAATTATTTAATTAGGATAATGATTAATTTAAGTATAGTTGTTAATAATATCAATTCTCGTAAGATTGATACTCTATAATCACATATAAAAATTTATTAATTAATAACGACAATATACGCTTGCATTCAATGATTGAATATGAAAAGGCTCTTATACCACTTGTTAGAAAATTTTTCTTTGGTTAAAACTATAATCCAAAACATAGGATCATTTATATGGGATCACCAAAAAATAAAATATGAATATGTGAAAGCATACCTGAATCCATAAAAATCAAATGATGTTTAGAGCTGCGCAGTTGACATTTTATATCAACACTATAGAATTTTTTAGTTTTCTCTATGTCCTATTTCTGATAATAGAATGTTAGAGATAGAAAACTAAAATATTATGTTTGATTTGGAGATCATAATCATCATATATAAATAATTTCCTTGTTATTTTTTAATATTCTTATTTTTTCTATCATAAAATAAAAATTATGCTTTAAATATTTACATATTAAAAGTCCACATCGTATTAGATATATTAAAATTTAAATTATTAAAAATTCAATTGATCACTTTTAATTGAGTTTAATCTTATTTGACAGTTCACAACATATAATTATTCACATATAAATCAAATATTTGTTTAATGATCATCCAACAATACCACCTCAAAATTATAAGAATTTCATATCATCTTCTTTTAATTTTGTTAATTTTTATAAAATATCAATCTATATTTTGTAGGACAATTTTTAATAGTCGGACTAAGTACAATTATATTAAATATTTATAAAAAATAATATTAAAAGTTACAATATTTTATATTATGATATTTTGTATTATAATGTATAAAATATTATAGAATATGAAATTATAGATATTTATCACTTAGTGCCTAGGTACTAATTAAATAATTAATTCAATTTTTATATATAAAAATGTAAAATTTTAAATATTTTTTATACGGATATTAATATACTCTTTGATTATAATTTTAATTTTATTTAAAATACTGAAATTATTTTTTTATAAGTATTTGTTTTTATAAATTTCTATACCATTAAATTTAAATTTGTTTAATTTGAATGCCGGTCGTTACTATTTCTTTGTCGGTTGTCACTGTACATTGCTGTCTAGTACAAACTAATTTGAAGGCACTTGCTCATCGAATCACTGCGTTTCTATTTGATGGCTAAACCTATGCCACGCGTCCCATAATACGACAATAACAAAAGCATCAAACGCATCTGCAAGATGATAACGCTTTGTATTGTGCTCACACCGAACTTCTTCACGACTTCACGTGCCTCCCACATGTCCTCCCTCTCAATTATACAATTTTAATGACTCATGCGATCAGGTTAAACGAAAATAATTTTTTATTAAGACCTTATTTGATTAATAGAGTTGGAGTGATAGAATAATTTTTTTTAAATTTTTTTGTTTAATTGATAAAATTAATAAAAAAATATGAGTTATAGATAATGTTAATTGATATTATTTTAAAAAATAAATGAAAAATAAATAGTACAATAAAAAAATTAAAATATATTATATTATATTATTTATTTATAAAAAAATTTATAATTAAAAATATATATTTAAAATAAATTTTTTAATACTATTTAACAAAATTTATTTAAAATTTTATATTATTAATAATTTATTTTATTTTTTTATTTAAAATAATTTTTAAGTTAAAATAATATTATTTTTTAATATTATTTTATTTTTTATTAATTTTTTATTATATTATTTTATATATTATATTATACGTAATTTTAATAATAATATTTTATTTTACTTTTTATTTTTATATTTTTGTTATTTCCTTTGTCAAAACTAAACAAAATTTAATAAAATTTACGATGATAAAGACAAAAACTAAAAATTATTATTTTTAAATAGAAACATTTTAAGAAAAAAATCAAGATTTGTTACAAATTTATAATATTTTTATCTAACATTTTCTTTTTATTTTATTTTAAAATTTATCCCCTAAGTTTTTCTAATGAATAAGAAAAAAAACTAGACGTAGTATGGAGTAAAAAATGGTGAGCTTAATTTGTCGTACAAAGGGAAACATTATTTAAAATCTCAATCCAAAACCTAAATTAGAAGAGATTTTCATAATTGAGATAACTTTCAAAAAAACGTTTTAAATAGTATACTTTTTTTGGTTATAAAAATAACAATCATGATAAGTTACTCGAATATTATTTGTCACAAAATTTATTTTTAGCCCTGTACTGATATTTGCTAAGTTTACTATACTTATGTCAAACACTTTGATAAAAATCAACATAAAATCAAGTTTTACCAAGAGAAGAATAAAAATAATATGAGTGATTGTAAACTTAGACGGACCGATGACTTTCTTTTGGCCGTTAAAATAAAATAAAAAAAGTATTTATGGTTGGGTGAATTTGAAAGATGAAGTTAGATAAGAAAAGAATGCAATTAAAAAACATAAGATAAGACTGTAATAGACCGAGTGACAATACGACAATTGGGTAAGTTGAGGCTGTCAAATGGGAGCCACGTGGTGGCATAACTTGGGCGAAAAACTTGGTGTCGGTAGTAGAGGAAATTTACCAAACAATTCAACTTAACAAAATGTGTTGGAGGAGACAGGTAGCTATGGTCAAATTAAAAAAAACGTAAATATACAAAATAATTTTTTTAAAATAAAATATTTAAAATTTTAATTTATAAAAATATTATTATAAATAATTTAATCTCTAAAAAATACATAATTGTTGCAAATTAATTTTATTATTAACTCTTTCACATTTTTTTCGTTCAAAAAATATTATAAAGTCACATGATAAACAATGCATGCTGAGGTGACAGTGACATAAATAAAATATATATAATATTTTGTGAGTGTATAACACACAATTCTTTGTAAATTTATTTTTTGATATATGGATGATTTGTGTTGTACATTCTTAAAACTCTGTATTTTCTCCAGACTCACATGGCAATATTATACCCTTAAAACTCCTAA
This sequence comes from Gleditsia sinensis, assembly GCA_037074535.1. NCBI lineage: Eukaryota > Viridiplantae > Streptophyta > Magnoliopsida > Fabales > Fabaceae > Gleditsia > Gleditsia sinensis. The sequence continues at coordinate 19,876,460 of CM073475.1, forward strand.
AATTTTGTGTTTTTTCTAAAAATAAAATTTATTTATTTATTGATTTTAACTTTTAATAGTCAAACGGCTAAGATATTAAAATGGTGTTTTAGGCCACATTTTGTGCAACGTCAAATTATGGGATGGCCATGCTTTTATTTGGTCAGTTTTAGACTTTCGACGAGATTATTATCTCTTATGGGCAATAGCAATAGTCAAATGATGAAGAAAGCAAGAGGCTGCTAGTCTGAAACAGCCTTAAATTCATTGTATCTGTCGATATATATAGGCTGTTCACATCTAATTTGATCTAATTTCAATCAAATTGATTCATGTCGGTCTAATCAAATCTAATTAAAACCAATATTTTTATGTAAAAATGTTACATGATTGTAAACAATTAACAATCAACCATAAAACACAATTTTATAATCTTAGAAGTTCATAATTTTCAGAGGCAAAGTAATTAGTCAATTTAAGGAAAATATCTTGATCTATAATGAGTTCTTGAGAAACATGATGAAAATACTGTAGGGATTAAGAAAACTGACTTTCTCGTTTCTGAAAGTCCACTTCCATCATGTGAGCATTATTGTCTCACAAACAACCAATAAAATCTTAGCACTCAATATTTATTTAAATCATTTAAGATAATAAACTTAAAATAGATACGTAAATCTCACAATCTCTATTACGTGAGCGGCACCTTGCATTTTAATGAATCAATTAGATGACTTTTTTTTATTTTAAAAAAAGTCAATTATATCGGTTCAGTTTTTGGATAACCCAATTGAAAATCTTATCAAAATAAAGCTAAATCGGTTGTATATATACACACATTATAATTTTTTTTTTTGAAAAATTTAATGATCTAATCCAATTCAAAACGATTTGAATTGGTTCCATTTTTGTCATTTTAATTGGATAAATTGAATGACTTTTTTACTTAATCAATTAAGTTAGTTTGGTTAGATGAAATGTCTAAATCAAATCAATCTAAACTGATGAATATCTCTAAATTGATTTGCATATATTCAATTTATACGAGTTACAAATCACTTTAAAGATTTATGCTTTAATTAGAGTTATGCTACCAATTTTACACTAACATAATTTTGTTTTGTTCTGTTTTTTTTTTATATTTTAAGTTGCTGAAATTACTAAACGTGACTTTAAATAATTAGAGAAGGAGGTCGTGCTTAATTAAGTTGATAAAAATAAAATTTAATCTTTTGAATATTTAGTGGACTTTTGCGACTAAGATTTGACAAGGGAAATGAGGTTGGCTATTCTCAAACGGCATTCCCATGACGGGATAGCGTATTTGATACATAGTAAAGAAATAATTAATAAAAATAATATTTTAATCTCATCTCCATTTTCGTAATAAACGCTACGTGCCTACCCAATAATACACTTCCACAAATGCATTTGCATGTGTGCTGAAAACTTATAATTAACAAAAGAAAAAGCTAATTAGCCAGTTAATTTATTGTTTCAAAATAGCCTCTCTCTGTTTTTTTTTTATACGAATCTCTAGTGCTGCTGCATCTTTTTTTTTTCTCAGGTTCTCTTGCGTCTACTGATAAGGACAGGGTTGTTGCTAGGACAGCCTTCACTGCAATAAAAAACAGAATTTAACGGCAATTTTTAAATAATTTTAGCAATCGTTTTAATCATCGTTAAAGATCATAATGACGATTGGCCAAACCATCATTAAACGAGTATAATTACAATAGTTTAGGCCAACTATAAAAATGGTGTCATTAGGATTAGGTATAGCGACAGTTTAATAACCGTTGCTATATTTTGTCAACTGTTGAAGAGAAAGACTAACGCAGAGAGAAAATAGAAAAGATGAAAGTTTGCATTTCAGAAGTTAATCGTACAAGGGGTAACTACAAATATATATACTGCAGTCTACTTAACAGTCTAAAATTAATTTGCCTAGCTGTCACTAACAAACCTAGCTGACGTGTCTAACTGTTATATCATTCTAACATGCTTGTAGGAGTTTCTTTTCCTCCGTCTATCAGCAGTGAAGTGTCGAGACTAAACTCTTTGTCATGCTTCTGGGAAGACCCTTTGAATCTTTAACTTGCAGCCTTTGTCTTAAAGAGCAAAATTGCAAGTTTGATAGAGGCTTTGTAAGAATATCCGCTACTTGCTCCATGGAGGGAATATGAGATACTTTTATCTCCTTGCGAGCTACTCTTTCTCGTATAAAGAAGAGATCCAGTTCGAAGTGTTTTGTACGATTGTGCAGTACTGGGTTGGCAGTGAGTAGTACTGCACCCAGATTGTCACAGTAGATAGTGGGAGTATGTCCAGTATTAAGTGAGAGTTCTGTAAGTAGTGATTGTATCCACATGAGTTCAGTCGCTGTTCCTGCTAGGCTTCGATACTCTGCTTCATAACTGGACCTGGCTACCATTGACTGTTTCTTGCAACACCATGAGACAAGATTCCCTCCAAGAAAAATACAGCTTCCCGAAGTAGATCTTCTGTCATCTGGGTTAGAACCCCAATCAGCATCACAGAATGCTATTAAGTCCAGATGATTGGAGGGTTGAATATGTAATCCATATGAAATAGATCCAGCAAGATATCTGAGTATTCTCTTGACAGCTTTCCAGTGACTTTCCAAGGGAGACTGCATGAATTGACAAAGCTTGTTTACTGAAAAAGAGATCTCAGGCATGGTTATTGTTGCATATTGCATTGCCCCAACTATTGATCTGTAGAGCTCAGGTTCTGTCATTTGGTCATCCCCTTCCTTGAATAATTTTAATCCTGCAACCATAGGTGTAGGAAGGCCCTTGGCATTTTCCATTTTTGCTTTGGAAAGAATGCCTTTTATGTATTTTGACTGAGACAAGTGTAAGCTTTCATCTCTCAAATGTTGTACTTCAATGCCGAGGAAGAAGTTAAGTTCACCAAGGTCTTTAAGTGAGAATTCATCATTCAGCTGGTTAATAAGATCAGTAATTGCAGCAGAAAAGTCTCCTGTGACTAGTATGTCATCAACATAAATTAATACAAACAAGGAGGAGTGAGGAGAAGATCTGAGAAATAAAGATGGATCACATTTGCTTCCTTGAAAACCAAGCTTACATAAAGTAGAGGCTAATCTGTGGAACCAGGCTCATGGAGCCTGTTTTAAGCCGTAAATGGCTTTATTTAACTTACAGACTTGACCTCTCTCTCCTGCTTCGAAGCCTGGCGGTTGACACATATAAACTTCCTCATTAAGGATGCCATTCAAAAACGCATTGTTTACATCTAGTTGCCTGATTTTTCAGCCCTTAGTCACAGCAATGGTGAGAATGATTCTGATTGTATTGGGTTTGATTACTGGAGAGAATTCTTGTTCATAATCAAATCCTTGCACTTGATTGAACCCTTTGGCCACTAGCCTAGCCTTGTACCTCTATACACTTGCATCTGAATTATACTTGACTTTGAAGACCCACTTGCACCCAATCGGTTGCCTGTCAGTAGGTGGATTTACCAAAGTCCAGGTTTGATTCTTTAAAAGAGCTTGAAACTCATCTTCCATAGCTGATTTCCAGTGTTCACTTGATAGTGCATATTTAACAGAACTTGGTTCTGATTCTGTTAACAAAATTCTTGGTTTGAAGATTCCATTCTTTGACCTTGTTGTCATAGAATGAGTGGACAATGTACTGGAAGCTGAGGCTGAGGGTCGTGACTCATTTATTTCTTCTGAATCTGTTGATGAAACATTTTCTTGTGACTGAGAATGTGTAGCCCGATTATGATCAACTGCTCTGTTATTCATGTAACTTGGAGTGACTTGCATTGATGATGTAATGGGTTGTATAATTGGGGAAGTGGCAGAGACAAGTGGGGGAGTGGCAGAGACAAGTGAGTCTGTACTTGTTGCATTTCCTGCAGATAACTTTGTAAAATCTTTTTCAAAAGGAAAGAGATATTCATCAAAAATTACATCTCTTGAAATAAACATTCTGCCATTTGAGTCAACACATTTATACCCTTTATGAACATCACTGTATCTAAGAAATACGCATTGAGTGGATTTGAAATCCATTTTGAATTTGTTATATGGCCTAAGTAGAGGATAACATGCACACCCGAAAACTTTGAAAGCTGAATAATCAGGTAGTTTGTGAAATAAAAGTTCAAAGGGACTTTTACCATTGAGAGTTGTTGTGGGCATTCTGTTAATGAGAAACACAGCAGTGGAGAAGGAATGTTCCCATAGAGAAAGCGGTAAGGATGCATGAGCAAGGAGTGCCAATCCTGTTTCTGTTATATGTCTAATCTTCCTTTCAACTGTTCCGTTCTGTTCATGGGTATGAGGACAGCTTCTACGATGTATGATTCCTTCACTGATGAGAAATTGATTTAACTTCCTGAATTCTCCACCCCAATCAGATTGCACAGCTTTTATCTTAAATTGAAACTGCAACTCCACCATCTTTTTGAATTTTAAAAACACTGCATATGCTTCTGACTTATTCTCGAGTAGGTAAAACCAGGTGTATTCGCTAAATGCATCAGTAAAGTGAATAAAATATCTAAAGCCATTTTCTGACTTCATTTGTGATGGTCCCCAAACATCTGTGTGAATGAGCTGCAATGGTTCTGTATATATTGTGTTTGAAGATGAATAAGGTAGTTTGTGAGCCTTTCCATAGCAACAAGCTCTATAAAATCATTAATAGTTTTATTATTTGATGAGATATTACACATATTAAGAATTTGATGTACAAATTTAGCAGTAGGGTGCCCCAATCTACAGTGCCACAAGCTAAAACTGGATGATCTATTATTGCTGGAGACAATATTAATCGATGAACTATTATTGCTGGAGACAACATTAATCGAGTTACTATAGCTGGATGAATAACCACTGCTGGATGTATTAGTTGAAGCTGCACTACGAAAAGAACTTCTGGATCTGGAAAGGACATCTTCCTTGAATGTGTCGAATGGTTGATGAGTCAGGGGAAATGCATCAAACTTGTAGAGCCCATTTTGATGTTTACCTTGCAGCAAAATTTCCTGTGTTCCTTGTGCTTTCACATAGCAATTGTCAGAATGAAATTCAAAGAAAACTGAATTATCTTTAGCAAACTTGAACACACTCAGTAGATTCTTGGTTATTGCTAGAACATGTAATAGATTGTTCAGGGAGAGAGATGTATTTCTATGAAAAGGAGATTTAACATAAGAGGTGCCTATAGTAGAAATTAACAAACCTTGGCCATTACCCACATGTATCTTCTCATTACCAAGATAGTTTTCTGCAAACATGAGAGACTTAACATCTGGTGTCACATGATGAGAAGCACCAGAGTCAATATACCATGAATCATCAGTCAAGGTTTCTGGTACTGCAATAACATTGGTATTATGACTGGAATGTATTTGAGGCATGGAACCATCAATGCCAGGATTTTGATTGGAGGTTAGGTAAGCAGCAGGCCGTGTTTGAGTATCAGTAACATTAGAATTTGACTGTTGATAACTGTGATCATATCGATAGAAACAAGTCCAGGCTGTATGTCCCACATGATTGCACAGTTGACAAATTGTTGGAGATCTTTGACCAAACCTACCACCTCTGCCTCTTCTTGGAAAATATCCTCTACCTCTGCCAAAACTATATTCTCTGCCAGAACTTCTACCAAAATTGCCATAGTTTCTACCATTATTGTAAAAATTACTTCTACCAGTTTGCATGTTTGTATAATGAACAGAAGCTGATTCAAGTGGTTTATGAAACTTTTCTATTCTGGCTTCTTGCGCAAGAATTAGCGCTTCAACATCACTCACTGTGTATGGATCTAATCTAGTGGTGATGGATGTGATAAAAGCATCATATTCTTCTGACAATCCTTCAAAGATAGCCTCAATGTGATCTTGTTGTGAAATAGGATAACCAACACTTTTCAAAGCATCTATTATAGACTTTACTTTCAACAAATATTCATTAGCAGATAGTGACCATTTCTTGACATTCTTTAACTGTACTTTCAATTGATTTATCTTTGCTCTAGTTTGAGAGGCGAAAAATACCTGTAATCTATCCCAAACTTGGCAAGATTTATCACAACCAACAACTCTAGTAAGCGCTGATTCTGACATGGATGATAGTAGCCAAGATAACAGCATTTGATCCTACTTACACCATAGCAAGTAATCTTGATTAATTCTTCCAGCATCTGCATCTTCTTGAGTAGTGAATTACAGAGGTGCATTGTACATCGGATTCAAAAAACACTCTAGACCATGAGCTCGAACAGTGGCTGTGATTTGTTGTTTCCATAAAAGAAAATTGCCATCATCAAGCTTGATTGACAGCGGATGAGAAAACAAAACTATTCCTTGTCTCGGAATGAAATTCTCCATCAGAGAGATATCTGCTCTGATACCATGAAGAGAAAGACTAACGTAGAGAGAAAATAGAAAAGATGAAAGTTTGCATTTCAGAAGTTAATCGTACAAGGGGTAACTACAGATATATATACTACAGTACTTAACAGTCTGAAACTAATTTGCCTAACTGTCACTAACAAACCTAGCTGACGTGTCTAACTGTTATATCATTCTAACAACTATCGTTATGACTTTTCTTAGTGACAGTTTCGAAACCATTTCCATGTCGGGTCATAGAAATCTTCATTATGTCATTGAATATAACGACGGTTTTTCAATCGTCATTATGTCTATAAAAATAACAACAGTTCCTTGAACCGTCGTTATTTCTTATAATTTTTTTAAATTATTTATAATTATTAATTTATATTATAATTTAATTTCATATTATTATTCTCATATTTAATTTTTTGAAATATACTTTTTTAAAATGATTTATTTTTCTTAATTTACATTATAATTTAATTTTATAAAATTGTTCTCATATTTAATTTTTTAAAATATATACATTTATTTGAGAATTATTATTTTATAATAGTAACTTTTTTGTAACATATATCGATATATATATATTCACAATTTAAATATAAAAAAATAATTTAATGCAAATCATATTCATACATAAATTTTGAAAAAAAATTAATAATCACTTAATAATTAAAATTACAATTTACAATTTACTACAAAAAAAATACAATATAATCATGAACTCGGACCCTGAGGATCCTGTGGTGTCTGATCTGGCTGATGTCTACTTCCTTTATCATTGGGAACTTGAAAATTAATTTTATTATGTAAACGTTTTGAAATTAAATAAAATAATAGTAACAATTATTTACGAAATTTAAGATTAAAAAATTACCATAGGATTGACACTATGAGCAAGTGCACTTTCAGGCGGCACTTGACCTTGAAAGTTTTGGAGCAAGAATGTCATAGCTGCCTCCATTTGTTTCTGTCGGACTATGATATCAGCATCACGTCGCTACTACTCGACGTCCCGTTCATGTATGACCGCTTTTAGATGAGCCACCTCAGTCGTAATTCCTTGTATGAAGGCCTAGACGCAAAGCTCGACCCAGCTAAGCCACGTTCGAAGACTTGGGTTGGGAAAACACCTAACTCAAATATTCGAATGCGACCAGAGTGCCCCCTAGTTCCTAAGGCTCTCGTAAGTGAATCACCTGTCGAGAGCTCTTGGAAAGAGCTATCCTCCTGTTGGATCGAGCCAATTTTTTTCTACAAAATAAAAAAACAGACTTTAAATTTTGATTACAATTAATAAACAATCAAATAAAATAATAAATAAACAAAATTATGACAAAATTATATGTATCGCAACTACTTGAGCCTCATCATTGATGTATGTTCCGTCAGCCCTTTTATGAACTGCCATCCATACATCGCCACGAGTCACTGGGCCCCCAACCTCAGCCTCCTGATTATGTTAACAATTAATAAAAATTTTAAACGAATTTGTATTTTATTTAAAATGAAATAAGATTCTTATCAAAGGAAACTCACAAACTCAGTTTTTCTACGTGCAAGGCTCTTGGATCCAGTGGTATGTGGCATCGTCATATGTCTTCTGTTACGTTTATTTTGAGCAGTCACATCCTAAATAATTGCATAAAAAGATTAATTGATTAATCTCTTTGAAAAAAAATGAAAAAATATAAATATAAATAATTACCCTGGTCTTCGTGTTAAGTCAGTAGTCAATGAATGTAGTCCAGTGGTCAAGTGGGATGCCAGCTGGGACGTCATTTAACAACTCCTCCCTAGATTTCGTCCCATCATACTTGAGCCAAAACACATTATAACGTGCGAGTCTCCACTTTGCTCCAAGTGACTGTAAAATTAACTTCTTGTGGAGGCCCATCACATTAAAATGTGTCTACAAAAAATAGTACAAATATAAGTTAAACACTAAAAATATTAATGTATAATTAAGAATAATTAATAGTCTATACCTGTATCGTGTTTATTAACACTCCTGTCTTGTAATCTTTAGGAATGCTCCTCCAATCTTTATATGAGATCGGAAAAAAACAAAAAATATTCCCAATAGTGCTAAGGAAGACACCAAAGAGACCATTGTCGTCTCCGATAGGTTGGTGAGTGTTGTTAAACTAGACAATCACCCTGTGCCCATTAGGTAACGCATAAACATCATGGACAGTCATTTGTCTGGGCATCACCTGACCAGTCTCATCTGTTAAAATATTAAATGAATGTGTTAGCTCAATATTTGAGCGTTAATTATTATAAATATAAAAAATATTCCATATTTTACTTATGACATCAACTGTCTAGTTCCTCCTGCGTCTACGCTCATGCTGAGCTATCTGACACTCCACCTCAACACCCGCCAACAAGTCATCGACGTCTATGTCAATATCAAAATCCTCATCTGGTCCCTGGGCGTCGAAAGAGGGAAATGTGGATGGGACTGACTCTGACTCTAGCGCCCTAGAGTCAGGCAGGGGTATTGTGGACGGTCCAGCCTCTGACTCTGGCGCCTTAGAGTCTGGAGGTATCGTGGATGAGACAGTCACTAACTGGATAGTATCATCATCGCTGAGCTGTCTTCCCTCACTACTCGTCGGGCGAGCAACATGCCTAAATGAGCTCGACACACCTGCTCTACCCGTGAATCCAGATTTACCCCTCTGCATTGTCTCTATTCCAGTCAAAACAAAATTAGTAACATTAGTATCAAATTACGTAACAATCATAAATTGTCATTTGGAAATTATAAGAACATATATCAAATTACATAACAAGCATAAATTTTTCATAAACAAAATCAAAATATATTCATGAAATTACAGTATTAAATTAATACCGTAATAGACATAGATTCACTTCTTCTTCTGGAAATAATGTTTCTAAACTTTGAATGCGCAATGGATCACTATCATATAAAATATTATCATCGTCTTCGCCCATCTGATATAAATCACAAGGATTCAAATGTACAATCATACTCTATTTGTTGTCAACCGCATCTTCTACATAGTATACTTGATGGGCTTCGGATGCTTGAATGTACGGCTCGTCATCGTCATTTTCACCAGTATGAATCAATTGTGAAAAATCGACAGATGTCACCCGGAAGCCATCCGTGGTAATGCCCCTTGCTGTTGTTTTATTAGCCCACATACATTTGAATAAAGTAACTGTAAAGTGACCATGATAATTCAATTCTACAATATCCAATAATTTCCCATAATACGGGACTCCACCGAATTGCATATTTCGATCACTGCTACTTGCATAACTCCTCATCCTGAAAATACCGTGAACTCCATTATTTTGGGTTATCAACCCTTGGTCTCGCTCTAACGTTCAGAATTTGAATCTGTTTACATTGTATGCACTGTATCGATGTGCTCTATCTAGGGGCCTAATTGTCAAAAAATTTAGATCAATTGACAAAGTCCCACTACTATCATTTGCTATTTGGAAAAGAAAAATAGAGCCATGAGTTGTGCTCATGGTAGACTGTAAATACAAATGGACTAGGTAAATTGCATACTTACACAACGAGTGAACCAAGAAATAAACTCCCTGTGAACTTTTTTATCTATCTCAAAAGACGATCGGATTCTACTTCGTAAACTATGCCTTACCCAATTTCTAAATTCTCTGTACAAAAAAAATTATAGGTAAACTTAATGCTTTATATCTATTAGATAAATATTAATACAACACTAAATCTTGGTGTACTCATTGAAAGTAAGGATCGACTTCCTAGCAGTTTGTTAAGATATGACGATGGGCTTGCAATTTTTCCCACGGAGAAAGTGTGAAATACTAAAACCCACCAATTGGTTTTCCTACTTGTGGAAACAACGTACCCCCCTGACGTCCCAACATCAGGTCGATCGTCGACCCGAATAGGATGATTGAACACCGTCTCTACACCCTCAAAATACCTTGAACAAAATATTAAAACTTCTTCTGCAACACATGACTCGGCTATTGATCCTTCTTGCTTTACTTTATTTTAGAAGAATGACTTAAGTTTACCCAAGTATCTGTACATAATACGTTCAATGAATGAAAAATTGATAAAACAAAACAAAGGGAACAAAATAAAATAGATTTGAATTTTTTGCTTTGTACCTTTCAATAGGATACATTCAACGATATTGAACTAGTATGCTTAACTTGGCTTCTTAGAAAAAGTGAACTGTTAAGTGCACCATGACTATGAAGAAGGAAGGCAAAAATAACATATCCATATGACACAGCGTTAGAACAATACAATTTTGAAGTTGGTCAAGTTCGATAACATTTAAAACTATGGAACAAACATGTCGAAAGAATGAACAGAACTCAATCAAAACTGCAGACACTTACTCAGGAAATGCTTTCCTTATAGCTAAGGGTAGTAGTTGTTCCATTAGAATATGACAATCATGACATTTCAACCCCCCAATCTTACGTTATCTTAAATCAATGCATCCAGAAATATTACTAGAATATCCGTTAGGCACAGAGATGTTTTTCAGTGTTTTGAGAAAAATATCTTTACCTGCATTTGTTAATGTGAACAAGGCAGGCGGATATTTACCATTCTCATCTGGCCAAAGCTCTGACCTTATACCCAACTATTGTAAATCTCTTCGTGCATTGATGTGGTCTTTTGAACGGCCAGTGTCATTTAACAAAATATATAAAAATGTTGTCACATATTTTTTTCTATATGCATCAAATTAAGATTATGACACAACAAATTGTTCGCTCAATATGGAAGTTCAAAGAATATGCTTTTTTCTGCCATTGTTGAGTCTCAGCTTCAACGCCTTCGTGACCTCGGGACCTCTGTTCTCGACCTTTATGTTCCCCATTATTTCTGAATACAACGTTAATATCATTAATTTGTCTCAAAATATCTACACCATTCAATTGCAATAGAGGATTTCTTTTCTCATCTGTTCCATCAAACCTGTTACGGGTCATCTGAAATTTATGACCCGGATTTAGAAAATGACGGTGTCCCATAAAATACCACTTCCGACTATGAGGAAGGCGCATAGGAGTTAAATCAAAATTACAGTGTGGACAGGTTAATCCAGTATGAGTATTCCAACCTGATAAACATCCAAGACCAAAAAAATCACTGATTGTCCACATGAGAGCAGCATGCATGTTGAACATGTCACTGCTGAATGAATTGTAAGTCTGCACACCATCGAACCATAGCTCCTTTAACTCTTCAATCAACGGTTGCAGAAATACATCTATATCATTTCCCAGTGCCTTTCTACCAAGAATGATCATTGACAGCATAAAAGAACTTTGCTTCATACACATCAAAGGAGGAAAATTGTAAGGAATCAGAACGACTGGCCATATACTGTAACTTGTATTTAAATTCCCAAATGGATTGAAACCATCGATAGCAAGGCCCAAACGTACGTTTCTAGGATCGGATGCAAATTGAGGATTCAAGATGTCAAATCTCTTCCATGCCTCGGAGTCCCTTGGATGCCTCATCATACCATCACTATTTTTGTCTGTGGAATGCCATCTCATATATTCGGCAGTCTTAGAAGACATGAACAGTCTTTATAGCCGGGGCTTCAATGGAAAGAATCTGAGGACTTTATTAACCACCTTCTTTCTCTTCTCCTCTTTTCTCCTCGATTTCCACCTTGGTGCATTGCACTTATTACAAGCATCTTTATTTTTTTCCTCCCCACAGAATAACATACAATCATTCTTATATGCATGTATTTTTTTGTAGTTCAGCCCCAACTTATTAATGATTTTTTTAGCCTCGTAAAATGAAGTTGGAATCTTTGCATCCGAAAAGACGTCAACCAATAGCTGCAGTATCATTGACATAGCCTTGTCAGATATCCCGTACAAACACTTGATGTGGTACAAATTCACCAAAAATGACAATTTAGAGTATTTCTCACACCCTTCGTACAATGGTTGCTACCCATCCTTCAGTAATTCATAAAAAAAATTTTGTGCCTTCATCCATCCTTTTACCTGAGGGTGGAATTGGCATGTCCACATAATCAACACTTTCATTTTCATGATGAATTCTGAATACATCACAGACCGTGTCTTGCACAGAGTCATTTCGAATGATGGTACGTTCTGCAACAGTATGGGGTATTATTTGATGTCCCGTAGTAGGATCTTCTGTTACCCTTTCCCCATGCATACTCCAAAAATTGTACCCTTGTGGAAAAGGATTGACGATCAAGTGTTGGCGAACAACCTCCGTAACTTGTTATTTTTTAAATCTACACTTTGGGCATGGGCAGATTATTTTACTTTCCACACCCGAGTTAGCATTTGCAAATTCTAAAAAACCTTGTAGACCTTCTAAATACTCTTGGGTGTGTCGAGATTTATGAATCCAAGATTTATCCATGTCTGAAACCATTATGAAATAAAAGAATTAAATAATAATTCACTGAATAATGCATTCTTAATACATTACTTCATAATCTATCCCCTCTTCGAGGATTAATATACAACAAAAAAATATTTAACAATTTAACACTCCTATCTAATTTACATACCTAAACTTAACTAATTATGTTTAAGTTAAACTAAGTAATAAAATTTAAAGAGAAAAAAATATTCACATCTCTTTAACAATTTAACACTCCTATCTAATTTGCATACTTAAAGTTAACTAATTATGTTTACGATAAACTAAGTAATAAAATTTAATTATAAAATATATGCATTTAATGCGATAAATTTTTGTTATTGACAATTTTATTTTATCCTACAAATTTTTTTACTCGTTTGTCATATAGATCATGTAAAAAATATATTTCATTTTCTCATATGATATCATTGCATAATGTCCATTAATTCGATTCATTTACTAATAATTTAAATATAATGTTTCATTACATTTTATTATATACTTACTAAAATTATTATATCTAAATTATTTATAAGACTGTTATAAATCAACAAATTTATATTATTATACTTCTATTTTTTTATAATAATTGTTAAAAAAATTTCCTGTTGCTTCACTTTATTTTTTACTTCTTAAATAATTTAATAATCATAAAAATAATATGTTTACTTTATTAATTATATTCTATTGTTTCTAAATAATAAACATGTATTTAATTCACTTTAAATACTTGTCCTTAACCAAGATTTTGATTTCTCTATTAATAATTTAAGTCAAATATTTAATTACGTTTAATTATATAACAACAAAATTTATTATATCTAAATTATTTATCATACTGTTATAAACCAGTAAATTTATATTATTATGCTTCTATTTTTTAAAAAACAATTGTTAAATTTTTTTTATATAACTTGACTTTATTTTTCACTTCCTAATTAATTATCATTAACCAAACTTTTATTAATAATTTATGTATAATATTTAATTACATTTATTAATACTATTTTTACTATATTAATACTATTATTACTATGTTCTTATTTTTTAATAACAATTACAAAATTTACTACTTTTGTAACTTAATTATACTTTGTATTTCTTAATTAATTTAATTTGTTTCACTTTATAATTATTAACATAAAATTTTAACTTAATAATTATGTCATTCTTCTTAAATAATAATTAATAATTATTCTATTATTATAATAAAATTAAATATAAAATAATTTTTACTGTTAATTTGATTAAATTTAAAACATATATTTAACTTACATAACATAATACAATATTTACTAAAAATATAACATACAATTTTTAATAAACTATTTTTATTTAAAATTATAATTTAAGTCAAACATATAAATATATATAAAAAAATTCACAACATTAAAAATAATTAAAATACATACCTTATGTGAGAATAAACAATTCTGAATGATAAATGTCTATAAATAACTAAAGTATCTACACAAAAAGATAAAAAAACATATATCTTAATAAATTTATTTAAACTTGCATTTGAATAAATTAATTCACAATAATAAAAATATTTAAAAACTAATCTTAATAAAGAGTAAATAATTTCGAACAACTGATACTAATAAAGTCACAAGTATTTTTTGCGAGAAGAGAGAATTTTGAATTGCACAATGAAAATGAAGGAGGAACCACGGTTTTATAAGAAAAACCATGGTTTAACGACAGTTTTAATAAAACCGTCATTACATCCAGTTATAACGATGATTTTTAAAAAAATTGTCCCTAAAATCAAATTTAACGATGGTTTTATCAATAACCGTCGTTTAACTGGCGTGTGATATAATGACAGTTTCAAACTAACCGTCGTCAAATAACAACGGTTAATGCTAACCGTCGTTATTTGAAACAGAAATGGACCATTCATGGGTATTAGTGCCAGGTTACAATGGTTTTCCTCGAATCGTCGTTATACAACGACAGTTAAACAGTAACCGTCGTAATATAACAACGATTTTTCGTAGATGTTCATTTCTGCAAACTTCATGCTCCAGATGTTCAACCCTAGATGTGAAAAGGATGTGTTGAAGTCCTACATTTCGAGTGGGTGTCTAAATATTGTGATCCTTATAAGTTTAAATAAACAATTCTCCATCTTATGACTCAAGTTTTGGGAGTGGAGTTAGACTTAAATTTTTAATAATTTTTGGTATAAATATTTGAAAATTAATGTGAGTCTATATATAGATTTTAAATTATAAAAAAATGTGATATATTTTATAAATAAAAAAATAATAATGTTAATTAGCAGTTGATGGTCTTTAAAATCACTCATGTAGATAAAATATTACTTAAAGAAATACATTTTTTTATAAAAAAATTTTACACATAATTTTATATTTTTTAAATAAAAAGCTGATTGACTAGTTTATATATTGTTCCAAATTCTTAATTATTTTTCTTTAAAAGTTAAATCACAATCTGTATATTTTGGAGTTGGTAAAAAAAAGAAAGAAAGAAAGGATTCGTAATCTGGTTTGATAAAAATATGAAAAAAGCTGCCAAACTTAAACTTAATAGTTAAAAAGTTTCTATAATATTAAGAATTCGAGTTTATAAAATAAGACTTGTAAAAGAAAGATAATTTCAGTATTTTAAACCGTCATAATATAAGAATAATTGTGCCAATTGAACATATTTTGTGTGTGAGTATTTTATGTTGCTGATGGGCATATATAAAGTCTTAAAAATAATTACTTTGGGTGCTCTTTAAATTCACTAATTATGTAAATTAATTATTGCTCGAAGAAATATTTACTTAGAATTTTTTTACCATACAAAATTTTATATATATTTTACAATAATAATAAAATAAAAAGAAAAAGGAAAAGCCAAAAGCTTGGCCTATAGGAAGACTTAAACCTTATCCTTATCTTATGTTATTGAATTAAAATACTTCAATCTTATCGTGTGAATATTAAGTATTCCAATTTTTTGATGCTGCTTCTATATATATTCTTAGTCAAAAAAACAAAAAATTAATATGACTTTTACTTAATGAAATTAATTGGTTAAATATTTATAACTCATGGTGATTTGACTCACAATTGATTAGTTATAGTTGTAAAATCAGACCAAAATGAGCTGAAAATTGATTTGATTTAGTTCATACTATTTTTTTTTTTTTTTTACAAACCTAACTGAAGAGAAAGTCTCCGTTTAAAGGCAAATGGGACTAAATGATAAATATAACAATTAAAATATAATAGAAATAATATATATATATATATATATATATATATATATATATATATATATATATATATATATATATATATATATATATATATATATATATATCTATGTGTGTGTGTGTGTGTGTGGAATTTTTTCAAACTAACATCTAAATCAAATACTTTTTAATTATGAAAAACAAATTCTTCATTATAATTTTTTTGTTATAATTTTATTCGATTTTACACACCTTTATAGAAGATGATATTGTGACAAGAGTTAAAACTATAAACACTTTAAGATTAGAAAAAAATTAGTCTTATAATAATATTTCATTCATTCTCACAAAAGAATAAATAAATAATTAAGTTGATTTGATTAACCATAATCTCACTTCATATAAATAATATCTCATGGAAGTATTATGATAATATTTTTTAATGTAAATCCTATTTTATATAATGTTAGGAGAATATGATACAAAACGAAAATAATAGTATAATATTTATTTATTTGGATATGATATATAATAGCTCCTAACACAGAGAATCTCCAATAATTTAATAGCATATGGTTGTAAATATCGTTGTTTAATAGCATATGGTTGTAAATGTGAACCGCTCATTATGTTTATTTTTATTTTGGATTGGTTTGATTTTATACACATTTATAAGATGGTATTATGATGAGGGTTAAAAATTATAATCGCTTCAAAGTTAGAAAAAAAATTAGACTCACAGTAATATTTATATAAATATCCTTGGTTCTCACAAAAGAAAAAATAAATAATTAAGTTGATTTGATTACCCATAATCTCACTTCATATAAATAATATCTCTTGGAAGGATTATGATAATATATTTTTTTGTATGTAAATCCTATTTTATATAATGTTAGGCGCATATGATACAAAATGAAAATAATAGTATAATATTTATTTATTTGGATATTATATATAATAGCTCCTAACACAGAGAATCTCCAATAATTTAATAGCGTATGGTTGTAAATGTTATCACCACTCATTTTTCAAACGAATCAGAGATTAATTAGAATAATATGCACAAGAACTTCAGATATTCCTTAATTAATATCCAGCAACGACGAAATAATTTTATTCATCCAAAAAAGAGTAGAAGTTCTTTTAAAAAAAATGATAAAATTCATTTAAAAAGCAAAGTCCACCAGCTCTTGTGATAGTTACAAAAAACTCATATCTAACAATATAAATATTTATAATTTTTTTGTTGAAGTAAAAAGCTAATAAAATATAAAATCTTTATTTGATCCCTTGAACTTTAGAATGAAAAATCATTATCATCTTCTATGATATTGTAATAAAATAATTACTTTCATTTACTTATTGAATTAAATATAAAAATTTTAAAAATATCATAATATACCAAGACTAAAATAAAGAGAATTTTATTATTATCTTAAACTCTTAAATTTTTCAGTGAAATTCAATTTATTCCTTAACTTTTTTGTATTTGAATATATCCCTAATGTTTTCTAGACATTCCTTTTAAGTACTGACATAAACACATGTAATATTTACTTTGTTGAATTATTAATCTAAATAGTTGATCCAATTAAAAGTGCTTCTATTAACTTAAAATGACAGAGTTTGGCCATTCTACTTTTTTCTGATTCAACTAAAACTCATTATTAAAATTGAAATGGCTAGATATTAGGTTGATAGAAAAATTTTAACAAAGCAAATTATTTGTATTTGAAGAAATTGTTTTTATAAAAAAAATGCATCCTATATATAAAAAGTGAAAGAAAAAAAAGAAATTTAATGATAAAAACTAGCCATAAAAATATTCTACACAATGCAAATATGTGATAATTAATTTATAATATTTTCATATATGCCATTGTACATTGCTAACTTACCCACCCAGAGCAATAGATATTTGATAAGGCACTAAATTTTGAATGAAAATAATTATTTAAGACAGTCAAATTCTAATCGTAACGCGTGCATGCATTTATTCTAAATCAGTCACAGTATGCAAATAAAGATTTGGATTCTTAATCAAAGCCATCCAGTAATGTAGTTACTCTCCTTAGACATATTTTGAGTAAACATGCAAATTCTTCTTTGAATTTATTAAAGCTCTAAATTTTAATATTATAATTTATACTATTATTTACTAAACATTGAGCAATTTAATTTTTTTGTCATTTTATTTTTAACTACTATTAAAAAAAATATTAATATGATTAATTAAGTGTTCATTTGGCAAGTTTAGCATAGTATAACAAAGCTTCTCCTTGTCGAATCACTATTTCTTAAAAAAAGTGTCAAATTGTTCTATTGGTTCTTTAATATATTTTCCATTTCGTTTTGATTGCTTAATTAAAATAAATTTTTCTAAAACTCTTTAAGTTCTGCTTATTTTCTAAATTCTAAATTATAAATTTTAAACCTTAAATATCAAAATTCTAAATAGTAAACCCTAAATCATAAACTCTAAACTCCTAAACTACAAAGCCATAAAAATTTTAAAATTGAAACCCTAAAATCTTATACTCCAAATCCCAAACCTAAAAATTCCAAAAATCTAAAGCCTTAAATGTTAAACTCTAAACTTTAAAACTCAAAATGCCAAAATTCAAAACCCTAAAACCTAAAGGACAAAACTCAAACCTTATACCTAAAAACTCTAAAACCCAAAACCTTAAAATGCAATACCAAAAACCTCAAATCCCAAAACTCAAAACCGCAAATTTAAATAAAAAAAACCCAAGTTTTAAATATAAAACCCTAAACTCTAAACACTAAAACTTAGTTCCAAAAGCCTTAAACCCTAAACCTCACAACCTCAAAACCCCAAATCTAAAAATCCTAAAACTTAAAGCACAAAACCCTAAACCTCTAAACCCCAGTATGCCAAAATCCAACACCTAAAACCCTAAAAACTCAAGCCTTAAATCATAGACCTTAAAGCTCCAAACTTTATAACTTAAATCTTCAATTCCTAAACTCCAAACATTAAACCCCCCAAAAAATTGAAAGCCCTAAACTCCAAAAATAAAATCTCAAATACTAAAACCTCAAACCATAAAATCCCAAATTCTAAAACTCAAACCACAAATCTCAAACTTCAAATCCTTAAATCAAACAAAAAATTTCAAACCTCAAAACCCAAAGTCCTAAACCCTAAACCTCCCACCTCCAAACCCCAAACTTAAAAACCTAAAACCTAAAACCTAAACCTCACAACCATAAACCTCAAACATCAAATCCCCAAACTCAAAATCCCTAACCCTAAAACCTCAAAACCAAAAAAATCTAACCCAAACCCCAAATCTCAAAATGCTAAAAGCCAAAGCCCTAAACTCTAAAAACAAAATCTCAAATACTAAAACCTCAAACCATAAAATATTAAATTCTAAAACTCAAACTACAAATCTCAAACTTTAAATACTTAAACCCTAAACTCTAAATCGTTAAACAAAAAATTTCAAACCACAAAACCCAAAGTCCTAAACCGTAAACCTCAAACCTCCAAACCCCAAACTTGAAAATCTAAAACTTAAAACCTAAACCTCACAACCATAAACCTCAAACATCAAATCCCCAAACTCAAAATCGCTAACCCTAAAACCTCAAAACCAAAAGAATCTAACCCAAACCTCAAATCTCAAAACGCTAAAAGCCAAAGCCCTAAATCTTAAACCACAAACTATAAAACCCTTATACCTAAACCTCAAAACCCATAAATCCAAAACACCAACACCAAACCACACAACCAGAAACCCTTAATCCCTAAACTCCAAACCCAAATCTCAAAACCTCAAATCTCAAACCCCAAACTCTAAATCTCAAAACTCAAAGCTGTAAACCCTAAACCATAAACCTAAAAATCCTCAAAATCCAAAATCCAAAATTTCAAAACCTTAAAACCTAAACTCTAAACATCAAAACCTAAAAGCCTAAAGGCCTAAATCCTAAATTTAAACCTCAAAAATTCAAAACCCAAAACATTAAACCTCACATCTCAAACCTCAAAACCCATAAATCCAACATAGTAAACCCCAAACCCCAACCTCAAAAACCTAAAATATGGATTTTTAAACCTTAAAACTTAAAATACAAAATCATAATCTCAAACCCTGAAACTCCAAAACTCCAAGTGTTCAACCTTAATCACTAAATCCTAAACTTTTAAACCTTAATATGTATATTAAAAAATAAAATAATTAAAAGGGAAAATACACATTAGAGTTTAGTTTTTTTATTTAGGGTTTAGTTTTTTAGGTTTGGTGTTTAAGGTTTGAGGTTTTTATAGTTTAAAGTTTTAGGCTTTGGGTTTTAAGATTTGGAATTTGGGATTTTTGGATTAGGGGGTTTAATATTTGGTGTCTATGGTTTTGAGATTTGAGTTTTACAGTTTTGAGGTTTGAGGTTTAAGATTTGAAATATTGGTTTTCTTGAGTTTAGGATTTTTAATTTGGAGTTTAGAGTTTGCAGGTTAGAGGTTCAGAGTTCAAGGTTTTAAGTTTTGGGGTTTTGGAGTTTAGTTTTTCGAGATTTGGAGTTTTAAAATTTAGAGTTTGGAGTTTTGGAATTCAAGGTTTTAAAGCTTAGGATTTATGGTTTATGATTGTGGGTTTTGATGTTTCAAATTTAGGGTTTGGGCTTTTAAAATTTAGGGTTTAGGGGTTTTAAGTTTGGGTTTTGGGTTCTGAAGTTTTAGTATTTGAGATTTTTTGTTTGGAGTTTAGAGCTTCGATTTTTGGGGCTTGATGTTTAGATTTTAGGATTTGAAATTTTGAGTTATAAAGTTTAGGGTTTAATACTTAAATTTTGGGGTTTAAGACTTATGTTTTGATGTTTAGAGTTTAGGGTGCTGGTGTGTTCGGGTTTTGGGCTTTGGACTTTAAAGTTTTTAAATTTGGAATTTTGAGGCTTTGGCATTTAAGATTTGAGGTTTGAGGTTTTTAGTTTTGGATTTTAGACTTTAGGGTTTAGGTTTTAGACTTTAGGATTTAGGTTTTTGAGGTCTTGGATTTTGGGGTTTGATGTTTGGACTTAGGTTTTTAGAGTTTTGAGGTATGAAGTTTGGGTTTAAAGTTTTGGAAGTTTAAGGTTTTAGATTTTGAGTTTTTGGATTTTGGATTCTTTTAGATTTAAGATTTAAGATTGGAGTTTTGGGTTTAGGGCTTGATAGTTTGGGTTTAGAGTTTTGGTTTAGGGTTTTAGGTTTCTGATTTAGGGTTTATGGTTTCTGGGTTTGGGATATAGGGTTTTAGGCTTTCAATTTTAAAATTTTGAAATTTTAGAATTTGGGAGTTCAAGATTTAAAATTTAGAGGTAATGGTTTAGAGTTTAGTATTTAAAGTTTACTATTTAGGGTTTTGAGTTTTAAAGTTTAAGGTTTATGACAATATTTTATAAGTTAAGGGGTTTTAGCCACACACAAAAAATAGTTAAGGAATCAAAACGAAATGGAAAAATAAATTAAATGACCAATAAAGTGATTTAGGTATTTTTTTTTTCTTTTGAAAAGGAAATGGTGATTCAACTAGTCGATGTGTTGTGTCATGCTGAACTTAACCTGCCAAATGGACATTTAACAAGCCACATCAGCATTTTTTTAACAGCACTTAAGAGTAAAATAGTAAGAGACTAAATTGTTTAACATTTAGTAAATTTGGAGACTAAATTGTGTAACAATATAAATTTAGAAACTAAAGTTTAGGACCTAAGAAAATTTGTATGTTCACTCATATATTTATTTCTTTTATTGTACTATTTTAGATTATTCTATCTCCATCAGATAACTAGAGCTAAACTAAAATTAACGTCGTGGCACGAGTAATTTTACATTCTTTAGATTTAATATCATTAGGGATACCGAGGCTATTCCTTTCTAGAGGTGTGCATTATCTAACAATCCATTCAAACTTGACCGAATTCATTGAAAAAAAGATCGGTTCAAGTTAACATGTTTAAAAATATTGTATATCATTAAAAAAATTGGGTTTGTATGGTTGGATTGAGTGCAATTTTTAGAATCCACTCAAATCTGATTCAACCAAACCTGACTTGACTGACCTCCTATGTTTTTCTTTTTTCAATTTCTTCTTGAAGCTTCTATGTCATCTCCTTTAGCATAGTTCAGTTTTTTATTTTCTCAAACTTGAATCAACCCTAAGTCAAATTTTTTGAATAATCTGTAACTTTTGCATGCGATGAAGGTTAGTTTTTTTTTAACTCAAATATTGTTTGATTTAATTGAATTTATAATTGAACCAGGCCAAACTCAATTGATGCTCACCTTTACTCCTCTCTATAAGTGTTATTCTGCGTAATCAAATTCTTGATATTGCATATATTTTTCAATTGCTGAATTAAAATTTATTTACTATTTGAACTATAACTTTATAAATATCTTTGAAAGAATCAAAATTACAATGTAATCTTAGTAAAATAACTGGAAAACACTGTATAATAATTAATTAATAGCATAAAGGGTATATCAGAAGCAACATGCATGATAATTTGGCAAGTTACAAAGCCATTTAAGGATGGCATATTTTTAAGGCCACTTTAATGGATTCTGTAATCTTAATTTGATTTAAAAGTCCTTGGCTCCTAAGCATTTCAATGCTAATGGGCCAATAATGCCACTAAACTAAAACACCATAAGGTGACAGAATTTTCATGTCAGCGTCCCTGTCTCTCTATTTTATAAAATAATTGAATTTGGTTGTAACGCTGTTTATCTGATTAATTAATAAAAAATATTACAGAAGAGTCCAAAAACCATGTTAGCACCTTTGATTAAGACCTTCTAGTTCTCTTCTAGCCGTCCTTTTTTCATATTAATTAGGTCATAGAAAAAGAGTTTCCTGTTTACCCATAATTGGTAAATTAAGGGTCAAGGGAAGAAAATTTAAATTCCATCATCTGCGCTGAACTCTGAACTCTGGGGCATCTTCTCGGCTTTAGAGGTGGCGTGGGAGAGAGGATTCAGGGACGTGATCGTTGAGTCTGATTCGAAGACTGCCTTGGAACTCTGTTCAGGAGAGATCGACAAAGGCCATCCGGGAGCAAACCTATGCTTCCACATTAAAGAATTAAGAAGTAGAGAGTGGATGACCAGACTACACCACTCCTTTAGGGAGGGGAATAGAATTGCGGACCTAATAGCAAAGGAAGCCCATAATACTGACCCAAGACTGCACATCTTGGAAAGCCCACCTCAAGGCCTGTTAACTCTGCTGATCGAGGATAGTATAGGGGTCACTACTAGGGGTGTAAGTAAACCGATTAATCCGAAATAAACCGAATAAACCCGGTATAAAAATGGCTTCTCGGATTAACAGTATTGAATTCATGGGTTGCAACGGATTAGAATTGTGATAAAATTCGGGTTAATAAGGTCGGGTCGGTTTTGGATTAACTTAACCCGTGAAAACCGTCCCGACACATATTCTGGAAGGCCCAAAGTAGCTCGCCCATTTACTTCACCCGCAGCCACTCGAGGTAACCCATTTCCCTTCCCTGCTTCTCGTTCTTGACTTTTCTTCTCTGAGCCGTCTCTCACCTCGCGTTAGGAACCGACCTCTTCGATAGTTCATTGTCTTCGGGAGCGAAGCTTCATATCCGGTGGCCAACATAGGTAAGATTCTTATCTTCTTCATCCCTAAATTTTGTTCAAAAACTTTAGCCCTAAATTGTAGAATTCGTAAGCTTCCATCCCATGTTTGATTTTGGTTTATTTGGGTGTTGCTGCTGGATGCACTGGCATTTGATGCTATTCCTTCACTCTGCCATTTATATATAGTGATCTGGTTTTTCATGGGCCTAATTTCTTGTCCCTATTTCTTCGTATACTTTATGCTAATTTTGTTCTCAACTGGGAAGTAATTTGTTCTGCTAGATGTGAAGCCATGGGATGATGAAACAAACGCGAAAAAGCTTGAAGAAACAGTGAGAAGTGTTCCTATGGATAACCGCTTTGGGTGCTTGTTGTAAAAAACCTCAACTAATAAATCATTTGAAACAAAGAAAGTTGAGAACAACGTAAAATTTTAGAGCGTTTTCGACCTTTTCTTATGACCTTTCGTCACTCATATAAGCATAACTCTCTCATATGAAATCTAAATTAACTGATTCCAATTTCTAATGAAAGATAAGAAATATATCTACAACTTGGATGTTGGAAAATTTTGTAAATTCCATGAATATGATAGTGATAAGAGGCAAACACCGAAGCGTAGTGTGGTCTGGACCTTTGCTCACTATTTTATGCATAACTCCTTCATATGAACTCCCAATTAGGTGATTCAAGTGTCTACGGAAAGTTAAGAGAAAGGGCTACAACTTTCATGTTGGACATTTTGTCAAATTCGGTAAAATAGAGTTCACCGCGGTGCGAATAAGTTTGCCGCGGCGAGAATGATGCGGCATTTTCCCGAGAGCATGAGTTTTCTGGTTTCGAATCTGGCCGCGGCGAAAATATGTTCGCCGCGGAGAAAATCGCGGCTCGCCGCGGTGAGAATGAGTTCGTCGGCGGCGAGATTCGTCTGATAGCTTTTTTTTGCGGACCCCCCGCCTTTTTTCTTCATTTCTCTTTCATCTGAACCTTAACTCTCTCTCTCTAAAATTTCTCTCAAACTTCTCTCTAAGATATCTCATCATCCGGACGTCCGATTTGAGCAAGTAAGGTACCGTTGGACTCGTGGGAAGAAGAGCTACAAATCCCATCGATCAATTTCGCCAGAAAGTCACCGGAAGGTCGCCGGAAAATCGCGTGAATAGTACCTCCAAAGGTAAAACTCCGTTTAATCGCGTTTTAGGCTTCGTTTTACCGAATTTCTTTCCATAGATAGTCTTAGAATTAGTTTCTATACTAGAATATAGGGTTTTTAGGTTTCGGCGTGAATAGTATTTTCCGGCGTGAATAGTGACTTTTAGAGTTTTCTAATTTTCATGTTATGTCTATGTTTTCTAGGTTGTTGAGCCATCACAAGGTGAAATTCTCGTTGTTGGACTCCTAGTAAGGTGAGTGGGTTTTTCATACTATAGCGCATGTTTTAGGAATTTGATTTATAACTCTCTCGTATGATTTTAACTAGTTGGAATGTATGTTAAATTATTTGACCGCTTTGAAAACCAATATGTTCCAACCATGTTAGAAATTGTAAATTTCAATCCTAGTTGAACCCTAGGTATGCAGGGCAAGCATCTAGACTATTAATTATCCATTTGAGCTAAATTTATAGAAATGCGAACTTAGTCATAGAAATGAAGGAGTTATGCATAAAATAGTGAGCAAATAGGTCCTAAAAATATTGATCCTATGTACATGAAACAATAATTTCAGTCTACTTAAATTTATATAATAGCTACCTTTAGTTAATTCAATTAATAAAATTTGAACTACTTTATTTATAAAGTTTTAAGTTTGATTTCTATTACTTACGATTCTCTTTAATTATGTATTATTATAAGTTTTCACTCATATTTTTGATATATCTTAATCTTAGAATAAAAGAGCCGCTCTTCACTCTAAACTTTTATCAACTAAACAAAATAAGTTTACATAATAAATTTTGTTAACATATTTTCAGCTTATTTTATAAATAAAAGAGAAAGCAAATGCCATTCATGGCAGGTCAAGAAGAAAAAAACTTAAAGTATATGCTTTTATAATTAAAAAGACTAAACCCTTAATTAGCTAAACTTTATTTTTTTAAGAGTATTTTTATATACTATTAATACTATAGAACTAATATTTCTCAAATTCTGATGCGACAAAAAAATCCTCCACGTGGATACATGCTCCAAAGATTAAACTTGAATCATCTACCATAGTCTTAAACCATGACGTAATAGAAAGATAATTTTGAGCATAGAATATGTGGACAGAAAATTTTTTGTAATAAACAATCACTACAAAAAAAAATAGGTTTTAACGACAGTTATAAAAACTGTCATAGAATCGATGATTTAACAACGGTTTTGAAAATTGTGGACAACCCCGAAACCATACTTAACAACGGTTTTGAAATTGTCATTAAATTTATTTTTGTGATGGTATTTTAGCTGCTATTTTTTAGCGACGGTTCAAAACCGTGGCTAAAACTATCTTTTGTTTTAGCGACGGTTTGAAAACCGTGGCTAAACCCTTTTATTTATTCTTTTTTTTTCAACGAAATATGTCGACAATTTATTTTTATTTTTTATTTTGATATTTTTTAATATTTTTATAATTGTATTCACAGTAATAATATTATCCACAAAAAAGTAATTAAATGATAAAATATTAATTAAAATTTAGAATTAAAACAGATATTTACATGGAGGGAAGATGAGGGAGAAGCATTGTTCACAAAATTTGAATCAATGTTGTTTCTTTGTACAAAAAAAATGAAAGAAAGACGAGGGAGAAGCATTATTTACAAAGGGTTGTATCAATATTGTTTCTTCTTCGTAGAAAAAATAGAGAAAAAATATAAGAGAGAAACAGTTTTCACAAAAACTCCAATAGCACGATTGAAAGGAGAAACCTTCTCTAAATGAAAAATAATAGAGGAAAGATGATGGAAAAAAAAATAGGGGGAAGATGTCCGAGAAATATATAAAAACTGGAGTATTTAACGACTATTTTTTAAAAATCGTTGTTAAAAATTGAAATTTTAAAAAGAAGCACCAGAAATTACATTTTTAGCGACGAGTTTTTGAAAGCCATCGCAAAAAATTGACAGCTTTAAAAGGTGAGCCAGAAATAATAATTTTTAACGACGATTTTTAAAGTGGACGATTTTAAAAAATTGTAAAAATTACCGATACTTAATGATGATTGTTTAAAAAATCGTCGCTAAATAATCACGGTTTTAAAAACTGTCGTTATTTTATATTTGAGTGACAGTTTTTTCTAACCCTCGCTAAATGTTCGTCGTTAAAACATAATTTTGTTGTAGTGAATGTATCAATCACCAGTAAAGTGATCTTGATTTTTTTCCCCTTTGAATAAGACTTGCTATGCTATTTTGTTTAAATATTTATAAATAATGCTATAATAATTAAATTTTTACAATGACTCCTAATTAGAGATCAAATATAAATAATTAGGCCAATGACCATTTAATTATTTTTTTTGCTTATGGAAAATGATTATTTACACTAGCTACCAAAGCTCCTATCAAATAAGTATTGACCAATTTGATTAGATGATCTTATGGTAATATGTTAAATAATAAAATAATCTTAATTAATTACTGTGTTATTCCCTCAAACTTTCAAAATTTTGAATTTTCACTCTTTAGGGATAATTTAAATTTGCATGCTTGTAATTAAGAAGGTTTTTTTTACTTTAAAAAAAATGCTTCTTTGACCAAAATTCTATATAAAAAAATTTTAAATATTGTAGGATCAAATATATACCTTACTCACAAATTAATGATTCAAATAATAAGTTAGTTTGAATTTAACTATTGGGGAATTTATATAATATTATAGTTTAAATTTATAAAAAAAATACTTGTGAATAAAGACGACCTCCAAATTGTCAATATATATTTAAAGAATGTGAAAATACTCATATCACAATAAAAACCTTCAATCATAATTTTGTCAGGACATTAAAATAAAACTAGGGTGTTTATGATTGTTCTCATAAAATTTTTTAAATTAATTATTTGAAAACAACAATGATTATAGCTATTAATCCCTTAAAAATAATTAAGGCATGCATGTATATCATAAAACAGTCATTAAAAAATTTCAAATCCTACAATAAATAATAAGAATGAATAAGAATCAAGAAAAAATAATCTGTTTAAACGAAAAGTGTAAAATGAATAATTATTTCCGACAAATTTGAAGATTTAATTTTTTTTATAAAGCATAACTAATATAAAATTAATATTTTTATTTATATATTTTATTCAATAATTATTTTATATTTACTCTTTAAAAACAACGCTTAAGTGAATTGACATCGTACCCAATTTAGAGGAAATTTAGTTTATATTGAGCTATTAACTAATTGACTAAAATACTTTTCCGTCTTTGAAGTTTGGATGTAGTTTCAAAATTTCTTTTAGCCCGAATTTGTTTCTAAAATTTCAACAAGTCAATTTTTTGTCTTTGAAACTAATTACAAAATACCTTTTATAGTAAATATACAAAATGATCTCTAAAAAAATATATTATTCAAAATTTTATTTTTTAAAAAATTTATTTTAAATAAGTTAATCTTTAAAAAATATAGAATCGTTATAAATTGATTCCGTTGTTAACTCTTTTATATTTTTTATTTAAAATAAATGATATGAAACATTATAAAATCATTTGACAAATATTTCATAGTCATGTGATAATAAATTTAAGAAAAATATAATATTTTTAAGGGTGGATAATACAAATAATCCATCTATTATAAAATAAAATAATTGAAAATTTTTGCATAAACTTTTATAATGCAGCATTTTGCTTAAATTTATTATTATGTAAATGAGTTATTTGTCATATAGTCTTATAATGTTCAACGTAAGATTTTTAGATGAAAAATATGAAAAATTAGTAGCAAAACTAATTTAAAAAAGTATGCAAGAATTAATAGCTTTAAAACGTTACATTTTCTATAAGTATACTGTCATGTGAATAAGAATTATTTTTCAAGTAATGTTAATGTCATAAGTAAGGCTTTTTTAGAGAAAAAAATATTACAATAATGTATCTAATAATGAGCTCTCATTGGTCCAACTCCACCAAGGATATTCCAGTAGAATCATTCCAAGCATTTTGACGATAGCCCCACATCAAATCACAATAAAGGAAACCCAGTTGCTTATTCTTAATTATAATATTTTTTCAGAGCTAGATATTTTATATTTTAGTGACGCGATTGATTAAATTAACCAACTTACACTGACAAACGACATTTCACCCTGTTAGACATGATTAAAATATTTTTTTGTCTTTAAAATATTTGAATACAAAAACAAAATAATTTTATAAAAATATATTATTTAATATTATAATTTTTAAAAATATTATTTTGAATGAGTTAATTTTTAAAAATATAAAATAATTATAAATTGACTTAGAAATTAACTCCATCGTATTTAAATAGATAGTAAAAGTTAGGGATGATTTTAATTTTAAGAATTTATCTAAATTCATCTGAATTAAATAAAAAAAATTTATTTAGGATAAATTAGATAGAGTTAACAGGTTTATACAAATAATTTTTTAAAATAATTTTAAATTAATTCAAACAAATCGAGTGTATTTTTTAAAATTTGTTTAAATTCGATTTCACCAACTTAATTAACTTGACTATTCATTTTTTTTTTAGTTTTTTATAAATTTTTTTTATCACTTTACTTTAACATGATCTGATTGACTTAACATAACTCAAATTTTTAGAATAATCTAAAATTTTAACTGATTACGAATGTCAATTTTTCAATTTGAATGTTGTTCGGTTGGATTGAATAACTCGATTAATTCGACCAATGCTTAACCTTAATAAAAGTGATCAAAAGAGTAAGTCAAGTGATAAATAAACGAATTCGTAATTCCACGGTCATAAATTTAAATTTAAATTTTGCTCTTTGTCTTCTGATAGTGGGTTCTTTATAAATTTTTTGCAAGTGTTCGCACAACTCAAATGTTTACGACGTCCTCTCTTCAACCTAAATTTTTTAATAAAAAAATTAATTAAAATATATACAAACTACAAACATCACCACATTATAGTATTTTCTTTTTTTAAAAAATGTGAGGGTTGCAGTAGAAGTGGGTTGTATTAATATATCTTCCGAACCTCAAAACACCCCTTAAAGGAAAGAGGTGCCTTTCTGATTGATACAGAGCCGCAAAATAAGTTGCAATGAATTCTTGATTTTATTATGGAATCATGTCGATGATTCTTATTATACAAATGTGCATGATTATTTGAAATTTATAAAACACGAACGATTTAAATTAGAGAATATAACAAAAAATATTAAAATAAATATTATATTAGGTGAGTGTTAATTTATATATTAAATAAATTTTAAAATTTAATTTTTCCATCAAATAAATTTTATTTGAGTGTCACGTTACTAAATTATGTTAGGTGTGTGTTAATTCATATATTAAATTAGAGAATATAACATAAAATTATAATATTTATAGTAAATTAAGTTTAATGTTATATTTTATACGTTGACTTAACTGAGAAGAGATATTATAAATATTTTTATTGACTAAATTGAACAAGTAATTTGTGAAGGATTAAATTAAAAATTTATTTATATATCAGAGACAAAAACAATTTTTTTTTTGAAAATTTAAATTATTAACAAATACTTCCTCATTTTTTAAAACTAAAATTATCTTTTTCAACTTCCATTAACTAGCATTTAACACATCTTGTCCATTTTATGTTAATAGAACTATCGAAATTTCATATCACTCTTTTCATAATATTTGAACTTGTGTTACTATCATTGTATGTAACTGAATGGGGGATGCCCTATGGCAAGTGATGTGGCATTTTTATTAGCTCTGTAAACAAAAATGAACACAAGATAAGAATTTAGGGAGCAATTTGTGGTTTTCAAAATTTTAGATGGTGTTTGTGAATGATTACAATTTAAAAGGGCAGTTGCATTTTTCTCTTTAATTAAAGTAGAGAGCTGATCATTGGCCGTTAGCGTTGGTGGAGTTGCAAATTTTAGTTCTGTTAATTTTTAAAGAATTTAAGCCCAAATTGTAATATAATTTTATGTAAATTAATACTGCAAAGTTGAAACTTATTAGTTATTCAATGCCATTCTTTTGTCCAAAAAAAAAATAGATTCAATGCCATTCTAAGTTGAGGCGAAAGTCCAATGGGCTTTAGCTATCTCATTTGCCATGAATTCAACGTAAAACATCTTATAAATTATCAGAAACTCTTTTGTTAAATTTTTTTAATGAAATTAGTCTGAAAGACTAAAACAAAATATTTACAAAACGTTAGAAAAATATTAAAATAAAAAATTTTAGAGACTAAATTAAATTTTACTATAAATTTCAGATATTAAAATAAAACTATATCTTATAATAAAAGGAAAGAGGTGCCTTTTTGATTGAGATAGAGCCGCAACAGAAGTTGCAATGAATTTTTTTTGGATTCTTGCCATCATTCATATTATATAAATATGCATGATTATTTGAAATTCATAAAACATAGACAATTTAAAATTTATCATAGTAAACGTACACGAATGACTTTACAATGAAATATTTTGTGTTGGAATCTACACCCGGCCCTCGCATTCAGACTTCATTAGATGACTAAAAGAAATATTATGAAAAATATAAAAGTTTAATTTTCCAATTAAACTAATTTTATTTAAAAATTATATCCAAATGTCACGTAAATACTGAATTAGTATTAAATGAGTCTTGATTTATATGTCAAGTCAAATATTGTAACGTAAAATTATAATATTTACAATGAGTTAAGTATAAGTCAAATTTTATATAATAATTTAAATAAAAAATGGCATTATAAGTATTTTTATATATAAAAATTAAAAAAGTCAATGATTGACCGTTGAATGGACTCTTCTTAATTGGGTTATGTCAACCCATGTCACGCCCTTAATTTTATAGTAGGTGAAACACATAATTTATGAATATGTATTTTTTATAACATGTATAATACACTATTTTACAGATAAGTATTCCTATGTATATACAATATATAAATCAAATCTATAAACAACAAAGTACAGCAGAAATAGGGATTCTGTCTATAGCGTTTAGAGTATACTCTAAAGTATAAGTACAATATAAATTTAAATCTACGAGACTTAGAAACAAAGTAGGCTCACCCAGAGATTATGTCGTCTAACTGATTAACTATTTGAAGGGGAAGAACCAAACTCTATATTTTCATCTGAAAAAAAAATGTAGAAATATCGTGTAATAAATTTGACAACTCAGTGAGCAGATAATACTTCTTATAACCTCTTAAGTCAACATATGGATGTACTCATATTTTAAAATTTGTCACATAGGAAATACAATTCGAAAATACATCTATATGAGATTCGTATTTCAAATATTCTCAAAACAGAGGATATTTATATATCCAAAACCATATACTGTACTGTTTGATTATTAAACAAATGTTATTACGTATCAAAATATCTCACATGAAACCATTAGGAGGATCCCATATCACAACTATCATATCAGAGTTCAGGCCCTTTCGTACTTTGGTGGTGTAAGATTTGTTTAAACTCAATATCCCGTTAAAGTTTTCCCTACCACCATTTAAGATGACACACGAAGGGACTCTAATATGGGTATTTCCCAAGTACACGGCAAAGGAGGCAAGTCACATATCATATAGTTGGCATCTCGCCCATATAGGAGGCATCCCGCTCTCTATCACATATCATATCTCGTGTGTTGGCCGTCACACGAGGTTAGCACCACCCCTACTAGCTGAGGTATCAGGGTGCAACAGGGCTAACATCACCTGTTGTTAGCAAACAGTATTTTTAATAGAATTATTTCACAAAAATTATCATTTACACATATACTATATCATCCAATACAGAGTTTTTAGTATAAAAAGTTGTTAGATGGTCTAAAAATTTTATATCCTAAGATTTATCTAACTCCTAAATCCATCTACGGTGTCAGATTTTCAATTTGGGGTCTCTAAATAGAAGTTTCAGAACTTATCTTTTTTAAAAGATTTTTACTTCCGATTTGCAGCGATTCTACGGCTGATTTAAAAAATTGTTCGATCAAAATCGCAGTATTCTTCATACTGGAGTTTTAAGATTGGAAGCCAATAGACACTTCAGATTTAGTGAAAAAAATGAAGGCTACTACTTATATTATTCATCGGTTACGGAAATCGGGATTTTGCATTCCTTTTCACGCTTCCATCTCCCCCTCCCCTTTTTTTATTTATTTAATAATTAAATATTTAAAATTTATCATTATTATTTTTATTATATACATATAAATACTATTTTTCATTCTAAAATATTTCTAAAATTTCTAAAAATTTACATTCTTATAAAAATTTAGTTGAACTCTTAAATTATGACTTTTCTTGATAAAAATTTTAATAAAACAAATCACAAAATAAATATCTTCATACATAATAAAAGAAAGAATATTTCTAAAAATAAAACAAAAATTATTAGAGGCCAATATAATTATTTTAAGCAAAATAAAAATTATTTTAATTAAAAATATATTTTCTTTTAACAAAACATAATCATTTTAAAAAAAATAAAAATATATTTATTTTTAGCAAAATATTATTATTTAAATTGTATATTTACTCTCTTTTTTAAAACTGAGTCAACGCTGATTTGGCAGAATTTGGATTAAATTATAGAGATATAATAAATTAAAAAATTAAATTGTATGGACCTAATAAATTCAATGACTAAATTGTGTATTTACTCTTTTTTTTAAAATTGAGTCAATACTGATGTGACATGATTAGTTGATATTTAACGTGTCACATAAACAATTAACTGGCCACGTTAGCAAATAGTTAGTGTAAGGATAACGGAAAAGTTAAATTATGTGACGTTTGATAAATTCAAAGATTAAACTGTACAATGACTTAAATTCATAGATTAAAGTATAACGACATAGTAAATTTAGGGATTAAATTATGTATTTACTCAAACTTTATCAATCAAACAAAATAAATTTATACAATAAATTATGTTAATATATATGGTGCTTATCTTATAAGTAAAAAGAGAAAGTGAATGCCATTTAGGGCAAGTAGAGAAGAAAGATCTTAAATATATACTTTTGTAATTAAGAGGACTAAAACCTAAAGCTAAATCTCATTTTCTATTTATATTTTGGAGTAGACTAAAATTTTTCAAACTCAATTGTGACAAAAAAAGTCTCTAATAAATACTTACTCCAAAAATTAAATTTGTAGCGTGATTTCAACTCTTTTACCACAATATTAAACCACTTCAACTCTTTTGCCACAATGTTAAACCATGACGTAACAGGAAGATAATTTTGACTAATCTATAATTATTTGTTTGGTGAGCATAGAATATGTGGACGGCAAAATTTTGGTAATAACATGTATCAATCACCAGTAAAGTGACCTTGATTTTTTTTTCCCTTTGAATGAGACTTGCCACGCTATTTTATTTAAATATTTATAAATAATGCAATAACAATTAATTTTTTGCTATATAAATAATTAGGTCAATGATCATTTAATTATTTTTTTTGCTTATGGAAAATGATTATTTACACTAGCTACCAAATCTCCTATCAAATAAGTATTGGCCAATTTGATTTGATGATCTTATGGTAATATGTTAAATAAGAAAATAATAATTAATTCCTGTGGTATTCCCTCAAACTTTCAAATTTTTGAATTTTCACTTAGATTTGCAAGCTTGTAATTAAGAAGGTTTTTTTACATTAAAAAAAATGCTTCTTTCACCAAAAATCTATTTATTTATTTTTTAAATATTGTAGCATCAAAGAGATACTTTGTCCATAAATTAATAATTCAAATCGTAAGTCAGTTTGCATTTAACAGTTGAAAGATTAATGCAATATCAAAATTTAAATTTACAAAAAAGAATACATTCGAAAAAAGAACAATTTTCATTTCTCAAACGAAATTAGTCAATCTATACTAAAAAAAAGTTGAGAATTTTCATGTTACAACAAAATCCTTCAACCATAATTTTGACAGAACATTAGAATAAAAGTAGGGTGTTTATGATCGTTTCTGCTCTATATTTAATAGAACTTTCTTATTTCATATGAATAGACACGCTCGCATGCACACATATTATATGGTTCATGATTTTATGCTTATTATAAAATAAATTTTAAATTTGTAATCAATTTCCATAACATTTAAACTCCCATAAAAAAATTTCAATTAATTATTTGAAAATAAACTGTGATTATATCCACTAATCCTTTAAAACTAATTGAGCCATTCATGTATATCACAAAACACTCATTAAAAGAATATAAAAATCCTACAATAAATAATAAGAATGAATAAGAGTCAAGAAAAAAAAATCTGTTTTAATGAAAAGTGTAAAATGAATAATTATTTACGACAAAATTGAAGATTTAATTTTTTTTATAAAGCATAGCTAATATAAAATTAATTTTTATATTTATATTTTTTATTCAATAATTATTTTATATTTACTCT
Organism: Gleditsia sinensis; assembly: GCA_037074535.1. Lineage (NCBI taxonomy): Eukaryota > Viridiplantae > Streptophyta > Magnoliopsida > Fabales > Fabaceae > Gleditsia > Gleditsia sinensis. Next base: position 19,911,689 of record CM073475.1, read on the forward strand.
TTAAAAGCAACGCTCAAGTGAATTGACATCATACCCAATTTAGAGGAAATGTCTTAAGCACTAAAGTTTATGATTCGTACTTTGTAATGTCTGACTCCTTCTCCACTGGAGGCTAATATGGTAAGTTAAATGTAAGAGGAAATTTGGTTAATATAGATCTATTAACCAATTGACTAAAATACTTTTTTTCCGTCTTCCAAGTTTGGCGTTAGTTTGAAAATTGCTTTTAATCCAAATTTGTCTCTAAAATTTCAAAAAGTGAATTTTTTGCCCTTGAAACTAATTATAAACCACACCTTGTAATAAATATACAAAATAGTCTTGAAAAAATACATCATTCAAAACTTTACTTTTCAAAAATATTATTTTAAATGAGTTGGTCTTTAAAAAATACGGAATTATCATAATTGGTTCCGTTATTAATTCCTTCACATATTTGTTTTTGTATTTTTAAAAAGATTCTGTGAAACATTATAAGACCATTTGATAAATAGTCCTTAAGACCATACTCATTGGAAAATAAATTTAAGAAAAATATAATTTTTTTTAAGGTGTGTATAATATAAATAATCTATCTATCACAAAACAAAACAATTAAAAAAATTTATATACACTTTTAAAACGTTGCATTTTACTTAAATTTATTGTTATGTAAGTATGAACGATGGTGATATTTGGTTTAGGGAAAGTTTTATTTAAAAAAAATCTTATTTTTAAATAAGTAAAAAAAGATGTTTAGTTGTTTCTTCACTTTTATGAAAATAATTTGATATATTTCTACAAAAAATAGTAGAGGACAGTTAAGTTATTTCATCTTTCAAATTTTTTTTATTTCTATAAAAATATTTTATTTTTATATTTACAAGTAAGAATAAAATTGATTTCTTTTCTTCATAAATTTTTATTTTAAAAAAATTATCTTTGATATCAAACGTAAAATTTTTTTTTATCTCATTTTATTTGAAATTTTAAAACATAACTGATATTAAACACTACCTATTTGTCAGATAGTCTTGTAAGTATCTGAAAAAAGATTTTGGATGAAAATTATAAAATAATTAATAGCAATACTTATTTACAAAAATATAAAAGAATTAATAGCCTTAAAGTGTTAAATATTTTTTGAATTTATTTTCACGTGCAAGAACATTATTTTTCAAGTAATTTTAATGTCATAAGTTTTTATTTGAAGAAAAAATATGAAGGAATTAATTACTGAACCAATTGATAATTATTTTATATTTTTTAAAGAGTAATTCATTTAAAATAATATTTTTAAAGTTATAATATTAAATAATATAATTTTAAAAATGATTTTATATATTTATTCGAATATTTTAAAGACAAAAAAAATACTTTAATCATGTTCTAACAAGGTGAAATGTCGTTCGTCATTATAAGTTGGTTAATTTAATCAATCACATCATTAAAGTATAAAATATCTAGATTAAAAAAGAGTTTTTGCTAAGCTAGCTTTAAAAAAATATTAAGAATAAGCAACTGGGTTTTCTTTATTGTGATTTGATGTGGGGCTATTGTCATAATCTTGGAATGATTTTATTGGAATTTGGAAGATCCTTGGTGGAGTTGGACCATGAGAGTTCATTATTAGACATTATTGTAATATTCCGAGCCTCGTTATGGACCGCACTATAGGCAATTTATTCAGAAAAGCCATTTGATGCAAACAAAGCAAAGGTGCTTTAGTGAAGGCTCACATAGTGATACTTTATGATTATATCAATGTAGTATCAAATAATGGTCGAATTATAGTTAAATTGATGGTAAAAGTTAGAGATGATTTTAATTTAAAGAATCTATTTAAACTCATTTGAATTTTATAAAAATAATAATTATATTAAGTAAATTAAATAAGGTTGACATGTTCATATAAAATAATTTTGTATTAATTCAGATGAATCGAGTGTAAATTTTAAAATTTATTTAAACTCGAGTCGATTAATTTGATTAATCTGAATATTTATTTTTTTTTATAAATTTTTTTATCACTCTACTTTAATATAATTCAACCAATTTAAAATAACTTAAATTTTTTGTATAATTCAAAACTTCAATCCAATTATGAGTGTCAATTTTTTAATTTAAATATTATTCGATCAAATTGGATAATACGATTAATTCAACTAACTCAGACTAACTAGATCAATATATATTTTTAATAAAAGTGATTAAAATAGTAAGTCATTTGATAAGTAAACGAATTTGTAATTTGATAATTGCAAATTTAAATATGAAATTTATTATTATTTTATGATAATAGATTATTTATAAATTGTTTGTAAGTATTAAGAGAACTCAAAATCTTAATTTGATCCTGAGCTAAAATATCCTACCTTTAATTTAAATTTTTTTAATAAAAATTTTAATTAAAATATATACAAACTACAAACATCGCCACAATATAGTACTTTTTAAAGAAAAAAAAGAGAGAGAGAGGGTTGCAGTAAAAGTGGGTTGTATTAATGTATCTTCCGAACCTCAAAATAGCCCTTAAAGGAAAGAGGTGCCTTTTTGATTGAGATAGAGCAGCAAAAGAAGTTGCAATGATTGCTTGATTTTATTATGGAATCATGTCGATTATTCTTATTATACAAATGTGCATGATTATTTGATATTTATAAAGCACAGACACTTTAAAATTTATCATACTAAAAATAATATTTTCTGTTGGATTCTACCTAAAAGAAATATTATGAAAAATATAAAAATTTAGTTTTTTGATCAAATTAATTTTATTTAAAAATTTATTTTAATGTCAAGTGAATATTAAATTATTATTAATTTATATATAAAATTAAATAATATAGCATAAAATTATAATATTTTTAATGAGTTAAATTTAACATTAAATTTTATATAATGACTTAACTAAAGAGTAATATTATAAGTATTTTCATTGATTAAATTAAAAAATTATTTGTGAGTGATTAAATTGAAAGTTTATCTATCTATGAGATATAAAGATATAATTATTCTTTAACCTTTTTTTTTATTTTGAATCATTAGCAAATACTTCCTCTATTTTGAAAAATAAAATTACTTTTTTTCAACTTTCATCGACTAACATTTAACAGTACGTTTCGTCCGTTTTATGTTAATAGAACTAATAAAATTTTCATATCACTTGTCTCATAATATATAAACTTGTGCTACTATCATCATGTGTAATACCAGGGGCGGATGGGGGTAATTCCCCCCACAAATTTTTTTTTAATTAATATATGTGATAAATTTTTTCTTTATCCCACAAAAGTTTAAATATTGCTCCCATGAGAGAAGTAACCTATCGGCTCACCTAATAATTTTTTTTTAAATTGAATTTAAAAATGAGTTAAATCTCACCACAATACCATTCTTTCAACTTCTCCAACACTCAACCTTTTAACTTTCTTCAACATTTTTTCTCCACTTTAACACTCCTCCTTCCACGTTCACCTCTCCATCTCTGTGGCTCCATTCTTCAACTTCAAGTACAATTTTTTATTTCCATAGCCTAAATTAAACTTGAGGTATTATTTTTTTGAGTTGAAAATTTTATTCTTTTAATCTTTGGTTTGTAATCTCTTCTCTTTTATTTGTATTTTGATTCTTCATAATTATTTTTTATTACTTATGTATATTTATAATTTTTTTAATAAAATTATTTGTAAACTAATTCTTGCCCCCACTAACTAAAATTTCTGAATCCACCTCTGTCCAATATGATTGGGAATGCCGTATGGCAAGTGAAGATGCATTTTTATTAGTTCCGTAAACAAAATATAAATACAATACAAAATTTTAGAGAATAATTTGTGATTTTCAAATTTTAGAGGCATTTGAAAATGATTAAAATTTAAAAGGGTAGTTGTATTTTTCTCTTTAATTAAAGTAGATAGCTGATCATTGGCTGTTTTTTTTAGACAATTGAAAAAATTACATTAATACATGATTAGACCTTAAAGTCAATAAACAGAAGATAAAGATAGGATAATCTTACAGTTTCTGAAATTACAAAACAAAAAACTAGTACTTAGACTTAAAGATAAAGAGACAACACATTTTTTAAATCCTAATATTCTAAATTACATATTAAAAATTAAAAATACAGTTAATACAACAATAAAATAATATAAAAAAAAAAGAGGCGCATCTTGGAGAAGTAACACACCTTTTAAATTCTCTTCAAATATCTTTTATACAATCGCAATTTGATATTGTAAATCTGATTTATTTTATTCAAATTCAAATACTGTTAGCATAAGTGGAGTTGCAAATTTTAATTTTGTTAATTTTTAAAGATTTCAAGCCCAACTATAAACGTGCGTTTGATGGTTTCCTGGCCCAGTTCTAAACTTGGGTATGTGTCCATGGTCTCTTCTCCATAGCCCATCTTTGCTTTCCCTGTCGGCTAGCAGATTTTCTAGGGTGTACTCCCTTTTTTCTCTGCGAATTTTCTCACTGAAATTCCTCTGGTGGTTTCTGAGAGAATTTTTTTTTCTTCTTTTTCAATTTGCCAATACGACTTTCCAGAAAATGTCTTCCATGGGCACTTCCAAGGGAATTCTAGAGATTACTAAGTTTGGGATTATGTTACGGTTCCCATATTTCTTCTGTACGCTTTTGCTAACAATACAAAGAACATCCAGAGATTCACGGAAAATGTAAGAGCTTGATTGGAAGTTTTTTCAAGTGTTTTTGTTTTATTATTTTTTAAAAATAATGCTAAAAATTATTTTTTAAAAAAAAAATAAAAAAACAAAAAACTTGTTTGAATATAAATTTTAAAAACAGTATTTAAGAACATAGTTGTGTGATTTGTGTGATGGCTAAAGATTAGTTTTAACAAATTATTTACAACTTTGTCATTAATGAAAATAGTTCTCTTTATTTTTTTTTAAAAAAAATTAAAAACAGTTTCGCACAAAAATAAAAAAAATAACAAAATGATGTTTCCTAAAAATTGTTTTTTAAATTACACTTTTACAAATTAATTTTTTAAATAATTTATAAAAAAAATACGATAAATAGATTTTTGTTTTGTTTTTGTAGAATAAAAAAACAAAAACAAAACTGTTTTAAAAGCAGTTTCCAAACAAGCCTTAGTTTTCTTCTCATGTTTTTAATGAATTTTGTTTATAGCTTATAAATTTTACTGTTTATATTTTTTAGATTATCAAATTTCATTCATTTAATTAAATAAAATCAATTTCATTCATTTAATAAATAAATTGATCTTAATTGAAAATTCAAGCACATTCGAACAGTTAGACTATTTTAATAAAAATAACTAATAAATTAAATGAAAGTTAAAAAATTAGTTAAAAATTTAAAAAATTAAATTTTAGCTGAAAATTAAAAGCTGTTAAGTTAGCTTATTAAATTAAAATTATTTGATAAAATTAACTATTGAATTAGCTAATAAATATAAAATGATATAAAAAAACATATTTATATAAAATATTATTTTTTGTTAGTAATTACATGTCATTAGGTAATCTTAAAATTATAGAAACTCACACACTTTTCATCTGCTAATATATATATATATTAGCAGAAAGGTGTGTGAAAGAAACCTGGAGAAGAAGAAATCGTGTTACAGGTTATGAATAGGATAGTGTTAAAATTTAAATAAAATAATAAGGATAATATATATATATATATATATATATATATATATATATATATATATATATATATATATATATAACTATCAGCTAATAGTTATACGCTACTTAAAATAGTATATTATAAAAAGTTAAAAGTTATTCAAATAAGTTTGTGTACTAAATATTTTTAATTTAGTCAAATTAATTTATAAATTAGTTAAATAAATTATAAGTTAACTTATTTAATTTATTAAATACATTCTTATTAAATTTATAAGTGATTTAAATTATATATAAAAAAAATAGTGAGAAAAGAAAGATCATGAAAAATAAAAATAGACCAGTACCAAAGGACTACTAGAAACTTTTTTAACGAGGATGGATATGATTCCCTTTATAATGTTGTTAACAATTGCTTCTTTTGATGTTGCAGATATCTTATGTTGTATATCCCTAGGCACGAGGCCTCCATCACCTAAGGCGCTGAGGGAGATGGCATGTGAGCTGGCTGTTGAATTAATTTATGTGGATTAGCATTAATTAATAAATTAGTCCAAATACAGAATTAAATTAAGTAATCAGTCTTGGCCCAGCACTAAACTTATAATGGATTGGGACCTGTTTAAATGTAAATAATCTGTGATAGGCCAGATTAATTACGTACACGCCCGTTGGGTAGAGGCCCCAACTTGCAGCCCGTTATGTAGTCAGTTAGTTTCCTATCACAGTACTGACTAAAGAGAGAAATGATTTTTTTTTGGCTATATATAGGGGATTACCCCTTCATTCGATATATACACAATTTTCTTCCTACTCTCTCTTTATTTGGGCTTGGGTATTGCAAGTTGAAGTTCTTCCCCATCTTCAGCAATGGAATTCAGCACATCAGGTTAGTATTATCTCTCACATCTGTTTGCAATTGGTATCAGAGCCTGGTTTATGGTTAGGGTTTGATGAATTGATGAATGATGTGCTGGAAATTCGAAAATTTATGTTGGCTGTGTTTTCTGAGCAAATTGACTTCGGATTTTCGTTTGTATGATGTTATATTAGCAATCCATATCATCAATTGACAAAGAAATCTGGAAATTTTCATGAAATTGAACATATTTTCGCGGTTTTGAACTCAGATTTGGGATTCTTTATTTTGTCCGATTAAATCCGCAATTGATAGAGGGGTTATGATCTATACTATGTTATGAACATAATATGTGAAAATCGTGGTTCTAATCTGCCCAAAACGTAGCGACTAACCGATCTATATGGCGGTTTTTCGTTCGGATTTTCGAATCCCGATCTGCGAATTATACACCATAAAACTAAAAATTTGTTTAGGGATAATGTGTATCGTCAATCCTACATTAATATGCATGAATATCAAGGCTTGTAATGGGGTAAAATGCGAGATTTGAAACCGGGTTCTTCGCGGGTTGAAACCGGGTTGTTCAACCCGGTTTCAGACCCGGCTGGAGGAGGGAGACGCTGAACAGCGTCTCCCGGTCAAGCCCACGCGCATGGGCGGCGCGTGTTGGCGCGTGAGAATCACACACCACCTTTTATTTTCCATTTTTTTGTCATTTTCACTCCACGCGCCGAGATAGAAATTTTAGTGATTTTATGAAAATTTTTTGGCTCCTTGATATATATGTTATGTATTTTCATAAAATTATACAGTGTAAAAATATACTGTACTCTCGGCTTCTGGACCTGAAAAATTTTGTATATATTATTTTGCATATTTGTGACATATATATGTTGGGTACTCTCTTTGGTAACATGTTTTGACTATACAATAAATTTTGAATCTTAATCTTGAATTAAAACAATATATTTTGCATTAAATTGTTATAATTTTGTAGAATATGAAATATTATATTGTTAAATACCACAAATTATATTATTATTTTGCATAATTATGAGCTTGCCTATCGTGAGCATAATTATACAAAATTTTGTGAATTAAATATATCTTATATTAAATTGATGTGTTTTGTAAATTATGCAATGATGGATTATTATATGGCTGTAAATATAATGTTATTTTGTATAATTATGAACTTGCCTATCGTGAGTATAATTATGCAAAACTTTATGGGATCAAATAATTTGAATTCTTTTAGAATTTAAATGTATATATAATTTGGTAATGGACATACCCTATCGGTGTGACATTGTCAAAATATATTTTGTGTTGATCTATTTTACCATAAATCTGTTAGCAGTAAATATATTTAATGTTTCAATATCTGTTGTACCCTATCGGTATGGAGGTATTGAGTACATTCTTGTGTTAGTCCTTCTATGAGCCAAATAATTATGATGTGCACTGAGTTTTCTTGGTTTATTGTAATCCGGGACCCTTAGGCGGGATTATAATGAATAATCTTGTGAATATAGTTGCATAAGCTGAGTTTTGGAGGAAACCTTGTCTTATAATTATGTTGCACACACATAATTAATGTTTCCTAATTATATTCCCTCAGCTTTTGTACCCATGCAACTATTATCAGTGAAAACTCTTAATGTGACTAATTATAACGACTGAAAAAAGTCCCTGAACATGTATTTGGTTTTAGCCAAAGAAGATTTGGCTCTTAGAAAGGCAAGATCTGTAAATTCTACTGCTGTTGAGAAAACTTACCATATAAAATGGTATGACTCCAACAGATTATGTCTGATAGTGATGAAGTACACTATGGATAAGACCATCAGACAGAGCATTCAAGATAATGATATAGCTATTGACTACTTGAAAGCTGTTGGAGAGAAATTTAAGAAATTTAAGGAATTTGATAAGACCCAAAAGGCCTATTACTTGTCTTTGTTGGACACTACTCGTTATGATGGAGTGTCATGTGTCCGAGAACATATTATGAAGCTTGTGAATTGTTTCAACAAGCTAAAGTCCTATAATATTGACTTGGGAGAGAATTACTTAGTGTGGCATATTCTGAAATTCTCCCATCTCAATAAGGAGTCTTAAAGACTGCTTGCAATTCTTAAGAAGGAAAATGCCATTCGAGGGGAGAGGTTGTTATATTGCCATATCGAAAAAGAATGAGAGAACCGTTGAAGGAGAGGGAATATTGTAAAGGCCCGAATGTGATCCATTGTTAGAGGGGAGAATTATTGGTAGGAATACGAACAAAGTCTCACATTACTAGATATTGAGAAATCTAAATCATTGGAAACTTTTAAAACTTTCAAAAGGGCAGTTGAGTTAAAAACTGGCAAGACTATCAAATGTGTCAGATCGGATAGGAGAGGCGAGTATTATGGAAGGTACACTGAGGCAGGCCGAAATCCTGGCCCATTTGCTCTATTCCTGCAAGAGCATGGTATAGAGGCTCAGTATACTATGCCTGGTACCCCTCAGCAAAATGGAGTTGCAGAAAGACGTAACCAAACTTTGATGGATATAGTCAGAAGTATGATCAGTCACTCTTCCTTATCAGAATTTTTGTGGGGTGATGCCTTGAAAACTGCAACATACATTCTAAATCAAGTTCCAAGTAAGGCTGTACCAAAGACTCCTTACGAATTATTTTCTGGTAAGAAGCCCAGCTTAAAGCACTTTCATGTATGGGGATGTAAGGCAGAGGTGAGACCGTATAATCCTCATATCAAGAAACTTGATTCAAGAACTATTAGTGGATTCTTTATTGGGTACTGCACAGGATCAAGAGGTTGCAGATTCTATTGCCCTACTCACACTACCAAAGTCATCGAATCTGATCGAGTATTTTATTTTGAGGATGACTTGGATAGTGGGAGTCAAGTACCTAGAACTATTGATCTACGTGAGGAAAATACAATTTTGCCCATGCCTATTTTGTCACCTCTATCAGTAGTTGATCAATCTGATAGAAATGAAGTTATTCAGAACCCAGTTGATGGTAATGAGGAATTACCTATAAAAAAAAAAAATTTGAGGAACCAGTCATTCAGTTGAGACGGTCTCAGAGAATGCGTAGACCAGCAATTTCCGATGATTACATTGTCTATTTGCAGGAGTGCGAATCAGATGTTGTTGATGACACATATCCTGTTTCTTTTAAGGAAGCAATGTCAAGCCAATATTCTTCTAATTGGTTGGAGGCCATGAGTGATGAGATAGCCTCCATGTATCGTAATCATGTTTGGGAACTTGCTGAATTACCAGAGGGTTATAAACCGGTTGGCTGTAAATGGGTCTTTAAGACCAAACGAGGGGCAGCTGGTGAAATTGAAAGATATAAGGCCAGACTTGTAGCCAAGGGCTACAATCAGAGAGAAGGTATTGATTACACAGAAACCTTCTCACCAGTATCCACAAAGGATGCTTTTAGAGTCGTCGTGGCTCTTGTTGCTCAATTTGATCTTGAACTTGGCCAGATGGATGTCAAAACTGCGTTTCTGAATGGAAGCTTGTCTGAAGAAGTTTATATGACTCAGCCAAATGGTTTTGTTGAATCAGGGAAAGAGCACTTAGTGTGTAAATTGAATCGATCCATCTATGGGCTGAAACAAGCTTCTAGGCAGTGGTATCTGAAGTTTGATGAGGTTATCACCTCACTTGGGTTCATTGAAAATGCTTCAGATCAATGCATTTATTAGAAATTTGATGGGAGCAATTTTATCATTCTTGTGCTCTATATTGATGACATCCTTCTAGCCAGCAATTCTGTGAGTTTTCTGAATGAGACAAAACATATGCTCTCATACCACTTTGATATGAAAGACCTTGGAGAGGCCTCCTTCGTTCTTGGGATTCAAATCCATCGTGATAGATCTCGTGGCATTCTTAGTTTGTCTCAGGCAACCTATATTGATCGAGTACTGAAAAGATTTAATATGCATTCTTGTACTCCTTGTGTTGCACCTATTCAGAAAGGTGAAAGGTTGTCCAAATCATAGTGTCCTCAAAATGATATTGAGAGGATTGAGATGAGCAATGTTTCATATGCTTCTGTTGTTGGCAGCTTAATGTATGCTCAAGTATGCACTCGTCCGGACATAGCGTTTGCTATCAGTGTGCTTGGTAGATACTTGAGTGATCCTGACAAGGATCATTAGAGAGCTGCAAAGAAGGTCATGAGATACCTGCAAGGTACAAAACACCATATGTTGACCTTTAGAAAGTCTGATCCTTTTGAAATTGTGGGGTACACGGATTCAGACTATGCATCTTGTGTGAATGATCGTAAATCCACTTCTGAATACATCTTATGATGTCTGGAGGAGCTGTTTCGTGAAAGAGTGTCAAACAAACGTTCACAGCTACCTCAACTGCGGAAGCAGAGAACGTCGCTTGTTGTGAGGCCAATTGTCAGGCCATATGGTTGAGGAAACTAAATTTATGGCATGCATTTTGTTGACTCTATATTACGACCTCTAACCATTTATTGTGATAGTTCGTCTGCCATGTACTTCTCTCAAAATCACAGGAATTTTGGTCGTACTAAACATTTTTTTATGTTAAGCTCCTGTTTGTTGGAGAGAAGATTGTTGAATTTCAGACTCGTGTGGTTCACATTCTTGGTGAACATATGATAACGAATCCATTAACCAAGGTCTACCCACAAGAGTATTTCAAAATCTTGGAACTCATATGGGTGTTGTTAAATCTTTTGATGTAACCTTGGTTTAGTGGGAGTCTGAATTTTATGTTGGTTCTGTGACCATTTATGTAATTTTGTTCAGTTCAGACATCGAAACATTATATCATTTGTTTCCCTATCGGATTCAATGATCTTGTGTGGTTTCTTTTCTGAGCTATGGTTGAAGGACCAAATTTGTATTTTATTCTAATCGGTTTTGAGACTCTGTATATTTAATATCACTTGTTTCCCTATCGGATTCAGTGATTTTGTATTGTCTCATTTCTGAATTTCAGACTCATTTGGTTCATATCTCTAGTGAACAAATGCTAATAAATTTGTTGACCAAAGGCCTACCCGTAAGAGTATTTCAAAATCATGTAACTCATATGGGTTTTGTTAAAAAAAATTTGATAATGCCTTGGTCTAATGAGAGTCTGAGTTGTGTCTTTAAGAGACACTTTTGATGTAATATTGACATCTTTGAATGGTTAAAGTCCATTTATGTATTCCATTATGTTCAGATGTTGAAACATTATTTATGGTTAAATATATCATTTGTTTCTTTATCGGATTCAATGATCATGTATCTATCATTTGTTTCCCTATCGGATTCAATGATCTTGTGTTAATGTTTCACATCTAAGTTTTGTTAATATTTAGTGTATACTGATTACTTAATATTTTCTAAAATTTTGTTATTCTGTTATTTGTCCTAATAATTGATTAATGCTATCCAAGTGGGAGATTGTTGAATTAATTTATGTGGATTAGCATTAATTAATAAATTAGTCCAAATACAGAATTAAATTAAGTAATCAGTCTTGGCCCAGCACTAAACTTATAATGGATTGGGACCTGTTTAAATGTAAATAATCTGTGATAGGCCAGATTAATTACGTACACGCCCGTTGGGTAGAGGCCCCAACTTGCAGCCCGTTATGTAGTCAGTTAGTTTCCTATCACAGTACTGACTAAAGAGAGAAATGATTTTTTTTGGCTATATATAGGGGATTACCCCTTCATTCGATATATACACAATTTTCTTCCTACTCTCTCTTTATTTGGGCTTGGGTATTGCAAGTTGAAGTTCTTCCCCATCTTCAGCAATGGAATTCAGCACATCAGGTTAGTATTATCTCTCACATCTGTTTGCACTGGCTCGTAAAATCAACAACTGTTGACGCTTATTCGTATTGGCTATGTTGCAGTAGTAGTGTACTGGTACCTATGTTTATATGTTCAATGTGTTAGGTGATCTACTTTATATTTCGATAAAATTAATATTTAATTAATAAATAGAATATATTGATAAAGATGTAAATTTTTCATATGATCTTTTTTTCTTTAACTTTACTTTGAAAGTTTCTTAAAAATTGTAAAGTCTTGGTCTGTTATGTGCAGTGATATATTGAGAACTAATCTTAAATAAAATGAAATACATTTGATAATAGAGTTAACTTATTTTATTTATGCTACTGTTATAGAAAAAGATGTGATCATACTTATTAAATTATGATTCAAATCGTATATAGAACAAATTATTTTTGAATCGTGAATCATATATATCGAATCGTAAGAATCATTAATATATTAAAAAATAATTTAAACTATATAATATAAAATATAAATAAATAGATAATATCAATAAAATACTTAAAATGATATATTTATTTCAATAATTCTAAAAATAATTAACTATAAGTCTTAAAAAAAATAATTAGTTCATTAATAGCAGATTCCTAAACTTAAATACGAGTGAACTCTAATTGCCTTTCAAGTTATGCATGATAATGTTGGATTTTGGGTATTCTAAAAAAAAGTGATGTTGAAGCTTAATTCTGAGTTAACAAAGGAGAAGACCCAATGCCGTAGGATGGTATCCTAAATCGCAAACTCAGTCACAAAAATGACATTGAAACTTTGGTCAAAGTTAACAAAGGAGAAGACTCAATGTCGCGGGATGGTATCCTAAATTGCATAATCGAATGATTCTACAATTCTTGCCAAAATCACACTATTCTTTGTGATTTTGAGAATAATTATAACCCTTTAGGAATTTGGCCACTGATTGGTATCAGTGGCAATATGAATTGACTCGACGTGTTCAATTCACAACGTGAATTGAGCGTTTTTTATTACACTAGATGTGATTTATTTAGTATAGTCAAGGATATAGGAAAACACCCAATCCATGTATGAAAAGATAGCATCAAAAGCCCAAATAATATCAATGTGTTGATGTTTGGCACTTCGTAAATACTTGCAAACTTATTTATAAGATATTTAGTATAAGATATATGGACATTTAATATTTTCATGTTGCATAAATCTTAAATAATATAAGTTTTTCTAGGAAGCACTCTAAAAATAAACTTTCAAATGCAGTTATTCGTTGTGACAGAGGGTAATCCTAAGTAAAGTGACAAAATTTTCTACTTATGGAGATATACATGGAGATTACCCAACATCCGGGAGAAGATCGATTTTTCCTTGCTTAAAATATGGCAATGGAAATGAAAAGCATACCCTTCACTTTGCAGAACTTGTTACATTAAAATTACTAGAATATTTTTCTTTTACTTAAATTCATTTTTGGTCTCCTAGTTTCACATATATATCAACTTCGTCCTCTGAATTTAAAACCAATCAATGTTGCCCTTGTAGTTTTCAAACAAAATTCAATTTTATACTTCTATCATAAATTTATTATGCATTTAATATAGTTTGCTAAATTGGTTGTTAAATTCACACGAATATTTACGTGGGATTAACAATATCCACATAGATCAACACAAGAGTAGCCACATTACCTTAAGTCTTCCACATCACCATCTGATTTCACATTTCGCATTTTACCCCCAATTTGGCTCAGACTTCACCTATTAACTCAGACCATTCTAGTGAAGGAGCTATACCATTGCAAAGCACGCACCTAACCTAGCCACGAACCATCATCACAAAACATCCTTTCGCGCCAAGCCACCACTGCCACCCATTGTCAATAGCTTTACCACCAAAGGTGGGCAAGGGTGGGTCTAGCAAGTTCAATGGCTATCTATTTATCCAGGTTAGTATGATAGATTTTTTAAATAACTTGTATTCAATTGCCTACCAAATTATGTAATGATATTACTTTTTTGATGTGATAACAAATCTGGATCTGGTTTTTGTTAGACAAAATGAGATAAATTATGTGGAAGTAAAATGGAAGGAGGCTTTGGAGTTAAAAATTTGAAGGCTACCAACCTAGCATAGTTAGCAAAGATGGCATTGAGACTATGCTCAGGAAAAACTGCATTCACAAGTTGATTTTACAAAGCCAAATACTTCCCAACAAATCACTTTTTGAATCCAAATGTTGGTATTATTATTTTAATTAAAACTTGCAAGTGCATAAATTTATTGGAGTATAGATTTAGTGGTATGCGAGATTGATCTTACGAGAATTGCCAATTCAAAGGAGACTCTATTTAAACATAAAGAAATCATTCTAACACAGTTGACAGAATATTTATTTTATGAGAAGAACATTAAACTAAGTATATAAAAAACTTATGTTTTCAAATAAAAATGTACGTTAAGGTTAGGGAATCCAGTCATAGTATATTAAACAATGACAAACTTAACTCTTTATTCTCAAATAGAATCCTCTCATGAATGAAATTCTATTAAGAAGATATGTTATCTTAAGCTCGTTTTGATTTATATTTGAATCACATTTGCCTCCTTTTTTATTTTATTATGAATTCTTAAGTCATTTTTGTAATAATAGATTCAAGTATACATTGTGCCGATCGTCATATTATCTACAATAAATCAAAATTGATTTAAGTATTTATTATGCCAAAAATTGTCTACAATGGATCAAAATTCACACTTTACAATATTAAAGATAAAATAGTGTGAAAGGAAGAAGATTAATTAATATAACAAGAAATAGGTGGCAAAGCCAACCATGAAGTAGGCAGCAAAATCAGCATTTAATACATAACATAAGAAAATAAGAAGGTAATTACAAAATCAAATATAAACATTGAATTCTTAATCAAGAGTTAAATAAATCATTAGTTTCTTATCAAGAGTTTCACCCTTTCACCTTAACATATGAAGATTAGTTATCCATACTTAAAGTAAAAAAAAAAAACAAATTTGAAGATGAACAAGCATAATGATATTATGAAAGAAACTAAGGATAACAAAATATCTAAAGAAAGAAGAATATTACACTTATAACCCAAAAACCTCCTCTCTTCCCTTACCCTTAGGGGGCTTTCGATACGCGGTAAGATTTTTCATTTCTAGGAATCATGTTTCCTAAGAAACATATCTTTTGGGAATGATGATTACTAGGAATGTATAAAATGTGCTTGGTTAGCTTTAAATATTTATATGAGAATCTTTTATTACTACGTTTGGTTATAATAGAACTTTACTGAGAATTGTAATACTTTTTCCAAAAATGTCCTTACTTATGTTAAGGTGAGAGAAAGAAAGTGAGTGCAGAGATGACAGAGAAAATAATAGGAAAGAGAAAAAGATTATGAGAAAAAAAAGTAAGAGAGAGAGAGGGATGAGAGAAAAAGTATGAGAGAGATTGATGAGAAAGAGAGAGGTTGAGAGAGATGAGTAAAAGAGAGATATAAGATATAAGAGATATAAGAGAGATTCATGGCATAAGAAACTTGGATTCCCACCTCCCTACATAGAAATTTTTTTTGTGGGAATCCTGCTAAAAAATCATTCTCAGGAATCCATATTTCTTGAGAATCCTGTTTTAAAATTTAGAAACCAAATATAGAAATTTAACTTTCCCAAATTCAATTTTTTAGGAATTTAAAAAAATTCTTCCTACCAAACACCCTGTTAGTTCATAACATGCCTCTATTTATAGTTACAATTGGGGGAGGAAGGATAATTTTCAATAATGGTGGGTAACAAAGTCAATTCATTCACTATTGACATTTTTGAAACTCTTCACATGTGCCAAAAATAATACTTGATTTATGTGATGAAATCTACTTAATTTGCTGTCCATGTAAAAACAAAAGTTGTAAAAAAATTTGTTAGTTTTTCAAAATAGTATTTCATATATGTATTAGATACGTATTTTTTAACTTATGGTAAAAACATTAAAACAAGGTCAGACTAGACTGTAATAGTAAACAAATTCTTTTCTGGCCCAATTTTGATCATTTTAACGTCAGAATTTCAAAATCACCATGAAATACAAGTTTGAAGATGATTAATTCTTATTTTTATAGGATCAAGAATCACATTGATCTACATTTTGGATATAAATTTATGCCTTTTTTTTTACTAAAGTTTTTATCCCTGATCCTTCAATATTTGGTATTTTACCTTGAATTTTTATGTTTAAGTTCTTTTAGAAATATGGTCAAAAATCAAAACTGATTTAATTCATATATTTATTAGGATGCATATCAAGAGTCAATAAGATATTATCTAATGATTCCTTATTCAACCATCCTTAATAAATTTATTTTATCTGCTTGATTATAAAAATCATTTCTAAAGAATAATAAATTTATTTTAATTCTTCCAATTGAGTCCGCTTTTTATTATTCTTTCTAATTATAAAAATGTACAAAACTAAAATATAAATAAGAAAAATAAGTGCTTCAATATGATAAAAAGTTAAAATAAAATTATTTAATTTATGAGTATAAAACTTACTCATTATTTAGTACTAATCCATCTTGGGGTTGGAGAAGTATATTAGCAAGGAAGGAGATTATTGAATAATACTATAGATGGAGAGTTGGAAGGAACTCAATTCTACACCTAATTGGCTTCCCGTGGATCCCTAGGAAACAACCCACAAGGCTCCACGGTCTTGTAGAACCAAATTGCATTAACAGGCCTGTGAGAAATTACATCAACGAAAGGAATAGGCAATAAGAAGAAGAGAAACTCCGTAGCCTTCTTGATGAGGATACAGTCCAGGAAATCATCAAAGGACAACTGGGTCCAGCTAAAGATAAATTGAGATGGTGTTACAGCAAGCACGGGAACTACTCAACCAAAACCAGATATGACGTGGCCATGCAAATATTACACGAGAGAACAAGCAACTAGTTGGAAGAAAATGTGGAACTTGGATGCAAAAGACTGTGGAAACTATTACGAGAAAGGAAGAGAAAAAACAACTTGCATTTCATATCACCGGGTACATTTTGCATGCATCCGTAAATACACGTAGATGAGCATTATATAGGTGCAACTAACCCACATCTCACGTAACAAACTTCCAGCTCATCATCCAACCCATGTTAACCCAAGTACAATATACCCTATGTATCTTAACACTCCCCCTCAAGATGGACTGTGAATATTATGAACGCCCATCTTGCCAAGTAGAAACTGCAGTTGAGTGGGAAATAGTGCCTTAGTCATAAGATCCGCAAGCTGATGTTGGCTTGAAACGTGCAATGCCTTTAAACACCCCTTCTGAATTTGTTCTCTCACCAAATGACAATCAATCTCAATATGTTTGGTTCTCTCATGAAACACCAGATTAGAAGCTATGTGTAATGCAGCCTCACTGTCACAAAATAAAACAGCCGATTTTGTTGGTATGACATTAAAATCTTTAAGCAAGGAAGTCAACCATATAATCTCACATGTAACATGAGCCATGGACCTGTATTCTGCTTCTGCTAATGACCGAGATACTGTTGGCTATTTCTTAGACTTCCAGGAAACAAGAGAGTCTCCAATGAACACACAAAACCCACTAATGGATCTTCGTGTATCAGGGCAAGAAGCCCAATCCGAGTCTGCAAATGCTTTGAGGTCTATGGAAGAGCTTGAGGAAAAAAACAGACCTTGACCAACAGTACCTTTGATATACTGCAGTAAATGATATACTGCTTGTAAATGTGACAGACGAGGCTTGCTGACAAACTGACTGAGCTTATTAACAGAG
The DNA here is from genome assembly GCA_037074535.1 of Gleditsia sinensis. Classification (NCBI taxonomy): domain Eukaryota; kingdom Viridiplantae; phylum Streptophyta; class Magnoliopsida; order Fabales; family Fabaceae; genus Gleditsia; species Gleditsia sinensis. The sequence goes on from CM073475.1 coordinate 19,929,826, forward strand.
TATGAAAGATATGGTCTAGTTATAGTCAAATAGAGTAGCCTGCCAATCAACCTCCGGTATTGTGAAGCATCTTCCAAAAGGTCCCCATCATCCTTAGATAATTTCTTATTTGGGTCCATTGGAGTGGTCCGCGGTTTACTTCCTAAATAGCCAGTATCCGAAAGCAATTGCAGAGCATAATGTCGTTGAGACAAAGAAATGCCTGCTTTAGAACGAGGTACTTCTAACCCGAGAAAGAACTTCAAATTACCCAGATCCTTCAATTTGAAACGACTGTCCAAATATGCTTTGAGCTCCTGCACATATACTGTATTATTACTGGCTATTACTATATCATCGACATACACCAAGAGCGCAGTAAAACCAGCAGCATCATTCTTAAAGAACAATGAATAGTCAGAAAGAGATTGTTGAAACCCTTTCTCAAGTAGTGCAGTAGAGAACTTGGAGAACCACTGTCGGGACGCCTGCTTGAGGCCATAAATTGACTTATGCAACTTACAGACAGTGTTTGATGGAAAAGACTCCCCCTCACGTTGAAAGCCCAAGGGTAGAGACATATAAACCTCTTCGGTGAGCTCGCCATGCAAGAATGCATTGTTGACATCTAACTGAGTGAGAGACCAACCAGAAACTGCTGCAGGAGCAAGTAAAACCTTGACAGTGGTTAGTTTAGCAATAGGTGAAAATGTGTCCAAATAATCGACCCCCTCTTGTTGAGTGTAGCCCTTGGTAACAAGGCGGGCCTTATGCCGTTCAAGAGAACCAACAGCACGGTATTTAAGCTTATAAACCCACTTGCAGCCTACGGCATGCTTACCAGGAGGAAATGTAGTAAGAGACCACGTACCATTTTGTTCAAGAGCAGCAAGTTCAGCTCGCATGGCATCCTGCCACTCAGGAATAGTGACAGCCTGAGAATAAGTGGAAGGCTCAAATTGGGAAGAAATAGAACAAACAAAGGATTTATGAGCAGGAGAAAGGCGGCGATAATCAAGAACTTGAGAAAGAACATGAGAAGTGGAAGTACGAGGAGATGTATGAAGGGTATAACAATGAAAATCACGAAGATAAGAGGGAGGACGAGTGGTGCGATGAGAACGGGATGGAGAATGACTTGAAGTGGAATCAAAAAATACAGGAAGTGGCAACACTCGGTCAGAAAAGAAATCTGCATCAGTTGATGTGGAAGGAGGATGAATGTCATGAAAGGGAAAAATAGACTTATGGAAAACAACATTACGGGATATATAAACAGTATGGGAGGAAAGATCCAAAAGTTTATATCCTTTATAACCAGAAGGATAACCAAGAAATACTGAAGGAGTGGCCCGAGGAGAAAACTTATGCCTATGACGTTCCAACGTGGAACCATAACAGAGACAACCAAAAACACGCCGGTGTGAATAGACAGGCTTGCGATGCCAAAGTACTTCAAAGGGTGTTTTATCAGACAAAGCAACAAAAGGGATGCAATTAATTAAATACACAGAAGTAAGAATACAATCATCCCAATATGCTAAAGGGATTTTGGATTGAAAAAATAAAGCACGGGCAACATTTAATATTGTCACGGCCCCAAATGATGGAACACATGATCGGCACGGCATAAGGGTTTCCTCCTAGCCGTAAGCCTAACACATAGCATGCACAAACATTCAGCACACAATCCAGAGTACATAATAAATATAACTGGCCATATATGCCACATCCAATATCAGAAAATACTGTATATATATATATATATCATGAATCCAACATCCGTGATTCAACTTGGCCCATGGCCTCATAATAAAAACATCATTATAAAACTTAAAACCATTTTTTAAACAACACAAGAAGCGAGGATCCTGCCTGTAAATTCATGGAGATACACTAGACATAACTAAACTAAACAACCAGTACAATGGAACCTTGCCCAAACTGGGGCTCACCAATGCTATATTTAGCCTTCTATGGAGCTGTAGCTGGATCAAAGTTTCTCTGGCTATCTGTGGGGAGGAAACAGAAGAGGGGTGAGATTACCACATCTCAGTGAATGGGTAAATCATACTATAACAGAAACAGGGCAAACCAAGCACGGGTGTTTCGCAATAAGTTTAATATTTGAAGCATTAAGCATTTAACCATAATTTATTGAAAGAAAAGCTAAACAATTCAAATGTATGTTCAAAAGATAAAACAAGATTAAATCAATAACCGTAAAGCAAATCAATTATGCATGGTAAGTAATAAATGACGTTATTTATGCAATAACAATGATGAATGAGATATTTTAGAAATATTTAATCTTTAAGAAAAATGAACTAGTGTATTGGAGTTCTTTCCTGACAGATCATCATCTTCTCCAAGCACCTAGCAAGGGTAGGGTAATCACTGTAGGCGTAGACATAAGTCCACCCTAATTTTCCCCAAGCACATAGCAATGGGTATGGCAATCACTGTAGGCGTAGACATAAGTCCACTCTAAATTTTTTCCAAGTATATAGCAATGGGTATGGCAATCACTGTAGGCGTAGACATAAGTCCACCCTAAATTCTGTGTCTTAGGCAATCATATGCCCGTCACAATATCCTAGGCCGAAGCCTTAACATGATCATGGTGCACCAGGGCTAGCACTACCTGCGGCTAGCTAACAGTGACCTAAAAGGATTCCTCCAATACCAAATATTTAAAAATATGCCATTCTAAGAGTTTAAAGTAAAACATTTCAGTAAAGTTATAATTCTCCATCTAGCTCTTTTCATGCATAAAATTCCGTTCTAAAATATATCTCATCCATGAATTTCCATGGAGACCTTTATAATCATAAACTTTCCCTTTTTAAACATAGATCGTCCGTAGACGTTACATAGATGCTTATCATGCATTAAATCATTTCATGGCTAACTTAGTTCATTTCTATGACTAAGTTCGCATTTCTATAAATCTAGCTCAAATGGAGAATTATTAGTCTAGATGCTTGCCCTGCATACCTAGGGTTCAACTAGGATTGAAATTTACAATTTCTAACATAGTTGGAACATATTGGTTTTCAAAGCGGTAAAACAATTTAGCATACATTCCAACTAGTTAAAATCATATGAAAGAGTTATAAACTGAATTCGTAAAAAAAATGCGCTATAGTATGAAAAACCCACTCACCTTACTAGGAGTCCAACAACAAGAATTTCACCTCGTGATGGTTCAACAACCTAGAAAATATAGACATAACATGAGAATTGGAAAACTCTAAACGTCACTATTTATGCCGAAAAACACTATTCACTCGCCGGAAACACTATTCACGCCGAAACCTAAAAACCCTATATTCTAGCATAGAAACTAATTATAAGACTATCTATGGAAAGAAATTCGGTAAAAACGAAGCCTAAAACACGATTAGATGGAATTTTACCTTGGAGGTTACTGTTCACGCGATTTTCTAGCGACTTTCCGGCGGTTTTCCGGCGAAACTGATCGGTGGATTTTGAAGTACTCGTTGCCACGAGTCTAATGGTACCTTGGTAGCTCGAATTGGTTGGCTGGATGGTGGGATATCTTAGAGAGAAGGCAGAGAAAATAATTTAGAGAGAGAGAGGGAGAGGGAGTCAGAATGAGGGAGAAGGGAGGGGGAGGCTGCATAAAAACGGAACAAAAAACAGCCAGAAGCACGGCCTGGCCGTGTCCGGGAGCACGGTCGTGCTTCGTGGCATTATTTTTGCCGAATTTGACAAAACGTACAACATGAAAGTTGTAGCCCTTTCTCTTAGCTTTCATTAGCCACTTGAATCACCTAAAGTGGAGTTCATATGAGAGAGTTATGCATAAAATAGTGAGCAAAGGTCTAGACCACACTACGTTTCAGTTTTTGCCTCTTCTCACTATAATATTCACGGAATTGGAAAAAGTTCCCAACATCAAAGTTGTAGATATATGTCTTATCTTTCAACAAAAATTGGAATCACTTAAGTTGGATTTCATATGAGAGATTTATGCTTATATGAGTGAAGATAGGTCAGAAGAAAAGTCAAAAACGCTCTAAATTTTACATTGTTCTCAACTTTCTTTGTTTCAAATGATTTGTACTTAACATTCAAAGGTTTTATTAGTTGAGGGTTATTAAATTCTACCCTCCTTATAAAAAATTCGGTCCCCGAATTTACAAAAACTAACAACATGAAAACATAAGACTACTCTTGGAACAGCTGTGGATACTTTTTTCTCATGACGTCCTCTACTTCCCACGTAGCTTCCTCTTTGGAATGATTCTGTCAGATCACCTTCACTGTAGAGATATCCTTAGACCTCAACTTTTTCACTTGTCTATCAACAATGGCCACGGGTCTCTCTTCGTAGGCAACTTGTCATCCAAAAGGATTTCTTGCAGTTGAATCACATGAGATGGGTCGGGTAGATACTTCCTCAACATAGAGACATGGAAGACTGGATGCACTTCACTCAATCTAGGTGGTAGGGCTAGGCGGTATGCCACTGCTCCTACCCTATCCAGTACTTTAAAAGGTCCAATATACCTCGGGCTTAACTTCCCTTTCTTACCTAACCGCATGATTCCCTTCATGGGTGAAACTCTGAGGAACACGTGATTGCCTAGAGAAAACTCCAACTCCCGATGCCTATGGTCCACATAAGCCTTCTGACGACTTTGTGCAGTTAAAAGCCGTTCCCTTATCAGCTTAACCTTCTCTATGGCATCTTGCACCAAGTCTGGCCCTAGCAGCTTGGCTTCTCCAACTTCAAACCATCCAACGGGAGATCGGCATCTTCTCCCATAAAGAGCTTCAAAAGGTGCCATCTGAATACTGGCTTGATAACTGTTGTTGTATGCAAACTCAGCTAATGGCAGGTATCCTTCCCAACTGCCACCAAAATCCAATATACATGCTCTAAGCATATCCTCTAGAATTTGAATCGTGCGTTCTGACTGGCCATCTGTTTGGGGATGAAAAGCGGTGCTTAGATCCAACCTCGTCCCCAAACCTTCTTGCAAAGCTTTCCAAAACCTTGTCGTAAACTGTGGACCTCGGTCAGATATGATGGATACAGGGACTCCATGTAATTTGACGATCTCACTCAGATACAGGCTTGCATACTGAGCTGCATTAAAAGTAGTCTTCACTGGTAAGAAGTGGGATGACTTGGTCATTCGATCCACTATCACCCATACTGAGTCATAACCCTTAGGAGTCCTTGGTAACCCTGTAACGAAGTCCATAGTGATCCTTTCCCACTTCCACTCTGGTATCTCAATCTGTTGGTGCAAACTGGCAGGCTTCTGGTGTTTAGCTTTCACCTGTTGACAAACCAAGCACTGAGCCACAAAGTCTGCTACATCATTCTTCATCCCATTCCACCAATACAAGTCCTTGAGGTCACTGTACATCTTATTTGTTCCTGGGTGGATAGTATAGGCTGATTGATGTGCCTCTTCCAAAATCTGCTTCCTCAAGCTATCCACATCGGGTACACATAAGTGCTTCCCATATCTTAACACTCCTTCAGCATCCACGCTGAATTCAGAAGTCTGATTATTCCTAGCTTCATCCTTGAGCTTGCACAGCTTAGCATCCTTGTCCTGATCTGCCTTAATCTGCTCAACCAGCGGAGAGTGTAGTTGCATGTGAGCTAACAACACCCCTGGCTCCTTCACTTCAAAACGCATCCCCTCACCTTCTAGCCGATGAATATCCCTTATCAACGGCCTCCGGAGTAGGGTGATATGGGCTAGACTCCCCATTGACTTTCTGCTCAAAGCATCTGCTACCACATTAGCCTTGCCTGGGTGGTACAAGATGGTACAGTCATAGTCCTTCACCAACTCCATCCACCTCCTCTGTCTCAAGTTAAGATCCCTTTGTTGAAAGATGTACTTGAGGCTCTTGTGGTCCGTGTAAATCTCACAGGGTTCACCATAGAGATAGTGTCTCCAAATCTTCAAGGCAAAGACCATTGCCGCCATCTCCAGATCATGTGTAGGATAGTTCTGTTCGTTCTTCCTGAGCTGCCTAGATGCATAGGCTACAACATGACCATTCTGCATTAACACACAACCCAAGCCCACCCTTGAGGCGTCACAGTATACTGAGTATCTTCCTGTGCCCATTGGGATAGTTAGAACTGGGGTTATGGTTAGAAACTTCTTCAAGGTCTGGAAACTTTCTTCGCATGCTTCCGACCACTCAAACTTAACTCCCTTCCTGGTTAATCTGGTCAAAGGAGCAGCAATCCTGGAGAAATCCTTGATGAACCTCCGATAATACCCTGCTAGACCCAAGAAACTTCGGATCTCTGTCACACTAGCTGGGCGAGGCCACTGCTGTACTGCCTCTACCTTCTCGGGGTCTACTTGAATGTCGTCCTTCGTGACTACATGCCCCAGAAACATAACGCTGTCTAACCAGAACTCACACTTAGAAAGCTTGGCATACAACTGCTGATCCCTCAAAATCTGCAGAATGACCCGTAGGTGCTGTTCATGCTCCTCATGGTCTTTAGAATAAACCAAGATGTCATCAATGAACACAATGACAAACTGATCTAAGAATGGCTTGAACACCCTGTTCATCAAGTCCATAAAAGCAGCTAGTGTGTTAGTTAGTCTGAAAGACATAACCAAAAACTCATAATGACCATAACGGGTTCTAAAAGCTGTCTTGGAAATATCTTCCTTCCTGATCTTCAACTGATGATACCCTGACCTCAGATCAATTTTGGAGAAACATTTCGCTCCTTGAAGTTGATCGAATAGATCATCAATCCTGGGTAAAGGGTAGTTGTTGCACACTGTTAGCTTATTCAGTTGCCGATAGTCAATGCAAAGATGCAAAGACCCATCTTTCTTCTTCACAAAAAGGACCGGAGCACCCCATGGAGAAGTACTCAGCCTGATGAAGCCCTTATCCAACAAATCCTGCAACTGACTCTTTAGCTCCTTAAGCTCTGTGGGTGCCATCCTGTAAGGTGGTATAGAAATTGGTCGAGCTTCTGGAATAAGGTCGATACCAAACTCTATCTCTCGTTCAGGAGGTAATCCTGGCAACTCCTCGGGAAAGACATCCAAGAATTCTCTTACCACTGCCATCTTATCTACATCCGGTACCTTCCCATCCACATCTCAAACATATGCCAAGTATCCCTGGCATCCCTTCTTCAACATCCTCCGAGCAACCAAGACTGAAATTAGGTTACTTGGAGCTTTACTTCGGTCACACTGGAACTAGAAAGGAACTTCACTTGGAATGTTGAACTTGATTGCCTTCTCATAGCAATCCAAGGTAGCATAGCATGCTGCCAACCAATCCATTCCTAGGATTATGTCAAAGTCGATCATGTCTAGGATGATCAAATCAGCAGATGTCTCCCTATCACCCACTGACACTTTACATGACTTCCATATATGCTCTACTGGCAAACAATCACCGACCGGGGTGGTTACCAAGAAAGGGGTATTCATCCTAATCGGATCTTTACCCAAACTCTTAGCAAAACTAGGGGAAACATAGGAATATGTAGACCCGGGGTCAAACAAAACATATGCTTCATGTAGACAAACCGAAAGAGTACCTGTCATAACCGCATTTGAAGCTTGTGCATCCTGCCTGGTAAGAGCAAAAATCCTCAGTTGACCTTGGCCTGCTTGGCTTTGACCTCGGCCCATCATCCCTCTACCAGTACCTCTGCTACTTGCTTGGCCCGGTATAGTCCTTATAGGCTGAGCTGCCACTAGGGTTGGTAGCAAAGCCGGTCGAGTTGGCCCTTGGCTTGAGCCATACAATCGGGGACACTCCCTCTTCATGTGTCCAGGTTGGTTGCAATGATAGCAAACAACCATCTCCCTGCGGCACTGACCAAAGTGATGGTTGCCACAGATAGGGCACTGTGGCCTGTTCTGCTGAAGGGCTCTTGGTCCTGGTTGACCTGGATACCTGGTGTTTCCTTGGCTAAGACCTAGCCTACCACTCGCATCTGGTCTCTGGTTGGGGTTCCCAACATTCTGTGGTGCTGGGCGCTGCTGGCCCTGGAATCGGGGTCCTTGGGAATGAGAACTTTGCCCTCTTTTGGAGCTCCCGTCCCTATCCCTCTTTCTCAGCTTGGCACTCTCGACATCGGCCAAATGCCTAGTCTCCATCATTCTTGCATAGTCCACAGCCTCTGCATAGTTAGGAAATTGCTTCATCTGGGGTGCCACTGATTTAAACAATGCTGGCATCAACCCCTGAATAAATTTCTTGATCATGTCCCTTTCAGTAGGGACCATGTGCGGTGCATACGGCAACAGCTGTGTGAAGCGGTAGTCATACTCCGTGACTGTCATACCGGGAGTCTGCTTCAACTCCACAAATTTCTGACACTTGGCATCTCGGATACTCTGAGGCACAAACCTCTCCATGAAGACTTCCTTGAACTCTGGCCATCCCAAAGGTGGCGCTGTAGCTCCCCTTTCGTGCATCATGGTCTTGAACCATACCTGAGCTACACCAGACAACTGGAAGGACGCCAACTCTATTGAGCGGATCTCTGGACACTTAAGAACCTCACAGATCTTCTCAGTGTCTTCTATAAATTTCTGGGGATCTTCACTAGCCAACAACCCCTTGAAGGTTGGCGGTTTCAGCTTCAGGAACTCAGATAGTTCCACTTCTCTCTCGGCGGGTCTCACATGCCGCTCCACAGACCTAACTGGTTCTGGAATGGAGGTAGCTGTTTCGGGCTGTTGTGGGTCCCTTCCACCTTGCCATCCCTTCTTACGGCTAGATTTTCTATCGCCCGCTGCATACCCTGCATGGTTACCAGCATCTGGGCTATCACATCATCTCGGGGGTGAGAAGACATTTCCCCCGTCCTGGGAGTCTCAGTTTGCTCACTGCTCAACTCAGCTTGTTCGGCTGCTTCAGCAGCCCTTACACCCCTGCCACTGCCTCTTGCACTGGCTCTAGGCCGGCCTCTGCCACGACCTCTACCTCGGCCTCTAGGCACGGGTACTGCGGACTGAGCAGACTCTTCAGTCATCTGCTCTTGAGCCGCGGGTTGCCTAACCTTTGATCTCGTTCTTTGTGGCATTTCGCTATAAAACAAAAATAGCCCAACCATCACTTAACCATGCCAACATAGCATACTATAAACTGACTTACTTAAACAAAAAGACAACATCCTATCGAACCCCTTTAGCAGCACCGTGAGTATAAGCATGTCCGGATTCATACCCATACTCAAAGTCCTACCTAAAGGTCCGTTACTCCATGAACACAGGGAAACCTAATCCTCTGATACCAATCTGTCACGGCCCCAAATGATGGAATACATGATCGACACGGCATAAGGGTTTTCCCTTAGCCGTAAGCCTAACACATAGCATGCACAAACATTCAGCACACAATCTAGAGTACATAATAAATATAACTGGCCACATATGCCACATCCAATATCAGAAAATACTGTATATATATATATATATATATATATATATCTCATGAATCCAACATCCGTGATTCAACTTGGCCCATGGCCTCATAATAAAAACATCATTATAAAACTTAAAACCATTTTTTAAACAACACAAGAAGCGAGGATCCTGCCTGTAAATTCATGGAGATACACTAGACATAACTAAACTAAACAACCAGTACAATGGAGCCTTGCCCAAAATGGGGCTCACCAATGCTATATTTAGCCTTCTATGGAGCTGTAGCTGGATCAAAGTTTCTCTGGCTATCTGTGGAGAGGAAACAGAAGAGGGGTGAGATTACCACATCTTAGTGAATGGATAAATCATACTATAACAGAAACAGGGCAAACCAAGCACGAGTGTTTCGCAATAAGTTTAATATTTGAAGCATTAAGCATTTAACCATAATTTATTGAAAGAAAAGCTAAACAATTCAAATGTATGTTCAAAAGATAAAACAAGATTAAATCAATAACCGTAAAGCAAATCAATTATGCATGGTAAGTAATAAATGACGTTATTTATGCAATAACAATGATGAATGAGATATTTTAGAAATATTTAATCTTTAAGAAAAATGAACTAGTGTATTGAAGTTCTTTCCTGACAGATCATCATCTTCCCCAAGCACCTAGCAAGGGTAGGGTAATCACTGTAGGCGTAGACATAAGTCCACCCTAATTTTCCCCAAGCACATAGCAATGGGTATGGCAATCACTGTAGGCATAGACATAAGTCCACTCTAAATTTTTCCCAAGCATATAGCAATGGGTATGGCAATCACTGTAGGCGTAGACATAAGTCCACCCTAAATTCTGTGTCTTAGGCAGTCATATGTCCGTCACAATATTCTAGGCCAAAGCCTTAACATGATCATGGTGCACCAGGGCTAGCACTACCTGCGGCTAGCTAACAGTGACCTAAAAGGATTCCTCCAATAGCAAATATTTAAAAATATGACATTCTAAGAGTTTAAAGTAAAACATTTCAGTAAAGTTATAATTCTCCATCTAGCTCTTTTCATGCATAAAATTCCGTTCTAAAATATATCTCATCCATGAATTCCCATGGAGACCTTTATAATCATAAACTTTCCCTTTTTAAACATAGATCGTCCGTAGACGTTACATAGATGCTTATCATGCATCAAATCATTTCATGGCTAACTTAGTTCATTTCTATGACTAAGTTCACATTTCTATAAATCTAGCTCAAATGGAGAATTATTAGTCTAGATGATTGCCCTGCATACCTAGGGTTCAACTAGGATTGAAATTTACAATTTCTAACATGGTTGGAACATATTAGTTTTCAAAGCGGTAAAACAATTTAGCATACATTCCAACTAGTTAAAATCATATGAAAGAGTTATAAACTGAATTCGTAAAAAAAATGCGTTATAGTATGAAAAACCCACTCACCTTACTAGGAGTCCAACAACGAGAATTTCACCTCGTGATGGTTTAACAACCTAGAAAATATAGACATAACATGAGAATTGGAAAACTCTAAACGTCACTATTCATGCCGAAAAATACTATTCACTCGCCGGAAACACTATTCACACCGAAACCTAAAAACCTTATATTCTAGCATAGAAACTAATTTTAAGACTATCTATGGAAAGAAATTCGGTAAAAACGAAGCCTAAAATGCGATTAGACGGAATTTTACCTTGGAGGTTACTGTTCACCCGATTTTCCGGCGACTTTTCGACTGTTTTCCGGCGAAACTGATCGGTGGGTTTTGAAGTACTCGTTGCCACGAGTCTAATGGTACCTTGGTAGCTCGAATTGGTTGGCTGGATGGTGGGATATCTTAGAGAGAAGGCAGAGAAAATATTTTAGAGAGAGAGGGAGAGGGAGTCAGAATGAGGGAGAAGGGAGGGGGAGGCTGCATAAAAACGGAACAAAAAACAGCCAGAAGCACGGCCTGGCCGTGTCAGGGAGCACGTCCGTGATTCTTGGCATGATTTTTGCCGAATTTGACAAAATGTGCAACATGGACGTTGTAGCCCTTTCTCTTAGCTTTCATTAGCCACTTGAATCACCTAATTTGGAGTTCATATGAGAGATTTATGCATAAAATAGTGAGCAAAGGTCCAGACCACACTACGTTTCGGTTTTTGCCTCTTCTCACTATAATATTCACAGAATTTGAAAAAGTTCCCAACATCAAAGTTGTAGATATATGTCTTATATTTCAACAAAAATTGGAATCACTTAATTTGGATTTCATATGAGAGATTTATACTTATATGAGTGAAGATAGGTCAGAAGAAAAGTAAAAAACGCTCTAAATTTTACATTGTTCTCAACTTTCTTTGTTTCAAATGATTTGTACTTAACCTTCAAAGGTTTTATTAGTTGAGGGTTATTAAAAATATGTGCTGATGCTTACGCTCTACAACAGATTTTTGATGAGGCGTATCCACACATGAATGAAAAGCAACAATCCCTTTGTCATGGAAAAAATCAGTGAGATTAAACTCAGGAGCATTATTAGATCGTACTGCTTTTATTTTGGTATCAAACTGGGTTAAAATAAGAGAATAAAAATGAGAGAAATGACGTGAAACTTCTGATTTAGCTCGTAAAAAATACACCCAAACAAACCTACTATGATCATCGACAATAGTAAGAAAGTAACGGAAACCATGTGTGGTAACAGGGGAGAAGGGCCCCCAAACATCACAATGAACCACATCAAAAGGAAAACGAGATATTGAAGCTGAAGAAGAAAAAGACAAACAACGTTGCTTAGCTAAAGGACAAACAGAACAATGAGAATGTAAACCTTTGGAATTATTATTAATATTCAATTGAGTACAAATGGTGGCAAGCTTTACATTCGATAAATGTCCTAATCGAAAATGCCAAAGGTCATGAGATGATCCTAAACGCAGAGCCCCAGTAAAATGTGAAGGTGCAGCAATAAGTGTGGACAAATCTAGAACATATAGGTTGCCACTCCGTTTACCCATCCCAATCATCTTGGCCTGTGCAAGGTCCTGAATGATATAAGAGGCATAATGAAAAACAACAGAATAATGGAGATGATGAGTAAGAGCACTAATGGAAATTAAATTGAAATGAAAACTAGGAACAAATAGAACATTTGTCAGAATAAGATGAGGAGTCAACTTAATAGTACCAACACGAAGAACAGGCACAGATACTCCATTAGGCAAATTAACAAACGAATGAGAAACATTGTATGAAGTGTGAAAAAGAGACAGGGTACAACAAACATGATGAGTAGCTCCTGTATCTAAGATCCAAGACACGTGAGTAATTGAAGTATCTAAAGAGGTGATCGAAGAAAATATACCGCTGAAGCTAGAGATAGAAGGACCAGGCTGCTGCAATTCTGATGTACCAGTAGTGGCATTTTGAAGCTGAGAACTCAGGAGGGCGATAAGTTGTTGACATTGACTAGCACTGGGCAATGATCCAGCAGTATGTGTATCAATAGGAACATGGTCTTCAACAACTGAAGTTGTCTGATTCACATGAGAATGATCTGATTTATTATGTGACCCTCCTTTGAACTTATAACCAGGGGGATACCCATGGAGCTTGTAACACTTATCCACCGTGTGGCCCAACATACCGCAATGCGTACACAGTGGCCGATCACGCTTAACTTTGAAATTAAACTGACTGCCCGATGAATTGACGTTAACAGAAGCATCACCAGCAGGAATAGATTCAACAGAGTAAGAAGGATGGCTAATTGCATGCTGTCTTTCTTCTTGAACAACAATAGAAAATACTTTGTTAATTGGAGGAATAGGATCCATCATTAAAACTTGAGCACGAACCTGAGCATAGGATTCATTGAGGCCCATAAGAAATTGCATCACATATTCTTGATGCTGGAAATCCATCCACGGCTTCATGCCTCCACAATGACAAGTTGGAGCCGGCTGATATACTTTAAGTTCGTCCCAAATGATCTTAAGACGAGTGTAGTATGAGCTGACGTCCATAGCTCCTTGATGCAGATCTACCAATTGGCGCTTGATCTGGAAAATCCGAGGACCATTACTCTGATGAAAACGATCACGCAAATCTTCCCAAATTTTAAAAGCAGTATCAAGATAAAGCAAACTATCAGCAATATCTCGAGCTACAGAATTCAAGATCCAGGAAATAACCATGCTATTACACCTCGTCCAAGCTCCAAAGAGTAAATCATCATATTCGGGCCGAGAAATACTTCCATCAACAAAATTGACCTTATTCTTGGCAGTGAGAGCCATGATCATCGCGCGACTCCAGGTATTATAATTTGGTCCGGTGAGACTATGCGAAACTAAAATCAAACCTGGATGATCAGCATTGTGAAGAAAGAAAGGACTCGATGTATCCTCCATTGGTACAGGATTTGAAGCACCAACAACAACCCGATTGCTATGACTACCACGAGCCATGGCGTGTGAGAATTACAGAGGAAGAGGCACAGAGGAAATATGCTCTGATACCATATTACGAGAAAGGAAGAGAAAAAACAACTTGCATTTCATATCACCGGGTACATTTTGCATGCATCCGTAAATACACGCAGATGAGCATTATATAGGTGCAACTAACCCACATCTCACGTAACAAACTTCCAGCTCATCATCCAACCCATGTTAACCCAAGTACAATATACCCTACGTATCTTAACAGAAACTGAAGATAGAAGAAAAGGTTAAAGTTTTCATGTGGCTTTGCTTTCATGAGGGCCTCGCTATAAAAGCTAAACTACAGCAAGATGAGTGAGGATGGAAGACATAAATTGCCTGAACTGTGATAGAAATGAGGATACAATCAACCACCTCTTCATCTCGAGTAAATATGCTAAATTGGAGGAACAATGGCATTCACAAAGCCATTATTGTGCCACACGTGAATAACTTTGCTTCTTGGTGGCTCATGACCATCCAAAAATTAGGCATCATCAATGACGTGGATAAAGGAAAAATGGAGACTATATATCTGTACACTTTGATATTTATGGAAGAGTAGAAATGATAAATTTTTTAATAATATCCATTGAAACTTAATGCAAGTAGCTCAAAAAATTAGAGCAACAAGTGAGGAATTTCTTAACCTTAATTGAGACTATTTGGTCTACTATGAATATATTCAGTTAAAACCTAACCATATGTAATGTATTATTTGAATATTATGATGTTCACTATTTATGTAAAAAGTATTTATAAAAATTTGTGATATATTCAAGTGTTCACGTTTAGATTAAGTATTTCTCTTCTTATTTTCTATACTATCACTTTTTAGATGAGAAAGTAAATTAATTAATAGATTGAAGAGAAAAAAAATTCAACCATTTTACATTTATCTATAGGTTACCAGTTACCTATTCATTATAAATAGTTATTTTTTGTTAGATTCATTACATTTATACTTGACTAAAATTCAATAAAATAGAACTTATTTAATTAATCACTTATTAATAAATATCAAATTCATATTATTAGAATAATATATAATTTATTTTATTAAATTAAAGCACTACAATCAATTAAATTCAATAATTTTAGGTCTTTATTCCAAAATATTTTATGTAACTGACTGCAAATCTTGACTCTAACAATCATGTACTGTATGTTTGTGAAGATTCCATCCATATTGCCTTTTACTTTATTCTTATCTGTTTGTGATATAGAAGAAAGTCCTCCTCCAATCAAGGCCAATCTAGTGTAACAAGAGAGACAATTCAGGTTGTAAGGGAAGACAGCAGGAGGAGGGTCAGAAACACAAGAATCAATGGTTAAGGCTAGGGTGCTGAGCTGGGTCTTAATGTTTTCAAATTTGGCTTGCTATTGGAGTTCTGTTCATAAAATTAAACAAATTTAAAAATGAGTTAAATCTTGACTTAATTTTTTAAATGAAAACTCAAACTCAAATTGTTTAAGGTTGTTTAAGATTATACAATTATTTTTAATGAGTTAAATAAATTTATATGAACCCAATTATTTTTAATGGTTAATATATATTATCTTGTTTAGAAATCATCAAAAAATTAAAATAATATTTATAAAAACTTAAAAAAAGAGAGGTTAGAATAGTTTTTTTAGAACTTGAAGGAGTAAGAGTTTTAAATTTATTGACAATGGAAAAAGGGCTAAAGCTTGAAATTTGGCCCTTTTAACCCATATAAAATGTAGTTTTGGACTTTTAGTAAAGAAAGAAGGTTGTATGCTAAATTTTTTTGACTCAATTCATTTAGTCTATAGTTCAAAATGTGTTGGATATAAGCTAACTTTTGTTTTTCAATTAGATATTCAGACTAACTCAAAATGAATATTGTCAAAACAAATCATAGTTCACAAACTAATTCGTTTAATCTGTCTATTAAACAAGCTTGGGGTTAGAAAAATAGCTATGTTTTGCCGTATGCATGCCAAACCAGTGTGGGCAAGTAAATTAGGACTAACCTAAATCCTAAACTCACAAAAATTTAAAATTTTAAAAATAAAAACAGACTAAGCAGGCCAACCGGCTTAAGAGCACACACTTTGGAGCCTTCAATTATCCAGAAGGGAACCACGACCACTTTGATCATACCAAAACAAGAATGAACTTCCAATTCTGTTAGTATCTCGAGCCAGTCTTACCCTTTTATTTGTTTTTTTTTCAAGAGGCTATGATTTCTCTATAACGGTTTTTTCTTTTATTAATAATCAAATTCCATTATTTAGATTAATGGTCCAAATTTTTTTTGATTAAATGAGAGATTGAATGGCCATGAAAAGCCATTATAGAGATGGTAACTCCTCTATAAATATTCTTGATGGTAGAACATCTATATAAAGGTGTTTCGGTCCTTGAGTCTGTCCCTTTTGACATTCCTTCGAATCTACACCATCTACAGAAAGAGAGAGAGACCAGACTTAGAAGTGCCAATTTTTTTAAAAAAACTTGACCAAAAAAGCAGTGGCGGGAGGTTGATGTAATCTTTTTAATTCCATATTTGATTGATTCTAACATGTTGTTTTGAATTTATAAACATGTATAGATCATATTGATTATCTTACATTTGGTATCAGAGGATAAAATGATCTATGCTTTGCTTTACATATATGGTAGTATTGTTCATAATTTTTCTGAATATATTTTGGCGCTTTTGATGCAAAATGAGATCATGAATCATTAGGATATTGTTTTTTGATCATTTCGGTATATTATGCATCATTTTTTGTGGTCAAAATTGAGAGAAAAATTCAGGTTTTCTCACGGGTTTAAACCGGGTCGAGATTGGGTTTTCTGACTTGTCTGGAAGTTGAAGATAAATCCAGCCGCTAATCTGTGATGCATCTTTAGTGTAATATGTGTTGTTTTTATTATTTAAAGACCTACATGGAAATGCAAATGAAAAATGCATCCGTGGGGCTAGAACCCGCGCCCATGAGAATGATTGCGTAAGTTTTAGCCACTGATCTGGGATGCTTCTTCAAGTATATTTGGACTTATTTTATTATATAAAGGCTTCTGTTAAAATGCATATGAAATGGCATCACAGAGGCTAGAACCTGCGCCCACAAGGTTGGCAGCACAAGTTTTAGCCATTGGTCCAGATGCATCTTTATTTATTTATTGGACCATTTTAATATTTAAAGTCTCTTTTCAAAATGCACATGAAAAATTGCATTTGCGGAAATTGAACCCATGGCCTTCTAGTGAAAAAACATGACATTTTGCCACTGAGCCGTGGGTGCCTATTCTTTTAAGGTTGGCAGAAAAATATTGTTAAGGCATTTTAATTTACAGAATATTTTTTCCCTTAATGTTTGGTTGCCATATTTATAATTCTTTGAATTATTTTATATGTATGTATATATGTTATTCTGTTATTTTATATACATGCAATTTAGATTAAATACTCTTATGAGACATGAATATTTTTTATATTTTATTTTCATGCTATTAAGAATGAGTATTTTTGTGCATAATATTTTAATTTAATTATGCAATTTTGTTCTATTTATGAGATGTTTATTTATATGCTCTAATATATCATTATGTTTTTATATTATTAGAAAGTATATAATTTAGAATAATTCTCATAAAACCTAAGTTTGTACATAAAATTATATGTCTAGTGATCCTTATATTCTTAATTAATTAGGAATTAGACACAGTGTCTTTAATTAATTAAAATTATATATTAAGTTTTGTTTAAGATCACATAAGGAATTAGACATAATATTGTGATTAATTATATTTAATATAATAAATTTTATCCCATAGAATTTTTTTTTATATTTATATTATTAATTAAGATAAAATGTCAGATTATTTTCATAATTTATCCACAGGAGTTATAAATTGGTACATAATCTGTTAGTTTTATCATAAAGATATTTGGATAGAAACTTAAATTATTTTTATAATATATCCATAAGATATGAAATTAAGTACATAATTTAATAATTCTATCATAAAGTACATATGAATCTAATTGAATTAAAAATTTAGCCCACAGGCAATTTTTATGTCACTAGATTCATATATATACATGTTTACATTGGTAATACATGAAATTTAGACTAATCAGCCTAAAAAATTTTGACATAAGCTTTTGGATTTTATACAGTTTCCCAATCTACTAGTTTCTATGATATTTGTTGTGATATTCCCGAATTTAGAGGAGATAACTATAAGGTATGAAAGGAGAGAATTCTCCTCCATTAAGGGTGGATAGACATAGATTATGCTATTAGGAAAGACGAACCACTTGCAATCACTGATGAGAGCGATCCAATCGGCTCAGTGTGATGTTCATTAAGACAAAAATCACTGCCGGTGGGAAGTGAGTAGAGCATATAAAATAAGGCCTTGCATGAAAAGGTCCATACGTTATTTTATATTGCAAACTTCTTGCAGGGTATACAAAATCTAAGGAAACCAGTGGGAAGTGAGTAAAGCATCTTATCAAGCAACAAGATGGGCTCATTTGTGGAAGCAATAGAAACTTGTATTTTAACTTTAAGTAGTGGCTATGTTTTAAAGTTAGAAAGGACCTTTTATGTACCAAGTTTCTCATGAAACTTAATTTATGTTTCCAAACTTGTACTTTTTGGATATTTCTTTAATTTTAAAGACACATCATTCAGTTTATTTTATAATTCAGATTGTGTTAGGAATGATATTTTGTCTGATGGTCTTTATCGTTTTAATTACAAAGCGATACTACTTATTGTTCAATGCAAGTTCAAACTAGTTCTAAACGGTGTAATATTAATGAGGATTCCTCTATGTTATGGCACTAGAGATTAGGACATGTCTCCATAGAGAGAATTAAGAGGTTCGTAAAAGATGGGGTACTTAGTACTCTAGATTTTACTAACTTTGAAACTTGTGTGGACTGTATTAAAGGAAAGCAGACCAACATGTCTAAGAAATGTGTTAATAGGAGTTCTAACATATTAGATATCATTCATACTGATATATATTGTCCAAACATGGATGCGCATGGTCAGAAATATTTCATCACCTTTATTGATGATTACTCACGATATATGTATATCTATTTGCTTCATATTAAAAACGAAGTATTGGATGCCTTCAAAGTCTTTAAGGCTGAAGTTAAAAACCAATGTGGAAAGCAAATAAAGATAGTGAGATCAGATAGAGGTGAAGAATATTATGGTAGATACACGGAGAATGGACAAGCACATGGTCCTTTTGCTAAGTTTCTTCAAGGGCATGGGATTTTTTCCCAATATACTATGACTGATTCTCCAGACCAAAATGGTATTGCAGAAAGAAGAAACCGATCATTATTGGACATAGTGCGGAGTATGCTTAGCAACTCTAATCTTCTTAGATCCTTGTGGACTGAAGTACTAAAGACGGATGTATATATATTAAACTGATTTCCAACTAAGGCTGTCCAAAAGACACCTTTTGAATTATGGAAATGTTGGAAACCAAGTTTACGACATATACACGTTTGGGGATGTACGTCTGAGGTGAGAATATATAACCCACAAGAAAAGAAACTAGACCCGAGGACTATAAGTGGATATTTCATTGGATATGCCGAAAGGTCCAAAGGTTACAGGTTTTATTGTCCATCTCACACTACTAGGATAGTGGAATCAAGAAATGCTATGTTTCTTGAGAATGATTTGATCAGTGGGACTGATCAGTTCAGAAACTTAGTTTCTGAACATGATCATATACAATCTCAACCTTCCACTGCAAGTGACAGATTGGTTATTATTTATAACACCCCTCAAGTACAAATGGGTACTGAAAACTAGTCATTGAGTTTTCACAAGCTGATCAATTAGATCAAAATATTCAGGATTTACCAGTAGTTCCTGAACAAGTTGAACCACAAACTCTTCAAGAGAGTGAGGTTACAACATTAAGAAGATCTACTAGAGAAAAAAGATCCCATTGGTTGTAAACGGGTCTTTAAGACCAAGAAAGATTCATTATACAACATTGAGAGATACAAGAAAAGACTCATTGCTAAGGGATTTACTCAAAAAGAAGGAATAAATTACACAGAGACTTTTTCTCCTGTATCTAAGAAAGATTCTTTTCACATTATTTTGGCATTAGTTGTTCATTTTAACCTTGAGTTGCAACAAATGGATGTAAAAACGGCATTTCTTAATGGTGATCTAGAGGAGGAGGTTTATATGAAACAACCTGAAGGTTTCTCCTCTAGGGATGGTGAGCACTTGGTTTGTAAGCTTAAGAAATCCATATACGGTTTAAAACAAGCCTCCCGTCAGTGGTATTTTAAATTCATGGAGTAATTTCTTCATTCAAATTTGTTAAAAATCCTATGGATCAATGTATATACCAGAAGGTCAGTAGAAGTAAAATATGTTTTCTTGTTTTATATGTGGATGATATTTTGCTTGCAATCAATGATAAGGGTTTGCTGCATGAGGTGAAACAATTCCTCTCTAAAAATTTTGACATGAAGCATATGGTTGAGGCATTTTATGTCATTGGCATTAAGATCCATAGGGATAGACTTCGAGGTGTTTTAGGTCTGTCACAAGAAACCTATATCAATAAAATTTTAGAGAGATTTCGGATGCATGATTGTTCACCAAGTGTTGCTCCCATTGTGAAGGGTGATAGATTCAATTTGAATCAATGCTCGAAGAACAATCTTGAGAGGAAATCTATGAAGAACATCCCATATGCTTCTGTTGTCAGAAGCCTTATGTATGTTCAGGTTTGCACCAGACCTGACATTGCATTTGCTATGGGGATGCTCGGGCGATATCAGAATAACCTAGGAATGGACCACTGGAAAGCTACAAAGAAAGTCATGAGGTATCTACAATGGACCAAAGACTACATGCTTATGTATAAACATATGGACAATCTGGATGTGATTGGCTATTCAGATTTAGACTTTGCTGGATGTGTTGTTCTCGCAAGTCAACATCAGGATACATTTTCATGCTAGCCGGTGGAGCTGTTTCTTGGAGAAATGTTAAGCAGACCTTAACTGCTACTTCTACTATAAAAGCGGAGTTCGTCTCCTGTTTTGAGGCTACTTCTCAAGGTGTATGGCTTAACAATTTCATTTCGGGACTTAGAGTTATGGATTCAATTTCTAGGCCATTGAGAATTTTCTGCGATAATTCAGCTACTGTCTTTATGGCTAAGAATAATAAAAGTGGAAGTTGAAGTAAATACATCAACATTAAGTACTTAGTCATTAGAGAACGTGTAAAAGACAAGAAAGTAGTCATTGAGCACATTAGCACTGAATTGATGATCACTGATCCTTCGACTAAGGGGTTGCCACCACTAAAATTTAAGTATCATGTAGAGAAAATGGGACTTGGTTCCACTTTATGATTTTATACATACAGGTAATTAATGAAATTCTTATATATTGTGATGTTTTCTCATATTAATGTGCACTTTAATTCATTTGAGAAAAACATATTTTGTTTTGGACCTAGAATAAACGTAGGGTTTATTTATTAAGTTTTTGTTACCATATTAAGTCTAACACTTGAGAAACTAAGTGCATTGTAATACATGGTTAATATTACTCGATTTTAGAGGACCTATCACTATGATTCATATATTTATTTTTTAAGAAAGTTGTTTGATAACTCATTTAAGTCATTAGATTAAACGTATGGACCAAGTGGGAGAATGTAACGGTTTTTTCTTTTATTAATAATCAAATCACATTATTCAAATTAATGGTCCAACGTTTTTTTGATTGAATGAAGGATTTAATGGCCATAAAAAGTTATTATAGAGATGGTAACTCCTCCATAAATGTTCTTGATGGTAGAACATCTATATAAAGGTGTTTTGGTCCCTGAGTTTGTCCTTTTTGACATTCATATGAATTTACACCATCTAGAGAGAGGGAGACTAGACTTAGAAGTGTCAAAACCTTTGAAAAACTTGACAAAAAAACAATGGCGAGAGGTTGGTGTAATCCTTTTAATTCTGCATTTGATTTATTCTAACATGTTGTTTTGAGTTTATAAACATGTATAGATCATATTGATTATCTTACATTCTCTACTGATCCTTGTTGACTCAATGCGCTAAATGACAGTGTCAGGCTACGAACGAGGAGGAAGCTTTTGTAACTCTAAATGAAAGATTCATTTTGCTTCTGTGATGGATCCATTTACGTCTTCCCGCTCATTTTTCCCTGTTAATTGATTAATTTTGTCATATGAAAAGTGCATATTTTTAGATTCAAGCTATATATATGTATTAGATACGTATTCAATACTAACACTCTTTGGATACTTTGGTATGCTAAAATACATATCATGTAGTATTTTTTTTATTAGTTTGGTCAACACGTAGTTTTTGATTTCTCAAGTATTTATATAGTTTATTAACTCTATAAGACTAATATCCTTGAAAATATGTTGCAACAAAAATACTTTTCTAACAAATATTTATTCTAAAGATCAAATTTATTTTCTCACCTTAAAAGTACAATTTGCATGTCACTACGTCTAAGACTTGTTGGTTGATCAACAAATATTTTGGTAAATCATAAGTACAATTATGAAACTTTAACTCTTCAATTTAGAAATATGAAACTTCCACCTCGCGCTTAGGTGGTTTAGAGGACAAGAACCGGCGGGCTATGAGAAAATTTGAACGTTCGACCTCTTGTGATGTACCCAAAAAAAAAGAAATATGAAATTAAATTTTTTAAACTCAACAATATAAATTTAAAGATTATTTAAAAATTTTGAAATACTATTTTGATTGATTATATATGTTATAAAAAGCTCCTTATCAAATTCAAATATTACAAGAATTGTTATATATTTTAAAATATTTTTATATTGACATATCCATATTCTATATTCTATATTAAAAAGAATTATTTTATTTTGTGTTTGTATTCGAATCTATATCTATATATGGGCTGTTTTGATTTACTATTTTAAAAGTATGGTAAGGGTTAACATATTCTAAAAGTTTGGATCCATTAAAATTACATAAATCTTTTCCTACTCTTTGAGATTGATTAACTTATTAATCACCAATAGATTTCCATAATAAATTTTCAAATTTCAGCTACCCTCAGACCTCAACTTTTTCCAGCATCACATCTCTTTACAAAACGTTCATGCCCATACAGAAACAAAAATGGCTCTAGCATGTTAAGCATGTCACCCGGCATAGTCTAGTTTTGGGATTACAATAAGATGGCATTTGATTCGTAGAAACTTTATTCTTCCGAATGTTACATTTTCAAGAATCTCATTCCTAAATATAAGATTATTAAGAAAGTTGAAAATATATGTTTAATTATCAGTTTACTTTTTTAAGAATATTTTATTGTATTACCATCAAAATTTTATTCTCATGTTTGGTTGATGTAAAATATTTCTATGAATATAATTTATTTTTTCCAAAATTACCCTTGTAAAAAACTTCCAAAATAAAAAAAAATAATATAGGAGAACAAAATAAAAAGATAATGAAATGAGTAAATAAATAATAAGATTTCTTCTTGAAAAAAATGGGATTTTTTACTTAAGCAACCCTAGTCGCCTGGTTAAAACACATTATTTTAGAAATTATGAGATCATTTAAAAGAAAAAGACAAGACGATATGTTTATTTTAAACTTTGAGAATTATGAATGTTAAAGATAAATGAAAAATATGATTTTGTAATAGAATATACTATATTTATCAAGAGAAAAATGTGAGCAGGACTAACCAAAGAAAGATAACAAGTTAGCAAGGGCAGCAACTATCATACAAAGCGCCCTTAACTTATGTGTGCATCAAAGAATAAAAAAACTTGTTGAAACTTCCCAAGATTAAAAAAATATTCCGCCGTGGAAGTGAAATGAACTATACAATAGTGAGGGTGATTATCGAGTTACTATCGGGAAAGTCCCACATCAGCTAGAATACTACTAGGTGGGGGGGTTTATAAGACCTTAGGCACCCTCGCTCCAACAGTCTAGCTTTTGGAGATAATTATTCCCTAAGGCATTTCTCTCGTATTATTTAGTATCAGAGCTTGGTTTGTCTAGTCGGTGTAGGTTGGTCAGATCGCTGACTGAGGCAAGTCGTAAAAAAAAGTTAGATAGCCGACTAAAACAAGTAGTCAAAAAAATTGCATTGTGGGGTAGCTCTTAGTGTAGCCCATACACCTTGCACGAGGACGTACAAGCCAAAAAGAATAAGCGAACTATGTGAACTGTACAATAGTGAGGGTGATTATCAACAAAATTCCACATCGACTAAAATACTATCAGGTAGGGGATTTATAAGACCTTAAGCACCCTCACTCCAACAGCCTAGCTTAATTTAATGTGGATTAAGGTAATAATAAAATCTGATCCAGTGCAACCTTTACAGAAAATAAAATAAAATAAAATAAAAAACTTGGTTTTTGTGAACCAATATGGATTTTTGATATTCATTCACAACATCCAGAAAACTTTGAAATCCCACCATCACTCATTTAATTCACTTTAAACTATGTTCACTTATGCAACAACAGCCCAATTCTCGACGATTTGGGACACTAGAGAAATGTCTTTAATTCTACAGAGGCTCCAAAGAGCATTGAAGCTACTTCTTCCTACCCTTTATTGTGTCCCATACATCTGTATAATACCAATGATCATAAATAAACTTTATCTACACTGAGTTTTCATATTTGACATCAACATATGATTTCTCAATAACAAATATTTACATTTGGTATTGCATCAACTAAAGCATTAATTACAGCCCATTGGCGTTACAAATACACTAAACCCCAAAAAAATGGTGCAAAACATCAAACCATTGTGATATAGCTAGAAGTCCAACCATTGTCTCTTCTACAAGTCATAAATACAACAAACATTTTTTGTTATACAAGGATACAAAAAGTTCATAGCAAACTTAATTAACAATATAGTGCCTCACCTATAAAGATCTAAAAGGTGTTTGCTGCTAAAATTTGTTGCACATAAAGAGCTTTTAACTCAAGATCAATAGTAAAGAAGAAATCCACTTCACTTTGATCCTTTATTATCATAGATCTAGTCCTTACCTTTTCCATATCAGTCAACCCCTCAACCTTCTTCAATTCTTTAAATACTCGCATCCTCCTCTCTGCTCCTTCCTTTTCATGCTTGAAACACCCAACAAGGTCACTAATATTGTCTTTGGTGCCTTTTTTTCCTAAAACTTGTATTGTCTCTACAAGTTGTTCCATAACAAATCGTTCCTAGTAGTTATCTTTCTCTTCCCCCTCACACTAAATGCAAAATATTGGCCCTTTGAAGCACCAATAACAATGTAAGTGGAATAATAACTTGGAGAGTATGGAAGCTGAGTCTTAGCCACAGAACCAATGAGAGCCTCATCTATGTTTACATCATCACCATTAAATAAGATACTTTCTTGCATCTCTTTATCAATTGCCTCAAATGCATCAGCGGGATCTTCAGCATCTATCCCAATGGCTCTTTTCTTTCCAAACACCAACGCCAAGTCATAAAAATGAGGAAATAGATTCTTAAACAAACCTTGAGTATTTGGATGTGGTTGTATTCCAAAATAACAAAAGTTACTATCACATAAATGGAAATTATACTAAGATAAGCTAAATAATTGTATAATTACCTTGACCCAATCTTTGAATAATTTTTTTTCCACAACTATCATTTTCTCTTGATCATTCCACCTAAATCCACTTTCCTTTAACATTTCAACTATAACACAATATTGCTTTTTAAGTTGCTTGACTCTTGATTCAATATGTGGATTGGCCTTCAACCCACAACCTAGCAATTTTTGATGGAGTCGCTGCTTTAATTGCTTTAAATATCCATGTTTGAATATGCTATTGTCTCCAGTCCACTTTATCCAAACTACAAGTTTCAATAAGCACTCCATAAGCTTTATATCTTTATCTCTTGCCCATTGATGCTTTTGACTCATCAAAGTTGGTTGGTTTGATTCCTCCATGATCCTCTACGACATACAAGTGATGAAAAAAATGCAAATATATACATCATAAAAATAATCAATAGTGATACACAAATAAATAAAAGTAAAAGTTCATTATAAAAATAAATATCCATTATAACAAAGAAGTAAGTAATGTTAAAGAGAAATAAATCAACACAAATTCATTACAAAGATAAATAAAAATTTAATTGAATAAAAGTATAACATTAATTTTTATTTCAATTTTGTCTTCTTCTCTAAGCATTTAACATTTATGTTGCAAGGTTGTCACTCCAAAAACTCCAAGTATTATTTGCCTCAACATGTTTAATCCTCTCTCCAAGCATGATATTCTCATTGTTGTCAACTTCCATATCTATTATTTTCCTCTCTAATGGATCCACAAGCATTTCTCATCGGATATGATTATGCAATAAGCAACATGTTATAATTATTCTTAATTGAGTCTTAATTAGATAAAATGACTGATTACTTAAAATTGTCCAACATCCTTTGAGCAACCCAAAGCATCTCTCAGTTACATTTCTAATAAAAGAATGTTTCATATTAAAATACTCTTGCGGAGTTATAGGCTATGAACCATTCATCCACTCATTTAAATGATACATTTGTCTTTTATAAGGGGTTCGAAACCCTTACCTGTTCATATATCCAGCATCGCATAAGTAATAATAACCTATTATAAAATATACAAATTTAAATTAAACTAATTCATAGACAATTAACATAAATTATAGTAATATTATATAAGTATATAAGTACTTTGAGGGACTTTCAGGCCATTCCTATGAGAGATAACATCTCTTAAGACCTTAGAGTCTACAGCTGAATCCTCCCACCTAGCCAAGACATAAATAAATTGCATGTCTTGAGAACAAACTCTCAATACATTGGTTGCTAGTTCTCCTTTTCTTGTTTTGTATCTAAGTTTATCAGCTTCTATTACATTAACCTTTATATAAGTTTCATTTAATACTCCTGAGCAATTCTACATTAAGAACAAAAGAAATGCACAATCGCTAAAGTTCAAAAAAATAAATACAAATCCTATTACTGTTTCAAAGGAAAAACTGGAAAAAAATTATCTTGAACCATTTCCATCTCTCATCGGTGTAATTTTTCCATATTGGCTTAAGTTCTTTAAGGAGTTCTTTGTAACATTTTAAAATGGCATGTAGAACATAACTAAATTTCCTACTAATGGTCTCACTACTCCTCATGAATTGTCTCTTAATTATTCTATTTTTAACATCATGAGAGATTATATGTAAACAAATTGCCACAATCTCTTATACTCCCATATTTCTATATAGCTCTGATTGACCTATCACTCTTAACATATGGGATAAGGAATGAAAACTCCTCCCATCCATCCTAATTTTTTCCACACGTGCTAAATCTGAAGAAAAAAAACACCACTCTATCAAAATTAACTCTCACTAGATGTCGACTATATGCATCCCAAGTCTTATTCTTATGATGTCTAAGATAATAGTTTATGATATATATGCAAACTGACATCAATATCAAGATTATTATTTAAAAATACAAAATTAAAATTGCAATAATCTGCATATTTCTTGTATTTTGCAATTGATCCATGATTCGTTAAGTCAAATAAGTGGCACAAAAAAAATTAAAAGCTACAAGAAATTAATTAGTTTTCACTATACATTTGAACACAATCATAAGTGTAACTTATATACATAACAATATATGTTATTTGTAAGTCCCACTATCAACCATCAGTTAACAACCATCAACTAACACAATGTAGAACAATATAAATTCAAAAAGTCTTAACAGGGTATTGAAATAGACAAAAGATCTCTACCAATAAAAATATTTTTTATTTTTAGTTTTCTTTCTATATATTATTTATATACATACATATGCAAACACACTACATGATTGCAAATCTTTTGATGGATTCATTTTAATGTAGCCTAATAGGAAAGATTAGATATTCAATCAAGGTTGTTATTATAAGATAGGATAAAACATCAAAAATATTAGAAGTTGAACCAAAATATCCCCCATTGACTCAAGAATAGTCAATATAAAAGGAGCAAAAAGTACATGGTGGCAAACATGCCTCATGGAACTGCAAGAATGAAAGCTATGCAACTTACAAATTGCATACACATATCTTGATTTAGTAATGCATAAAGCACCAATACTGCTAATGAACTATTTTGTTTTTGTAAAAATCCTCTGAGGAGAATCATATCTAGTTGCATCTCCAACGCAATCATCTTAAAAATAATTTAGGTTTATGTAATAAGCTTGTTATGTTAATACCCAAAGTTTGAAGAATAAATACAAGGGATTGGATTGCGACAATGCATTATTTTTTTGTGAAAGAAATGTGTGTGCAGATGTCTTGTCACTTGGGCAATTTGTGGAGAAGTCAATATGTTGTTTTGGAACACCTAATGGACTGCTTTAACTGGATACAATGCAATCAATGCATTTGAACATGGGGACGACAATGAAGAATATAAAGCAAAACCCATGTAAAGTGAGAGAGACTCACCAAGGCAGAGGTGCAGCACAGTTGAGAGACGAATGCAATAAAGAGTGATGAATGTAGCTCTGCGATGAGGAACATGATTTGGGTGCTACAACTAAGTCACCAAAATGCAAAAGGTAGTTTTTTGCATTAGCAAGAGAAAAAGAGTTTGAACAGAGGGAGAAGACAACAACAATGAAGAATAGAAAGCAAAACCCATGTGAAGTGAGAGAGACTCACCGAGGCACAAGTGCGACGCAGCTGAGGGTGAACGTGATGAAGAGAGACGAGTGCAACTCTGCAATTAGACACAAGATTTGAGTGATGTAGCTATCTCACACGAAAGGCAAAAGGTATAGGAGAGCCTAGGGCTGTGGAGGGTACTTTTGTATTGTGACATCCTCAAATTTCCCACTACTGTGGAAAAATTTTACTCCTACCTTCATCGGTAGGAATAAAAGTGAGGAATTGTTTTCACAAATTTTATTCCCGAGAATAAAATTTTATAACTTGCATCAAACATAGGAAATGTTTTTCCCACTTAACTTTCCTAGGTATCCTAAAACATAACATATACCAAACACCCCTAAGGCAGTATTTTTAAATTCAAAATGTACTCAGTATTAATATTTTTTTAGTACTCTTGGGTGCTTCTAAATATATATTATGTAATTTTGTGTAAAGTTTAGTTTAGACACATTAGATAAATTATAGGTATAAGTACAAAATTTTAACTCTAAATTTTAGACAAGCTACTATACACAATTGCATATATAATTTTAATATAATATATTATTTTAATTTACTTTTAATAAAGTCATATGTTCTTTTTTCTTTTTTTGCCAAAGATATAACTTTTATTTCTCAATAAAGATGGAAATAATTTAGATACATGAAGAAAAAGACATTGAAATACTTAAAAAAAACATATCAAAAGATGGTTAAAAACTAAGTACATCCATAGCATATCAAATGCATTAATTCAAATAAAATTTTTTTACCACACATAATTCTAGCTCTTTTTAAAACCTGAATGAGGTTTCAAAAAGTGCCATTGAAAATTTTATCATTTTTGTTTTTCTATAAATACCATAAAATGTAGCATGCAAGCTCTACCCTTTCCTTTATTTGCCTCACTAGTTTCCAGGTTCTTCACCATGACAAACCACCATGAAGTAAAACTCTGATTATAAGCCATGCACATGAACTTTTCAGTCCGCTTCCTCCCCATACCTCACAAGCATGTTGACAAGTAACCAGCAAAGGGAAGGTTGATTCTTCAGAAGCATTGCACATGCCTTGACTTTGAAGCTTTTTCTTGATAGCAAGAGCATCTTGAATACTGTACCACATGAACAACTAGGCTTTCTCCTCAACCCTTTGTTTTCATATATTCACATAGCATGGTATTGCATTATTGTCCATAAAACTATTGTTGTTTGGGTAAAGGAGTTCCATTGCCACTTCATAGCCAGTCTTGATAGAGTATGATGCATGTTTACTATAAAACCACACTATCTTATCCTCCTCTACTAGCGGCTACTCACACATGATAGAGTTTATTGTGTCATCATTAAAGAATTCATGAAGTTTACTCTTCACCCAGTGACTCGAGTCAAACTTAATGAATTGTCTCTCTAAGTTGAGATTACCCAAATTGTGTAAAGGGCCATGTATTCTCAATGGTCTATTCCCAGTAAGCCAAGGCATACTAGGACCTGTAGAATTGAATTCCTTCTAGCCCACCACCTATAGCCTTGCTAAATGACCTCTGGTCCTACCATGATGCTCCTCTAACCCTACTATGCATTAAAACCCAAACTAGCTTTCATAAATTAGAAAGTTGGGTAATATTTTGCCTTAAAAATATGCAAATAAATGATGTGGAATCAAAGGAAAGATGCCAGGTCATCTTAGCTAATAAATTATTAGCTTTTAAGTCTTTTAAATCAAGTCCACCTTCCTTCTTGGTTTACATAATTTTTCTTACATTGTCTAGCATAACCCAGTTCCAAAACTATTCTTACACACAAAAAAACTGCCTCATCTGACTAGTGAGCTCATTACATAATTTAGTAAGCAAAATAAAAACACAACATATGTGGGGGTGGGAACTAACGTCAGATTTAATTAGAGTCAGTTTCTCTACATGTAACAAGTGTTTTCCTTTCCATCTATTAATTCTTTGGTCAACCCTCTACTTGATATAAGAAAGTCTAAAATTTAGATTGGTTCACGAAATATGGTAACCCAAGATATTTTTCTTCGAACCCAATATTTGCCACTCCAAAAGAATATACTAATTGATGTCTAAATTTGTGAGGTGTATTTTTAGAGAAGACCGAAGACTTTGTTAAATTTTCCTTCTTACCACTTATATTTTCATACAACTATAATATGCTACATATTTCAGTGCAAACTTTAGGGGAAGCTTAGGAAAATAAAATTGAATTATCTACAAACAAAAAAATAAGTGTGACAATAATGAATTTTTCTAGAAATTTTTACATTGGGAAAATAATTGTTTTTCTTTTCTACTTTCTATACAAAGAAAGGAAGTCCTTTGGCACATAATAAAAAGAGATATGGTGAAAGGGGATCACTTTGACACAGTCCCCTTGAAGGCTTTACCTTCTAAGATAACAAAATAAGAAATTGTGCTAACACATTAACCAATCATATTTATCCACTTAACTTTGAAGCCCATTTTCTTCATTATTGCAAACAAAAAAAATCCATTCCACATAACCATATGCCTTACTTATGTCAAATTTGATATCCATTTCAAACTTCTTCCCATTTTTCTTATTTTTTCAAGTAATGCATCATCTCATGTGCTATTAACACATGAGCCTCATCTCTTTGATAAATGTACACTAGTTGCTACTAATAATTTTTCCCATCAAGCCTCACATCTTATTCACCAACACTTTAAATAAGATCTTGCAAATAACTACACATAAACTAATAGGTCTCGACTGTGTTATATTATTTGAGTTTGGACATTTAGGAATAAGAACAATGGTTGTGTGATTAATACTCCGCATTATTTTCTTAATAAAAAATTATAGATTGCAAATAAAATGTCCTCTCCCACAATATCCCAATAAGTTATGAAAAATAAATTAGTATAACCATCATCACTTGGAGCACCATTAGAATTAATGAAAAAAGTAGTTTTATGTACCTCGAGTAAGGAAATCGGTCTCAACAACCAACTATTCATCCTACTTGTGACTTTGGATAAAAACTTATGAAGCACTTCATTTACATCCCTAGAAACTGTGGAAGAAAAAAGGGTTGGAAGTAATTTAGCACCACATCTGCCACCTTTTCTCTTCTTTCTTGCCAAAGACCTTCTTCATTTTTTTAGCATCTTGATAGAGTTTCTAGCTCTTCTCTTTACAGTCTGAGCATGGGAAAAAATTGTGTTCTTGTCAACTTCCTTCAACCACTTAACCTGAGCTTTTTGCTTCCAAAACAACTCTTCTTCTCTCCAAGCCTTAGCAAGCTCTTGTTTAACCAAATGGGCTCTAGGTGCATCAAAATGAAGTGTCTTATTAATAGTAACTAGTTCCTCCTACAGCTCCTTAATAAGATTCCTCAATTTGAGGTAATTCTCCTTACTTCGTTCCACAAACTTGTGTCTACATTTTTTGAGCTTGGAGAAAACCCGAAACATATTTGAACCACTAACGTTCTCTTTCTAAGCATCTTTATCATAATGGAATTATGATTAGTTGCAATTCTATCCAAATAAATAGTAATACCTTCTGGATATTTTTTAAGCCAATGCACATTTAAGAGAAAATGGTCCAAAACTTGTTGAATATAACACAATCTCTTCTATTATTCTAGATAAAATTTTCTCCTCTTTTTACACATTTCGTCAACCCCTCCTCCTGCATAAAACAATGACGTCCATTATCCATTACAGGATGGAAAGGCACACCACCCTTCTTTTCATATTCATGTAAGATCTCATTGGAGTTACCACCAACAATTAAATGACTATTTATTGCAACAACAATGTTATGCAAAATTGCATATTGATTGCCTTTGACATTTTGCTCATGATGAATGTGCATTCCCATAAAATGTCAATCCTGATTCAAACTAGAGTCAAAACATTTTCTATGAATAAAAAAACAAACAATACTCTCAATTTGAATTTTAACTTCTTTCTACCAAAGTGAAAGACTGCCTGCAATACCAATTGGATCCACCATAAAAGTATTCAAAAAGTCACAACTCCTTGCTATTTTTTTAGCACGAGCACTAGAATTTTTTGTTTCAATTAAAATAGTCAAATCTAGGGAATGAGAATTTATAGTGTCTTTCAAATAGTTAACTTATAGGAGTTTCCCTACACCTCAATAGTTCCAAGCTATTTTGTTCATTGATAGAGTTAAGGCCATTTATGACTAGCTTCCTCTACCATCTCAAATAATATATTATTTTTTTACTTCTTGGACACTATTTATGTCGCATCCTTTTTTCACCAACTTCGACATTATCATATTGAACCTGCATATTTTCTCCCACTGTCCCTCTGTATTTAAGTTTCGTTCTTGCAGCATAATTTTCCTTCCAATTGATCTGACCATTTTTTTTAAGTTTTCAGATCCAAGCTTTATTTTTTGTTCTTCTCCTCCATCTTCTTTACTTGAGCTAATATCATCATAGACAACTTCCTTTTAGCCAAATTATGCTATTTGTACATTAATCCTTATTATCTCCTTCCCAACACATGGCCCCCACTTTTGTCCATCCTACAACTATTTGAGATCCATTAAAAATATTAGGGTGCGTTTGGTTTGCGAAAATATTTTCTATTTTCATTTCCTAAAAACAGTTTTTATTTTCTAGTTTTCATATTTCTGAAAATATGTTTAGTTTTTGTTTTCATTTTCACTATTTTTTAGTTATATGGTTGTATTTTCATTTTATTTTTATTACTTTATAATTATATAAATAGTAAAACATTGTGTATATAATTTGAAATAATTGTGAAAATGCCACCATTACAATGTGCTACAATACTAAAAATTCTAAAAACGTATTTTTGGCGTTTTTAGAATTTTCAGAAATTTAAAAAATATTTTCTGAAAATAAAAACAAAAAACAGTAAATAAACATGTTTTCATAACTGTTTTCAATTTTTAGTGAAAATGAAAATTAAAAACAGGCAAACCAAACAGGCCCTTATTCTCTCCTGAAGTTCCATTTTTCAGTATAATAATATCATAATCATCATTCAATTCTTTCAACCCTTTTGACTTATTCAAATTTTGACTTGACTACCTAACTCATTTACTTTTCCACCACCTTGGGATTGTTACTAGTATGCACTTCTACCATCCTTCCAATACTTGTTATTTCTCTATTTTCTCTTCCTTCACTTTCTAATACACTAGCAACCTCCTTCCTCACCATCTTCTCAAATCTATTGGCCTGCACAGATACAGTTACATTTTTTTTGATATTTTCTATTCATCCCCTCCTATTTTTGTGTGGCTGCTTGTTACACTAATGCTTGAAATTTTTTTTTGTTCCTTTCCCATGCACAACCCATCTTACTCCTTCTTGGTTGGCTCTCAAATTTGGCCCAAATTTCATTTCTTTCACACATCCTTTTAGCTCATCATATGTTGCCTTAGAGCATCTTCTTTCCTTATTCCCTATTATGCCATAACAGTAACAAAATGAGGGTAATCTTTCAAACCTAGTATAAATCTAGTCTTTACCCTTAAAACCACTGTTAATAAACATTCCCTTACACAGTGGTTTATAAATATTTATTTGCACCAACACCTTCACCACTACGCCACTACCTCCTTAAATATGGAAACATCGAAAATATAGTACTTCTTCAACCTTACTTCCTAACACAAACACCTGGTAATCACAAAAACTGTAATAACCGTGAAATTTAACAAAAATTCTAATTAAAGAAAATTTGGAATAAAAGAGAAAATTTTAAAAATAGAGATAAGAAGCAATGAAAATAAGTTTATTTATTACATAAATTAAAGAATTACAAAAGAAATATGAGAATATACGTTTTGAGGCGTAATTTTTATTTTTAAATGATAGTATTTTGCTATAAACAAATATATTTTTATTTGTTTAAAAATGATTATGTCTTGCTAAAAGTAAGTAGACTTTTAATTAAAATAATTATATTGGCCTCTAATGAATTTTTGTTGTATTTTTAGAAATATTCTTTCTTTTAATATGTATAAAGATATTTATTTTGAGATTTGTTTTATTATGATTTTTATCAAGAAAAATCATGATTTAAGAGTTTAACTAAAGGTTTATGAGAATGTAAATTTTTAGAAATTTTTGAGATATTTTAAGATGAAAAAATGGAATTTATATGAATATATATAAAATAAAATCATATTATTCAATTATTACTATTATTATTAAAAAAACAATAAGAAGGGGAAGAAGAATCGGAGAAGGGAGACGATAGAAATCGAGGAAGTTTGAGGAATAGTGAATGAATAGTGAGTGAATAGTAATATTAAATTTTCTCTCTAGATCTAGAGTGCCTATGGGCTTCCGATCTCAAAACTGAGGATGCTATTGGATTCAGGACGATGAATACTAAGGTTTTGACCGATCAATTTTTCAAATCAGCCATTGAATCATCGTAAATCTGATGTAGAAAATATCAGAAAAAGGTAAATTCTGAAACTCTTACTTAGATACCTCTAATTGAAAATCTCATACCGTAGATAGATTCAGAAGCTAGATAAACCTTAGGATATATATATTTTTGGCCATCTGACAGCTTTTTGTTCGTCGTGAATAGTGTTTTCTGGTGAGTGAATAGTGACCAAGCTCCCGAAGTTGTTTTCTTGATTTTTGGACCCTCCGGATACGTTTTTGAGGTCAATTTGATCAAATTGAAATTGAAAAAGTACATTTTAGGGTTGTCCAATCTAGAGCCCTTAACATGTGAGTAGATAATTCTTCTTATGGCTTGCCCTATACTCTTCTTAATCTTTAAGCATGTATATGATTATGTTTATCAGATATTTACACTTTTATATGTTACTGAGATACATTAAAATTATCTGAATTGCATACAATTTGAAATACAATTCAAGAAGAGTATAGTTTTGAAACTGGATTTCTGAACTCATGGTGTATCTAATTTCATATGTATTTCTCATTAAATGATAAAGTGAATATTTATGCATGTGGCATTATTTATAAAACTATATGATTGCCTCGAGAAAGGGCATGTACGTGTGATAAACCCTGAATGAGAATTTATGACAGATGAATTTGTACTGAGACTGAAAGTCTGTATTATATTGAGAATTTTATACTGGGTTATATGGCATATGTGCATATGATATTGATTCATACAGTGATATGTTTGCCTCGGATATGGGCATGTATACGTGATTCCCCTAATTGAAAAGTTTTAACAGAGGAATATACTGAGAATGAAAATGCTATATTATAATAGTACCTTTGCTTTGATTAATACGGAATATATGAGATTATGGTTTTATGGAGGAATCATATTGGAAACACTGTCTGCTAACAGCAGGTGATGTTAGCCCTAGTGCGCACCTTGATTACCTCAGCTAGAAGGGGGTGGTGCTAGCCTTGTGTGAGGGTCAACACACAGAAGATGATATGTGATGGAGAGCGGAATGCCTCCTATATGGGCGATCATATTTGGATACAGATATTTGAATTGATTTAAACTGAGAATATTTGAAAATGTAGGTCCCATATGGATGTACTTTTGAACTGTAGATTTTGATATGATAAATTTTAACTAATGAGTACATCCATATGTTGATCTGAGAGGTCATATGAGGTATTATCTGCTCACTGAGTTGTAAAACTCACTACACGTGGTTGATATATTTTTCATATAAAGACCCAGAGTTTGGTCCTGCGATTTCTTGATCGACTAGGTGTCGTACTTCTATGGTGAGTCTAAATTTTTTCTTGGCTCTTAGTGTTTAAAATTGTAATATAATTGTACTCTAGAGTTTCTCTGAATGTCATAGGCAGGATCCCTGCTTTTGCTGTTACTCTGATGTTTATAGACTTGATTTGTATATGGTATATATATGGGAAAACCTATATGTATCTGTTTCTTTGATAAAGAATCGGAATATTCATGTTTATGTAAAATATATGTTCATGGTATATGTGTTTCACATGCCCTAAAATTAGGGGCGTGACAAAAACTACACCAAAAAATGAACTAAATGAAATTCTTCTTTGGTTGGATCAAATATTTCATGCCACTCTTTTAGCACCAACAATTGGTTCTTACACAACCATATACTATTCTTAACCACCTTCCTCATCTCTTCTAGATACTCAAAGAACATATGACAAATCTTCTCATGTATTTCCTCGACTCTAAATACTTTAGGGTGGTTCTATATAGTCTTTAGAATGTAAGTCAAAGTATTCAAGATTATGGGTTTTTCCATAGATACATTGCCCACCAGAATTCCTTTTGCGGCGTCTAGTCCTTTTCTCAAATCATTCTCCTCTAATTGCACAATTATCTCTTCCTCAACGTCATGGTCATCCCCTATCTCAAATGATACATCAGTCTCGACCATACTACTGTCAAGTCTATTCCATCACATTACTCCTTCATTCCATAATCACACAATGACAATCTCAACTACAAACCACAAAAGTGGTCACACTAAATAGCACCCGAAGGCTTTAAGAATGATCTCTTTTGACCCCCAATGCTGATGAGGTGCACAACCTACCCCTTTTGGCTCCACCTAGATCAAAAAGCTAGTATAGCAACGTGGCGATATAGACTTATTTAAAGTTGAAATATTGTTGTGCACTAGTAAAGTCATATAAAATTTAAGATTATATACGAATTATAAAAAATTCGTTATCTATTTTTATTGTTACAAGAATTTTTATATATTTATAAAATATTTTTTATTTATATAAATAAATATTTTTGTTTCTATACCTCATATGGAACCCAATGAGATTATATATTTCAAACTATTTAATAAATGGACTGGATTGAACCAAACAATTTAAAACCAACCCTTGACGTGTCGGGTTAGTTCAGTTCAATTTATTTTTTCAATGTTAGGTTTTACAAATGTCAAAAAACATTATCTTAATTTAAAATTAAAAGATATAAGAGACAAAAAAAAATAAAAATAAAAATTAATAAATGCACAATTTACTCTATGAATTTATTAAATCTGTACAATTTAATTCCTAAATTTAAGTCATTGCACAATTTAATTTTTGAATATACTCAACATTAAATAATTTAATCATTCTATTATCTCCACACTAATTGTTTGCTAATGTGACTCATTAAGTGTCTATGTGATACGTTAAATGCCAACTAATCATACTACTTCAGTGTTGTCTCAATTTAAAAATCGATTAAACACACAATTTAATCTTTAATTAAATTTACTAAGTCCCTACAATTTAATATTTAAATTTAAGTCATTGCATGATTTATTCTCCAAATTTATCAAACGTCAGACAATTTAATCCTTCTATTATCTCCACGCTAACTACTTACTGATATAGCATATTAAGTGCCTACGTAGTACGTTAAATGCCAATTAATTATGGTACATCAGTGCTGATTCATCTTTAAAAAAAACTTCAAAATACTTCTTTTTCCACTTTATTTTTCCCTTTTCCCCTGAAAAATCATTTTTCCCCCCAAAAAGCACAATGCCATGAAACACTTTAACACTATGAAATCTTTTCCTGTCGCGTTTAACCACTAAAGCCTCGTTTTTAGGACACCATGAATCTTTGTTCTTTTTTATACTTGATGCTCTATCCATAGGCTGAAAAAACGAAAATTATTGAAAATATTGTTTTTCTTCTTTTCTTACCCCATCATTCCTTGAAAATACAAAGATAATTGATTGTTTGTTAAGTTTTGACGATGTGGAACATGAAAAATAAATTATTAGTAAAATCTAATTTAAGATATTGCATGGTGAAAGTTTGGCAGTATTTTTGGCTTGTTATGCGATATGGCAGGATTGTTGAAAGTTATTCTAAACTATGTGATATTAACAATCGTAGTGGTAGTCAACATGACACTTTACACATTTTGGACTGCAAGGAGATGCCATGACACTTTACTCTTTACCTTGTTGGTCAACTTAGCACTTTACACATTTTGAAATCTAAAAGTTGAGATCATTACTAACTGCGGCATATATTCCTTGAGATATATCAATTTTTCTCTTTGAAGACAGGAAAAAATGTATTTTAAATTGTAGAATATATTGTTACTATGCTGCTAAATAGTTAATTGAACAAATAAATTTTGCATTGCCCTTTCTTTAAATGTTTTCAAGATTTTCATTGTTCGCAAAATAAATGCAATAATTAGTTCAACAACTTGAAGCAAATAACATTGTATGAGGTTGAAGAACAACTTTATTTCAAAACTTTAAGGATGAGTCAATGTTGATATAGCATGGTTAGTTAACATTTAACGCGCTACATAAACACTTAATAGGTCATATCAACAAAAAAATAAGGCAGAGATGTGTCACGCCCTAATTTAATGGAACGCGAATAACACATCTATCAGAAAACTTCACCACTTATTTATTTGCATACGGCCCACAATATCACATATTAGGAAAATGTCATATGTTTACAAGTTTCCAATATAGCTAATTATACATGCCAAAGCTACACTTAACAATATTACAGCAAAAGCAGGGATCTTGCTTGTGACGTTCAGAGCATACTCTATATTACAATGACATAATATTTTAAAATATTTCGAGCCTTGGAAGCAATGTAGGCTCAACTAGAGAATATAACACCTAGCGAATCACGTAGCTGTAGGGCCAACTTCTATATCTTTATCTGAAAAATGTGAAAAATATCGTATAGTGAATCTGACAACTCAATGAACAGATAATACCTCCTATGACCTCTCAGATCAACATATGGATGTACTCATTAGTTAAAATTTATTATATCAGAAATTACAGTTCAGAAGTACATCCATATGGGACCCACATTTTCTAATATTCTCAATTCAAATCAATTCAAATATCTATATCCATATATGATACAATATGATCATTAATCAAACAGTGATATGCATTAAAAAAATTTCTTATAAAAATGTTAGGAGGATCCCTTATCAGAACCACTATATCAGAATTCAACCCCTTCCGTACTTAGTTGGTGTAGGATTTGCCTATACTTAACATCTCAGCCAAGATTTGCCCTACCACTATTCAAGAGGACATTCGAAAGGACTTTAATATGGGTAATTCTCCAAGAACAAAGCAAGGGAAGGCAAATCACATCTCATAAAATAGGAATCTCGCCCAGATAGGAGGCATCCCGCTCTCCGTTACATATCATATCCCGTGTGTTGGCCCTCACACGAGGTAGCACCACCTCTGCTAGCTGAGGTATCAAGATGCACCAGGGCTAACATCACCTGCTATTAGCAAACAGCATTTCTAATAGGATTCCTCCACAAAATTATCATATACATATATTCTAAATCATTCAAACAGAACTTTTAGTATTATACAAATTCTTAGTCTCAATACAGATCATATGTCATAAATTATCTATTCAGGGTTTATCACATATGCAAACCCTTTCTCGAGGCAATCATATAATCTTATAAATCAATGTCATGTACATAAATATTCACTTTATCATTTATTGAGAAATACATGTGAAATTAGATATACCATGAGTTTAGAAATCTATTTCTCAAAACTATACTCTTCTTGAACTATATTCCAAATTATAATCAATTCAAATAATTTTAATGCAATTCAAAAACATATAAAAGTGTAAATATCTCATAAATATAATCAAATACATGCTTAAAGATCAAGAAGAGTATAGGACAAATCATAGAAACTATCATTTACTCACAAAGTTAGGGTACTAAGTTGGATAACCCCAAAATCTACGTTTCTGCTCCAAATATGGCAAAATAGACCCTAAAATTAAGTCCAAAAGGTCTAAAAACCTTGAAAATGACTCTGAATTTGCGAAATTTAGCCTCTGGGAGCTCAGTCAATGCAACAGGGTCCGGTCTTATGTGCTACATGCGCCACCAGGGGGAGCTACGCGTAGGTATCACTCGCCGAGGAAAAATCAGCACATAGGGGTGCATGCAAGGGAGGATGGTCCTAAAATTTGAGATCCTAAGGTTTCGGCACCTTCTGGATCGATCTACGGTGTTAGTTTTTACATTTGAGAACCATAAAGAGTTTCAGATATTACCTCTTTAGGTGCTTTTTCCTTCCATTTTTCAGCCAATCCCCAACCAATTCTCCAAAAACCAATCAGATGGATTTGTATAACTCTTCGTCCTGTGTCCGTTGGTGGTGGTGGTGTCAAAATCCAAGGTCCAAAAATGGTAGAATCTTAGAAATAAGTTTTAGGGTTTCGAGAGAGAAAATTCTGAGGAGAAAGAGAAGAAATCTAGATTTTTCCTCCTTTGAGTAGCTGAGGCCCTTAAAATATCCTGGGGGACCTTTCTGCAAAAATTCAATTTTAGAGGGAGGTCCTTACAAATTTTCCTTATTTACATTTTGACCTCGAAACTTAAATTCTCATATTTTCTTTGTAATTCTTTAACCCATGTAGTAAATAAACATATTTTCAATAGTTCTTATCTCCATTTTCAAAATCCTCTCTTTTATTCAAAATTTTCTTTAATTAAAATTTTCTTTAAATTTATGGCTATTACATTCTTCCACATTTAAAGAAATTCGGTCCCTGAATTTCATCACCATAGTTACAGGTAAATACTAACCTCATTGTTCAAACAAATACGAATATCTAGTACGTATGTCATCCTCTCTTTCCTAAGTAGCTTCCTCAAAAGAGTGATTCTTCCATATCACTTTCACTGTAAGAATTTCTTTTGACCGTAACTTCTTTACTGGTTTGTCTACTATCGCTACTGGTTGTTCCTCATAAGTTAAATCTTCTTGTAACTGAATTTGTGGACACTGTATAACATGTGTAGGATCTAGTAAATATTTTCGTAGCATAGACAAGTGAAAAACTAGATGGACATTATCAAATGATAAGCTACTGGGCCGATCCTATCAAGAATTTCAAATGGTCCTATATACCGTAGGTTTAACTTCCCTTTCTTCCCAAATCTTACTAGTCCTTTCATAAGAGATATTTTCAGAAAAATATCTTCACCTATGGAAAATTCCAATGGTCGACATCTATTATCAATATAGGCTTTCTGTCTACTCTGAGCTGCTAATAACATTTCCTTAATTAATTTTACCTTGACCAGTGCATCCTGTACCATATCAGGCCTTAAAATCTTAGCTTCGTCTCAAACCATTCAATCAGAGAATGGCAACATCGACCATATAATGCCTCAAAAGGAGCCATTTGTATACTGGTTTAATAACTATTGTTATAAGCAAAATCAGTTAAAGGTAGAAATCTTTTCCAACTATCTTCAAAATCTAAAACACAAGCCGGAAGCATGTCTTTCAATATTTGAATGGTTTGCTCAGACTATCCATCTGTTTGAGGATGGAATATAGTACTGAGATTTAACTTTGTGCCCAAAGCTTCTTGAAAATCTCTCCAAAAATGAGCTGTGAATTGTGGTCCTCGATCAGAAATAATTGATATTGGCACTCCATGAAGTCTCACTATTTCATTCAAATATAAATTTGCATACTGAACTACATTGTATGTGGTTTTCACTGGTAAGAAACGTGCTAACTTAGTCAACCTATCAATGATCACCCATATTGAATCAAACCCTTTTGGTGTTCTCGGTAGCCCCGTAACAAAATCCATAGTTATTCTTTCCCATTTCCATTCAGGTATCTCTATCTGCTGATGTAATCCTACAGACCTTTGATGTTTTGCTTTTACCTACTGGCAAGTTAAGCATTGAGACACATAGTCTACTATGTCTTCCTTCATACCTTCCCACCAATAAATTTCTTTTAGATCCTTATACATTTTAGTTATTCTGGAATGAATGGTATACATGGATCTATGGGCTTCCTCTAAAATTTCTTTCTTAAGTTTTTTTTTATCAAGTACACATAACCGTTTGTCCAATCTCAGAATTCTTTCACAGTCTATAGTGAATTCAACTTCACCGCCATTTTTCACCTCTTCAATGTTTTTGCATAAATAGGCATCCTCTTTCAGTGCCTTTTTCACCTAATCAATCAAAGATGATTCAAAACGTATATGGGCTAATAATATTCCAAACTCCTTTACTTCCATTACTACCCCATTACTTTCCAGTTTATGCATTTCTTTAACCAACGGCCTTCTTACCACTATGATATGAGTCAAACTACTCATAAACTTCCTACTTAATGCATCAGCCACAACATTGGCCTTACCTGGATGGTATAGTATTGTGCAGTCATAATCTTTAAGTAGTTCCATCCATCGTCTTTGTCTCAAATTAAGATCTTTTTGTTGGAAAATATATTTAAGACTTTTATGATATGTATAAATTTTGCATGTCTCACCATACAGATAATGCCTCCAAATTTTGAAAGCAAAAACTACTGTTGTCATTTCTAAGTTATCAGTCAGATAATTTTGTTCATGTGGTTTAAGCTGTCTATATGCATATGCAATGACTCTACCATTTTGCATCAACACACATCTTAATCTAATTCTCGATGCATCACAGTATACCGTGTATTCTCTGATACCTGAAGGAATAGCCAATACT
The DNA here is from genome assembly GCA_037074535.1 of Gleditsia sinensis. Taxonomy (NCBI): domain Eukaryota; kingdom Viridiplantae; phylum Streptophyta; class Magnoliopsida; order Fabales; family Fabaceae; genus Gleditsia; species Gleditsia sinensis. Next base: position 19,973,006 of record CM073475.1, read on the forward strand.
GGCGCCGTAGTCACACATTCTTTGAGTTTCTAGAAACTTCTTTTACATTCATCTGACCAGTCAAATTTTATTCTCTTTCTTATCAACCTCATCAAAAGAACAGCTATTTTTGAAAAATCTTTAACGAATATACGGTAATAGCCTGTTAAACCAAGAAAACTACGAATCTCTGTAATTATCATAGGGCATGGCCATTGCTGCACCGCTTCTATCTTTTTAAGATCAACTTGAAGACCATCTTTAGTAACCACATGCCCTAGGAAGGTAACACTATTAAGTCAAAATTCACATTTTAAAAACTTGACATACAGCTAGTGTTCCCTTAAGGTTTGCAATGTTATTCTTAAATGTTGCTCATGCTCCTCTGAACTCTTTGAATATACCAGGATATCATCTATAAACACAATGACAAATTGATCCAGGAAAGGTTTAAATACTTGTTCATCAAATCCATAAATGTAGCTGGAGCATTTGTTAAACTAAATGGCATTACTAAGAACTCATAGTGCCTATACCGAATCCTAAAAGCAATTTTTGAAATATCCTTCTTCTTTATCCTCAATTGATGATACTCAGATCTCAAATCAATTTTTGAAAAATATTGGGCACCTTGTAGTTGATCAAATAAATCATCTATACGAGGTAACGGATACTTATTACATATTGTGATGCGTTCCTCTATATGAAGAAACGGAGTGTTTGGCGAAAGCAAGGATCGTCTTAAAAATTTAACGAATGTTTGATCGCCACGAGTTGCCTCGATAAGATCGGATTCAGTTCTTTGCCCAAGAACTAAGGGAAGCTCTCACTTTAGGAGAAAACTCAATCTTTATTAATCATCAAAATCTGTATCATACATGAACTTAAAGAACTCTTAAATAGACAATCAATCCTAACCCTAGTAGGAAAGCCAGCAGGCCTTAAACTCCTAATTGGACTTCTAATAGAATATGGCCCAAATAACATTAGTTATCTGGCCCAACTAAACTAACAAAAACAAACCCATAATTAAATTACAATTTGGGCTGCATAAAGAATGGGCCCAAATGCTAATAATATCCAAAACAAAAAATTTTAAACTAAAGCCCATAATACATCTTTAGCCTATGCAGATTTGGGCTAGTTGTCTTCAAGATCCAATAAACTTTATTGGGCCTCCAAACTGCCCTCTTTAATGCAATCCTCATGGCTGCAAAGTGTGGCCCACTTGATGTCTTGACTTGGCCCAATAACTTCCTCTTTAGCCTGCACATCCAAGATCAAGCCCAATAAAGCTTCTTTGGCCTGCTTCGCCCTGCTCCTAGTCATTGGACCACCTATCCCTTGCAAAGGATCTTGAGAACGGTTTAGAGTAGCTCTGATAGCACCTTGATCTCCATCATTCCCTCCCTCCTCGAAAGGATTCGTCCTCGAATCAAAACCATCACCTACATCAAATAAAGACAAGTCAGCAACATTGAATGTAGCACTAATATTGCCATACTCACTAGGTAAATCAATCTTATAGGCATTGTCATTGATTCGTTCCAAGACTTGAAAAGGTTCATCTCCCCTAGGATGTAACTTAAACTTTCTCTGAACCGGGAACCTCTCTTTGCGCATATGTACCCAAACCCAATCACCGGTTCAAATACAATTTTTGTTCGGCTCTTGTTGGCTTGCGTTGCATATTGCTTATTCTTCCTCTCAATGTTAGCTCGAACTTTAGCATGCAAATTTTTTACATATTCAGCCTTTTGCTTACCATCCAAGTTAACAAACACATTAGTAGACAAAGGTAAAATATTCAAAGGTGTTAAAGGATTAAAGCCATAAACAATTTCAAAAGGACTACAAGCAATAGTAAAATGCACAGATCTATTGTAAGCAAACTCAACATGCGGTAATGGAATATAAAGACCATGTGGCATAACCTTAGACTTTGCTTGTTTACATGTCATGCACTTAGCACAAAACGAAATGACATTATGTTTCATGTGAGGCCAATAAAAATGTTCATCCAGAATTTCTAAGGTTTTAGTCACTCCAAAATATCTCATTAAACCTCCACTATGATTCTCCTTAATTAACAAGTTACACATAGAACACTTAGGCACACAAAGTTTATTCTTTTTAAACAAGTAACCTTTATGTCTATAGAAACCATCAATAGCACGCTTATCACACAAATTCCAAGTAGATCCAAAATCAACATCATTAACATACATGTCTCTAATATATTGAAAACCAAGCAACTTAGCATGTAAGGATGTGAATAACGCATATCTTCTAGACAATGCATAAGCTACCACATTTTTCTTCTTATTTTTACACTTAATCACATAATTTAATATCTCAATGAATTTTAACCATTTAGCATGTCTCTTATGCAACTTACCTTGGCACTTCAAGAATTTCAAACTCTTATGATCTGAATGAATAATGAATTCTCTCTGCCATAGATAATTCTGCCAAGTTTGCAAAGTCCTCATCAATGTATATAACTCCTTATCATAAGTAGGATATTTTAATGCTATGAATTCTTGTATCAAAGACACAACCATACTAGGCAAAGAAAGGTTATGAGTGTTAGCAAAATAAATATCCTTGTACATTAGCACAAGGAGGTTTGGCTTGCATACCAAAGCACTCTTCACCTCACTTTTTAATGCAAAAGCACTCACCCTTTTATTTTTCTCTTTCTCTGGCTCACAATTCTCTTTCTTTTTCTACTCACATATCTCAATTTTTGGCTTACTCTCATTCTTCTTTTGCTCACATACCTCAACAGCTCTCTCTTTTCTCTCACTCTCAATTTTGGCTTTACTATCTTTCTTCTCTTTTTCTTACTCACATCTCTCAGCCTCTCTTTCTTTTCTCTCACTCTCAATTTTGGCCATACTATCTTTCTTCTCTTTTTCTTGCTCACATCTCTCAGCCTCTCTTTCTTTTCTCTCACTCTCAATTTTGGCCATACTCTCTTTTCTCTCTTTTTCTTTTTGTTTCTCTCAACTTACACTCTTTTGTAATCCTCACTTGATTAGCAAAAGCCTCAACTGGCTTTAGGGGTGTTAAAACAAAAGTTCGATTATGCATGGTCAATGTATATCGATTCTTGTAGCCATCATAAGTAACCCTTCTATCAAATTGCCATGGACGTCCCAACAACAAGTGTCCAACATGCATCAGTACTACATCACAAAGCACCTCATCTTTGTAGTTACCAATAGAAAAAGATACCAAAACCTAATTAGTCGCCCATATCTCCCCACTATCATTCAACCATCTTAGCCTATATGGATTAGGATGTTTTAATGTGGGTAGACCCAATTTATTAACCATCAAGGTACTAGCTACATTAGTCCAACTCTCACTATCAATAATCAAGCTACATACCTTGTTATTCACGTGGCACCTGGTTTGAAAGATGTGCTCACACTGTTCAATATCATCATTGGATTGCATATTAAGAGCACGTCTAATAACCAATATTTATCTATTCACTTGCTTACTAATCTTCATATTATTACAATCCTCCATTAGTGGAATATCATCCTCACTAGAATCACTAGAATGCTTACTCTCCATACGTCCCCTTTCTTCCTCACCAAAGCCAAACTGTTTGGAACGCTTAGGTTTGGATAATGACTCAAAATTATCTAACTTCATATGTATCAACTTAAATTGCTCCTGAACCGCCTTCATGTAACATTTAAGATCAACTTTAGGTTGATTTATTTTAGTGCTCATGTTTGTCTCACAAACCTCACGTGTTTGCACTCAATTTATACTCTCTTTCCCTTAAAGCTCTTAAACAAGAACCTAATCAACAAAATTATCAAAGAAAACAAGTGAATTTAGAATGATAAGAATAAAATTCAGACAATGACAACTCTAGGAACTGAATTTAAAAAATATGAGATATACTAATATCAGTATACTATTTTTTTAACGAATTTCTCTTCTTCTTTTTTCAGCTCACCTCTTTTTTTTTAGCGAATTTCCTTTTTTTTGACGAATTTTTTTTTCAGAAGAGACCAAATTCAACTAAGACTAGGAATCTGATTTTTTTTAATTTTAAATTTTGAATTTTTGAACAAGAAACCAAATTGAAATAGGAATAGGACTCTCTTTTTTTCGAAATTCAAATTTTTTTGGAAGAAAAAAAAAACTAAATTGACTAGAACTAGAACTCTGTTTTTTTTTCTAAAAGAACTAGAAATCCCTTGTCTAACAAGTCTTGTAACTAGATTTTCAACTCCTTGAGCTCAGTCAGTGCCATTCTATACAGGGGTATAGACACTGGTTGAGTTCCAAAAAGTAAATCAATACTGAACTCAATTTCTCGTTCTGGGGATAACCCTGACAACTCATCAGGAAACACATCAAGAAATTCCTTAACCACTAGAACTTGTTCTACCTTAGTGTACTTCATATCAACATCTTTAACTACTGCTAAATATCATTGGCATCCTTTTTGTAACAGCTTATGAGCTGTTAGAGTTGAGATTAAGTTATTAAATACCTCACTACGATCTCCTTGTATTAAGAAGGAAGATTCTCTAGAGATATTAAACTTAATCACCTTAAGGTGACAGTCTAAAATGGCATAACATGATAACAGTCAATCCATTCTTAGTATCACATCAAAGTATACCATATTTAGAACTATCAAATCTACAAGAGTCTCCTTATCTTCTATCGAAATCTTGCATGATTTATACACATCATTTACTAATAAGAATTCTCCCATTGGAGTAGCAACCATGAAAGAACAATGTAAACTAGTAGGATCCCTATCCAATTTCTTAACAAAGTATGGTGATATATAAGAATGAGTAGAACCAGGATTGAACAAGACATATGCTTTATGGGAACATACTGATAATGTACCTGTCATAACTGCATTTAAGGCCTGAGCATACTATCATGTCAAAGGAAAACCTCGAGCTTGTTCTCGGCCTCGACTTCTTGATCCTCTACCACTACTTGCTTGAACTGAAGCTGCTCTATTTGGTCGTGCTGGTACAGATGTAGGGGGTGAAGCTGGTTGTACTGTTGCTTGACTAAAACTTTGTAATTGTGGACAATTTCTCATCAAATGACTCATTTGTCCACACTTAAAACATGCACCAGTTTCTCTGTGACACTGTCCAATATGAGGCTTGCCACAAATGGGACATGGTGTAACAACCTTTTTTTTTCCTTTATTATTATACAATATTGAGTTCACATACATGTCATTAATCAAAACAGACGTATAACATATCAAACACATAGATATTTACATCTTGTTTATTTTGGTTGACCAATTCCGAAGATACAGGTGCGGGTGGTTGCACCTTCACCGGGATCTGAGCCAACTCAACCACAAACATCTTATTTGATTCTGAAATCTGCCCAACATAAAGTAACTCGATCCAATGTGCACTAAAAGCCAGAGCCTTAGAAACAAAAGCTGCATAAATAATTTTCTGAACATGATATGGAAATATAGTGAGAATTAAATCCCAGTAAGTTCAACAATAAATTATCATCAGTAAAGCTCATCACGTCATGTTCAGCTGTATAAACTACAGAAAATATCTTTGGTCACATGAATGCATTATATCTATGTACATAAGAATCATACTATAATGATATGTATGATATGATTAACTATTTTCAAAATATCATATGATGGCCATCAACTTATTCTCATTTCAAGCTACCCCGGTCAGGGTGAGTATCCTCTACTCTCCGGTACGGGCTTTTCTCGCTCCGTCCGACATGGCCCACTTTCTCTTTCTTTTCTCATTATCATGATCATAACCGTTGGTAGGGCGTCCCCTACTGGTGCACCACACGGATTGCCATGTGACCGTGCTTATTTCTTTTCTTTTCACAATGATAGCCAAAAATATGCTTTCAATAACAAGTATGTTCATCAAAATATAACTATTACCATAAATCATTGGTAATCATGCCATGAACATAACCATTTCAAATATCACTTTATAAAATATTTCCATGTCAAAATTTCATACTTAAGATGGTAAGAAGTTCATACAATGGCAATGGCTATGGCTATACTAGTCATTTATTAAGATTCATCTTCTTTTTTAAATACTAATTTTATTTTTTAATTTTCTTGATGAAGGTTTTCATCCTATCTAACCTTCTCTTACTAATCAGAGCATAACTCCCTCAATTTAACTCTGATGTAGGTGATCTTGGTGTCCATTTCAAGATAAAACTATTATCTAAAACTATTATGTTGAACATTATAGCGAAAAATTAAGAAACAAAGGTGATATTACTCCTTCAAAGTACAGGATAGTTCCTCTCGGATAGGTTCTGACCTTTACTGACTAATTAGACCATATCTCCCAAATTGGAACTCCAAATTGCGTTATTCCAGTTGGTAAAAATCCATGAGCCATATATCTATAATTTTTATGTTGGCGCGCTATTTTAATTCCCTACAGAATATTCCCAGAAATTCAAAAAACTAAAGCATTAATAACATACTCTTCCCTGAATAAACATTTTCTGACCTCTGCTTACTAATCGGATCATATCTACCTCATATGAACTCCAAATTGCATAATTCCAGTGGGTATATTTCCATGAGACATAGATATATAACTTTCATGTTAACCATTTATTTTAATTCCATACAGATAATTCCCAGAAATTAAAATACAAAAGCTGTCCTAACATAATCTTCCCTGATGAACCATTTTCTGACCTTGGCTTACTAATCGGACCATATCTACCACATGTGAACTCCAAATTGAATGATTCCCATGGCTAAAAATCCATGACACACATATCTTTAATTCTTATGTTAACCATTTATTTTAATTCCCTACCAATAATTCCCAGAAATTAAATTACCGAAACTATCCTAACATATTCTTCCCTGATGATTCATTTTCTGACCTTTGACTACTAATCAGACCATAGCTACCTCATATGGACTCCAAATGGAATGATTCCAGTGGGTGAAAATCCGTGACACATATATCTTTAATTCTTATGTTAACCATTTATTTTAATTCCTTATAGATTGTTCCCAGAAATTAAAATACCGAAGCTTAAAATTCTGTCAACCATAGCCATATCCATGCAGAACTATCTACACCAACCTAAGTATTCAAACATACATCACATGCAAGATCAATATGCAACATGATATAGCAACATCCATGACCAATCATCAAAGTTCTAAGATCAAAATCTCATATAAATATTATGAGTTTCAAAGGTTTTCTTCAAAAAGAAATATTGTTAAACTTACCTGGAGCACTTAGTCTCCTAGACTTCTTCCTCTTTCTTCCTTTCTTCCTCTCTTTTCCTCACACTACCTTGCTTCTATTTTTGCTCTCCCTCACTTGGACGAAATTCTAATGTTGTAAGGGTGGGTTTTCTTATATAGACCACCAAATAATTCACCTTTCATGATCATGGGTCTACCTTATCACAATTAGGATACACTTTGTTAAATTTTTTGAAAACAAACAACTTATGTTCTTGTCTTCCTCTTCCTTAGTCAAGATATGCATAGAAAAAGGAGATTTGTATTTTGAAAATTATGATGATATGTTCTTAAGATATGGGGCAAGATCCCTTTGATTTAGGGATTCATTTCCTTTTTCTTTTGTCTTAATCAAGTATGATAGATTTGCCTTTTTAAGTGGCAAATTTCTAGCCCTTGAATTTTCCTTACTTAACTAAAATTATTTGTGTAGGATAATGATGTTTTGTCATAATGCTATGTATTATTACCCACTTGTTAAAGTTATGAATGTAGGATATAGATGTTTTTGTCCTAAAGCCTTGTATTATTATGCCACTTGCCAAAATGATGAATGTAGAATCACACCACTTGTCAAATTTTTGTCTTAATGCCATGTCACTTAATCTTGATTACACTAATATTTCATCACTTTAATTTTATTTTTATTTTTATTTTTCCTCTTGGGTTTAGGATCATTCTTGCCCATTTTCCTTACTTTGGTTAAAATTCTTCCTTTCATAATGGGCTTGGTCACATTTTCATGATTTTTGGGCTATCGGTCCAATTTCTATATCCTAGTCCAAGTCTATGTTTTATTTCTTCCTTGGCCTATCCTATTGGCTTGCTAAAAATTCATGTGAAGTAGAAAAACTCTATATGAAATGTCTATAGGTTAAAGCCCAATTACGGGTGGAGATACTAAACTCAGTAACCTTTGCTCTTAAATTAAGAAAGATTACCCTAATCCGATCTTCTTGAAATTTTAAGACCTTTACTTACTTCACAAAAATTTATCTTTCTTTACCTAAGAATTTCACCTTTCTTTAACATGTTTATTTCTAATATTTCCTCTTAGGTTTTCTTTCTTTACCTATTCCATTAATATTAGAACATTTCTATGCATATATGTAAGGTGAAGAATTTCTAAGGAAAATATCTAAAAATTACGGGATGTTACACATGGTGGAATTAATCTTGAATCATGTTCGCTAACAAGCCTTATATCTCTTTGATTCATTCTTTACTTGTTAATATTCACTGGTGTCTGGTTAGAGCTACCAGATCCTGTTTGAGCAAAACGCTGTGGATTTTAAAATCTTAATCCTCTGACATTAGGATTATAACTTATCTGAACATTACTATCTCACTCTCTTTTTCTTCTCTTTATACCTTCAATATATGTTTGCTCTCGTATTTCTATCATTCTAGCACAGTCCACAGCTACTGAATAAGTTGAAAAATGATTCATCTGAGGACCCACCGATTTAAACAATGGATGTTTCAATCCTGAAACAAATCTCTTAACTCTATTTTTTCAGTAAGAACAAGATATGGTGCATATCTCGACAACCAGGTAAAACGGATGTTATATTCAGAAACTGTCATGTTCAATGTTTGTTTTAATTCTTCAAATTATCTGGCCCTCTTGTTTCTTTCACTCATTGGCAGGAAGTGATTCATAAATGCTTCCTTAAATTCGTCACACTCCATTAGTGGTAAAATAACTATCATTCCTTGTACAAGTGTCTCAAACCAAACTTGGACCACATCTGATAGTTGAAAAGACACCAGTTCAATAGATCTTCTACTAGAACACCCCAAAACTCTGAGAACTCGTTCCATAGCATCAATGAATATCTGTGGGTCTTCCTAAACATCTAACCCAGAAAAAGTTGAGGGTTTCAACTTAAGAAATTGCGTTAATGACACCTCAATCCCTGTAAGTTTGTCTTCTTGCTCAACTGTTCTTCCCAGTTCTTATGCTTTATGAGTATTTTCTGGTGGCTGGCCATCCCTTCTGTCCTGTTCTACTATAAATCTAACCAATATCTCTAAACTCCTATGTATCCCTACAATCATATCAATTATTCTATCATGTGACTCCTAAGAGGGTTCTACTCTCTTCTCAGGAACTCTATCAAACATATAGACATGTTCATCTTGTCTCGGGGATTTCATAACCCGTACACGCCCTCGGCCTCTGCCTCTTCCTCTAAGTCAGCCTCTACCACGACCTCTTTGTACTGGAATTGTAGATTGTGCATACTCTTTTATAGAAGGTGCACGATCTACAGTTTCTCTAGTAACCGCTCTAGTTCTTGGCGGCATCATCGACTATATAGAATAAAACACTTTTTTAAGATACCATAATATTTAATCAATCCTTAAACTAGGAACTTTAACAAACTTGGAATAGAAAGGAAGTTAATATCTTATAAAATCCCTCAGCAGCACCTGAAGTATAAATATGTCCGGCTCATATCCATACTAAAGGTCCTACTAAAAAATTTTTTGCTCTGATAACCACAAATGCTCTAATACCAACTTGTCACACCCCAATTTAATGGAATGCGAATAACACATCTATCAAAAAACTTCAAAACTTATTTATTTGCATACGGTTCACAATATCACATATCAAGAAAATGTCATACGTTTACAAGTTTCCAGTATAGCTAATTATGCATATCAAAGCTACACTTAACAATATTACAGTAAAAGTAGGGATCATGCCTGTGGCTTTCAGAGCATACTCTAGATTACAATGACATAATATTTTAAAACACTTCGAGCTTTGGAAGCAATGTAGGCTCACTCAAAGAATATAACACCTAGCGAATCACGTAGCTACAGGGCCAACCTCTGTATCTTTATCTAAAAAATGTGAAAATATCGTGTAGTAGGTTTAACAATTCAGTGAGAAGATAATACCTCCTATGACCTCTCAGATCAACATATGGATGTACTCATTAGTTAAAATTTATCATATTAGAAATACAGTTCAAAAGTGCATCCATATAAGACCCGCATTTTCAAATATTCCCAATTCAAATCAATTCAAATATCTATATCCATATATGAAACAATATGATCATTAATCAAACAGTGATATGCATTAAAAACACTTCTTATAAAAATGTTAGGAGGATCCCTTATCAGATCCATCATATCATAATTCAACCCATTCCGTACTTTGTTGGTGTAGAATTTACCTATACTTAGCATCTTAGCCAAAGTTTGCCTACCACCATTCAAGAGGACACGCGAAGGGACTCTAATATAGGCAATTCTCCAAGCACAAAGTAAGGGAAGGCAAATTACATCTCATATAATAGGCATCTCGCTTAGATAAGAGGCATCACACTCTCCATTACATATCATATCCCATGTGTTGGCCCTCACACGAGGCTAACATCACCCCTGTTAGCTGAGGTATCAAGGTGCACCAAGGCTAACATCACCTACTGTTAGCAAACAGTATTTCTAATAGGATTTCTCCACAAAATTATCATATACACATGTTCCAAATCATTCAAACAAAACTTTTAGTATGATATAGAATCTCAGTCTCAATACATATCATCTGTCATAAATTACCCATTCAGGGTTTATCACATATACAAGCCCTTTCTTAAGGCAATCATATAATCTTATAAATCAATGCCATGTACATAAATATTCACTTTATCATTTATTGAGAAATACATGTGAAATCATATATACCATGAGTTCAGAAATTTATTTCTCAAAATTATACTCTTCTTGAACTATATTCCAAATTATAAGCAATTCAAATAATTTTAATGTATTACGAAACATATAAAAGTATAAATATCTCATAAATATAATCAAATATGTAACATCCCTAATTTCGTTTCTTTACCCATACATTAGGCTTTTACCTATGGACACTTTATATAGAGTTTTTCCACTTCACATAAGTTTCTAGCAAGCCTATTGGATAACCTAAGCAAGAAATAAAACATAGACTTGGACTAGAATATAGTAATTGGACCAATAGCCCAAAAATTATGAAAATGTGATTAAGCCCTCCAAGAAAGGTAGAATTTTATCCAAAGCAAAGAAAATGGATAGGAATAAGCCCAAATCCAAGAGGAAAAAATAAAATAAAATAAATTAGGTGATGATATAATAATGTAATAATAATAAATATTAGGTTACATGGCATTAAGACAAAAATTTAGCAAGTGGTGTGATTCTACATTCATCATTTTGGCAAGTGGCATGATAATACAAGGCTTTAGGACAAAAACATCTATATCCTACACTCATAATTTTAGCAAGTGGTATGATAATACATGGAATTAGGACAAAACATTCCTATTCCACACAAATAATATCAACCAAATAATAGAGATTCAAGGGCTAGAAATTTACCACCTAAAAAGGCAAACCTATCATACTTGTTTAAGACAAAAGAAAATGGAAATGAATCCTTAAATCAAAGGGACCTTGTCCCTTATCTTAAGAACATATCATCATAATTTTCAAAATACAAATCTCCTTTTTCTATGCATCTCTTGACTAAGGACGAGGAAGACAAGAACATAAGTTGTTTGTTTTCCAAAAATTCAACAAAGTGTATCTTAATTGTGATAAGGTAGACCCATGATCATGAAAGGTGTATTATTTGGTGGTCTATATAAGCAAAACCCACCCCTACAACATTTTAATTTCGTCCAAGTGAGGAAGAGAGAGAAATAGAAGCAAGGTAGAGTGAGGAAAGGAGAGAAAGAGAGGAGAAGAAAGGAAGGAAGAAGAAGGAGAAGTTTAGAAGGCTAAGTACTCAAGGTAAGTTACCTTAATCTCCACTTGAATCCATTTTTCTTCTTCATCCTTGAGGTTCAAAAATTCACCCTCCTTCTCTTACCTAAGCTGCTAGAAAAGCTAAGGGAAGGAAGGAATCTTGCTACTTCTTTCAAGAGGAAACAAGAAAACCAATTCACTAAGTAAGTTAGGGAGATTCTTAGGTAAGTTTAACAATATTTCTTTTTGAAGAAAACTTTTGAAACTTATAATATTTATATGAGATTTTGGTCTTAGAACTTTAATGATTGGTCATGGATGTTGCTATATCATGTTACATATTGATCTTGCATGTGATGTATGTTTGAATACTTAGGTTGGTGTAGATAGTTCTGCATGGGTATGGCTATGGTTGGCAGAATTTTAAGTTTCGGTGTTTTAATTTCTGGGAACAATATATAAGGAATTAAAATAAATAGTTAACATACGAATTAAAGATATATGTGTGACGGATTTTTAGCCACTGGAATCATTCAATTTGGAGTTCATATAAGGTAGATATGGTCTGATTAGTAGTCAAAGGTCAGAAAATGGTTCATCAGGGAAGAATATGTTAGGATAGTTTGTGTATTTTAATTTCTGGAAATTATCTGTATGGAATTAAAATAAATGGTTAACATAAGAATTCTAGCTATGTGTGTCATGGATTTTTAGCCACTGTAATCATTCAATTTAGAGTTCATATGAGGTAGATATGTTCCGATTAATAAACAAAGGTCAGAAAATGGTTAATCAGGAAAGAATATGTTAGGATAGTTTCGGTGTTTTAATTTCTGGGAAAATTATATAAGGAATTAAAATAAATGGTTAACATATGAATTATATATTTATGTGTCACGGATGTTTAGCCACTGGAATCACTTAATTTGGAATTCGTATGTGGGAGATATAGTCAGATTAGTAAGTAAAGGTTAGAACCTACCCGAGAAGAAATAATATTGAATTTAAGAGAGTAATAACACTAAGATTTATTACTATTTTGCTGATATGATTAACATAATAGTTTTAGATAATTTTCTTAACTTTCCATAGACACCAATATCACCTCAATCGGAGTTAAAATGAGGGAGTTATGCTCTGATTAGTGAGCAAATGTCACAGAGCACGGCCAGGCCGTGTTCTGGGTGCTTCAAGCACGGGTTAGCCGTGTTCGGGGCTGTTTTTGAGTACATTTGAAGTATTTTTAAAGCATGGTCATATCCTGAAACATGGCCAGACCGTGTTGGAAGCTGGTTAAGCCTATTTTCAACATTTTTCTACCCTAGATGAACCTCTTTAACTATAGGGTAATAGTAGAAATCAAATTGAAGAACAATGCTCTATAAATTTGTAAGAACATGTGTTGAAAATGATATAAATAAGAAGAAAATTACTAAAGGCCAAGCATAAAGAGAAGGTTAGATATGATGAAAACCTGCATAAAAAAAATAAAGAAATAAAATTAATATTTAAAAAAGAAGACGAATCTTATAAATGAAAATAATAAATGATTAGTATATGCCATAGCCATTGCCATTGTATGAACTTCTTACCATCTTAAGTGTGAAATTCTGACATGGAAATATTTTATAAAGTGATATTTGAAATGGTTATGTTCATGGCATGATTACCAATGATTTATGGTAATAGTTATATTTTAATGAACATTCTTGTTATTGAAAGCATATTTTTGGCTATCATTGTGAAAAGAAAAGAAATGAGCACAGTCACATGGCAATCCATGTGGTGCACCAATAGGGGACGCCCTACCAACGATTATGATCATGTTAATGAAAAAAGAAAGAGAAAGTGGGCCATGTCGGATGGAGCGAGAAAAGCCCGTATCGGAGAGTAGAAAATACTCACCCTGACTGGGGTAGTTTGAAATGAGAATAAGTTAATGGCCATCATATAATATTCTGAAAATAGTTAATCCTGTCATACATATCATTATTGTATGATTCTTATGTGCATAGATATAATGCATTCATGTGACCAAAAATATTTTCTGTAGTTTATACAGCTGAACATGACATGATGAACTATATTGATGGTAAATTATGATTTATTGTTGAATTTATTGGGATTTAATTCTCACTATATTTTCATATCATGTTCAGAAGAATAAATATGCAGATTTTCTCTATGACACTTATTATTTCTATACGTTGGATCGAGGTGCCCTACCTTGGGCAACTTCCAGTTATTTCAGATGTATCTGTCGTAGATGTGATTGAGATTCCGGTGAACGTGCCACCCGCACCAGTGTCCCCGGAAGTAGTCGACATAGATTATTAGAGCTAATATGTATTTTTGTACAAATATTTGTAAAATAATGGTGTGTATGGAAACTCAGTATTGTATCACTGTTAATAACAATTATGCTTGGTTAAAGTGATTATTATTACGAGTTAAGTGGTTAGAATTAAAGTAGTAATAACTTCATGGAATTTTACAAATATATAAAAAAAAATTGTTACATTTACATAAATGGAGTTGTTACAAAATACATGCTTAAAGATCAAGAAGAATATAGGACAAGTCATAGAAAGAATCATCTACTCACAAAGTTAGGGTACCAAGTTGGACAACCACAAAATCTATGTTTCTAGTTTGAATTTGGGAAAATAGACCTCAAAATTGAGTCTGGAAGGTCTAAAAACCTTAAAAATGACTCCGAATTTGCAAAATTTAGCCTCTGAAAGCTCGGTCAACGCAAGTTAACGTAACAGGGTCTGATCTTGCGTGCTACACACGCCACTATGGGGAACTGCGCATGGGCGTCACTCGCCAAGGAAGAAGCTGCGCGTGGGGACACGTGTAAGGGAGGATGGTCCTGAAATTTGAGATCCTAAGGTTTTGGCACTTTTTGGATCGATCTACGGTGTTAGTTTTTGCGTTTTAGAACCACAAATAGGAGTTTCAAATATTACCTCTTTAAGCGATTTTTCCTTCCATTTTCTGGTCAATCTTCGACTAATTTTCGAAAAACCAATTGGATGAATTTGTAGAACTCTTCATCCTGAGTCCGTTGGTGGTGGTGGTGTCAAAATTCGTGGTCTGAAAGCGGTAAAATCTTATAGAGAAGTTTTAGGATTTCATGAGAGAAAATTCTGAGGAGAGAGAAAGAAAATCCAAATTTTTTCTCTTTTGAGTGGCTCATACCTTTAAAATATTCAGGGGTACCTTTATGCAAAAGTTTAATTTTAGAGGGAGGTCCTTGCAAATTTTTCTTATTTATATTTTGACCCCAAAACTTAAATTTTCATATATTTTTTTGTAATTCTTTAACCTATGTAGTAAATAAACATATTTCAACGGTTTTTATCTCCATTTTCAAAATTCTCTCTTTTATTCAATTTTTTTTTTAAATTTACGGCTATTACAAGATGACAAAAGGATTAAATTGTTTAACATTTGATAAAGTCAAAAATTAAATTGTGTAATAACCTAAATTTAGAAAATAAAATAAAAAATTAATAAATTTAAAAACTAAATTATAGACATTTAATAAATTCAATGACTAAATTGTAAGAATTTAATAAATTTATAGATTAAATTATTATTTTTAAATTAAGTCAATATTAATGTTATATAATTAGTTAATATTTAATGTAATACGTAAATATTTAATAATAAATCATATCAATAAATAATTAGTATAAAAATAATAAAATTATTAAATTATTTAATATTTAATAAATTTAAAAATTAAATTATAATAAATTTAAAAATTAAATTATATATTTATACTGTAATTAAATTATGGGGCGTTTGGTATACGGCAAAATTTTTTGTTTCTGGGAATCATGTTTCCTGGGAAACATGATTGATGGAAATAATAATTTCTGGGAATGTATAAAATGTGTTTGGTTGGACTTTAAGATTGATGAGAATTTTAAAGTAATATTTTTTGGGAAACTTTTATTTTTCTATTTGGTTATATTTAAGTTTCTTAGGAATCTTCAGTAATTTTTCAAAAATGTCCCTTAGCTTTTTTAAAAAAATTATCTTATCTATTTTTTTAATAAAAAATAAAACATAAAAGAATAAAATAAATTAAAAAATAGTTATAGTTGCCTTCTCAAAATAACAAAGGTGCTTCTTATATGACAAAAGATGTGTAAAATTTTAAAAATAGATAATCTTACATATATAATTACATGATAGTACTATATTACAAAATAAAAAATAATATCTGCATAGTATAATGTTAATACTTCAAGTATAATAATTTATAGAAAATATTTATACACAAAATAGATAGTTGAGAAGATATAAAAATGGGTAGAGATGGAAGATAAAAATGAAAGGTAAAATTATTTTTTTATTATTTAGCAGAATTTTCACCTCTATGGGAAACTTGGATTCCCAACCCCTACATGAAAAAAATTTGGTGGAAATCCTTGTTAAAAATCATTCTCAGAAATCATGGATTCCTGAGAATCTTATTTTAAAATTTAGAAACTAAACATAAAAATTTAATTTTCCAAAATTCAATTTTCCAAAAATTCAAAAAAAATTCCCCTACCAAACAACCCAAACCATCAACTCAACTTTTAAATGACACCACCACACCACCAATCAAACTGTCGCTAGGCACGCGTAACATAACACACACCTCAGCTAAGAGGGAACCAATTTTCGTGGAAGAGAAAATTATGGGACTATTTGTTTTCCTGTTTTAAAAACTGTTTTCTGTTCTCAGTTATTTTCAGAACAAAAAAACTCGTTTGGTAACTGTTTTCTGTTGTTGTTTTAGAAACAAATTTTGAAAACAAGTTGTTTTTAAAATAGAAAAACAAAAACAATGAAAAGTTGTTTTTGTTTCCAGTTTTTATTTTCAGAAAAAAAAAAAAATAACATGTTTTCAAAGCAGTTTATCAAATAAATTTTATTTTACTTTTATTTTATAAAATAACTTTTAAATATAATTTTTAAAAACAAAAATACAAAAACAGAGTACTTCGCTTTCGCTTTCACTTTCACTGTCGCTAGGCCCTCTTGAATTCCCCTTTCACTTTCCTGGACAAATTTTCTCTTCGACTTTTGTCAAACCGTGTATGTTGAAAATGGGATTCTTTGATAGTGCATCTTTCCTGGAATTTTCCCAGGAAAGACTGACTTGCCCAAGTCTGCTCTGCCCAGACAATTTCTGGGATAAAAAAGCACATAGCGATGAGTGCCTGCTCTGCTTCTCGCTTCTCAGTTTTCAGGTCAGTGGGGTGCTTCTGAGAGGTAAGCAAATTTACCGATCTCTCCTTCCCTGGATTATTTGAATGAAGACTTTGAATGGACTATACCCTTGAATTGTTGGTCTTGATTCTTGAATAATAGCCATCTGTAACGTGAAATTTATGGCTCCGTTTCATTGCTTGCCCTAGCTTATAAAAACTATAGGATACCCAGTAATAATCAATGTTGGATTACTCTTAAGAGAATGGAAGAAGCTCAGATAAGACAAAAATGCTGCGGTTAATTGGTCATGTCTTCAGTTCTCGGATTTCTATTTGAAAGGTTATTTAAAGTTCCTTCTTTAGTCATTGAATCATGTCTTGATTTTCAAGTATATCTAATTTTTTCCCCAATTTTTTAAATACTGTTTGCAGCTTAGATATATTTTTTAGTCTGTTTCTGTTGAGGATTCTAAGATTTCATTCTTAAATAATCTGCAGTAGTTTTTTGTTTTCTTATATGGCTCAAAGATTTCCGCTCAAAAGTGAGAATCTATGTTGGTTAAGAGTGTGAAAAGTATAAACAAGCAAGCAAGATTGATGCTCCCCACTGTGAATTATATAACTGAGCTAGTTACTTGTGATCTACATTTTACGGTCTTCCATCAGATGTACTAAGAATTCATACTAGAGTAAACTAATAATTTAGTCTATAAATTTGTAGACATACTTCAGTGCCTGATTTTCTTTAGTGAATTAATGCTAAAAATATCAAATTCATGGCACGTTATTCCTTTGTCAAGTGTTCCACAGATGCCGAAAGGATTAATGCAACAAGTAATACTACGAGTTAAAATTATAACTGTTTGATACAAATATTTAGCATGATTTTTATTGCATCAAGTAAGGTCTAAGTAGTTTAATTGATTTTCTTTCTCTGTTTATTTGCTAGATATATGGAGAGAAAGAAATTGACAAGAATTAAAACTGGCATTGAATATAATAATGGTACATGAATTGATACATTTCTAATATTCATTCCTCTCATTTTCTTTCACCCTTATTTTTGTTTCCCAAACAAAGGTTTGCTCTATAAGAAAATAATATAAAGGAATTTCATTGCAGGGGAAGAAGATGCGCTTTGCAGATGTACTAATTTCAACCTCTGCCCAATAGAATAGACAGACAATGGTAGGATTGGAACTCATACCCGTAGGTACAATTTTGGCTGTGCTGACCAACCAGGTTTTGAAAACAGCTCATGCAGCAGCCGATGTTCTTGTTGAAAAAGAAATTTTTAAGGTCCTTTCAAAACACCTGTTGGATATTGAACCAGTCCTAAAGGAATTACAGCTTCAAGAATTGAATGAGTCTCAAGCTGCAAGGATTGCCCTGGAGTCTCTTGAAGAAGATGTTAAGAGAGCAAATAAAGTGGTTGAGAAGTACAGGAACCGTGGTCGTTTTTACTTACTGGTTAAGTGCCGACACATAGTCAATGAAGTTGAAGAAGTTACAAGAAATATTGGAAGGTCCTTAGCTGTACTGTCGGTTGCAAACACTGAAGTCCTATCAAGAATTTCTGATCAGGTTGATAGATTACAGAACGAGATGCAAAGGGTAGAGTTTGAGGCATCACAATCTCAGCTTCAGATTGTTGACAAATTAAACCAGGGCCTCAGGGAACAAAAACTAGATCAGGCTTTTGCAAATGACATGCTTGAGGAAATAGCAAGGGCAGTTGGTGTGCCAGTGGAGCCCTCGGAGATAAGCAAAGAGTTGGCTAGCATTAGGAGGGAAAAAGAAGAAGCTGCCAACAGAAAAGAAAGAGCTGAAGTGTTTTTTCTAGACCAGGTCATTGAGTTACTATCCCAAGCTGATGCTGCAAGGGATTATGAAGAAGTCAAGAAGCAATACTTTGAAAGGGTTCAAGTGATAGAGCGATATGATTCAAGGGAAAAATATATACAACCACTTAATTCTTTCCTTTGTTGTATAACTGGAACTGTTATGGTAGATCCAGTCAGCCTTTGCACTGGTACTACATGTGAGAGATCTGCCATTGAAGCTTGGTTTGACAATGGCAAGAGTACTGACCCTGAAACAAAGGAGGTTCTCAAAGATACTGCCTTGAGATCTAACGTTCCACTAAGACAATCCATACAAGAGTGGAGAGAACTTAATTACTGTCTTACAATCAGGTCCATCAGGGAAAACCTATTATCAAATTCTGACTTATCTGTGCAAGAATCCCTGAGCCAAATGCAGGATCTGGTAAGAGAGAATTCTATTAACAAGGATTGGGTTTCCATAGGAGAGCTTACTGACATCATTATCTCTATCCTTGGGGACTCTGATAACAAAGTGAAGATAAAGATTTTGACTACTTTGAAGGATGTAGTAGCGGGCCATACAAGAAACAAGGTAAAAGAGCTTTGATAGCCATGTGAACTGGGAAAATGACTATACACAAGCTGCATCATAATGCAGGCAACCTTATACTAGTTTACTTTGCTTTTTCTTCTGCTTGCTTTAGTGGACCATGTTGCCTTCTTGATAATTTAAATTTTATGATTTAGAGTAATGAAAAAAGAAACTTTGGTGCAACATATGTGTGAATATTTTCTTTAACATGCTATTGATTATATTTTACATTTTATTTGCAAAAGACATATGCATCTCTCTGTGGAACATTTCCTTCATTGTACCATTTTTTAATGAAGTTACTTTTTTTTTCCCGTAATTGAAAATTACTTTCAAATTTTTGCTGTATGGAGAGTGGACCACTTTTACCCTTGAGATGTATCTGTTATGAAGTTCTTTATTGCTACTCATATACCCTTACTATGAATGACAGTATTCTAAAATTTGCCTCGGCATAAAATTATACAGGAAAAAGTAGCTGAATCTCAAGGATGGGATCACATTATTGGCTGTTTAGGAAGTGACTCTAGCATCTCAAAAGCAGCGATTTATTTGCTGTATGAGTTACTGCAAGATCGATCCGGTTGGAATGTGTCTTTCTGTAGAAAACTCTCTCAGCATCACAGTGCAGTTTTTTTCCTTGTTACACTTCTAAAGTGTCCAGTCAATGAGTCAGCTGAGATTGCAGAAAATATTTTGATGGAGCTTTTTGACATAGACGAGGACAACATTTCTAGCGCTGCTAAGTTTGGCTGTTATAAACCACTTGTTGATCGTATGGTGCAAGGTAAGAAGATTAGTTCGTTTTCTAGTTTTACTAAGTTTATTGTGATGAGATGTTTATAACCGGCTGTATTGAGTATTTTACAGAAAAGATGATGATGCCATGTTATCTAGCTAGCTGAAAAATATGAATAGCATTTATCATTAAATCTTACCTCCAAGGTTTTTTATGGCAACAAAAAAGAAAGAGGATGTTGATTAAAACTTCAATAAAGGACTGACTTTGTATGTTTGGACATTGAATTAAAATTCCTTTTGTATTCCATACCCTTGGTGGCACAAACCCCAACTTTGGAGAAATGCATCAGTGTTATTGGTAACAAATACTTTTAAATAATGCCAATTCAAAATCCTCAAGAAAGTTTATCTATGTATTATCTATGACAAAATTGACTTCCTTGAAATCCTTTGCTAGTTGTACATGTGCAGCTTTTCTAATATTTATTTTATATGGCACATACTAAACTCTTTCTTCCATTTGTATGCTTAGAGTCCAATTTGGACAGTATTTTTTCTTTAATTTTTTCATCTTACAATATAGAGAAAAAAATTTCTGGGTTCTTCATGAGGCACTGTATTTCCGCTGATGCCATTAATAATTCCAGAACGGTGCCTCAAAATAGCACCTGCGGGAATTTTCCCTACCCCAATAAAGTAGTTGTGCCTAATTGACTATAATCCTTTTAGACAGACAGCTTACATTTATAGTTAATCAATTGGAGTTGTTTCTTCATCTGTTTTCTCAGGACCAGAGTCTTCAAGAATATCAATGGCAAAAACCATTGTTAATATGGAGCTGAATGATTTAAATTTAAAACTCCTTGGTGAGGAAGGAGCTATACCTCCTTTGCTTGAAATGCTCTCTGGCAGTATTAAATCAAAAGAATTGTCGTTATCGGCACTGGTTAAATTATCAGGATCTCATACCAATAAGGGGAAAATTGCTGCATCTGGAGGTGTTCCTCTTATTCTAGAATTACTGTTCTCTCCTCGGATTCAGACATTCATTACCATTAAATGCTCTGAAATTCTTGAGAAGCTTTCTTCTAATGCTGATGGAATTGATTTCTTCATTGATGGAGAAGGGAAACAACTCGAGTTAGATTCCATCATCACCAATTTGCTAGCTCTTCAACAGAATCCCAGTTCAGCCCACAATGTCCGTAAGCCTGCATTGCGTGCACTTCTTGGGATTTGCAAGTTTGAGACAGGTTTAGTTAAGAAGGCAGTTCTCGCTGCCAATGGAGTATCACTAATTCTTCCCCTTCTTGATGACTCTGATTCAGAAATCAGGGAAACTGCCATAAATCTGCTCTTTCTTTTCTCTCAGCATGAACCAGAAGGAGTAGTTGAATATCTCTTCAGGCCAAGAAGACTGGAGGCTTTGGTTGGGTTTCTTGAGAACGATGATAATGATGTACAAATGGCTGCTGCTGGATTATTAGCAAACCTACCAAAATCAGAAAGAGAACTCACCATGAAGTTGATTGAGTTGGGTGGACTTGATGCAATCATATGTATTTTGAAAACAGGAACAATGGAAGCAAAAGAAAATGCTCTCAGTGCACTCTTCAGGTTCACAGATCCCACAAATATTGAGTCACAGCGTGATTTGGTTAAACGTGGAATATATCCTTTGCTGGTAAATTTTCTCGATACTGGTTCAGCAACAGCAAAGGCTAGAGCAGCAGCATTCATTGGTGATCTTTCTGTGAGCACTCCAAAACTCACGGTTGTTTCCAAATCAAATGGTTGCTGGTGTTTTAGATCATCACGAGTTCCTCTGTGCTCAGCACATGGAAGTGTATGCAGTGTGACTACCACATTTTGTCTTCTGGAAGCACAAGCTTTGCCTGGCTTGGTAAAGCTCTTACATGGGGAGGTTCATGCAACTGCTTATGAAGCAATTCAGACACTTTCCACATTGGTTTTAGAAGACTATCCTCAAAGGGGAGCCCGTGTCTTGCATGAATCTGATGCAATAAAACCCCTATTGGAGATTTTGACTTGGGGGACTGATTCTCTGAAGGCCGAGGCTCTAGGACTCTTGGAGAAGGTCTTTGTATCAAGGGAAATGGTGGAATACCATGGAACAACAGCTAGATTGCGTCTAGTTGGTCTGACTGGCATGAATATATATGGGGATGGCCACCTCAGGAGAAAGGCTGCCAGGGTATTGTCATTGCTTGAACGCTATTCGAAGTCATCATCATCTGCTATCTCAGGAGTTCTGGAGTAAAATTCTAGGCCTAGGGTATGAACCAATTCGGTTTCAACTTGGTGCTTGCTTAGTTTGTTAATTCATTCGGTAATTGTTAATAAACCTAGTTATATACATATCATTACCTTCTATATCTTGGATGTTCGCCAAATGGCTTAACAACTCTGCTGTGACTGAGAAGTTCCTCGTGAAATTCATTCTGTATGTTGAACTCTTCGTTTTCTCTCACATTTTCTGTATTATTCATGTTACTTGAAGTTTCAACCGACTTTTAAATTAAGGATTTGTTCAACTTATCAAAAAGAAAAAGAAACATAGACATGCATTTACTGCTGTACTTGGATCACCAAATCACGATAGTCAAAAAGGACTTGTTTTTGTACCCTTCACTCCTTATTGGCTCTTGAGCCGTAAAAAGTTGGAGAAGCTTGCCATCTTCATAAACACCCCTCACTTGCTCCTTTCATTCGGATTTCTTAACCTGCCATTTGCTTAGTGAGATGATATCTTGCTTGAAAAAGTGTGTCACGTTGATGATATCTTGCTTCATGATAGGCAATTGTGACATCGTTTGATTTATATAGTCGACTCCACCTAATAAAAAAAAGTTTAGTTATTGTTATTGTTGATAATATTTTGCTTGTTAGCAGTGATTTTAAATTTAGTAAACCTAGTAATATTCCTATTGTGAAAGATAATAAATTTAGTAAGGATCAATGTCCTAGAACTGATCTTGAAAAGTATCACATGAAAGATATATCTTATAGTACAATAGAAAGCTTGATGACTGCTTAAGTATGCATTAGACTTAATATTGCCTATGCAACTAGAGTATCTGAAAAAAAAAAGTGAAAAAATATTCTCTTTTAGGCCCTCCACATGCCCACATACACCATAGGTGCGAATGGGTGTCATTGGTAACATATATGTCCTTTTATGATTGAATCAGCTTACAATTTTTTCATAAATTAGGTCTATTTAAAAAACTTTCTTATAACGTCTGAGCTTACGAATTGATGGTAGGACAAATTGCACTAAACCATTGTGTTCTCAAAGGTTGAAGAGTGCCTCTAGGTAACAAGTCCTTTTAGTGCCAGGCGGTGCAAGGCCTCAAAAAGGCACTCTTGTGAGCTGAGTGAGGCCCCATGATGAAGGAGAATTTAACAAGAAAAGCATCATAGAGCTGAATATTAACTATCATTTAAATATTGATATTGCACCATAAAATTCAGTTGAAACAACAAAAGATGAGTGATAAGATAACTGGTAAAGATCCATAAAAGAAACGGGTAAATTATATTAGCTTTCTTTTAGATTTGTAAAAATTATATTCACTCTTTCTAATTTCAAATTGAGGCAAAAGTTTTTTATGAAATTTATAGAACTTACACTACTTACACTTGCAACTTCTCATTTTTTAAAAAAAAAATTATATTAACTTCATTTATTTTAAATTTTATAAGTATTAATTTTATTTTTTTATAATTTGTATTGTATTAAATTAGACTATTTATAAGTTTTTATTAAAAAAATGTAATTGTTAACAAAAGGGAGGTTTTCTTATAAATTCAAATTAGAGGAGTGTAAGTGTAAGTTTCAAAAGTCTTTAAAAAATGAATGTAATTTACTCAAAAAACAATGAATCCAAATGTTCAACCAAGACAAATTTCATGTTATCATACAAAATGATATAATTCAAATTAAATATAAAAATGGTATTTCAAACGGTTTCTCACTTCACATACTCGTCTTTAGAAATTAATTCTTATTGAGATTTAAGTCGTAAAATTTGGTGCTTTCTTAAAAGATTTACTTGAAAAAGAGCTACTTAGTGCACAAAACTTCTAGAGTAAAAGCCATTCAAAGAGTGCGACTTGGAAAAGGAGTACATAAACTAATAATAGAACGAAAGCTACCCAAAGTGAGCCATAAACATCGACTTTCAAAGAAACATGCAATATTTTGTTATTTATGATCCTCGGCAAAGACAGCTAGCATGCATGTTGAAGAGATGCAAGTTGTGTACATCAAAAGTCATAACTAGAGCAAAATACTGATAAGCACTGTGTCTGATTAAGTTAGCATTAATAGGGTGGGGGATCTCATAACGTGTAGTGCTTTATAGGTGGACTTTTCGGGAGCTTACAGAACTGACAGAAACCAGAAATAAATCCATTTTCTGCTCTATCTCCTCATCTTCCCCTTTTGACCCGTTTTGTATATTTTGCTGTCTTTCTAAGGGATATAGGCCCTTTTAACGCGCCAACTTAAATGCTTTATTTTTGTGATAGGAACGGAGCTAGAAGTCCAGAAAAATAAAGTAGAAGAAAACAATAATAAAACTATCTAAACCCTAAATATGGAGTAGTAGTTCCAACAATGTCTTCAAAGAGAATCAATGAAAGATCTGAGAGAAGCTCCTGTATTTCTATTATTCCTCGAGAGACGGTGAGGTTATAATTAGCAATTTAGTCAGCGCCTTTGTTAGCTTCGCTAAAAATATACAAGACTCTGATCTCCAAAGAATATTTATTCTGTGCACTTTTTGGTTTTTCTTCCTCTTAATATGATAGTATGGTGAGCTTGTACTATCCTTCTCGTAAGCCCATCCCCATTAAGTTGCGTGTGGTTTTCTTTTGGTCTTTCCTTTCTGATAAAAAGTTCCTTTCTTTTTTGGAAAAATAATATTTTTTTCAAATATGAACAATAAAAGCTCAAATATGAAAAATTGCATTATTTTAAATTTTTCAAAGACGTCGAAAAAGGTGGGTATCACCAAATTTCAATCAATCTTTATCACCATTCATATTATTCATTACAATCGTAAAGTCTCTTTAATATTTTACCGTAAAAGAGTAATTTTATTTATTAGATATTATCGGTACTATCACAAAAGACAACATCACACAATATTTTTATCAATAGAATAAAAAACTGACAACAACTAAATTAACAAAAAAGTAATCAAAGATGGCAGCCTAGCGATTTTCAAAATATCAAAAGACTCTGCGTCTTTCACAAAAAAGAAATAGAGAGAGAAACCAACAAGAATCTAAGGCCAATTTATAAAATGTTAAAATATATATACTAGAATGGCCGAACTTAATTTTGGGTGAAATTATGTAACTGCAATAAGCAATATACAACAGAAAGAGGCAACATATATAGAGAGAACTCTAAACTATCTTTGACGTGCATATTTGCTTTCACCCAAGCTCCTAAGCCATTATTCAATATTTAGCTCTACATGCCATACAGCTTATTTTCTCCATATATATGGCCTATAAAGTTGGGTTTTTTTTTTTTTTTGCTTAAATATTAGAAAGTTTAACATTACCAAAATTTTCTAAATTAGAAAAGTGCTTAATAATTTAATAACAGAGTTTATGATTTCCAAGATGAGTGATCTCAAACCATTACTACTATTTAGACTAGACTTTTGTCTTTAATAGTTTTATTTAATGATAATTTAAATATATAAAAAATTTGCCATGGAGGAAGAAGATCTTTCTTTCCTTTGACTACGCATCTACCGAATGGCAAATCCAAAAGTAAACCTCAACTTTCACTTACCAATGATTTCTTTCTTGAAGTAATTATTAACAAGGAAAATTGCCAAAGAAAAAGGGGATGGAGTAAGAATAAGAAAACAATTATACATCTTATCACTGCCACTATACATGAAGATAATATTTTCAAGTCACTAGATGTAATCTTGATACTGTGTTATATAAAATAGAGTCTGACAATATAAGTAACACTAGTTATTATAAAAAAACATTAATTGTTAATGATACTTTTTTTATGAATTTAAAAGTTTTCTAAAAATGATCACGAGTGACGATATTTTTAAATCATCATTAAAAATATAGTTTCAGTTATTATAATAAAATGTTATCAATAAAAATAATACTTTCAAAGATGACATCTTGGCGTCATCACTAAGTTTATAGTCATGACAAATTGCTCACTGAAATGCATTGGGCGGCAATATTTTTTATTATAAAATTTTATTTTAATAAGATTTAGCTTGTGAAACTATATATTGCTTTTATCAAATATTTATTCGACCATATATATATATATTACTGCTCTCTTTTCAAGATATATAAAAATCTCCTGTCAAAATAGATAATTTAAAAAAAAAAATTAAACCAATAAAAGGGCCAGAATATCTCAAATGCTATTGGACAACAAAACGTGGTGGAAGGTAAGAAATAGAGTAAATTACAAAAAATAAAAGGAATTGAATATAAATATATCTCAATCTTAGAAATTAGCACTCGTTAAAATTATCAAATCAATTTAATTTTTTTTAATAATAAAAAATGAAATAATTCTAGTATAATTTTTTTTTTCCGCAAGCTTCAATATTTATTAAAACTTAAAAATATATTTAAAAACGATTAGACTAAAATATCCATTATAACCTGGGATCTGTTTTATTTTTGAATAGAGAAAAATAAAAATATAATAACACAGCATAAGATATTTTAGAAAAAGAATATTGAAGAACAGTTAAGACAGCCTATTGGTACAAATGTATATTTCTTACAGAAATAAAAAAGGAAAAGGTAAAATCCCTTTTAACTTGTATTTTGGGGGTTTAGACCTTGGGAGGCCCGCACGAGCGAGTTCTGCAAAGTAAGCAGCGTCAACACTCGGCCAGCCTTTCACCCCTCCAGAAATTCTTGCGCACCGTTGCTTGGCGCGGCGAACGGCTCCCACCGTTCGCTTTGTTTTCCTTACTCATTAGTTTAAGGCAAGTTTTCCAGTAGACCGCCTCCTCCTATTTATATGGTTAATGTTCCAGTAAGACTTTATCTGAGCGATGTGGGACTTAATAGTTACTCCTATAAGAATACATCTAATCCCGATGTGGGACTTCAAGAGCCCAACCTTATTATGGACTTTGTGCTTTGTTGTAAGGTGCAAACTGCAAAGCAACAAGCTTGCCGAATTAAGAGAAAATTAAAGGAAATTGCTAGTGTCTTGTGGGGCCTGATTCTGCAAAGAAGGGGGGGGGGAATTTATTACCAATTACCTATCACATGGCTGCTCATCCTCCTTTAAACACAAACACTTGACACTAAAAACTCCTCAGAAGATTCCCGCCACTGTCCTCTTGCTTCAAATGTGCCAGACCCTTCAGGAAGTAAGACAGCTACATGCCCTATCCGTTGTGACAGGACTCCTTGGCCACCCTTTGAACTGTGGTAGGCTCCTTGAGTCCTACGTTAAGAGTTTTCCTGATCAACTATGCCATTTCTGTATTTGAAAGAATGCCCTCCCCAGATATCTTGCCTACAACACTGCCCTAAGAGGTCTCTCTCTATGTAAATCCCCATATGCTGCACCGTTTCTTTATAACACATTGTTGCTAGAGGGTCAAATCCCAGATAGTTATACTCACACATTTGTAAGTATAGAATATCTATGCTTCCTAGTTTTCAGGCACACAACGTATATTTTATTTACTACTCGCAATACTCCAGAGCACGGACATTTCGACCAATTTTCAAATTATTTTACTTAACCTACATAATCCTTATACCAAAGAAGCCTGGGTACTCAATATTAAGTCAAAAGAAGGGATTTTTAAAGGAGTTGATCACCTAGAAATTCTATATATATAGGTTTCGTTAGAAAGTATTGAAAAGTATCATCAACACAGGAATTAAGAGAGTTTTTGAAGAACAAAAACAAAAAAATAATAATGGGAGCCAACCTTCAAAGATTAACAATAATAACACCTCAATCTTTTAAACATGAAGAAATATTTTAGATTTTTTAGACGAATGGCTACGGAAGGAATTCAGAACCTGGACGTGCCACAATCAACAAAAATGGAAAGAATAACTGAAAATAGAGAAGGAGTAAGCCAAAAAAAAAATGAAAAGATCACCCTCTAAAAAATATTTAAGAGTATGTTTGGCAAGTCATTTCAGCTAACTTATAGCGTATTTGACTAGCTTATAAGCTTGTTTGACCAAATTAGAGGTGTTTGGTAAACAAGCTTATTTGAATAGCTTATAGCGTATTTTCATACGCTACTTTGAGTAGCGTATAGCTTTTAGCTTATAGCTTTTATAATTTTATTCTTTTTTTATTCTTATTATTTTATTTAAATTTCAATATTATCCTATTCATAATTTTTTACGCTATTTATTAATCTTCAGGTTTCTTTTGAGTACTTTTCTTTCTCAAATACTAACGAAAATTTAGAGGCATCTACTGAAATGAAAGAGATTCGCAACAATATTACTAATTTATTGTGGAATGCTAGATGATATGTTTATTTTGTATTTTTTAGAATTACAAAATGAAATGTAATTACTAACAAAAAATAATAAATTTTATATATGACCTTTATATCATTTTACATTTATCAGCTAATTTATCAGCTATTTTTACCAAACACTTCTAATTCAATAAATTAACTTAACAGCTTTCAGCTTTCAGCTATCAGCTTTCAGTTAAAAATTAGCTTATCAGCTTTTAGCTAATTTATCAATTTTCAGCTAGTTTATCAGCTATTTTTACCAAACATAGCCGAAAACAATATTACACATAGATAATAAAACAAGAGGCTCAACAATACAATATGATCAGAGTCAACTTTTTTTCTTTTTGGGTATAATACCAATAGTATTCCTTTGCCCGATAGATGAGGAACTATTCTTTCGAAAATTGCTAGAAGCATGAAGGTGGAGTGCCTTCCTAATATTATCTTTATTATACATACTGTCTCAAGAATTAAATTGAAGATAAAGTGTTTGAGGGATTTAAACTTCTTACTACTTATACCAACGTTTGTTAGTTTAGGAGAGTTAACTTCGAACGCAACATACCAAAACTTGTATATCAACCCAGACCTACCAATGACTTCAATACAATGAGAAATAGATAGAAAATTTCAAAAAGACTTCCCCAACTAGCTCAATTAATTGTCCTTAGAAAAGAGAATTTCAAAATTAACAAAGATATGTTAAGACCATAGTTCATGCTCAAAATGCATTGAAAATGAGAAAGTGACAGTGATAATGATCATAGCAATGTAATAAAGATAGTGACAATATTACGTTAAATTAAGAAATAATTATAAAAATAATTCTTTTAAAAAATTTATATAAATTTCTTATCAAAGTTTACCGCTCTCCCTTTGGATATATAGTATTATACAATGATAATTATATAAACTTATACAATCTCACATTGGCATCAAAATATCGTATAAGGTTAGATTGTATTAAGTTATATATACTATTTGATAACCTTATAGGTCATACCAAACGGGCTCTTTGTGATGAAGGATGATGTGATTATTTAACAAAAAGTTTTAAGATTAAACTTTTATTCTGTTATCTATTTTATATATATAGAATTAAAGAAGAAAGTTACTTGAATGTGCATAAAATCAAATTTATTGTAGACTATTACAAATACGTATATTAATTAATTCACTTTTTTAGTTCAATTAAAGAGAAATCATCCACATTGAAATTTCATAGTATTTGGGAAATTCTCACTTATGAATATCTTAATTTCCCAATATCGATCTTAAGTGCAAAAATAAACCATAAATACGCAACTTTTTTATAATAAATTTAGCACAAGATGTAGTTCAGTCAAAAGGAGCACTTAATTCAGTAACTCATATATACCCAAATGGGGCATAATATTCTATTAACTTATTGATTGATTCTATCAAAAAATAGAAGAAATTATATATACTTTCTTACCTTAAATTTTACCAATAATTGCAGTTTTTCTATTAATTCTAACAATTAACCCTTAAATTATTTGTTTCATTGTTTACCATTTTATTATTTAAATTAGATGTTCTCTAATATTAATTATGTGATATTACTAAAATATATTTTTTTCATTAAAAAAAGGGCAAAATGGGATTTTAAAGAATGAGAAGGATATTTTGGTAATTTTTCGTAACTAATGTTAGAGTTAACGTTCAATTGAGTGTTAGAAGATAAATACAATAGAACAGATAAATTAAAAGATTGGTTGCAAAAATTAATCAATTAGAAAAAAAATTATAATTGGAGATTAAGAAAAAAGAGAAAATCCAATTTCCTCGCTAAAATAAGTATCCTAGATTTGCTAAATATATCAAGCTCTTAAACACTTATTTAAAATGGTTATATTTGAATAAATTAACAATTGTTATAAAATCATCTATTAATGTGGATGTCCATTTGATTTCTCAACTCCCAAAATATGAATATTATTAAATCCATTATTATTATGAGTGTCCTTTTATTTTTCCAACTCCTAAAGCCATTGAATATTATTTATGCTCCTTGGCTTTTGGGTTATCCTCCTTTATGATTGTATGCCTATAAATAGAGGCTTGTATGAAGCAATAAGATGATGAGGACATTCTCTTCTCTATGTGTTATTTCTCTCTAATTGTCTTTACATTCTATATTCTCTTTGTGTAAAATTT
Organism: Gleditsia sinensis; assembly: GCA_037074535.1. Classification (NCBI taxonomy): domain Eukaryota; kingdom Viridiplantae; phylum Streptophyta; class Magnoliopsida; order Fabales; family Fabaceae; genus Gleditsia; species Gleditsia sinensis. The sequence continues at coordinate 20,004,136 of CM073475.1, forward strand.
TATTTATAACACGTTATCAGCACGAGTTTTCTCTTGGCTATTCGTTTTCAAATCACGAGTAAGAGATCCTATTGTGTCTCCAATGCTATTAGAGTATTTGAAGTTGTTGGAACTACAATTTCAAGGTGATTCAAATATTTTTTTCATGTCTTCTTTTAGAAGAAAAATAGAGTTGGTAATATATATTTGAGTTTGTGGGATAATCTTGTTTGAGAGGAATTTTCGTTATCATGCATTTTCGAAAGGTATGTGATTTTGTTTTTATTTGACATTGCATTTGCTTATGTGAAAAATGAATTTGGTGATATAAATTTCTATTATGATTCATATAATTTAGTATGGATATTTCATGAATCTATTATGATTCATATAATTTGGTATGACTGTTTCATGAAAAGTGTTGTTCACAAAAGAAATTTAGTCCTTGCAATTAATTTAGCATAATTGTGTTGCCTATGTTGGGATAATTTTTCTAATATATTATAGTTCATAGATGTGTAATCAGCGTTGAAACACTTGTGGATATTGGTAAATTATTCATGTTTGATGGTGCTGCATAACAAAATGAGAATTATCATTTTTGGATCAACTCATGTTAATAAGGATTGTTAATTATGTTTTTATTTAATCCTTTATCTACATAAATGCCTTGAAAGTTGTTTTAGTGTAATTATTCTTGAAAATACCATAGATGGATTTTTATTTTTTTTTATGGTTTATCAATGTTTTCATCTTATCCAAGATAGTGAGAAATTTGTAGAAATATCATAAAAAGTTCTTGGAAGACCAATAATTCTCTTATGGGTTGGCTTGAATGAGAATTATAACCACTAGAAATTTAATTTTTTTTGTAAATTTTAAATTGAGACATGTGCTTTTTGTATGAGTCAGGGCCATCTAAAAAATTGTGATTAAAATATGTGTCTTGATAGCTAGAATTCTTATTCATGGATTTGGATATATTTATAACCCTTATGTTAATTGTTTAATTAACAACTTGGACTGATGAGTTTAAAGATGATCATATAATGATTTACAATTCTTGATATTCTTCAAAGCATTTCTTGAGGCATTGTTTAGACCTTAGAAACCTTATAATGTTAGAATTTATATTTATTAACTTTGAGGTCATTGCCATCTTTTAGTTTATTCTGATATTGTCTATTTATTATATTTTAAAGTAAAAGTGATGTATTCTTTTAAGTTGGTAACCTGAGGGCTAACATTGGTCTTAGAGTATTAAGAAGATATTTTTAACTATGCTCTTATTTGCATTTTAAATAAGTTGGGTGATCTATTAATTGGCTTTATATTTATTCATGAGATTTGATGGTCAATTGCCTACTTTACTAAATAATTTGTGAAATGTGAAACTCTTATTGACATTCACTTTATCTCTTTCTAAATTAGCTAAATTTTATGTTATGGTTATTTATCACTTGCATCAATATAGTGCTATCTTATACCACCCATTTTATAATGTGCCTAGTTACTAGAAAAATGATTCTTTTTATATACTGTTTACAATTTACAAATTGCTTATGTTAAGCTTCGTATACATAAAAGAAGTATTTGCGAATATGCTACAATAAACCAGAAGTTTATTGATTCAAAAACATTCACTATTTGACATGATCGGTTGTGATATCCTATATCAATAATGATTGAAAATTCACATGGGCACCTATTGAAAAACCTGAAGATTTTTCAATCTAAGGAATTGTCATGTGTTGTTTGTTCTCAAGGCTAATTGGTTATTTAGCTATTACTAGTTAAAGTTAGAACTGAATCTCCAATATTTTTGAAAAATATACGTGGTGATATATGTTGACCTATTTATCCTAAATGTGGGCCATTTAGATATGGTATTAATAGACACATCCAGTAGATGGTCTCATGTGTGCTTGCTATTAACTTGTAATCTAGTGTTTTTAAGATTACTTGCTCAAATAATTCGATTAAGAGCACAATTTACAAATTATACAATTAAATCTATTCGCCTTGATAATGCTGGTGAATTTTCTTCACAAGCTTTCAATGACTATTGTATGTCGATTGGCATAAATGTAGAACATCCTGTAGTTCATGTTCATACACAAAATGGGTTAGCTAAATTATTTATTAAGCAATTTTAATTAATAGCTAGACCCTTGCTTATGCGAACAAAGCTCCATGTCTCTATTTGAGGACGTGCAATTTTATATGTAGTAGCAATAGTACGCATCAGAACAACAAGTTATCATAAATATTTTCCTTTATAATTGGCTTATGGTCATGAGTTAAATATTTATCATATCAGAACTTTTTGGGTGTGTGGTATATATTTTAATAGTTCCACCACAACACATTAAGATGGGTCTTCAAAGGAAATTAGAAATATATGTTGGATATGATTCTCCTTCTATTATAAAATATCTTGAGCCAATGATAGGAGATATATTTACGGCATATTTTGCCAATTGTCATTTTGATGAACTAGTCTTCCCAACATTAGGGGGAGAAAATAAAAAAAAATAATAGCTGGTCAAAGAAATTACATGGAATGCTTTGAACCTTACATAAAACAATATGAACTTGAAGTTCAAAAGATAATTTACTTACATAGAATAGAAAATCAACTGCCAGATGTATTTACTGATCTAAAGAAAGTGACCAAGTCACATATACCAGCTGTAAATACTCATGTACAGATTGATGTCCCTGAAGGACAATTTGTTAGTGAAATCACTAGCAAGTCTAAAGCACGTCAAAAGCGTGATAGACCAATCGGTTTAAAAAAAATCCCGTGAAAAGAAAGAAATAATTATTCAATAGTAGAAATAGAAGCTCTTGAAGAGACTAGAGACATAACAAATAAAGTACTTCCAGAAGAAGTTCAGCTCTTGAAGAGACTAGAGACATAACAAACAAAGTACTTCTAGAAGAAGTTCAGGTACCTGAAATTGTTGAAATTGCTGAAATTGATGAAATTGTTAGAATTGATGAAATTGATGAAAATGAAGAGATCTTAATAAATTATGTATCTATGGGAAAATGATTAAATCGAAAAGAAACAGTTGTCGACAACATTTTTGTATAAATAGTAGCGCTTAATATTTTGAATGATAATGATGATTATAAATTGAAATATGTCGATGAGTGTCGACGTAGATATGATTGGCCAAAATGGAAAGACGCAATTCCAGCAGAATTGAATTCACTTAAAAATTGTGAGATATTTGAATCTATAGTTGAAACACCTAAAGGTGTAATACCCGTTGGGTACAAATGAATATTTGTATGTAAAATAAATGAGAAAATAAAATTGTGAGGTACAAAGCACGGCTTGTTGCAAAAAGTTTTTACAAAGACTTGGAATTGATTATAATTTGACATATTCTCATGTGGTAGATGCAATTATATTTTGGTATCTCATTAGTCTGGCAGTACATGAAAAATTTGATATGCATCTTATGGATATTGTTATAGCTTATTTATATAGCTTACTTGATAGTGACATATATATGAAAATTCCAGAAGAATTTAAGATGCCTGAAGCATATAATTCAAAATTCCGGGATAAATTACAAAGATCTTTATATGAATTAAAACAGTCTGGACGAATGTGATATAACCGTCTCAGTGAATATTTGTTAAATGATAATTATAAGAATGACCATATATGTCCATGTGTTTTTATAAAGAAAGCAAATTCAGGATTTGCTATTGTTATGGTGTATGTTGATAATTTAAATATTATTGGAACTCCTGAAGAGATTATAAAAGCAGTAAAGTGTTTAAAGAAAGAATTTGAAATGAAATATCTTGGAAAAATAATTTTCTTATATTATAATTTTATTATTTGAGAAATAAAATTTTTATTTATCATCCTTGTGTAAATTTCATTTACAACATTTTCCTAGATTACAATTTTATTTTTATTTATCAATCAACTTATATAGAAAAATTCCTAAAAGAATTTTATATGAAAAAAAATCCATTTAATATCACAATGGTTGTTCGCTCACTTAATGTGAATCATGATGTTTTTCGATCTCAATATGATAATAAAGAAGTTCTTGGTCCTGAAGTACCATATCTTAGTGCAATTGGTGCAATGATATATATTGCTAATAATACACTGCCTGATATAGTTTTGCTATCAGCCTGTTAACTAGAATTAGTTCTTGTCCAATGTAAAGACATTGGAATAGAATTAAATATGTCTTTCGATATCTCCGAGATACTATTGATATGGGATTGCTATATGCAAATGGATCTAGATCATAACTTATTGGTTATGCAGATGCTGGATGTTTATCTGATCCACATATAGTCCGAACTTAAACATGATATTTATTTATATGTGGTGACGTACAACAAATTCATTCAAGTTGTAATTTGACAGATTTATTTACCAAAGTCTTATCTACTTCAGCATTTGAAAGACTAATATATAAAATTGGGATATATCGACTCAGATATATTCAATGATACTGAGAACAGGGGGAGTATACAATAAATGATGTACTCTTTTTCCTTCACTAGGGTTTTTTCCCACTGGGTTTTTCTCTAGTAAGGTTTTAATGAGGCATATTCCTTGTAAAATGGACATCCAAGGGGGAGTGTTATAAAATCATCTATTAATGTGGATGTCCATTTGATTTCTCAACTCCCAAAATATGAATATTATTAAATCCATTATTATTATGAGTGTCCTTTTATTTTTCCAACTCCTAAAGCCATTGAATATTATTTATGCTCCTTGGCTTTTGGGTTATCCTCCTTTATGATTGTATGCCTATAAATAGAGGCTTGTATGAAGCAATAAGATGATGAGGACATTCTTTTCTCTATGTGTTATTTCTCTCTAATTGTTTTTACATTCTATATTCTCTTTGTGTAAAATTTTATTTACAACAACAATTTAATTTTTGAATTTATAGTTATACTTAATTTTAGTTTTTATTGTGTATTAATTTTTTAATAAATTTAATATTTTTAGAAATTATCAAAATAATTAATGTACAATAAATTAATAATTTAAAAATTAATTTATGCACTAAAAAAATAAAAAAATTTGTCAAATAAATTTAAAATTTTAAAATTTTAAAATTAAATTATTAATTTATATATTAGTATATCTTTCTAGTTTCAACATTTTATCCAATATGGAAAAAGTTTCCTACCATGATGAAGAAAAAATGGGAAGAAGAAAAGGGCTTCTCTCACTTTCACCATAAAGACAAGCTTTAATATGGTTTGGAAAACGTGGATCGACCAAGAAGAAGACAAGGGGTTAAATCCTTAAACAAAGAAATGTACAAAAGCCAATGATATTAGGTTGTTTCGTGTGAATCAAATTTCTTGTCAAACAATTCTAACTCCTACGTTAAATGCTCAAAGAATGTCTAACTTTGGAAAAAGTAAAAAAAAAAATTTGATATTTTACATTTTAATATTTTGCCTCTAAATATTTGTTTGACTGAATTTTGTTTTGTAATTATTTATTTGTTATATTTAATTTTGAGTACACATTTTTTCATGTAATTATATTACTATTTATTAAATTCTTAAATTGACATATTTATTTATTTTTATATAAAACACGGATGAATTTCTTAAAAGAAAATCAATTTTTTTAATTTAAAAAGTTATTCAAAGCAAAGTCAAATTAAAATTAACGTATAAGATCTTTCAATAACCGAAAAATATAAAAATACTATTTGTAAAAAAAAAACATTTTAACTTTTAATATCCCGATATTGTCACTGATAATATTAGTATATTTTAAAATACTAAAATTTAAAATTTTCGTATTAAATTTTTTTAAGTATTTTAAATATTTAAATATTAAATACATAAATTTTTAATGTTTTGTGAAATTCAAGATATTAAGAAAAATATGAAATTTTTAATCACACTTTTGAATTGAAACTCAACTTTTTGTCTTGTTTGGTGCTTTCTTCTTATAAATGACCAAGTTACATCGGATAACTCGTGTACCCAATGAAGTCTACATAATTTAATATGATTTTAGGTGGAAAGGGGTGGCGGGCGGCCACATGGATGGATAGATGGGTGGGTGTTTGGTGGGAAGTTTAGACATTCAAAGGGAAATAATAGCTCTGAGTTTGGTGTCCCAAAGGTGCCATTAAAAACTTGTACGCTATGAGTGACTTGACTTACCTGTCCCAAAAAAACAAAAAACAAAAACAGAGATGACTTAACTTTAGGGTCAAACGGGTTTTGGCCTTGCCCCGCCACCCCCTGACCCACTCAAACGCAGTACGTACTATTAATATTATAAAATTATTTTCTTTCAAATTTTATTACAATAAAAAAATTTCAATAAATATTTATTTTAAATATTAATTTTTTTTTTCATTTTATATCAAAATTTTCATTTTTTTAATTTTAATTTTTACATTTTATTAAGTGTATAAATATTTAAAATTATTAAATCATCAGATATTAATTATTTTATTATTTTTTTAAAATTTTATTATGACGAAATTTAACAAATATTTATTTTAAGAATTAAATTTATAAAGAAATAGCTTATTTACCATTGACTGAGTATTAAATGTGCCAGCCAATGTCTTGGGAAAGGGAAATTCAGAAATTCTTATCCATCTTCGATTGGAAATTATAAAGTATGCCTTCCTAATAACTGCTTCACAAGAAAGACAGAGAGATACAGTGAATTCCCCAATCACTCTTGATGGAAAATTCAAAGACGCGTCCATTGGTATTATTTTAGTTTAATCTTGCAATAAATATTTATACACTTTTCAATAAAATATTAATTTTATTTAAAATATTAAAATTATCTTTTTTATATAAATTTAAATATTTGACATTACATATATTTTAAAATTTTTAAAATTTAATTTATTTATTACTTGAATAAAATATTAAAATATATTTTGGGTGAAATAAATTTATTTTTCTTTATCTTTAAATAATACTTAATATATTTATTAATTAAGACATTACAAGCTAGTTAAATGTTAGACTCAATAGTCAGTCAAATGTACAAAAAACTTCTACAAGAAATAAGACCTAAATGTGAGCAAGAAGTTGAGAGTAAATTTGTAAAAAGATACATTTATTTTATATTTGAAAATAATTATTAGAATTTTAAATACTGTTAATTGAAGGTATTTTAGACATATAACAATTGAATTTAATATTTTTATTGAATTTTAACTCTCAATTAATAATTATATTATGCATGTTTTTAAAAAGGACTAAATTATAATATATTTTAAAAATATAAAAAAAATTGTTTGAATATATATATTTAATAAAATAAAATAAGTGTATTTAACACAAAATTTATAAATTATTAAATTATTTTACCCTAAATTAATTGAAATTTTCTAATAATTGTCTTCAATTTTTAAACTGAACATGCACTTTCAACACTGGAACTTATTAAAAATTTTGCCAAAAATGTTTGTCAATATTTAAGATACAAGTTATTTATTTAGTTTTCAAGGAATTTTTATAAAATAAAATAATTGATGTGATAAAAAAATTATTTCTTAAATTTTTCTCAGTACTTAAAAATTGCGATAAATGTTATAAAAAAAATGCAAATTCTTCCATTCAAGAATCATTTGCAAATATCTCTTTCCACTTTTAAAAAAAAGTAATATCTTTTGTCTATTTTTTGTTAATAAAGCTAATGAAAATGTCATATTTTTCTTGCATAATATCTTACTTTGAAAATTACGTACGATAATGAAATCACAGATTTCTTTATTTTGAAACAACACTGTAATGTTTATTCGTTTTAATTTATTAACAGAAAATGGATAAAAAAAAAGTTTCAAAACTTCAAAAAATTATTTATAAATGACTTCCAATTATTTATGAGCTTGTCAGAAATTTTTTTTAGAGTAAAAAATTATTCTAAATTTAAGTAGTAATTAGAGGATTGGTTACCAGAAGTTTCGAGTACTGGTCTCATCAATGTGTACAGAGGAGAGGTGAGCTCGTAAATGGCAATTAAACTCGGTGTAAATTGTCGTTTTCAGTTTGAAAGAGACTCAGCTTTTTGGATGCATTAGAGTACGGAGCCTTAAAGAAATAAAGCTGAAAAATCTCACCCCACTTCAAAATTAGGTATATTTATGGAGGAATTTAACAATATTTTAAAAATCACATCAATTATTGACGTCATAAAAGAAATAGTTTAAATTACAATTAAATAAGAAGCAAAATATTAATCTATTTTTATAATTTATCGTATTATAAAATATAATATATTAAAATTTAGATATATAAAATTAATTAAATAAGATATTTAAGATATAAATAATCAAATATTAATTATTAGTATATTTAAAATTTTATTAATAATTTTATTGCATAGAAAAAAAAATCATACTTGTGCATGATGCAATATTTAATAGTTAATAATAGCTTTATAATATTATTTTTAATCATAAAAAATTAAAATAAATATATAATTACCATTAATATTAAGAAGTTAGTTATAATCACATTATTTTGGGTTTAAAAAATTTTTAAAAATAGTCAAATGGTGTAACTTTAATAATAGGAAAAAAAAGTAATAGGAAAAAATATATCATTAAAATCATTCTAATTCACCAATTTTTTTGTCAATTTTTATAGTTTTTATCCGGTTCACCAGTTTTTGTTTTATCAAATTTTTATCACACTAGTTTTTGAGGGTTTGATCGAATCAATAGGGGGATTAATTTCTTTTTTTTAAAAAAAAATTGATTGGCCAATTCAGGCTGATTTAAATAACATTTGAATTTAATATATCTTTTTTTTTTTTATCTATACTCATTTTTAGATATTTTAGTATTTTAAATATCTGAGTAAGAAAGTGTGTGAGCACGTGTATGTATATATAACTTAAATTTTAATTAAAATACTAAATATAAAAATTGAAAATTTTATATGTAGTATTTTACGTTATAATTAATATTCAAAATTGAAATATATATATATATATATATATATATATATATATATATATATAAAAGAAAATGAGTGTATTCAACACAAAATTCATTGAAGATCAAATTATTTTACCCTAAAGTAACTGAATTTTTCTAATAATTTTCTTCAATTTATAAACTGAATATGCACTTTCAAAACTGGAACCAATTAAAATTTTTGCCAAAAATGTTTGTCAATATTTAAGATACGAGTTATTTATTTAGATTTCAATGAATTTTTATAAAAAAAAAATAATTGATGTGATAAAAAAATATTATTTAAAGTTTTTTTACTACTAAAAAATTGTTATAAATATTATTAAAAAATACCTTATTTTTCTTGCATAATATCTTACTACCAATTACATATGATAATGAAATCGCAAGTTTATATACTTTGAAATAAATGCTGTGATATTTATTAGTTTTAATTTATTAACAAAAAAATGGATAAAAAGTATTAAATGTTAGTTAGCGGAAGTTATAGAAAATAATTATCAACTTTAAAAATGATAAATAAGTTTAAATTTAATATTTAAAAATAAAAAATATTCAAAATTAAAGGAGATAGGTGTGTGTTTGGGGGGGGGGGGGTAAGCTTCACTTCAGATTGGATGGTTAATTAAGTAGCAATTAATTAAGTTGAGGGATTGATTACCAGAAGTTTCGAGAACTAGTCTTATCAATGTGTACGGAAACAGGTGAGCTCGTAAATGGCAATTAAACTCAGTGTAAATTATCGTTTTTAATTAGAATTTAGAAAGAGACACCGCGAGAGTACGAAGCCTGAAGAATTAAGCTGAAAAATCTATGGGCTCGTTTGGTTTTATTTATAAAAAAAATTAAAACTTATTTTATAAAATAAAATAAAAAATTTGATTAACTGTCTTGAATAAAGAATTAAGCTGAAAAATTTATGGGATTGTTTATTTTTTAAAAAGTAAAAAAAAATATTTTATAAAAAAATATTTAATAAACTGTTTTAAAAATATATCATTTTTTATAAAATAAATATTAATATTAAAAAATTAGTTATAATAAAGTTGTTTTGGCTTAAAATATTTTACAAAAATAATTAAATTAAATGGTGTAACTTTAATAATAGAATATATATATATATATATATATATATATATATATATATATATATATATATATATATATATATATATATATATATATATATATATATATATATATATATCATTGAAATCGTTCTAATTCACGGATCTTTTGTCCATTTTAATCAATTTTTGTCCAGTTCACTAACTTTTTTACCAAATTTTTTATAACACTAGTTTTGAAAGTTTAATCAGAGTAATAAATGGATCGATCTTTTAGTTGGCTAATTTGGTCTGGTTTTAACAACATTTAAATTTAATATATTCTTTTCTTCCATACTCGGTTTTAGATATTTTAGTATTTTAAATACGAGAAATGTTGTGGTACATCGTTGGAGGACATTTTTTTTGTCTACCAGCGGTGTCCAGATGATGTCATGTATTTAAGATAATATTTTTTGAAATTGTCTTAGACACATGACATTATCTGAACATCGCTGGTGAACAAAAAAATATCTACCAACAGTGTACCAAATCTTTACTCTTTAAAAATCTAACTAAAAACGTGTGTGTGGAGTATATAACTTCAATTTTTAGTTGAAATACTAAATATAAAAGTACGAAATGTTACATTTTGCATTTTATGTTATAATTAACTATTCCAAATTGAAAGCGTCGCAATATACTTCTGTTAACTAAAATTTGGATTAATTGTAAAGTGTTAATTAATTAATAAGTAAATACATAATTTATTTTATAAATTTATTATGTTATTATATTTTAATTCTTAAATTTAAGTTATTGTATAGTTTAATCTTTAAATTTATCAAACGTTAAATAATTTAATTATTTCGTTATTTTTACACTAATTACTTAATGACGTAGTCTGTTAAGTGTTTATATGACACATTAAATGTCAACTAATCATATCATATTAGTGCCAACTCGAGTTAAAAAAAGAAGGTAAATACACAATATAATCCTTAAATTTATTAGATCCTTACAATTTAATCTTTAAATTAAATCATTATACAATTTAATCTCTAAATTTACTAAAAGTCAAACAATTTAATCTTTTTATTATTTTTACATTAGCTTCTTGTAATGTAGTTCATTATATTAATGCCAACTCAATTTAAAAAAAAAACTTTAAAATACTTTATTTTTCACTTTATTTTTTTCTTTTTCACAAAAAATTTTAGTTTTTGTCTTCAACTAGCAACGTTATAAAACACTCACTTACTACGAAATTATTTTAATAAGTTTTTTATAACTAAAAATAAAAAATTTATTCTAAAATTTATGATATTAACAACTATAGATGGTTAGCTTGACACTTTACACAATTTTTATTATACAAAGAGGCCATAATTTCAACATTTTTAATTCTTTTTTGTTCAGTGTTATGCTATTTTTTATAATTGTTGTTATAATTCAAGTATTTTAATGTTAAAAAAATTTTAATTAATATTTAGTAGTTAGTTCTCATGATTGTGTTTGAATTAATGCTATATATTTTAATAAGATACTTCTTTTTTTGTAAATCTTTTTGCTTGAAATATATAATTTATTTTCTTTTAAAGACAGAAAAAAAAAAGTACTTTAATTTATGGAATATATTTTCACTTTACTACTAAATAATTGATAGAATGAAAAAAAAATTATATTGAATTATAAATATATTGGCGATAACCTCTCTTTTATTTGAATGCTTCTATGATTTCTATTGGCTTGCAAAATAAATGTAATAATTAATTCAACAATTTAGAACAAACAACATTATATGAGATTAAGGAAACAATTTCATTTCAAAATTTTATAGATGAGTCAATATTGATGTGGCATGATTAGTTAATATTTAATGTACCATGTAAGCACTTAATATGTCATATTAACAAACAATTAAAATAAAAATAACGGAATGACTAAATTATTTAATATTTAAAAAATTTGAAGATTAAATTGTAGGAACGTAAAAAATTTAAGAATTAAATTATGTATTTAGCCTCTTTTTTAAAATTGAGTTAATACTGATGTGATATAATTAATTGACATTTAACATACCACGTAAGCACTTAACGAGTTACGTCAATAAATAATTAGTATAAAAATAATGAAAAGGTTAAATTATTTAATAAATTTAGAGACTAAACTATACAAAAATTTAAATTTAAATATTAAAATATAATGATATAATAGATTAAAAATTAAATTATGTATTTATTTTTAATTAATTGGATCTATTGAAGAAAATAATGTACTTTATTATATTAATAATTTCTCTGACATATTTTTAGTTATTAATTTAGACAAAATGTAGATGGAAGAGGTTTATCAACCTAATTCCTAAAATAGCATACGAAAGGGCACTTAAGGACAAAATTTATAGATAGAGGTTTCTGGGCCACATTACAATTTATATTTTTTGTTTCTTAAATTTTTTTTATGAGAGTACTGACACTTTAAAATTAATATTCTCAAGTTTTGTTACAATAAAGAGGTTTTCCAAATTACAAGTTTTTATTTCAAAAATTAAACTTGTATCTTTACTTTAAAAATATAGCTGATTTAACACTAAATTAATCCAACTTTTATTGGTGTGTTACATTATAATAGAAATAATATATTGTGTTTCTACTGTTTGGATAAAAGGAAAGTTCATTTTCTGAATCAGAAAGTGAAAAAGAAAAAAATAAGAAAAAAAGAATCGTTAACTGGAATTGCTGAAATCACTTAATCATTGAAGATTTTTTTGTTGTTGAGAAAATTATATCTTTTTCATGTTTATTTTTATTTAATTATAATTTTTTTTCTTAATTTATTAATTTTTGTAATTAACTCTGCTAGCTGTCCAAATTAGATGTAAATTTTAACAATTACTGTGTGAATTTATCAAAATATTATTTTCATAAAAAAGATGATAAAATAAAATTTCAAACAAATAAAATAATATTTTAATAATTTTACATAATTACTATTAAAATTAACATCTAATTTAAATAAGAAAAAATTAAATGTAATGAAATGAATATATTAGTGCGTTAATAGTAAAAATTAATATATTAAGAAGAAAAGTATAATTGGATGTAAAACTTAAGGTGAGATTGTAATTTTTTTTTTCTTTTTCTTTTACGTAAGTTGAGGATATGATATAAATACATACTTTAATTAATTAAAATTTATAAATAATATTATTATAATTTAATTTTCAAGAGTTGGATAGAAAGCTAAGCTACGTACGTAGGACTACTATAATTTATCGTTCACCAAACAGCGAAGTGTGATCGATACTTTAACCCTAGAAGTTATCCGTTGACCGACTTAACATGCATGCAATGTGTGGTCCTTGTTAGAAATGATCGAGAAACGCGGTATATAATTATCAAAACAGCAATAAATGGATCCATGAGCTTATCATTCAAGCAAATTTTTTTTATAATATTATGAGTTTGAATTTGGTAAAAATATACTTATGAGAAAAAATAGTTTCTGTATTCCGGACAAAATTATGTTTATATATAAAAAATATGAGAATATTTATATGAATAAAAAATTAAACAAAGATAATATAAAAAAATTAATCCAGACTATGCCATATATATATATAAAGTTTAACTTATTAAATACTTTTTTTTAAACCACGATCATTATTATTTTGTATATGGAATGATTTGAGGGTATATTTTTTTATGTTGTGCTGACCCTACTGCACATTTATGACTAAGAGAAGTTTAGGTGGTAAAAAATAAAAAACTACACTTATTCAATTTTTTCTGTCACTATTTTTTTTTAATAACTAGTATGTATCGTAAAATCTTGAGCCTTGTGATATATTTAATATTGAAAATTCGTTCACTTTTGATATTTAAAAAACAAAAAAAAGGGAGGGATGGCTGCAATCTCGGTGGAAGTTTCATCGAACGGCTGAAAAAAGTCGATAGCGTAAGCCGTGCGTTCTTGCTTTCAGTAGCACACCTTGTTCAGCAATTAAAAGTTCGTTGGGGTAGTTGTATCCACTTTCCTCCTCACCCTTTAAAACGCAGTAATCTTGCCTATTTTCGCAACCAATTATTCTTCTCCTCCATTTTGCTCATTCATTTTCCTCCTAGCCAAACACATACTCTCTTCCAACCTTGAGTTCTTCCAATTTTCCCTTTGATTAACCAATTCCACACACCCTTTTGATTGATTCTCTAATCTTCTCTTCTGGTATTGTCCATTTTGAATCTCCAACTTTCAAGAGTTCTCGTTATGGCAGATCAGAAGAATCAAAACCCAGATTCCGGAACTGCCACCGTTTCCGTTGAAGCTCCACAAGAAAGTCGAAGAAAACTTCCCAACTTTCTCCTATCTGTAAGACTCAAGTATGTGAAACTTGGGTACCATTACTTAATCTCCAACGCTATGTACCTCTTGCTCATCCCAATTCTGGGCGCAGCTTCGGCTCATCTTTCAACTTTCTCCCTCCAAGACGTTCTCCAATTATGGGAAAACCTCAAGTTCAATCTGGTTTTAGTGACTGTGTGTTCCAGTCTGATAGTTTTTCTAGTGACCCTTTACTTCATGAGTCGCCCAAGAGGTGTTTACCTGATTGACTTCGCTTGTTACAAGCCAGAGCCAGCTAAAATGTGCACAAGGGAGATTTTCATGGAGAGATCTGGGCTAACAGGAACTTTCAAAGAGGAGAATTTGGCCTTTCAGAAGAAGATATTGGAGAGGTCTGGGTTGGGGCAGAACACTTACTTGCCTCCAGCAGTCTTAAGGGTACCTCCAAACCCATGTATGGCTGAAGCCAGGAAGGAAGCAGAGGAAGTTATGTTTGGTGCCATTGACCAGCTTCTGGCAAAAACTGGTGTGAAGGCTAAGGATATTGGGATTTTGGTGGTGAATTGCAGCTTGTTCAATCCCACACCATCTCTGTCTGCCATGATTGTGAACCACTACAAGCTAAGAGGGAACATTTTGAGCTATAATCTTGGTGGCATGGGTTGCAGTGCTGGGCTTATCTCTATAGACCTCGCAAAACAGCTCTTGCAGGTTTGTAAATCTTCTCTTTTAATCTTTCATATTTTCAGCTGCAGCCAATAACCGTCTGAAAAAGTCTCCACCGATTGATTCTGGTTGGATTTCTAATTAGTAGACACTTAATTGTGTCTCGTCTTGTACCTAAAACAACATATTTGTTTTCTTGTTAACAAAAAAGAAGAAGGTTATATCAACCATAATTATTGAAATCGATATTGATCATTATTAGGTCACGAGTTTAAGTGTTAGATTATTAATTAAATTAATTATTTATAACAAAAATATACTTTATTTTGATGAATTAAATATATTTTATTATAATATTTATAGAAAATAATGATATAAAATTAATTTTATTAAAAAAAATAAGATTTAATCAGATTCGATTATTTTAAATAACTGATTTAACTATTAAATCAATATAAACTAATCTGATTTAATTAAAAAATAATAATTTAATTATTAGAATCAAAATAATTTGATAATTGATTTATTAAATCACCGATTGTTGAATTATTTGAGTCAGTCTAGACCATAAAATTATGCTATCAACTCATGAAGTTAACACCAAAGCAATTTCTATCTCACAATTAAACTCCATTTTAGAAGTTTATAAGCTTTAAGCTATCATATTCCCTATTGAGTGAATACAGGACTTTGCATACGGTTTGTGATTTATCCCTTTGCTTCCCCATAAGGATGCAACGATGTGGAGCCCATAATATCTCTGCATAAAGGGAGTGGACAAATTGAAAATGAACTGGGGGCCACTGCTGGGGTGTTCAAAATATAGTGTGGACCATCCATATATGAAACCCTCCAGCAATCTGGTTGGTTTATTCGGCGAAAGTGGCAGCACCAGTTGTCCACTTGTCCAGCTAGTCCTTATTCAAAGTCCAGGTTGCTGCCAGTTTGTTTGGTTAGCCACCCTAATTAATGCCCTTCCACGTCCCAAACTTAATTTACTGCAAAAGTTTGATTCACAGAATATTTTTTTTTTATTTCAGTATATTCTTGAGGATGTGATTATTAAAAATTATATTTTTAAATATGTGATCAATTTATTATATTTCTTAAAATATTTTTTTCATGTTTAAAAGCTTTTGATAATTTTTAAAATTTTTTAGATATCTATATTTTTATGTATTATTATATTTTTATTATTTTATATCTTAAATATTATATCAATTTTTTAATTCTTAAATTAATTTATATTTTATATAATATTTATTATTTTTATTTTATTTTTTATTTGTATTATTCAATATATTTTTATTTTAATATATATTATATTTTTTAATTTTTAATCATTTATTATAACTCATTTCTTTTATTTTTTATTATTTATTATATTTTTCTAAAATGGACAGGCAAAATAGCTTTTTTAACACATTAGAATATTTTTACCTCATAAAATCCAATATTTCCAATCTCTCCCGTGAAAATAAAAATGAGATATTTTAATTTGTGAGAATGTTTGCATTATGGGAATGTAACATTTATGAGAATATTATTTTCAAAATTTATATCAAAATCTACCATTTTCACGTGACATTTTCAAAAATTTAAAAACACTTTACGAATCCAACGCCTTTTAAAGCTCTCTTAATCTAAACATTCTTGCATAGTTTGAGTTTACAAAGACTAACCAGTATTTATTAGATTCAAGAAAATTTTACTATTTAAAATTATATAACTTTTTTCATTATTGGCTCTCAGGTGGTGTGCATAAAAAAAAAAAAATCCTTTAAAGATGTGGACCCTTTAAGATATATATGCCTTTAATAGAGCCGTTCTAATAGCGTTTTTGTACTGAGTTGACGAAAAGATAATTAATGAGTATTTTCAACAAATCCATTTATAATTGACTGTTCTGATAATGACATAGGCCAAACCTTCTCTAGTGATAGGTTTGTGCTTGTGGTCGGGTAGTATTCGTATGAAGTGTTGTATCTCGTAGTGGTATTTTATATCTGTATTAATATTTATACTTTATTTTGCTAATTTTTCATCATACTATGATATATATGTATATAGGTGCATCCCAACTCTTATGCCCTGGTAGTGAGCATGGAGAACATCACTCTCAACTGGTATTTTGGCAACAACAGATCAATGCTAGTCTCAAACTGTCTCTTCAGAATGGGAGGGGCAGCAATCCTCCTCTCGAATCGGTCTTCCGATAGCCGGCGAGCAAAGTACCAACTGGTCCACACTGTGAGAACCCACAAAGGTGCAGATGACAAATCCTATGGCTGTGTCTTCCAAGAGGAGGATGAGACCAAAACAATTGGAGTCTCCCTCTCAAAAGACCTCATGGCAGTTGCTGGAGAAGCTCTCAAAACCAACATCACCACACTGGGACCCTTAGTCCTCCCCATGTCAGAGCAGCTCCTCTTCTTTGCCACTTTGGTTGCCAGAAAAGTGTTCAAGATGAATAAGATAAAGCCATACATCCCAGACTTCAAGCTTGCTTTTGAGCACTTCTGCATCCATGCAGGAGGAAGAGCAGTTCTGGATGAGCTGGAGAAGAACCTTGAGCTCACTGATTGGCACATGGAGCCCTCAAGGATGACACTTTTCAGGTTTGGGAACACTTCCAGCAGCTCATTGTGGTATGAATTGGCCTACACAGAGGCTAAGGGTAGGATCAGAAAGGGTGATAGGACATGGCAGATTGCATTTGGGTCTGGGTTTAAGTGCAATAGTGCAGTGTGGCGTGCACTGAGGACCATTAATCCAGCAAAAGAGAAGAATCCATGGATGGATGAGATTCATGAGTTTCCAGTTCATGTGCCTAAAGTTGCAGCCATTAATGGGTCCAGTTCATCTAGTTAATTAGTGGACGACAGTTAGTTGTTAAGGTCTTATAAAAAATATTTAAGCTCAGACAGTGTGTGAAAATGGAAGATTACTCCCAATGGGTAGGATCTTGTGATGGATTTTCCTTGAAGTTTTTCTTAAAGATCGTGTATACCATTGTTGCTCCAATTGAATATTTATAACATGATTTTTCATAAAGAAGAAATTTTAATTATTATGTTCATTGACCTTTCAAATTAATGTACATGCAAATTGGATTTCAAGATGCTTGACAAGTTGATAACTATGAAGGGAAATGAAAATCTAAAACTAAAATAATTAATCCAACGTGGATCGGTTTCAGCAGGTTAAAGAAATCTAGTTAAGTTTTTGTATTTTTCACGTACAAGGCTCAATATCTCCTTCTAATTAATCGTTAAGTGGTCAACACCCTTGGTTTCCGTTTAGTTGGTGGAAATGAGAGGATGAAATAAAAATTTGAATTTTTATTTTATATGTTTTGTTGGTGGAATATAATAAATACATATTATCTTGTATGATAGAATGTATATTATCTTTAAAAATAGATAGAAAAAAAAAGAATAAAATAAAATAAGATGAAAAAATTTAAAATATCTTTTTAAAATAAAAAAATAAGATTAAAATAAAATAAAATAAATAATATTTAAACTATTGTTTAATATTTTTAATAAAAAATTTATATTATTAATTCTTTTTTATTTATGTTATTTTAAAATTAAAAATAATATTATTTTAATAATTTTATTTTTTAATATTATTTTTTATTTTTTTTGTCAACTTTTCGTTCTATTCTTATAATATTTATAATATACCAAACGTAAAAAAGTAATAAAAATTCTATTTCATTTTATATTATATCAAACGCAATTTTAATAATAGTATTTTATTTTATTTTAAATTTTTTTTTTTTTATCATCAACCAAATGAAGCTTTAAATAAATCTTTGGGCACTCGGACTAGTTTTTTCAAAGAGATAATTTATTGGGTTATGTTGTTTTCTTATGTGACTTCTAAAGATATGTCTCCACTCAATTGGATGGAAGATTGATCTCTTTCGAATCAGAAAGACTAATCTCTTTCGAATCAAGGAGGCAACAGATAAAGTTTTTATCAAGCGAGTGTCTTCAGAAATCAAATTTTTGCCATTTCTTAGAGTTAAAATACCAACCAATGTTGGGTTGAATTGAGTTTTTGTATGCCCCTTTATGGTCCTAAGCATGTTAATAACAAGTGACACTTGAATAACAGTATTAAAATAATCTATCTTATTAATATATATTTTTTTACCAAAAAAAAAATAGTTAATAAATATTATTCGTAAAAACTTTTGTATTAATTTAGTGTATCAAAATTAGAAGACTAAGCAAATAAAAATACTTACTTCCACATTTCAAAAGTAGAATTCACTAAAAATTTATCAACTTTAATCTACCAAAAATTAGTAAATAAAATCAACATCAATATTTCTTAGTTATTGATTAAGTAGTGGTGGGGAAGAGGGGATGCTTATGATCTTGTTTCCCATTTTAGCTCAGATTATTTTAAAGCTCTACTTTTTAAGAGGTCAAGGTTTTTTATATTTATTATTAATCCATATTGAAATTTTCATTCTAATTTAGTGAGATAATGTCAAAGTGTATTTAATAATAAGGAACTTTTGTTTAGCTTACCTAGAATCCAATATGAAAGTCTTGAATTACTCAAATTTGATTTCCTAAAATTTTAAATTGAACTTGATTTATTTATTAAATAAACAAGTTAAATCAATATAATAAACTCGTATAATTGTAGGAGCCAAACTTGAAACTGTAATATATTCAGTTCGTTGAAATTAATGAGCAATTCAGTTATTAATAAAATATTATTATTTTATATGTATTCTTTATTTATATATGTTTTTATTAAAAATTAAAAATAATTATAATAGTTTATATACATACATAATATAAAAGATTTTTTTAATTTATATATATATATATATATATATATACAAAAATATATTAGATCTATAGTTTAATATATCACGGCGTGTTCGGGTTGGACTTGTTTAATAAAAAATTTAATTTAATTTTTAAAATAAACATATATTAAAAAGACTTTTTTTTTATCGTTACAGAGATTAAAAGAGATTAATTATACAGTGTTAATAATATATACTTGTTGAAAATTATTATGCCTTCTTTGTCATTATAATTTTTTTATGACACGGTGTCTAAGACAAGATAGAATTAATTGTAATAGACTAACAAAAATTAACCTTAATAGTAACCGAATTATATTTTAAAAATAAATAATTTAATTTAATTTTTAAAATAAACATTTATTAAAAAGACTTTTTTTTACCGTTACAGAGATTAATTATACAGTATTAATAATATACACTTGTTGAAAATTATTATGATTTCTTTGTCATTATAATTTTTTTATGACACGGTGTCTAAGACAATATAGAATTAATTGTAATAGATTAATAATAGTTGAATATAGTGATCAGTGATACATATATATAAGTTTAATTTTTAAAATTAACATTTATTAAAAATGATCTCTTTAGTGTAACAAAGATGAAAGAGATCAATTATAAACTTAAAAAAAAGAAAAGAATTAGTTGTAATAGCAATACCATTTTAGCTATTATTATTTTAGTTGTTACAAATTAAATTAATAATATAAAAAAATTAATTTATTATTAATAAATAATTTTTTATACATTAACGATATTTAAATTGTAATAGATAATAAAAATAATTTTTTTAAAATTATATTTATTATGTATTATAATTTAAATATTATTGACGAATAAAAAATTATTTATTGATAATAAATTAAAGATTAAATTTTAATAATATACTCTAATTAAAAATTATTATGACTTTTTTGTAATTATAATTTTTTTATGACATAGTAAGTTGTAAGTCTAAGTCGGACTTAATTGGTGTCGAAGGCCAGATAACTAATAAGAGATGGATATAGTGATTGATAAAGATATAAATTCCAGACAAAAAATATATTAATTAATTATAAAGTACTGAATATTCGAAAAGACAGCTGTTACAAATTAAATTATGATCATTTAATTTATGAAGCTGCTTTTTGGTATTTAGGTTGCAGTTGTTGGTTGATGTCTCTAGCCAGAATGATAGAAACGGCCGAAGTAAATGCCTACGGACTTCAAGAAAAGTAAATGGATTTATTATGTACGAAGGGAAGAAGTGTTACAACGAAAGGAATAAAATTGGTAAAGAAAAATTACCCTTTTTCATTTTCATATTTGTATTTGATTATATATATATTTTTTTTTATAATTAAAAATTTAATTTATATTTTTCATTATATTTAATTTTTCAAATTTAAATTAAATATTAAATATAATAAAAATTATATAAAAGAATTAAATATTCTTTTTATGAAGAGTATTACAAAATAAGATAAAAAAATATTTTAATCATTTCATAAAGTTGACAATTAATTTAAATAGTAATAAAGTAAATGAGATAAATAAATTATAAAAATTAATAAATTGAGATAAAAATTATAATTTCTTCCGTAAGTAAATACTAATGAATTAATTTACAATTCATTTTAAATAATTTGTAACTTTAAAATTTTAAATTTTATAGGACATTATTATAAATAGAGTTAAAACTATAATAATCCTGTGACCGAAAAGATGCAATAAGCTTTTATTTAGTAAGACATGCTGTATTTTCTCGATTTCGCTCTTTTCAGAGAAAGTAAAGTAGCTAGGAGTGATGAAACTTTGGTTCCTTCTTCCTCTCTCCATATGGGGAAAAAGGGGCATATGGGAAGAAGTATATTAACAATCTTTATATCAATAAATCTTTGCAATTTTTTTTTTTTATCTTCGTACATAAATCTTTTTTTTCTTTTAATATTCCAATTCTTTAAGATGGTGTTTCTTGAAGACTTGAAAATTTATTTTTTATCACAGTTGTGTTTGAAACACTGGGAATCAAACAAAAAGAAAATTTTATTTATTTTGTAATTTAATTTAAAATTGAATTGAATTTTTATTTTATTCAAAAAATATGAATTTTATTGTAGTTTTTAAATCCTACAAAAATTGATAGAATTTCATTATCAAAAATCCATTTAGTGACAAAAACAATTTATTTTATCAGTTAAATAACGATGGAATGGTAAGTACGTATTATAGATATCAAATTAAAATATAACTCTTATATTTAAAATAAAATAAAAAGTAAATGATATTTATATTTTTTAGAGTTTTAAAAACTTATATTCACAATTCTTTTAATTTCAACTTATACAAAGTCCTAATTTTCGATTATAAAATTGTCAAGAAAAATTATATTTTATGTATTTTATTTTTAAAAAATTTATAATTAATCATAAAAAATAATTTAATGTAATATAAAAAATTAAATTAAGACACTAGTGTGAATGAAAGTGACGCAATTATCAACGTTGTGTTTTTTGTGTGTCCCGTGACATCCTAAGCATGCAAGTGGTAAGTGGCGCTTGATCGGCAGACTTGAAGTTACTCTTTTACCCCAAAAAATAGTTAAAATGGATTATTTATGAAATTTTTTTGTACCAATTTAGTTTATCAAAATTAGAAGACGAAGCAAATAAAAATAAATACCTAATTACTTGCAAAGTAAAAATGACTAAAACTTTATTAACTTTAATATACCAAAAATTGGTAAATTAAATCTACATTAAGAATTCTTAGTAATTGGTTAAGTAGTGGTGGGGAAGAGGGGATGCTTAATTTTGATCTTGTTTCTCGTTTTAGTTGGGATTATTTTAGAGCTCTCTACTTTTTAACAGGTTGAGGGTTTTTATATTTATTATTAATTAATGTTACATTTAATAATAAGAAAATATTTTCTAACTCATCGGAATTAATATAATTTGTAAAGTATTCAAATTTGTTTTGTTGAAAGTTTAAATTAAACTCCATTTATTTATTAAATAGATCAATGAGATGAATCTACTAAATTCATATAATTATACGAGCTAAACTTGAAAGTTTAATATTCGATTTATTAAAATTCATTACAATTTAGTTATTAATAAAATATTATTATTATATATATATATATATTATTTATTTATATATACTTTTATTAAAAATTAAAGATAAATATAATAATTTATACACATTCATAATATAAAAATATATTTTTAATATATATATATATATATATATATATATATATATATATATATATATATATATATATATATATGTATATGTATAGACACACTCTTTCAAATATATATTATATTTTTTTATAGTCCTGATCATAATTTTTAATTAAAAAAAAAGGTTCAGAATCATTAAAAATTTTAATTTGTTTAAAATTTTTGTTTGAATTGTTTTAAATGAACCAATTTGCCCACGTGGCTCCATCCAACCCATTGTTCAAATAGTTTAAATAATAAATGTGGCCGTTAAGTTAAGAATTGAGCATGTGATGAAATGAACAAAAACGATATGACGAAGACCAATTTATTATTATGACATTGTGAGTTGTAAGTCCACGTCTGACTTGGTGTCTTTGGCAGGATAGAATTAGTTGTCATAGACTAACAAAAATTAAATGTAAGTTTAATTTTTAAAATAATTTTTTTTATCGTAATCAAAATAAAAAATAATTATTTATATAATATTAATAACATGTGAAGATAATTTAAAAAAACAGTTGTAATATTGTTACCATTTTAGCTGTTACAAATTAAATTATGATCATTTATGAAGCTGCTTTTCGGTATTTAGGTTGCAGTTGTTAGGTTGCCGTCTAGCCAGAATGATAGAAACAGCAGAAATAAATGCTTACACAGTTGAAGAAAATAAATGGATTTATTATGTACAAAGGTAAGACGTTATACAATTCAAGTAATAAAATTAGTAGATTTAATATTTGATGGTAGATAATTTTTTATTTATTAATAATATTTAAATTATAATATATAATAAAAATAATTTTAAAAAATATTATTTTTATTATTATTTATCGATCATATATCAAATTATTTTTTAATTAATATAAGAAAATTATCATTTTTCATTTTTATATTTATATTTAATCATAATTCTTTATTTTTATAATTAAATTTTTAATTTATCCGTCTAACTATATTTAATTTTTTACATCTCAAATTAAATATTAATTCTAATAACAACTATATAAAATTATTAAAAAAATTATAAAGAGCATCACAAGATGAAATACTAACAATAGAAAAATATTTTAATTATTTCAAGTAATTACAGTTAAAAGTAAGATTAATTTACATAGTAAAAGATTAAATGAAACAAATAAATTAAGTAGTTAATTGTAAAAATTAATAAATTGAAGTAAAAATTATAATTAGATGTAAAAACTGTAATAGCCATAAATTTAATTAAGTTTAAATTAAAGAAAATTTTGAATTAACGAGAAGATTTTGAAAATAGAAAAAAAAACCAGTGAAAATAAATTTATTTATTATATAGATTAAAAAATTATAAAAGAAATATGAGAATTTACATTATGAGGTCAAAATGTAATTTCTTAAAAGTTTCAGGGTCAAAATACAAATATAGAAAAAATTGTAAGGACCTCCCTCTAAAAGTGATTTTTTGCATAAATGTCCCCCGAAATATTTTAAAGGGTTTCAGACACCAAGGAGCTCATAATTTCAAGATTTCCTCTTTCTCTTCAAAAATTTCTCTCTCAAAACCCTCTAATTTCTCTCTAAAATTTCTTTACATTCAGACTTTGAATTTTGACACCACCACCGCCAACAGACTCAGGACGAAAAGTTCTACAAATCTATCCGATTGGTTTATGGAGAATTAGCCGGAGATTGGCCGAAAAATTGAAGGAAAAATCGCCTAAAAAAGTAATATCTGAAACTCCTATTTGTGGTTGTTTAATGCAAAAACTAATACCGTAGATCGATCCAGAAGGTACCAAAACCTTTGGATCTTAAATTTCAGGCCGATCCACCATCGCACGCACCCCCACGCGTCAAATCTCTCTCGGCGAGTGAAGCCCACGCACAGCTTCTTAGGCGATGTGTGACAGGTTGACAGCAGCCCCTATTTGTGTTGACCGAACTCCTGGAGGTCAAATTTCGCAAATAAGGAGTCATTTTCAAGGTTTTTAGACCTTCTGAACTCGATTTTGGGGTTGATTTTACCGAATTCGGACCAGAAACATAGATTTTGGGGTTGTCTAACTTGGTACCCTAATTTTGCGAGTAGATGATTCTTTCTATGACTTGCATTTACTCTTCTTGAACTTTAAATTGACAAATGAGTATGTTTACAAGTTAATTGTACTTTTATATGATCCTAAAATGGTTTAAAATATCTGAAACGGTTGCAATATAATATCTAGTTCAAGAAGAGTATGACTTTTGAAATAAATTTTGAAACACATTGAACATGTGATTTTTAAATGTATTTCTCATTATATGGCAAAGGAAATATGTTATGCATATGATATTGATTTATACAGTGATATGTTTGCCTCGAATATGGGCATGTATTTGTGATTTTCCTGATTGGGAAATTTTTGACAAAATAATGTACTGAGAATGAAAAAGTTGTATTATGATAGTATCTCTGTTTTGATTAATATGAAATATATGAGATTATGGTTTTATGGAGGAACCCTATTGAAAACACTGTCTGCTAACAGCAAATGATGTTAGCCCTGGTGCACCTTGATTGCCTCAACTAGCAGGAGAGTGGTGCTAACCTCGTGTGAGGGCCAACACACGGGAGATAATATGTGAAGGAGAACAGAATGCCTCATATATGGGTGAGATGCCAGTTATATGAGATGTGATTTGCATTCCTTTGCTGTGTGCTTAGGAAATACCCATATAGAGTCTCTTCGCGCATCCTCTTGAATGGTAGTAGGGCAAACCTCAGCGGGATGCTAAGTTTAGGCAAATCTTATACCACCAAAGTACGAAAGGGGTTAAACTCTGATATGGTATCCTCCAAATGTTTTCATAAGAATTATATTGATGCATAACATGATTTTATTACCATTCTTACAGTATTACTTATGAATTGAATATGAATATGAATTTGAACAGAGATTATTTGAAATGCGAGTCCTATATGAATGTACCTCTGAATTGTATTTTCAATGTGACAAGTTTTTAAAATAAAGAGTACATTCATATGTTGACCTAAGAAGTCATAGGAGGTGTTATTTCTTCACTGAGTTGTAAAACTCACTATACGTGGTTGATATGTTTTTCAGATAAAGACTCAGAGTTTGGTCTTATGGCTTCTTGATCGACTAGGTGTCGTACTTCCATGGTGAGCCTAAATTGTTTCTAGGCTCTCAGTGTTTAAAATTGTAATATAATTGTATTCTAGAGTTGCTCTGAACGTTATAGGTAGGATCTTTGCTTCCGTTGTAATATTGTTAAGTGTGACTTTCGTATGTATAATTAGTTATATTGGAAACTTACTTGCGAACATATGATATTATCCTGTTATGTCATAATATGAAGTTGATTGCAAATAAATAAAGATAAAGTTATCGGACAACAGTGTTATTCGCGTTCTTAAAATTAAGGGCGTGACAAGTTGGTATCAGAGCATTAGGTTTCCCTGTGGCTATCAGAGTAAAGGATTCTTTAGTAAGACCTTTAGTATCGATATGAGCTGGATATATTTATACTTCAAGTGCTGCTGAAGGATTCTATAGGATATTAACTTCCTTCCTATTTCAAGTGTGCTTAAATTCCTAGTGTAAGGTTTAAATAAATATTATAGTATCTTAAAAAGGTGTTTTGTTCTGTATAGTTGATGATGCCGTCAAGAACTAGAGCAGTCGTTAGAGAAGCTGTAGATCGTGCATTCTCTATAGAAGAGTCTACACAATCTACAATTTCAGTACAAAGAGGTCGTGGTAGAAGCTGACCTAGATGAAGAGGAAGAGGTAGAAGTAGAGGGTGTGCACGAGGTATGAGAACCCCAAGACAAGATGAACATGCCCATATATTCGATAGAGTTCCTAAGGAAAGAGTAGAACCCCCTCAAGAGCCACATGATAGAACCGCTGATATGATTGCTGGTATACATAGGAGTTTAGAGACATTGGCTGGATTTATAGTGGAACAGGGTAGAAGGGAAGGCCAGCTAGCAGAAAATGCTCCTGAAGCGCAAGAACTGGGAAAAACAGTTGAGTAAGAGGACAAACTTACAAAGATTGAGGTGTCATTACCGCAATTCCTTAAGTTGAAACCTTCGAATTTTTCTAGGTTAGATGTTCAGGAAGATCCACAGATATTTATTGATGATGTGGAACAAGTCCTAAGAGTTCTAAGGTGTTCTAGTAGAAGATCTGTTGAACTGGTATCTTTTCAACTATCTGATGTGGTCCAAGTTTGGTTTGAGACATTTGTACAAGGAAGGGTAGCTATTTTATCACCAATGGAGTGGAAAGAATTTAAGGAAGCATTTATGAATCACTTCCTGCCAATGAGTGAAAGAGACAAGAGGGCTAGAGAATTTGAAGAATTAAGACAGACACCAAACATAACATTTTCTGAATATGACATTCGTTTTACTCAGTTGTCCAGATATGCACCATTTCTGGTTCTTACTGAAAAAGATAGAATTAAGAGGTTTGTCTCGGGATTGATACGCCCATTGTTTAAATCGGTGGGCCCTCAGATGAATCATTTTTCAACTTATTCAATAGCTGTGTACTGTGCTAGAACGATGGAAACACGAGAGCAAGTAGATATTGAAGGTTTAAAGAGAAGAAAAAGAGAGTGAGATAGTAATGCTCAAACAAGTTATAATCCTAATGTCAAAAGATCGAGATTTCAAAATCCACAACGCTTCACTCAAACAGAAACTGGTAGTTCTAATCAGACATCGGTAAATATCAACAAACAAAGAATGAATCAAAGAGATATGAAACATATTAGCCAACAAAATTCAAGATCAATTCCACCATATCCTAATTGTGGTAGGCCTCATACTGAACAGTGTCGTAGAAAAACTAGTGAATGTTTTAAGTGTGGACAAATGGGTTATTTAATGAGAAATTGCCCACAACTACCAAGTTTTAGTCAAGTATCGGTACAACCAGCTTCACCTCCTGCATCTATGCCAACACGACCAAATAGAGCAGCTTTAGTTCAAGCAAGTAGTGGTGGTACTGATAGGGCATCAGGAAGTCCAAGCTGAGAACAAGCTCGAGTTTTTGCCTTGACACGATAGGATGCTCAAGCTTCAAATGCAGTTATGACAGGTACATTATCAGTATGTTCTCATAAAGCATATGTTCTGTTCGATCCTGGTTCTACTCATTTCTATATATCACCATACTTTGCTAAGAAATTGGATAGAGATCCTGCTAGTTTACATTGTTCTTTTATGGTTGCTACTCCAATGGGAGAATTCTTGTTGGTAAATGATGTGTATAGATCGTGTGAGATTTCGATAGAAGACAAAGAGACTCTTGTAGATTTAATAGTTCTAGATATGTTGGACTTTGATGTGATTCTAAGAATGGATTGGTTGTCATCATGTCATGTCATTCTAGACTGTCACCTTAAGGTGATTAAGTTTAATGTCCTTGGAGAATCTACCTTCGTAATACAAGGAGATCGTAGTAAGGAGTCTAGTAATTTAATTTCAACTTTAACAGCTCATAAGCTGTTACAAAAAGGATGCCAAGGGTATTTAGCAGTAGTCAAAGATGTTGATAAGAAGTATACCAGTGTAGAGTAGGTTCCAGTGGTTAGAGAATTCCCTGATGTGTTTCTTGAGGAATTGCCAGAATTACCACCAGACCGAGAGATTGAATTTGGTATTGACCTCCTCTCTGAAACACAACCAATATCCATACCTCCTTATAGGATGGCACCTACAGAACTTAAAAAATTAAAGGAGCAACTGCAAGATTTACTAGATAAAGGTTTTATTCGACCTAGTACATCTCCTTAGAGTGCTCCTATTCTCTTTGTGAAGAAAAAGGATGGATCCTTACGCCTATGTATTGACTATAGGCAGTTGAACAAAGTGACTATAAGAAACAAATATTTTTTACCCAGAATAGATGATTTGTTTGACAGTTACAAGATGCTCAATGTTTTTCAAAAATTAATCTGAGATCTGAGTATCATCAATTGAGGATAAAGAAGGAGGATATTCCGAAAACTACTTTTAGAACTCAATATGGGTACTATGAGTTCTTAGTAATGTCATTTGGTCTAACAAATGCTCCAGCTGCATTTATGGATTTGATGAATAGAGTATTTAAATCTTTTCTGAATCAATTCGTCATTGTATTTATAGATGATATCTTAGTATATTCAATAAGTTCAGAGGAGCACGAGCGGCATTTAAGAATAGCATTACAAACCTTGAGGGAACACCAGTTGTATGCTAACTTTTCAAAATGTGAATTTTAACTTAGTAGTGTTACCTTCCTAGGACATGTGGTTACCAATGATGGTATTCAAGTTGATCCTAAAAAGATAGAAGCGGTGCAAAAATGGCCACGCCCTACAACGGTTACAGAAATTCATAGTTTTCTTGGTTTAATAGGCTATTATCGTAGATTTGTTAAAAAAATTTCAAAGATAGCTGCTCCTTTGACAAGGTTAACAAGAAAAGGAATAAAGTTTGACTGGTCAGATGAATGTGAAAGAAGTTTCCAAAAACTCAAAGAATGTTTGACTACAGCACCAGTATTGGCTATTCCTTCAGGTACTGGGGGATATACTGTATATTGTGATGCATCGAGAATTAGATTATGATGTGTGTTGATGCAAAATGGTCGAGTCATTGCATATGCATCTAGACAGCTTAAACCACATGAGCAAAATTATTCGACTCATGATTTAGAAATGACAGCATTAGTTTTTGCTTTTAAATTTTGGAGGTATTATTTGTATGGTGAAATATGCAAAATTTATACAGATCATAAGAGTCTCAAATATATTTTCTAACAAAAAGATCTTAATTTGAGACAAAGACGATGGATGGAATTACTTAAAGATTATGATTGCACAATACTATACCATCCAGGTAAGGTCAATGTTGTGGCTGATGCATTAAGTAGGAAGTCTATGAGTAGTTTGGCTTATATCACAATGGTAAGAAGGCCGTTATTTAAAGAGATGCATAAACTAGAAAGTGATGGGGTAGTAATGGAGGTAAAGGAGCCTGGAAAATTGTTAACTCATGCAGTTTCAATCATCTTTGATCGAGTAGGTGAAAAAGGCACAGAAAGAGGATGCCTATTTGTGCAAGAAAATTGAATAGATGAAGAATGGCGGTGAAGTTGAATTTACTGTAGACTCTGAAGAAATTCTAAAATTGGGCAAGCTGTTATGTGTACCTGATAAAGAAGAACTTAAGAAAGAAATTTTAGAGGAAGCCCATAGATCCATGTATACAATTCATCCTGAAATAACTAAAATGTATAAGGATCTAAAAGAAATCTATTGGTGGGAAGGTATGAAGAAAGACATAATGGATTACGTGTCTCGATGTTTAACTTGTCAACAGGTGAAAGTAGAACATCAAAGGCCTGCAGGACTACATCAGTAGATAGAGATACCTGAATGAAAATGGGAAAGAATAACTATGGATTTTGTTACGGGGTTACTGAGAACACCAAAAGGGTTTGATTCAATATGGGTGATCATTGATAAGTTGACTAAGTCAACACATTTTCTACTAGTGAAAACCACATATAATGTAGCTCAGTATACAAGATTATATTTGAATGAAATAGTGAGGTTTTATGGAGTGCCAGTATCAATTATTTCTAATTGAAGACTACAATTCACAGCTTGTTTTTGGAGAGTTTTTCAAGAAGTTTTGGACACAAAGTTGAATCTCAGTACTGTATTCCATCCTCAAACAGATGGGCAGTCTGAACGAACTATTCAAATATTGAAAGACATGTTTCGGGCTTGTGTTTTAGATTTTCAGGGTAATTGAGAAAGATTTTTACCTTTAACTGAATTTGCTTATAACAATAGTTATCAAACCAGTATACAAATGGCTCCTTTTGAGGCATTATATGGTAGGCGTTGTCGTTCCCCGATCGGATAGTTTGAGATGGGCGAAGCAAAGGTTTTAGGGCCTGATATGGTACAAGATGCATTGGTCAAGGTAAAAATAATTAAGGAAATGTTATTAGCAGTTCAGAGTAAACAAAAGGTCTATGTTGATAATAGACGTCGACTATTAGAGTTTGCCACAGGTGAACATGTTTTTCTGAAAATATCTCCTATGAATAGAGTAATGAGATTGGGGAAGAAAGGGAAGTTAAACTCTCGACATATAGGATCATTTGAAATTCTTGATAAGATCGGTCCAGTAGCTTATTATTTGGCTTTACCTCCTGAATTGGGTACTGTCCATCCAGTTTTTCATGTGTCTATGCTACGAAAATATTTACCGGATCCTACACATGTTATACAGTGCCCACAGATTCAGTTACAGGAATATTTAACCTATGAAGAACAACCAATAGCAATAGTGGACAGACAAGTAAAGAAGTTGCAGTCAAAAAAAATACCTACAGTGAAAGTGATATGGAAAAATCACTCTTATAAGGAAGCTACTTGAGAAAAAGAGGATGATATACGTGCCAGATATTCGCATTTGTTTGAACAATGAAATTAGTATTTATCTGCACTTATGGTGATGAAATTCGGGAATCGAATTTCTTAAAGGGGAAGAATGTAATAGCCGTAAATTTAATTAAGTTCAAATTAAAGAAAATTTTGAATTAATGAGAGGATTTTGAAAATAGAGAAAAGAACCGGTGAAAATAAGTTTATTTATTACATGGATTAAAGAATTACAAAAGAAATATGAGAATTTACATTTTGGGGTCAAAATGCAATTTCTTAAAAGTTTCAGGGTCAAAATGCAAATAAAGAAAATTTGCAAGGACCTCCCTCTAAAATGAATTTTTGCAGAAAGGTCCTCCGGGATATTTTAAGGGGCTTCAGACACTGAAGAGCTCATAATTTCAAAATTTCCTCTCTCTCCTAAAAAATTTCTCTCTCGAAATCTTCTAACTTCTCTTTAAGATTTCTCCGCATCCAGACCTTGGATTTTGACACCACCACCGCTAACAGACTTGGGACGAAGAGTTCTACAAGTCTATCCGATTGGTTTTTGGAGAATTAGTCGGAGATTGGCCGAAAAATTGAAGAAAAAATAGCCTAAAAAGGTAATATTCGAAACTTCTATTTATAGTTGTCTAATGTAAAAACTAACACCGTAGATCGATCCAGAAGGTACCAAAACCTTTGGATCTCAAATTTTAGGCCGATCCACCACCGCACGCACCTCCACGTGCCGAATCTCTCTCGGCGAGTGAAACCCACGCACAACTCCTTAGGCGGCACGTGACAGCAGCCCCTATTTGCGTTAACCGAGCTCCCGAAGGCCAAATTTCGTAAATTCGGAGTCATTTTCAAGGTTTTTAGACCTTTCGAACCCAATTTTGGAGTTTATTTTGATGAATTTGGATCAGAAACATAGATTTTGGGGTTGTCTAACTTGGTACCCTAATTTTGTGAGTAGATGATTCTTTCTATGAATTGTATTTACTCTTCTTAAACTTTAAATTGATAAATGAGTATGTTTACAAGTTATTTATACTTTTATATGATTCTGAAATAGTTTAGAATATCTGAAATGGTTGCAATATGATATCTAGTTCAAGAAGAGTATAACTTTTGAAATGAATTTTGAAACACATTGAACATATGATTTTTAAATGTATTTCTCATTATATGGCAAAAAAAATATATTATGATTATGATATTAATTTATACAGTGATATGTTTGCCTCAAATATGGGCATGTATACGTGATTTCCTTGATTGGGAAGTTTTTGACAAAATAATGTACTGAGAATGAAAAAGCTGTATTATGATAGTATCTATGTTTTAATTAATATGAAATATATGAGATTATGGTTTTATATAGGATTCCTATTGGAAACACTGTCTGCTAACAGCAGGTGATTTTAGCCCTGGTGCACCTTGATTGCCTCAGCTAGCAGGGGGTGGTGCTAGCCTCGTGTGAGGGCCAACACACGGGAGATAATATGTGAAGGAAAGCGGAATGCCTCCTATATGGGCGAGATGCCAGTTATAAGAGATGTGATTTGCATTCTCTTGCTATGTGCTTGGAAAATACCCATATAGAGTCCATTCGCGTGTCCTCTTGAATTGTAGTAAGGCAAACTTCAGCAGGATGTTGAATTTAAGCAAATCCTATACCACCAAAGTACAGAAACGGTTAAACTCTGATATGATGGTTCTAATATGGGATCTTCCAAATATTTTTAGAAGAATTATATTGATGCATAATATGATTTTATTACCATTCTTACAGCATTACTTATGAATTGAATATAAATATGAATTTGAACAGAGATTATTTGAAATGCGAGTCATATATGAATGTACCTCTTAATTGTATTTTCAATGTGACAAATTTTTAAAATAAAGAGTACATTCATATGTTGACCTAAGAGGTCATAGGAGGTGTTATCTCCTCACTGAGTTGTAAAAACTCACTACACGTGATTGATATATTTTTCAGATAAAGACCCAGAGTTTGATCCTGCGGCTTCTTAATCGGATAAATGTTGTACTTCTGTAGTGAGTCTAAATTGTTTATAGGCTCTCAGTGTTTAAAATTATAATATAATTGTATTCTAGAGCTGCTCTAAACGTCACAGGCAGGATCTTTACTTCCATTGTAATATTGTTAAGTGTGACGTTGGTATGTATAATTAGTTATATTGAAAACTTACTTGCGAACATATGATATTATCCTGTTATGCCATAATATGAAATTAATTGCAAATAAATAAAGATAAAGTTATCGGATAACAGTGTTATTCGCGTTCTTAAAATTAAGAGTGTGACAAAAATAGGATAAAAAAGAATAATTTCTTCCATAAGTAAATAATAATGGATTAACTTACAATTAATTGTAAGAGGTTTATGATTTAAAAGAATATTAAAAATTTAAATTTTATAAGACATTATTACAAGAAAAGTTGAAAATTATAATACTGAAAAGATTCAATAAACTTTATTTAGTATCACATGCGTGCATCAATGCCACTATATTTTTTGGATTTCACTCATTTGAGAGAAAATACAGAGTAGAGTTATGAAACTTTGGTTCCCTCCTCTCCGTATAGGGAAAAAGGGGGATATGGGGAGAAGTATATTAACAACCTTTTTGTCAATAAACCTTTGCAATTTTTTTTATCCTTATGCAGAAATCTTTGTTTTGTTTTTTAATATTCCAATTCTTTAAGATGGTGTTTAATATAAAAGAATTTTAGTTTTTCTAAGAACTTGAAACTTTATTTTTCAAATATTTGAGGATAGTAAATATGCAAATTTTAAAATTTATGGATTATATATGATTTAAATAATATAATTTTTTTTATGTATCTCATCTTCAAATTTTTTATATAAAAAAAATTTAAATATTTATATACCAAAGATAATTCTTTTATTTTGAATTTAATTTATTTGAAATTTAATTTTTATTTTGTTCAAAAAAATATAAATTTTATTGTAGTTTTTAAATCCTATCAAAATTGATAGAATTTCATTATCAAAAATCCATTTAGTGAACTTTTCTTATCAGCTTTTTTTTCTACATAACACTAGAAAAGGATATAATTGTAAAACTAACTATATAAATATTTTAAAATGTAATCCAAAATATACCTTTTATTATAATCCAATTTTAACATGCTTAAAGGTTCGTCCATGATTGGTTAGGTCTAGGAATTGTTTTTGGTTGAAGGAGTCTACCAAAGGCTGTGTTTGAAAGTTTAATAAACAATGAAATGGAACGGAAATGGCAAAAAAAGAATAAAATTTTTGCAGCCTTTATTCTTGTATACGTGAGTGTAATTATTTTTTTTTCAGTTTTGAATATTAATTAATAAAAAATTAATTTATTTTCAAAATGGATTCTCTTATTCAGAAAAATGATTCTCTATGGTTGTTCTTTGGATTCTATATCAGTGATGGTTTTAATTTAAAATTAGAAGCAATGTAAGTATAATTTTTTAAAATAGAAAAAAGGGTAAATTAAATATATTTTAGAATAAAACTTGAACACTGTGCAACCTATTAGTGCAAGACTGGCTATTGAAATCAGAGACTCCACTTATGCCTGGGGAGGAATGCAAGGGGAATGAAATCAGTCAAGTAATAAATAATATAAGAATAGTCATTTTTATTCATGCCAATACAGAAAAATTAATAGAATCTAGAAAATTTTAGTCTTGTGATTCTTCTCACTAGTTAATGGCTGCAGCACGTAATTTTATGATGCAATTTCTAAAATACAAATATAATAGAATGAAAAAAATATTCAAGTTGAATGTACTGTCATCACAACCAATGACAACCGAAAATCAAAGAGTTCTAAAATGATAGAAGAAACAGCAATTTCAAAAAGATATACGGATGATAATTCCATATTCAAAACTGCTTGGGGAGCAAATGTTTTCGGATGCCCAGTAAATTTAGAGTGAAAATATAAATTTTAAAAAAGAAAGATAATATATTAACTTAAAAAAATTAAAAGGTAAAATTGTCAATTCATAAATAACTGTTGTTCCCTTTCTTTACCCCCAATTTGAAAGAGAATAAAAATCGTTGTTACGAAAAAGGAATTGAAATATTTGAACATGTTTGCTTCATTTTTTATTTTAATTGAAAATAACTATATAAACATGTTTGTTTATTATTATTATTATTTTAAATATTTTTTAAAATTTCAAAAATGTAACAGTGATATTTTTATAATTATTTTAAATTATATGAATATTTTTTTATTTATATAATTAAAAAATAATAATAATTAAAAAAACAATAAAATATAATACAAATACAAATATAAATTAAGCGTATTTTTAAAAATATAAAAATTAAAAATTATTTTTAAAAAATAAAAACTAAAACTAAAAACAGAACAATTTTTATCAGTCCAAACACATCTCTTCCATTCCCTTGATTATTTAAATTTCCAAACAAGGGGAAAAGTTCCCTTCACAGTACATTGATTCCTAACTCCAAACACACTTTGAGGGCTTATTTATGAGTTTTGAAGAGAGAGATGAACTGGCCATTGATGAAGTGGTGAAAGGTAGAGTGAAAAAAGAAAGAATTCGAACTCCATTTTATAAAAAAAAATAAAAATATAATAATAATAATAATAAAAGGAACGGCAAATAATGTTATTAATGGCGTGAGATAAATTCGAAGGGTGACATTTCTATTATCACCCCAATGTATACTTTCTTTTAATAAAAAAATTGAGGGATAAAAGAATAGATACAAATAACAGGAACTCAACCCATCTCAATCTCCTCCAATTTAGAGGGATTTGAAAATTGGGGTGTGGGGTGAATTGGGATGAGCCCCATTCCAATATAAAAATGGTTTAGATATTAAATCCACCCCACCCCATCCCCAATCTATTCTCCCAAACAAACTCCAAGAATTTCTCTATCATTTCTGCAAGTCCACAAAAAGCAATAATGTAAAAGCAGATAAGTACTCTCACATGCACCTGAAAAGAAAGTGCATGTTTCTAATGATATTGTCATCTTAAACAGAAGATTGTTTTTCTACGTCCAAGAGCAGAAGAAATGGGGTTAAAAGTGAGATTTGTCATTAGGCAAATTTTACACAGAGGGTAATGACACTAATTTACACTTAAGACAGAAAACATGGACATCCAGAAGAATCTAAACATGTTTCAGAAGCCAGAGCCATATGGCATATCACCAATTGCCAGTTTGGAGCTACATACCCCATATACCACGAGCTGTTGCCACTTTGTTGTTCGGCCTGGAAGTTAGTTCATACAGTATCCTCGCAAATGTATCAGAATATCTGCCATCTGTGAAAAGCACCTCTGCAAAAGCATTCTCATAGGCTAGCAACAAACCTCTATTTTGTGGCTCAGAAACAAGGCTCTCCAATATCATGGCAGCTTTCCTGCAAACTTCTGGAACAGGATGTGGGGTCTTTATCACTTTCAGCAATCGATCTATTGCCCTGAGCATGGAGATTTCTGACCAGTTAGTATTGTAACATTCAAGAGAGATTCTTAGGTAAACTCAGTCTTGACCAAGCTAATCATTAAGAAACACATAAGCTTAACAAAAATAGGTTCCATTGAAAAGTGTATTTGAGATACTTGTATCCTCGTGATTTGTTTTGTCTACACTTTTTTTTTAAGCAGGGTCTACTTAAGAATTTTCCTAAATATTCAATTGACGAATTCCTTTATGATGGTTTAAAGAAAATTAAATTATCATCATGATTATAACTTTTGACATAAACAAAGATTCTTGAATAGTAAATAAATAAAAAAGATGAATTGGGAATAAAGAAATCACCATCTCTCACTAGCAATCTTAAACCTGCAGTCGACATTAACTTCAGCAAGGTTATAGAGTGCACCTACAGCAGCTGCCTGTGCATCTAATGCTGGTAAGCTGATGAGATCAACCAAACGCTTGTTTATCTGCAGTGATCAATCAGTGGTGATTACTTTATTTGGTGCATGCAAGAAATTATCATGAAAGGTCACATACATCCAAGAATTTTAACCTGTGGAAAGAACGGAAGCAGGAAAGGCTCATTGTCAGGATTAATGATCAAACGCCCAAGTAATTCAGCAGCAGCACAATGCCAGGCTTTGACTGTAGATTCCAACATACCCATGATGGCTTGAACGGCACGTTTCTCTCTGTTGGTTAGAAACATACCAAGTTTTAATCAGAATTATAATAGCTTGCAAAAATAACACTGAAAAGTATATCAAATCACTTACGTTATTTTGATAAATGATGGCTTGGATGAGCTAAAGATTCGAAGGTCCAATAGTGGAGCCAAGTTAACAATTGTCTCTAGTGCATTTGTGACAAGTTCTTCATCCTCTATCAAAATTATGAACATTTTAGAGATGGTCTATGATAAAACACTATAAGCATGCATTAAATGTGAAGTTTTCACTTTAGTTCCATAATATTACTACAAACTACTCTTTTTTCTTTTTCTATTTTTTTCTCTAGAGGATTTTTTTTTAACAAATTCAGGCTGTTAATTATTAAATCACAGAACTTAGACATCCAATAAGATATAAAAATTACTTTATATTGTAATTCTTTCATGCTGCTTTTTTTCCAAGAAGGGAGAGGTAAAGGGATTACAAAGCCATGGATCATTTGCAATTTTAGATTCCTACCAGTTTCAAAGAACACATATATATGTCGCAAGATCTGGGATTTCCTCCCTGATTAGCTGGGAAAATATAATTCTATTTTATTTGATTTCCGTATGTAAGCAGGATTCTTGGGGAGGATTACTTTCCAAAATTCTGATATTTCCTTCTTTATCTTTTCCGCTTTTTAGGAGATTATCTTTCCTATGTTTTAGGAAACTAATTATCTGATTGTTGGCCCTATTATCTCGGCAGTTCACTGCCAAGATATATCTATATATTTGTACTCCCAGACCTAATGAATTTATGAGAGGCATTATTTTCTTCTTCTCTTTTTTTACATGGTATCAGAGCCATAATCTTCATGGCCGGAAGACCTCAAGTGATCTTTCCTTGGGGCACAGCCATGAATAGCGCTGGCGGGAGCGTTGACTCGAAAATCTCTAGTTCTTTGCAGTCAAACCCCTTAACAGCTGCACCAAATCAAACAACATACTCTGATAATTCTGCTCTTCAAATTACCTCTCATAAACTCACTAGCAAGAATTATTTGGCATGGTCACGTTCGGTAGAGATGGTAGTGAGCGGTAAAGGGAGATTTGGTTACCTTGATGGATCCGCTGAAAAGCCATTAGAATCAGACCCGCTGTTCAGGACCTGGGACGCTCAGAACTCTATGGTCATGGCATGGTTGATCAACTCCATGGAAAAAAATATTAGTGAAAGTTTCCTGTGCTATAGAATGGCTCGGGATATGTGGGAGGTTGCAAAACGCCAATATTCTGGGAGAATTCCTCTCAACTCTTCAAACTGAGGAATAGAGCTAGAAATTTGATCCAGGCCGAGTTAGATGTCACTACCTATTTTAATGATCTATCCAAACTGTGGCAAGAGGTAGACTTGTTCCATAGTGACCATAAATTGTGTGCCTCATGTGCTGAAAATCATCAAAAAAATGGTTGATAAAGAAAGGATTTATGTTTTTCTGGCTTAGTTAAGCAAAGACTTGGATGAGATCCGCGGAAGACTTCTTGGAATTAAACCTCTTCCAAGCATAGAAAAAATATTTGCTAAAGTCAGAAGAGAGGAGACAAGGAGAAGGGTTATGTTAGGGCTGTTAAACCAAGTACAAATAACCTGGCATATTTTTTCCATAGACATGAGAACCCGAAACCACATAAAAGAGATTTGTGGTGTGATTACTGTCACAAACCGAACCATACCAGAGAAAAGTGCTGGAAATTGCATGACAAGCCTAACAACTGGAAGAACAACAAGAAAGAGCCCAAAAGTTATCCTGTAATAGCTGAAAGTGCCACAAGAGGAGAAGACAGTCAGCTAACCCTGAACCGAGAGCAAATGGAGCAACTGCAAAAACTTCTAAACTCCCAACTCTCAATCTCTAATCACTCTAATCAGGGTATTTCCATTCTTGTTCAAAAAGGTACCTTTATCACTGCTCTTAGTAATTCCTCCAATTTTTTGCAACCTTGGGTGGTAGATTCGGGTGCTACTGATCATATGACAAGTTATGCTAATCTCTTCTATTCTTATAAACCTAATCCTAGAAATTTCAAAATTAAAATTGCAGATGGATCCTTTGTCACGATTGCTGGTAGTGGCACCATAAAACTCACTCCATTCATTTGTCTCAAGGATGCCCTTCACGTTCCAAAACTCTCTTGTAACCTTTTATCTGTGAGTAAACTCACACAAGATCTTAATTGTGCAGCTCTCTTCTCACATTCTGCTTGTATTTTCCAGGACAAGACTTCGGGCATGAGGATTGGCAGTGCTAGAGTCCTCAATGGCCTCTACTATTTGGAGGAAGATGATGCACAAGGTCTCTCAGCTGGACATGAAGAAAACCCCAGGAACAAGTTATTCTCCTACACTCTAGATTAGGACATCCTAGTTTTTCTTACATGAAACATTTGTATCCTTCTCTTTTTTCAAATAAAGAAAAATTTCAGTGTGAAATCTATCATATGTCTAAACACCATAGAGCTAGCTTTCCCACTCAACAATATAAATCTTCAAAACCGTTTGCCTTAATTCATAGCGACATATGGGGACCTTCCCGTATTTCCAACATCACAGGAAAAAGATGGTTTATTACCTTTATCGATGATCACACAAGGGTTACATGGATCTA
This sequence comes from Gleditsia sinensis, assembly GCA_037074535.1. NCBI lineage: Eukaryota > Viridiplantae > Streptophyta > Magnoliopsida > Fabales > Fabaceae > Gleditsia > Gleditsia sinensis. Next base: position 20,044,453 of record CM073475.1, read on the forward strand.
TCTCTTAAAAGACAAAAATGAGGCAACCCAAATCTTTAAACAATTTCATTGTATGATAAAAAATCAGTATCAAACTGAAATTCAGGTTCTTAGAACTGATAATGGGAGAGAATACTTCAACTCTATCCTAGGGGAATACCTTGTAAACAATGGCATTATACACCAAAGTTCTTGTGTGGATACTCCCCAACAAAATGGGGTAGCTGAAAAGAAAAATAGCCACCTTCTTGAAGTGACTCGGTCCATTATGCTTGGAAGAAAAGTTCCTAAATTTTTTTGGGGAGATGACATTCTTACAGCCTGCCATCTCATTAATAGACATCTCATTAATAGACTTCCTACTAGGATCTTGAACTATGAAACTCCCCTAAACCACCTTCTTCGGTATTTTCCTCACACTAGGGCTATTGACTCTTTACCCCTTAAGGTGTTTGGCTGCAAAGCCTTTGTCCATATCCATGACCACCAACGCAATAAGTTTGATCATCGTGCTCACCCATGCATTTTTGTTGGGTACTCCACTACCCAACGTGGCTATAGATGAGAAGTATTTTGTTACCATGGATGTCACTTTTTTTGAAAATCAAGCCCACTATGAGAAAAATCCCTTGTAAGGGGGGGGGGGAATGATACTGAAACCAGAATTGAAAGGGAATTGTTTGGCTGGGAACTTGACTATAATGTAGAGCAGATTGAATCTGCACCTATGCCTGAAACTAATTCTTTACAGGATACCTCTCCTGATGATCTAAATGATGCTCATATACATGATACTTCTGATCCGAATGAACCAGAAAACTCAACTCCTGAAAATAAGCCTGAACTTAGGGAAAACACTCAACCTGAGCTTCTTGTGTATACCCGAAGGACTCAATCACGAAGACCTAAGGCAAGTGAGGACTCTACATCTGACCAGGGTCATGAGACCGGGGCTCCACATGAGGTGAGTGACCTTAACTGGCCCATAGCTCTTAGGAAGAAACCTCGGTCATGTACTCAGCATCCTATTTCCAACTATGTGTCATATAATCATTTGTCTCCTTCTTTGCAAGCTTTTATATCTAACTTATCTGAGGAAGAAATTCCAAGAGATGTACAAGAGGCTTGGAGAAAACCAGAATGGAAGAAGGATGTGATAGATGAGATGAAGGCCCTAGAAAAAAACCAAACCTGAAGTTTGGTGAGAAAACCACCTGGAAAAATACCAGTTGGCTGCAAATGGATATTTTCCAAAAAGTATAAATCAGATCGCACCATTGAAAGGCACAAAGCCCGGTTAGTTGCCAAGAGATATACTCAAATTTATGGGATAGACTACAATGAAACATTTGTCCCAGTTGCAAAAATTAACACTATTAGAGTACTCCTCTCAATCTCTGTGAATCTGGATTGGAAATTGCATAAGCTGGATGTAAAAAAACCCGTTCCTAAATGGAGACCTGGAGGAAGAAGTATACATGGATTTGCCATCCGGTTTTGATCAAAATCAGAAGAATGGAATGGTGTGTAAATTAAACAAGGCTCTCTACGGCCTCAAGCAGTCACCTAGGGCCTGGTTTGGTAGATTTACTAAAGTTATCTTGACACAAGGGTACAAGCAGGCTCATACAGACCATACGCTATTTGTTAGACACCGGGAGGGAAAGATAGCAGTCCTTATAGTCTATGTAGATGACATCATAGTAACCGAAAATGACGAGGAAGAAATCACTCGGTTAAAGGCAAAACTGGGGGCAGAATTTGAGATAAAGGATCTGGGACCATTGCGTTACTTTCTTGGGATGGAAGTTGCCCGAAATAGAGAAGGAATATCGGTCACACAGAGGAAATATGTTCTAGATTTGCTAAGAGAGACCGGGATGCTAAGATGTAAGCCTATTGATACCCCAATGGACCCCATAAACAAATTGGGAGACAAAGGGGAACAAATACCAGTGGACAAAGGGAGATATCAACGTTTGGTTGAGAAATTGATCTATCTTTCTCACACCAGACCCGATATTGCCTTTGCCGTGAGTGTGGTTAGCCAATACATGCATTCTCTTGGTGAAGAACACTTGGAAGCCGTCCTACGCATCCTAAGGTACCTCAAGGGGTCATCGGAGAAAGGACTATTCTTCAAGAAAAATGAATCCGGGGAAGTTGAGAGCTACACGGATGCAGATTGAGCTGGCTCGATTAAAGACCGAAGGTCAACATCGAAATATTGCACCTATGTATGGGGGAACCTGGTCACTTGGAGGAGTAAAAAGCAGCCAGTAGTGGCTAAAAGTAGCGCTGAGGCTGAATTAAGGGCAGTGGCCCACGGCACTTGTGAGATTTTATGGCTAAAGCTAATGCTGAAAGAACTAGGAGCAGAAATGAGACATCCTCTAAAACTATATTGTGACAACAAGGCGGCTATAAACATTTCACATAACCCAATTCACCATGATAAGACCAAACATGTGGAAGTGGACAGACACTTTATCAAAGAAAAAATTGAAGATGGAACTCTGTGCATAACCTATGTGTCAACCTGTGCTCAGACCGTTGATATCCTAACAAAACCCCTTACAAGACACTAGTTTGATAAGCTGGTCATCAAGCTAGAAATGTTCAACCTGGGAAGTCCAGCTTGAGGGGGGGTGTCGCAAGATCTGGGATTTCCTCCCTAATTAGCTGGAAAAATATAATTGTTTTATTTGATTTCTGTATGTAAGCAGGATTCTTGGGGAGGATTACTTTCTAAAATCCCGATATTTCCTTCTTTATCTTTTCCGCTTTTTTAGGAGATTATCTTTTCTATGTTTTAGGAAACTAATTATCTTATTGTTGGCCCTATTATCTCGGTAGTTCACTGCCAAGATATATCTATATATTTGAACTCCCAGACCTAATGAATTTTGTTAGAATTCTTGATTTTATGGGATTAGAGATCCCTGAACCTGATTTTATGGGATTAGAATCCCTGCTTTTATGGGATTAGAATCTCTGATTTTATGGGATCTCTAATCTCAGCACAAATTAGCTAAGATATGCTTGTTAGGATAGGAAATCTGGATTATTCTAATTGCTGATATTCTTGGGGGAAATTATAGGATTTATTTTCTCCTAGGATAGATGTATAACTACTGGTACATTCCTATACCTTATCAAGAGAATAGAAACGATATTTCTGCAGGGTATTTTTTCTGTTTTCTCTCCTTTGGTTCTCTTTTTTGACATGGTATCAGAGCTGGGATACCGTTGAGGAGAGAAAATGGCCAGTTTTAGGCAGCCTTTAACCGGGTTAAGCAAGGATGGGCAAAGGGAGCAATCTGCTGAGAACTCCGCCACCCACAACCTTACAATTAACCCCCCTGCATTACATCAGCCCATCTCAACTTCCTTCGATAACACCCCCATTCCAAGAATAGAAGAGTTTTTTGCAGAAATCCGGAGGGAAGAAAGCAGGAGGAAGATTATGTTAAATGATGGAAGGAACACTCAATCAGAAGCTGCAGCTCTATACACCTCAAGGAAGGATGAGCAGAACCGAAATAACACTAATGAGTAGAGGCGTTCAAAAAAGGGGAATCTCTGGTGTGTTTTTTGTCAAAAAACCAATCATACCAGGGAAAACTGCTGGAAGATACATGGAAAACCTGCCAACCAGCAAAACCGTGAGACTCAGAAATATTCTAGGCGCTACCAGAGGGAGACCCGTGCATATCAAGCCACCCCTGAAAACTCGGACCAGAAACAAGGGGATCCCATAGGCTGCCTCAATCTTAGCAAGGAATAATTAGAACTCCTTCATAAATTACTCAACCCAGAAAAACCCACTGGTACAGCTTTAATAGCTCAGCAAGGTAATTTTTTCTCTGCTTTGAACTGTAACAAGGAGGAACAACACTCATGGATTATAGATTCTGGAGCCTCGGATCATATGACAGGTTGCATCCAACTTTTTTCCTCATATACTCCAAATTTCAGTCAAACTAAAATTAAAATAGCTGATGGGTCTCTATCTCATATTGCTGGGAGAGAAACTATTAAAATTAACTCAGCTTTGGAACTTAAATCTGTATTGCATGTTCCAAATCTTTCTTGCAATCTGCTCTCTGTAAGCAAAATTGCTAAGGATTGTAATTGTAGAGTCATTTTCTCACAGGAAAAATGTGAATTTTAGGACCTGATCTTGGGGAGGAAGATTGGCAATGCTAAGGAACATAGAGGACTATATTACTTTGATGAAGAAATGGAAGAAGCAGAAAAAGCTCACACTACTGTTTTCTGAGAACCTACTACAAGACAAAGCCAAATTATGTTATGGCACTATAGGTTAGGTCATCCAAGTTTTAATTATTTGAAACATTTATATCCTTCTTTGTTCAAAAATAATGACAATTTTCAATGTGAAATATGTCAATTGGCAAAACATCAAAGAGCTGTTTTTAAACCAAAACCCTACAAAGCCACTAAACCTTTTGCCATAATCCATAGTGATATTTGGGGTCCCTCACGATCTCATAACCTCTATTCAAAAATGTGGTTCATAACCTTCATTGATGATCATACTAGAGTATGCTGGGTTTATTTACTCAAAGAAAAATCTGATACCGAATAAGTCTTTATTAACTTCCACAAAATGGTCCAAAACCAATATAACTCAAATATACAAATCCTTCATACCGACAATGGGAGAGAATACTTCACACATATGTTAGGCAATTACCTCAACAAACATGGTATTGTCCATCAAAGCTCATGTCTCAATACACCCCAACAAAATGGAATTGCAGAGAGAAAAAACAAACACCTTTTGGAAGTTGCTAGGGCCCTATTGTTTACCACTAATATGCCAAAATTTTTTTGGGGAGATGCTGTCCTTACCTCTTGTTATCTCATAAACAGAATGCCTGCCCAAACTCTCCAATATCAAACTCCCATTAACACTTTCAACAAATATTTCCCAGACCATAAAACCATAAGCAACCTTCCACTCAAAGTCTTTGGATGTACTGTTTTTGCCCATAACCATGAACCTAATCGCAACAAACTTGATCCTAAAGCCCATAAGTGTGTTTTTATCGAGTATGCAGCAAACCAAAAAGGGTATAAGTGTTATTCTCCTGAAAAAAAGAAATTGATCATAACCATGGACCTTACCTTTCATGAAACTACTTCCTTTTACAAAAAAAATTCCCTTCAAGGGGAGAGCAATGATGAAGGAAATTTTTTACCTTTTCTTCCTTTATCCGTGGACAACCCTCCCTTAGGAATTCCAGAACCACAGCCTACCCCAGAAAAAATTGAAACCGAAAACATTGATGAAGGACAAGGAGATAACCCGAGGAATGAGGAAAGCCCAAACAAAAACTTGGACCTAATTGAACCAGCAGACTAGAATCCAGAATGCTTTGATCAGGAACCTAAGATGCAGGTTTATACCAGAAGAAGAAGACAGCAGAGTAATATAGTGCATCTTGTTTCTGAAACAAGCCAAGAATCTGACCCAGTTTCAAGCCAGGAATCTGACCCAGTTCCAGGTAACTTCCCTTCTGAAAATGTCTCTGATTTCTTGCCTATTGCATGGAGAAAAGGAGTCCGAACATGTACCCAACATCCTATAGCCAAATTTGTTCAATATGAACACCTATCTCCTGCTATGAAGGCCCTTGCTGCTAATCTTGAAGAAGTAATAATCCCTAAAAATATTGAGGAGGCTCTTAAGATCACAGAGTGGAAAAAGGCTGTGGAAGAAGAAATGCAGGCCCTAGAAAAAAATTGTACTTGGGAATTAGTGAAAAAACCAAGAAATGTTGTACCGGTGGGGTGCAAATGGGTATTTACAGTAAAATATAAGTCAAATGGGACTATTGAGAGATATAAAGCCCGCCTAGTGGCTAAGGGATTTACACAAACATATGGGATAGATTATCAAGAAACTTTTGCACCAGTGGCTAAACTTAGTACTATCCGGATTCTTTTGTCTATTGCAGTCAATCTTGATTGGCCTCTTCATCAACTAGACATTAAGAATGCTTTTTTAAATGGGGATTTATCAGAGGAGGTTTACATGGAACTACCACCTGGCTTTACAAGTCCTACTCCCACAGGACAAGTTTGTAAATTAAAAAAATCTCTCTATGGCTTGAAACAATCACCCAGAGCATGGTTTGAAAGGTTCACTAAGGCCATTCTCCATCAGGGCTATGATCAAGCTCATTGTGATCATACCTTGTTTTACAAGCATGAAGGAGGGAAGACTACCATTCTTATTGTCTATGTTGATGACATCATTGTTACTGGAGATAATATAGAAGAAATAAATTCTCTGAAGAGCAGACTAGCAAATGAATTTGAAGTAAGAGATCTAGGTATGCTAAGATATTTCTTGGGAATAGAAATTGCTAGAAATAAAACTGGTATATCCATATCTCAAAGAAAATATACTTTAGATCTTTTAAAGGAAATGGGGCTACTTGGCTGTAAACCTGTGGACACACCAGTTGACCCAACTATTAAACTTGGAGAGCAGAATACTGGTACACCAGTTGAGAAGAACAGGTACCAAAGACTAGTTGGGAAGCTCATTTATTTATCTCACACCAGACCAGATATAGCTTATGCTGTAAGCTTGGTTAGTCAATTTATGCATAATCCCTATGAAGAACACTTGAATGCAGTCATCCGCATTGTGAAATATCTTAAAGGCAACTCAGGAAGAGGACTCTTCTTTAAAAAGGGAGAGTCACGAGAAGTGGAAAGCTACACTGATGCAGATTGGACTGGATCTATCACAGATCGAAGATCCACATCAGGGTACTGCTCATTTGTTTGGGGAAACTTAGTAACTTGGAGGAGCAAAAAGCAGAATGTTGTTGCCAGAAGCAGTGCAGAGGCGGAACTTAGATCTCTAGCAAATGGAGTCAGTGAATTAATCTGGATTAAACTTCTACTTGAAGAACTTCAAGTTACAAACAAATATCCTATGAAGCTATATTGTGATAATAAGGCAGCCATCAGTATAGTTCACAATCCTGTTCATCATGATCGGACTAAACACGTGGAAATAGACCGCCACTTCATCAAAAAAAAATTAGAAGAAGGGATTATTTGTATTTCACATATATCCTCAGCAGAACAGACTGCAGATGTGCTAACAAAAGGCTTGCCTAGACCTATATTTGAGAAATTGATTTCCAAGCTAGGATTGTTTGATGTATACAATCTAGCTTGAGGGGGGGTGTTAGAATTCCTGATTTTATGGGATTAGAGATCCCTGAACCTGATTTTATGGGATTAGAATCCCTGCTTTTATGGGATTAGAATCCCTGATTTTACCCTGATTTTATGGGATTAGAATCCCTGCTTTTATGGGATCTCTAATCTCAGCACAAATCAGCTGAGATATGCTTGTTAGGATAGGAAATCTGGATTATTCTAATTGCTGATATTCTTGGGGGAAATTATGGGATTTATTTTCTCCTAGGATAGATGTATAACTACTGGTACATTCCTATACCTTATCAAGAGAATAGAAACGATATTTCTACAGGGTGTTTTTTTCTGTTTTCTCTCTTTTGGTTCTCTTTTTTGACAAATTTATATGAGAGGCATTCTTTTCTTCTTCTCTTTTTCTACAATATATATTGCCATCCATGTGTTCTAGTTTCACTTTTAAAGATTGACAGACCTAAATGATATTAGAAAGTTGTCATGAGGGTAAATTAAATAAAAGCTACCGTGATTTGAGGTGGTGATTCTCAAAATGAGTGCAATAGATTAGATTAGATTCACGCCAAACCCTATAAAAAATCTGCTACATCCTAAACAATCTATTAGTGCCTAGTCCTGCCACTTCTTATAAGTCAAGATTAAGATGAAAGCATGCTCTATTCATGAGTTTTTTTCCGTCCAATATAAGAATCAGATATAACAGATAATTATTGTCCAAACTTAAAACCATACGCAGGCAGATGAAAACTTTCCTTTATTATTCTGTTTCTAAGTAAAACCATCAGCAGACTAAGGTCTTGCTGCAGCTACTAGAAAATACAACACATAATTTTGACATTTCAAACATATGACTGTGAACAATGTCCAAGCCCATCACCATATCTTCCATCCAACTTTTACTCCTCAAGGAACTAAACCTCAAGCATTTAATAATCATACACTTTTGATGTTCACAAAAAAAATTTAGAGCACTCATACTCGGAGTCCGTCTGCCTTTAGGTATTTTGGAGAAGCATCTTATCCCCATTAAATATCCTCATATCAGGTCTACTTAGTAGTCCTAAACAAATACCAAAGCAATTAAAGCCATTTTCATTATTATGACTTTCTTTCTGAAGGGCTTGCAGTTCATTACACCAAAGGCTTTCAGTGACCTATTGAAGATACCAAGAGAGTACCAAATGCTGTCAAAGGTTACCAAATTCTGGTGAAAGTGGAGTCAATGAGTTCAGTTAAACAGTTTATAATATTCAATTTAAATCAGCCACGATAATGCATATTCCATACAAGCATATTGTATCAACAATCTTAAACAGCATGATGAATTTGGTTTACTTTTTCTCAGATATCATAATCCATCACATCCATATTCACCTAATCAAGTCTCCAGATTATGATATATAAATCCTCTAAATATAAATGCAAATCAACAAAAAGGTAAATAGTTTAGACAATGAAGATATGAATTGCACCATATAAACAAGCAGTCAGACTTCAAACAAACAACAATACTCACCTACAACGTAATCTTCTATGCATTGGAAGACTGTTTCCAAACAATGCCGATGCTGGGCCATGATAACTTCATTGTCTGGCATGAAAGAGAAGTTCCTGATGATATTTGAAGCAGCAACAGCACACTGCTGTTTTTCTGCTCTGCCTTCATCATCTAAATTAAACAGAGAGTCTTCGTCAACCCACAACTCTGAGAGACGAGATTTTGTCATGCCACTCTGCAGTCTGGATTCTATGCCATTAGGACCAGATACAACGCTGCATTAAGGACAGTATCAGCATTCAGATTCTCTTTTATTTTCTCTCTCCAGAAAAGACCATATTATGAATTGAAAATCTGGAAACTGAAACACAGCAAGACATAAGAGTACAGTAGGGTTACCCTGGGTGGGAGAGACTACCATTTGAACCCAACGCCTCATACTCGTTCCCAAATCCAGTTACAACTGAAGTTGCACCTAATGATCTGACCCTTGGTGTCTTAATTAGCTCCTTTGGGAGTGCTATGTCACGCCAATCATCTATCTATTTCAATATACAAGGAGAAAATGAGAACAAACCAAAAAGGATGACAATCACGATAATAAATGTATGAGCTTCAATAAGTCTGCTTCAAACAGTTTTATGTAGCAAAGATCAATGTAAGTGCTGAAGTGGAAAAAAAAATATCGGTAGCACATACAACTTGAAGAAGTGCATCAAGCAAACCAGGAATTTTAGCAAGGGGAGTTGCATCTTTGCGCATGTCATCCTTTTCTTTGAAAGAGAGCAGTGTAAGAGTATTCAATGCCCAGGTCAGCTCACTCTTCAGACCACTTTGAAGAGCCAGAACAATTCTTTTATTGTTTTGGTCTAAAAAAAGAAGAGAAATAAAATGGAAAAGATCAAAAAAGTGAGTAAGTTAATGTAATACTGCCACAAACTAACAAAATAAAACTTTCCTCTAGTTTTCTTTCCAAAAAATTTAATAGCATGCACTATAACTTCCTGCCTTAACCTTTATGGATCTTAACAATGACCAGCCTCAGTGAGAGAACTAAGCCTAAAGGCATGGAATCATAGTTATCCTGCAACTTATAATCACAATTTGAGTGCTGTAATAAAGCAATATTGTTGTTCTAATCTCCATAATAACTAGATAAATAGCATTCCTTCCTAAGTATAGGCAAAAACTTTTTTGTGATACCGCATACAACAGTAGACCTGTTCTTAGTAAGTGGTCCAAGTAATTTATTAACTACTTGCTTTTCAAAATAGACTGACTTAAATTGACCTCCTTATTCCTTTAAACTGTCTCGTAAAGAGAGAGTCAGACCAATGAATAACATTAAGTAGCAAAGCAATTAATGTCAATTGTCAAACAATTTCATATACCGTCTACAGTTCATGGAAAATACCAATAAGGTTTAAACAAAGAAATCAACAAAAACAGAAGATGAACTGATTAAAACTCCACTTGATATAGAGGAAGGAAACAAAGTCAAGCTTGCTAGAAGGGACAGAAATGGGAAAGGTAGGACTAGATGCATTATCTATAAATGACGAAATGAGATGCAGGTATGACTGGTTGACCTCTGTCAACTGGCCTTTCAACAGGTGATCACCTAGGTACATCGTTCACAACTTAACAAAAGCTTAGGCTGTTCATTGTTAACAATTTTATAATTACATAATAGAGAACACAGTATTCCTGAGACCTTGAAAGTCAGTAAATCTTGTTGGAAGAGAATCCCGGGATTATATCCTGGGATATTTCTGTTTTAATGCTAGATTGAGCCTTTATTGTTGTAGCTGTAAATATAATTGTATAAATCCCAAAAATTGAGTTTTAATTAGATAGGATAGAATCTGTTTATTTCCTTTTTTCTCTTCCTTGATTCTAGGGAATTCCTAGTGCATATATGCTTGTTTCGTGTAATCAAAAAGGTGAAGGGAAGAATTCCATTTCTACCATATTTGTTCATGGTATCAGAGCCTGGTTCAGGTTCCTTCATTGCTAAGTCCAAATCTTTCCAAGAAGCCGTTGAAACCATCACTCATCACCTCTTCAATCCAGCCTCTTCTTGAAAATTATTCCCTTCAAATCACCCAACACAAACTCAATGAAATCAACTTCAAAGAGTAGTTTCAATCTGTCTTCCTAGTCCTCAAAGAAAAAGGAAAAGCTAGGTATGTGACTGGTGATGTCCCAATGCCAGCACCAACAGACCCAAGATTCAGCACTTGGGACGCTGAAAATTCAATTGTTATGGCATGGATAATTAATTTCATAGAGCACAGAATAGGTTGCACCTATCTCTTCTACAAAACCACTAAAGACATTTGAGATGCAGTTAAAGAAATCTAATCGGATATGAAAAACACTTCTCAATGTTTTGAAGTCAGATTGAAACTCCGAGAAATGAGACAAGGGAACAAATCAATCACATAATACTACAACCTACTAACCGAGCTATGGCAAGAGATAGATTTATTCTATGAAATCAAATGAAAATGAACCAAGGATGGAATCTAGTTTGCCCAAATAATAGAGAAGGAGCGGATCTTTGATTTCCTACGGGGACTGAACAAAGATTTGGATGAAGTAAGGGGCAAACTACTGAGTAGAAAACATTTTCCAACCATTAGAGAAGTATTCGCTAAGGTCAGAAGAGAAGAAAGTAGAAATAAGGTTATGCTTGTTGAACCCAGCATGCTTGATAACTCTGGATCAGCTTTTGGTCATCCATCAATTCTAGCAAAATATGCAAAAACATGGAAGGAAGGCAAAGATCAATTGTGGTGTGATTATTGCCGCAAAACCAATCACACTCGTGAAACTTGTTGGAAGATTTATAGAAAGCCAGTAGGATGGAAACCCCAAAATCAAAAAGAGTAGAACAAGGTATATTGATGTGAACTGTGCAAGAATAGTAATGGAGGACAACTTAGCCAAACTTCTGAGCAAATTAAGGCACTACAATCCATTCTCAATCATAACAGTATATTACCATCTAGGAATGCTGCAGTGGCTCATAAAGGTAAACCCATTCCATCTAGTTTTCTTACCCAAACTGAGGTTAATAAAAATTGAATCATTGATATTGGGGCATCTAATCCTATGACCAGTAATCTGGATTTTTTTCTACCTATGAATTATATGTGGAAGGTATACATATTACTGTGGCAGATAAAAAAAGTGCAGAGGTAAAGGGATGTGAGACTGTAAATCTCCTAAGATTAAATCTAAAATTTGTCCTTTATGTATCTAATTTAAAGTGTAATTTGGTTTCTGTTAGTAAGCTTATTGAGGATGAGCATTATGCCGTAACATTTTTCTCTTCACTATGTGTATTTCAGGACTTATTTTCGAAAAAAATGATTGGCAGTGCTAAGGAGTGTAATGGCCTCTACTACCTCACAAAATTTGGTTCTCCCTCAAACAAAGATTCACACACAAAAGCTCCCTTTATCTACTACCTCCAACTCTGAAATTATGCTATGGCATAGACGCCTAGACCACCCTAGTTTCTCTTATCTACAAATGTTGTATTTTCAATTATTTATGAATAAAAATGTTCTCAATTTCCATTGTGAACACTGCATTTTTGCAAAACAAACACGAAGCACTTACACACCCCACTCCTATCAACCAATAAAACCCTTCCATCTCATACATAATGATATTTGGGGCCCAGCACGGGTTGTCTCCCTCACAGGAGCTAGATGGTTCATCACTTTTATTGATGACCATACCCGAGTTTGCTGGGTTTATCTCGTAAAAGAAAAAAGTGAAACAAGCCACATTGTCCAACAACTCCATAAACATATTTCAAACATTTTTCAAGGCAAAATACAAGTTATCCAGACTGGTAATGGAAAGGAATACTTCACAAAAGACCTAATAAATTACCTATTAGATCAAGACATTCTCACAACACAATGGGATAGTTGAACACAAAAACAGACACCTATTAGAGATAATTCGATCCATAATGTTCACTAATAATGTCCCAAATAAATACTAGAGTGAGGTTGTCCTCACTGCAGCCTACCTTGCAAATAGAATACCCTCAAAGCATTTAAACATTCGCACTCCCATTAATTGTCTTTTGGACACCTTCTCTCACAATCATCTCCTTCGTAATCTATCTCTAAAAATATTTGATTGCACTATTTTCTTGCACAATCATGACCTTAAGAGAGAAAAACTTGACTCTAGGGCTCTTAAGTGCAGATTCTTAGGATATTCATCCACTCAAAAGGGTTACAGGTGCTATCATCCTATCTCAAGAAAATTTTTTGTCTCTTGTGATGTCACTTTCCTAGAAAATCAACCCTATTATCAGTTTGAAGTTCATTGGAGGAAAATCAAGACAAAGAACATCATTAGGACCCAACCATATCTCTTCCCTAGCTTAATCAGGAACAAAATGCCCAAGAAACAAAAAACTCACCACCTCAAAACTCTAGTGACTCACCCTCGGACTCAACCCAAACCGACCATAACCTCACATCACATCAAGGAGGAGAACAGAACTCAGACAAACCTATCATGGTATATTCTAGAAGGCCAAAAACTCAACATCCAATTACTATCCAATCATCTAAACCAAGGATGAGTTCTGAACACTCAAAAGAAGATTTGGACTTATACCTCCTAATTGCTTTCAGAAAAGGAGTAAGAAAGTGCACGCAGCATTCTTTATCTAATTATTTATCTTATACTAAACTATCTCCAAGTACAAAGCCTTTGTTGCACAAGATGACAGCATCAAAATACCAAAAGATATCTAAAGTGCTCTTGAAAATCCTAACTAGAAAGCGGTAGTTGATGAAGATATGAAGGCTTTGTTAGAAAATGATACCTAAGAAGTTGTTGACTCACCTCTAGGGAAGAAGATCTTAGGATACAAATGGACATTCACAGTAAAGACTAGACTCGATGGAAAAGTGAAAAGATTCAAAATAAGATTAGTGGCTCAAGGGTATACTCAAACCCATAGCATCGATTATGAAGAAACCTTTGCATCTGTGGCAAAAATGAACTCAATTAAGGTACTTCTTTCTCTATCTATTAACCTTGATTGGGAACGATATCAAATAGACATTAAAAATGTTTTCCTAAATGAAGAATTGAAAGTATCTTTTTTAGGATGACACCAGGTTTAACTGATGGAGATACTAAAGTTTGTAGACTAAATAGGTTTTTCTATGGATTAAAACAATTTCTCAGGGTCTGATTCACAAGATTTAGCTCTGTTATGAGATCCCTTGGCTATACACAAGGACAAGTTGACCAATCATCGTTTGTTAAGTAAAAGAAAAACAAAAAACAGACCATACTCATTGTCTATATTGATGATATAGTTATTACTGGAGATGATAGAGAAGAGATAGACAAATGAAAGAACCTCTTGAAAGGAGAATTTTAGGTTAAATATATAGGGTCTTAAAATATTTTCTTGGGATGAAAATGGGTCGTAGCCAACAAGGTATATATATTACTCGAAGAAAGTACACTCTGGATCTATTACGGGAAATTGAAAAAACTAGGTGTAAACCAATCAACACTCCCTTGGAGAGAAACTAAAAACAAACGCATCTCCCTAATTATTCTCCAATAGATTGTGGTAGGTATCAAAGATTAGTAGAAAAATTCATATATCGCACTCTCACTCAGCCTGACACCACCCATAGTGTGAGTATAGTCAGCCAATTTATACATTGTCCTACAAAAAGGCATATAGAAACAACCAATCGGATATTAAAATACCTTAAAGGAACACCTAGAAAAGGAATTCTTTTAAAAATATACAGCACAAGAGGGATAGAAGGCTTTGTAGATACTGATTGGGCAAGAGCAAAGAACAACAAATCTACTACCAAATATTGCACGAGTATGGGGCAATCTTGTTACTTGGAAGAGTAAAAAACAATTAGTAGTAGCAAGGAGTACTGCTGAAGCAGAATACCGAGCTATTGCCCAAGGGGTATGTGAATTTATTTATATTGAGAAGCTCCTAGCAAACCTACAACTCCCTATAGATGGCCCTATGAAGCTATACAGTGATACTAAGTCAGTTATAAGCATAGTCCATAACTCCATTCAGCATGATAAAATGAAGCACATGAGGATAGTTAGACGTTTTATCAAAAATGAGATGAACTTGGGAGCTGTACATATATTCTATGTTCTAGCAAAACATCAAAAAGCAGACATCCTCACCAAAGCTTTATCCAAACCTAGATTCGATTTCTTATTTCTTAATCAGCAAGCTGAGAATAATTGATATCTATTAATCAGCTTAAGGGGGAGTGCTGGAAGAGAATCCCAAGATTATATCCTAGGATATTTATGTTTTAATGTTAGATTGAGCTTTTATTGTTGTACCTGTAAATATGATTGTATAAATCTCAAAATTTTTGGGATTTAATAACATAGAATCTGGGTTTTAATTAGATAGGATAGAATCTGTTTATTTCCTTTTTTTCTCTTCCCTGATTCTAGGAATTCCTGGTGTATATATGCTTGTTTCGTGTAATAAGAAAGGCGAAGGGAAGAATTCCATTTCTACCATATTTGTTCAAATCTCAACATCCTTTTTAATTCCTAGCTCTATTGGTAAGGAGAGGTGTTCATAATGATAAACAACATACATTTTTTCCATAGGCCATTCCTTTCATCTCCATAAAAGAAACAACTCATTAAAGGATTCCCAATCTATCTTCAAAAACCTTGAAAGAGAAAATTATCAGAAAAAGTTAAATATATATTTTTTTATTCCTTTCTCCTACCAAGTAATACACATGTATAGCAATAATTTTTTATAGTGAGCTATAACGCTTGCTATAGGCTGCAGTAATCTGCTAAAACATTCTGCGCTTGTAGCATCGAAATTTTCATTAAGCGCAGGTGCTATTGCAAGTTGTATGTAGTGCTCACTATATTCACTATATTGCAAAACATACCGATACCCACATACACTGTTTTATTGCAAGTCTTTTTCTTTTTTTTTTTTGATAAAATTATTGGATTGCTAAATGCATAGACTACAGACGAAGGGGGAAGAAGATTGTCGACTGCCTTAAGATTTTCTAGTCCTGTTTATTAGTGTTTTGCCTACTCTTTGTGATGCTGCCAATTCAGATATTTCCAAAATAAGTTCCAAGAGTTTAGACCCTACTTGGAAGTATTCAGTTAGCAATTAGATCTCGGATGATGATGCTTAGACTCCTAAATCATGTAACGTTGACAAATTCATGATTGAAGGGTTTAAAGGTAAATTCAGTTAAACTTTTGAATAATATTGAGTTATCATGAGTTAGGTTTAACTGTGAGTTTAGGTTTTTCATATTTATAAATTATTTTATATTTTTGCCATTCTGAATTATATTCAATATATTTGATAATTTTAACGTAACATGCTCTACATTAATAGAGAGCGCAACTATATGCGCTACAACACTTAAGAGCCCTTGTCGCTACAAATGCACTACACACTATTAACAGGCATCCCCACATAGATTAAGAAGTTTTGTCTAGGCGTCTAACGCTCTATGAACTCAATTACCCAAATATGCTTTATACTAAGGTCTACCAATGGAAATGTAGTATACTTTCATACTTGAAAGTACACATCACATATTAGTCTTCATGGCAACTTAAAGCATCAAAGGAGGTGTCTTCCTGCCATAGCCAGATTTTCCATTATGAAACTCTAAAATTTGTGAAACACAATCGCTTCAATGAATGCAGAATTCATGTCCTTCCTTCCAAAAATGCCTAAGCACCACGCGCACTAAGGAGCTTTAAGATTTACGATGAGTTGGAATTTTAACCAATTTTTTTCTAATAAGAAACCTATCCTCTTGGTTTCAATTTTATAATTCTTTCATTTTGGAACTTGCATAGACTAATCTTGAGACGTAAATAAGCATCCAAAAGAGAAAAGAGCCAAGAATTTTTGTAAACTAACCGGCAAATGAACTATGAATGTGGAGTGAGGGACCGAGCATAGCTGACGGAGCGGCCGAATCAGCTGCGGCTGCGGCAGCTGCCGCGGCACTTGTGTTACTACTACCAAAAGGGCGGCCTCTCTTTGCCGGTGGCGCCGCCGAGCCTCCGCTGGCTCCACCCGACTTGCTCTGATCTCTCTTCTGCATTACTCTCTCCCTCTGAAGTGTTTCTGCAATGGCGATTTTTTAGTTTTCGGTACGAAACTTGGCTTCGGCTTCCATTTCGAAGGGCCGATGACTGAGGAGACTTTCATCCCACTTAAGCCCAATTAATTTTGGGCTTGTAATCTCCCAAATATTTTCTTGGGGCGGCTGCTCGGATTTGTCTTAGGTTTTCTATGATTTTCCCTACCTACCGGTAACTCAGCACCTTTCATGTAGCTTTTCTTTTTTCTTTTTTTGGTGAACATATTTTTTAGTAAATATATAGAATAGTTTCCAACAAATACACCATATTCTTAAAAATATTACTTTGAATAAATTAATTTTAAAAAAATATAAAATTATTATAAATTGATCCTATTGTTAAATTTTTTATATTTTTATATAAAAAATTGATATAAAATATTATAGAATCACTTGACAAACAGTTTATATTTATAAGTTATTTTAAAAGTTTATAATGCAAATCATGTAACTATTATCAAACAAATTAACTGAAAATTTTGCATTATGCACTTTTAAAATGTTGTGTTCTTCTAAATTTACTAATAAGTAAACATAAACTATTTAACAAGTAACTTTATAATGGCTCAAGTTAGTTTTTTAAGAAGAAAAATGTATTAAGTGAAGGATCAATTTGTAACAATTATGTATTTTTTAAGAACTAAATTGTTCAAGTTATATTTTCATAAACTAAAGCTTTGGCCAGCATATTTTTTGAGAATTATTTTGTATTTTTTCTTGAAATCTACTCTTTATGGAAGTTATTTTCATATTTCGTGAAAAACTTTTCACTTTTCTTATAAGATTTTTGGGTTTTGATAGATGACGTTCCTAAAAATTTACAATTCCTTCCTTAGATCTGCAACAAAGATGTTTTTTTTTCTTTGCTTTTTTTTTGTGGAAATGGAATTATTGTGTTTTTCTTTTTTGGACAACAGGTCAATGTGGGCTAGGCCATCTCTAAAATAAGCTTTCAAAATGCTGGCTCAATTTAGTAATTTTAAAATCTTAGACTAAATTAGACTAGTCCATTTTTTATTCTTTTTTTTTTTTTTTTGAGAAAAAAGAGTTCTAATACTTCAATAGCGCCGCAAGGAGCGGGGAAGCTTTCCAAAGCTTCGAGCAGCGTCGTTGAATTTAAGGGATGGCAGCCCCCTCCTCTTCTTTTTCTATTTTATTTTTTGTTATCTTTTTATTTTCATTTCATAAAACAACTGTTTTTTCTTGCGTTACGACAGTTATTTACGTATCTTTTATAAGAAATTTCAGAATTTTAAGGATTTATATATTTTTTATTTAAATTTATAATATTGAGTTCAGATTTATATCTTTGAACTCAGATCTAAAATACTGTATTTGCAACTGATTTAAAAAATAAAAAAATAATATTAATTTTCAGATAAAGTGGAGAAATGTATTGTTTCTAATTATACATATTTTTTTGTATGTTATATTATATGTTTATATAAAAAATTAAAAATATAATATTTAATAAATTAAAATTTAAAAAATATGTTATACTTTTATTTTTTAGTCATAATATTAATATTTTCATTTTATATTTTTAGAAGTTATATGATTTATTTTTTTATTTTTGTTTTTTATTTACTAGTCTTAATGTCTTATATATTTTTTATCATATATAAATTATAATATTTCACTTATCCAAAAAGAATATATAATTGTTAGCTTTGGTTTTAAAAAAATGTGCTTCAAAGTAAAAGGAAAATGAATTCAAACCCATTAATTACAAACTTTAAACGCCCACACTATATTAATATTTAGTTCTTTTTTTCTTTAACAAGCAAAAAATTATTATTTATACATTAAAATTAATAAATAAATAAAATAAGTCTTATAATTTTTAAATATACAAAAAAATAAATATTATAAAAATAATACACATTACAAATATTAATCTATTAAATAATATACTTTAACATTTTAAATATATAATTAATATAATATAAAAAAGACATATCTTTATAAAAGTAACACGCTTTTAAATTTTTATTGAATGTTAATTTTTTTAAAAAAATTTCAATTAATTGCGTTGTAAATTTAAATATAAAATCGTAAATCTGGAACAAGAATATACAAAATCTTAAAACTCAAAAATCTATTATTAAAAAAAAAAAAGTAAAAATTATTTGTAACATCCATTTCCATTAGTATTTAGTTCAACCTCTTTGAACTCATAGCTATATGGGATGTGGACTTGTAGCCTTGTGGACTTGTAGCAGTAATTTCAAATCCATTTGTCAAAGGTTTTAGTAATGCAGTTGTAGTACATCAGGTGGGTTCCTGACTTCCTTTCCTCAATTTATTTCAGGAATTAGGAGACACAATTGTATTGCAGAAATACCAAGATCTTGTCCTCAAAGACCTAAGTTTGCAGCGACAAGAAGTGTTAAAATAAATAAAAAATAAAAATAAAAACCAATTACATGATATTCTTCAAAATGAACCGTGCATAAAATATTTTTTATTTATATGAAAATTGTTCACAGATATATTATGTGATAAAACTAGTATCAACTTATTTTTATCACAAAAATATTTTGATTTATATCTACAAATAATGCACTCTTTTTCTTTTGCTACCTGATTCCTATCTTACAACTAGACATATATTCATAGTGTGTTGTCATCGGAAGCGAAGTATTATAAACATACACGTACCTGTGCAGGAATATTGTGACAATGTTGAAATTATTTTTTTAGTACTTTTTATTTTTAGCCTATTTTGAAAAAATTCTAAATTTTATCAAATATTTTTTTTTAATTTTTTTTAAAATTTTAGACATGCTCTCAAATCTCAATCTTTGAAAAATAGGAGCAATCAATATAAAAATAGTAAATTACAATATTCTCTACATTATATTTTCTTTTTATTTAAAAAATTACACTCTATTCTCGGCTTATTTTAAAAAGAAAATTTTATATTTTGATAAAAAAAATTTCTAAATTTTTTTCATTATAACGTTGAATCTTGTTAAAAAAAACTCAAAATTTTACTATACTCAGCTATGAATTTGTCTTATAATATTTTTTGCTTAAAATTTCAAATGACAAATATCTATGTGAGATTAACAAAACTTTAAAGGTAAATATAATATAATATAATTGGTATTTAGTTCTTAATTCTCTGAGAAAAAAAATACTTATACTGCAAAAGTGTTTTCAACATATGTGGTTTAGTTTAATATATATTTATATTTTATTTATTAAATCTATTTTTTTGCCTAGTAAAAATATGCAAAAGTCAACAAATTTGTCAAAAGACTTTTCACGGATCTAGATTAGCACATTGACTGCCAAAGAGAATTTTTTTATTATAAGTGGCTTCTATCTTTAAAGGCTGAAGGGACAAAAGAATCTTTTTAAATTTAAAAAAAAAATGAAGGAAAGCATTTGCAATATAATTTTAAAGTTTAGAAAATAATTTGTTATTGTGAAAGCCAAAAAAGCCAGGACAATTATTAGCTTGATGTAATTGATGAACTAACTAGTTTCAACTTTTCATTTTCTATAACTATTAGGTTGTCAAATTGGCCATTCATTTAAGAGTTTGGCCTAATTTAACAACTTTATCATGTAGAACAGAGCAAGTGATTGAAGTAAATTTTCAAAAGATGATGATTGCACTCCTTAATTTACAAGATGGTCATGTACCTCATGTTGTTCCCCCATCAACTTTTTTTTATTCCTGATAATAGTATTTTTTATATTTATTAAATAAAATATTAATTTTATTTAAAATATTGAATTTATTTTTCTCCATTATTTTTTTTATTGACTCCAATTATGGATAGTGTTTGGACAATAAACCTGTAGATACAAGTAGGATCCCTGGGGGTGGATTGATTAGATATAAATTGAAAAAGTTTTAAATTTTTTATGCCAAAATTTATTAAGTTTGAATTTAAATATTTCAAAGATTAAAATAGAGTATTTAGACCTCCTTTAGACTTAACATTAAATATACCTACTTTTTTTTATTTTTTATAAATATACACAAAACTCTTTTATATTTCAAATATACTATACCATTTTAAATGCAAGCATAACATAATTATTAATTTAAAATTAAAATATTATATTTAATTGTCAAATGCATAAAATATTGTTCAAAATGGATATAAATAATATATAAAGTCATTATATATAATAAAGTATAATAAATTAATGTTGCTTTAAGCATTAAACCAATAAAACTAGCTTTTGATATGCCTCTAATGTCTCAATTAATAATTATGCCAAATATCATTTTAAAAAGAATGATTAAGTAATAATTTATTTTTAAAATATAAAATAAATTTATATATATTCTTAAAAATAAAAGGAATTAAGTGTTATTAATGTTAAATTTAATAAAGGTCAAATTATTTTATTCAAAAAATTAATTTGAAAATTTGATTGGTTTCATTTTTGTTCTTATTGGTATAATAAAAAAATGTCATTTTTTAAATTTTATATTAATTGAAAATAATTAATTGAAAATATTTAATTAAAAATTTTAATTTGATAAATGAATTTAAATGTGACTATATTCTTATTATAAAAATTTTGAGGCCAAACCAAAAAAAAAAATTGATTCAATCAAGCAGCATCTTTCCCCCATTATCCACTCCTCGTCAATGGTCAATCAGAAAAGGTAAAAGAATTTGCTTTGCCTTTGGCCCTTCCATGAAACCTAACCAAAAAGTGCAAAGTAAGTAGTAATGCCAAAACCCATCATTAAGTAACATAAAGTGAAACAACATGACTAAATGGTCATGATTACCATGTGGGCTAGTGGGTAGGACTTAAGAGGCATTCTTGTGTTTGTCAAAGTTATATAAATTCATTAATTAATATTTGTCACTCATAATTTAAGAAATTTTATTATATTAAATTAATTTTTTTTATTATAGACTTTCACTTGTATATAAGTAAAAAATGATATGATAAATTAAACTTACAAAAAAAAAATCCATGACTTAGAATTTGGAGTTATGGTGGCTTTTTGTTTCAAGTGCTTTTTTAAAAGTCGAAAATTTGCATGGATACTGCTATGAAAAGCTCAACCTTCTAAGATTTTATGTATTTTTATAATCCAATCACTAATTTTATTTTAAAATGATTATAAAATAACACATGCAAGATAAAAGTGGTGATTGCCTCGGGAGATAGAGCCTTTTTATAACAGTACCTAAATTATATTTGGTTAATTTCTTTTTTTGTAATGCTTCTTCGAATGCATTTTAAAAGCTACAATTACTTCGGGGAGGCATCATAAAGGGTTCTTGTGAAGCACTTGTAGCTTTTATAAATTTAAGAGGAACAACATGTTTTGGTTTATGACAGTTATAACGACTTTCAATTTGATTTCTTATATATTAATTTTGTCAATCTCCTCGTCGATAGATCAAAGTGCTTTTAATGTTGCCTCGTAGTTAACATTTCATCTGTAATTTAATCTTAAAATTAAAAAAATGTTGACTTTAAAATTATCAAGGTGTAGTTGATTGGGAAAATAACATCGCACTCTTAATATATCTAACTTTGAAGGTGACATTGAAAACAGCTTGATTCTTGAGAGATGAAATTGACAAAGTTAATTTATGAGAAATTAAATTAAAATTCACCATATGTTTTAGGGACAATTCTAATTCATTATTCTTTAATATCAATTATTTATTTTCAAAATAATTGTGAAGAAGTTTGAATTATGAAAATACCAATTTCGTTGACTTATAAACTTGATTGAAATTTGAGAATTTTTTTTAAGAGAATGATATTTTATTTATTTATTTTTGTCTATTTTTTAATAAAAATATTTATGATATTTAAGTTAAAGTTTAGTTTTTTTTATTTTTAAACAATATTCATATATATTTTCATAATAAAAAAGATAATTCTATAATCAGAATATTAATAAAAAAAATAAAAATATTTTACTTTTATTTTAAAAAAAGTTTTGTGTATATTTTTTTGTAAAAAAATATTATAATAAAATCATTAATTGGAGAGAGAAAAGTTTTTTATTTTTATTTTTAATTTTAATTTTAATATAAGATTATGTATATTCTTGAAATAAAAAAATCAAGTAATAAATATAGTAAATAAAAAATAATAATAATTTAAATAAATAAAACTATCTCCAATAGAAAAAAAAATTAATTGAATTCTGTGTGATACTCTTTCATTGGTATATCAATGTAGGTATTGTCTATTCGAATATATAGGATTGCTATTTTTAGTAACCCTTTTGGCATTACTTGATTTGGTGTTTGCATAATAATCATCACAGTTATAATTAATTATTCTTAATCTAAATCTAATAAATGATTTGGTTGGAAGAAATATCTTAGATTGAACGAGAACGTGCATTGGGGGGTCCACTACTTAACAATAGTCAGCCATGGGTACATTTTCTATTCATTTAGTTTAACTTTTTGCTTTAATTTTCCATAATGGCCCCAGCAGTGATGTTGAATCATTTTGATGATTGTCTGTGGATACAAGAAAATTTTGGTATACATTTAACTTTTTTTAAAAATTGATCTACCAAAAGAAAGAACATTCATGTCCACATGTTAAAAAAGTAAACCTCATTTAAAAGAAATGTTTAACTGAGTCTTTGGTTTGGGGGGGGGGGGGAAGAGATTGATAAAATTATTTTATTTAGTTTAATAATTTAGAGAGGAAAAGAAGAAAAATAGAAAGATAAAATTTCTCTCCTCCCATGATTTTCTTCTCCTCCAAAAAATTGGGGGAGGGGAGAGGGGAGGAATAGAGGGTAGGAGAGGAAAGAGATTTGGGGTGGGGGGGGGGAGGGAAAGAGATTGTTAAAATTATTTTATTTAGTTTAATAATTTAGACGGGAGAGGTGGAAAAAAAATAGAAGAACAAAATTTCTTCCCTTCCATGATTTCCTTCCCCTCCAAAAAATTTTGGGGGAGGGGGGGGGGTTAGGAATAGATGATAGGAGATGAAAGAGATTTTGTTAAAATTATTTTATTTAGTCTAATAATTTAGAGGATAGAGGAGAAAAAATGAAAGGGTAAAATTTCTCCTCTCCCATGATTTTTTTTCCCCAAAAAATGAGGAGAATTTTGAAGGGAGAGAAAGTATGAACAGGTAAAAAAAATTAAATTACTCTAAAGTAATAAATTATTTTATAATTTTTAATTCTGTTTGATAAATAATTTCATTTCATACTTTTACGTTAAGATAATAAAAATTCAATTACAAAATAATACACAAAAAAAGTAATGATGAAGGAAAAAATAATTTTAAAATTTTTTAGTGAAAAAGTGAAAAATACAAGTTAGAGACTAATTGAAATTTTTTTTTAATGAAAATAATTTTTTTAAAAAGATATAATAATTATTTTATTTATTTTTTTTCTTTACAAACTAAATAAAGAAAATTTTATTTTCTTTTTTTTCTCAAATTAAATCAAACAAAAAAAATTTTATTTTTCTTTCTTCAATATTTAATTCAATAGAGGAAAGGGGAAGAGAAGGATTTTAGTAAATAGGGACGGAGGAAAATTAAATTTTTTTTATTTGATTTAATTTGAGGGGAGAAGAAATGAGGGAAAATAATTTTTTTATTTAGTTTGTAAGGAGAGATAAAAAAATAAAATAAAATAACTATTATACTTATTTACTTTTATTTTTACTAAAAATAAGATTATTTTGAAATTATTTTTTTATTAAAAAATTTGTTTCTAGCTAGTCTTTAACTTGTTCCTTCCATTTTTTTACTAAAAAAGTTTGAAATCATTTTTTAAGCTTTGACCTTGACCTTTTGTCCAAAAAAAAAATAGAGATAATTTAAATATTAAAAAAATTACTTGAGGGCATTTTTATCTATTGACTTGCTCATATTTTTACTCCCCTCCAAATTCTTTCATTTTTTTAGGGGAAAAAAGACCATAGAATGTGAGAGATTTTGTCCCTCTATTTTTTCTTCCTTCTTTGAACCAAAGAGGTCAAAATCATTCTCTTCCTCTCTTTTTATTAAACAAGGAGTATTTTGTTCAACAGAAAAGAAAAAAAGGGAAGGAAAGAACTTAAATGAACCATAATTATTAACTTAGTTCTTAAATTTATAAATTTATTTAATTTTAATTTATAAATATTTTTGAATATATAAGTTAATATTTTAAAATATTAATTTTTTTTGCATATTACTCTTTTAACATGAAATAAATTAATAATTTTATAAATTAATTTGTATATTCAACAAATTTAGAGATTAAGTTTAAATGACATTAAATTTAAGAACTAAATTATTAATATATTTTATATAAAATTTTGATTTAATTGTATTTTTAGTTTTTTTTAATTTTTGATTGAAACTAAAAGTACTTATATAAATATTGTCGTGAGATTAATTTTTTTAAACTTTGAAACGATTATAATTTTTAACATTTTTCATAATGATGTCTTTTAAAATTTGAACATTTAGTCTCTTTTTATAATTATAAGTTATTTATCACTTTAACTGGTTGATAGTTTTTTAATTTTAATTAATAAAAAAAATTAATTCCTTTATCCAAATGAGTTATTTTAATTAATAAAAGCAGATGACATATTTCTTTATAAATCAGTTATATTTAATTTTTCTAAAATTTATTTTAAAAATAAAATTTTCTAAGTAATACTAAAAGAAAAAATTTAGTTGGTCCAATTTCAGATCAATAATATTCTTCTAATTTACCTATTAGAGCAATATAGTCATTCTATTGTTAATTAAAGTAATATTATCTTTTTAATTATTAAATTAAATCAATTAAAAACAATAATTTGATAGACACAAGCTACATTTCGCTAAATCAGAAAAAAATATTTATTTGTCTTTAAATATGTTTCTCAAATAAGTGGACTGCATAATTGATCAAATTAATTTTAAAAAAATTAAAAGGAAAATATTTTATTCTAATTAAAATTTTAGAAACTAAATTAATGTTTTGAATAAATTAAAAAGGCTAAAAATATAATTAATTTTTTTTATAAAATTATCCAATCTCAGGGGGCCAGCTTTGTCGGCTTGTTCTAATTTCCCATGCCTCACTGCTTCGTGAGAGATCTTAAATTTTTCTTGCTGCGACACAAATATCTTATCTAAATATCTCACTACCTTACTTTATGGAATTAGGGAATTCTTAATTTTTTTTTACAATAAATATATCTTTGAATAATATTGTTCTAGAATTATTCTGAAAATTTATATTATAAAAATAAATATTATAAAGTTAAATTAATAGTTTCAAAAGTAGAAAAAGACAAGAATTAAACTTAAAGTAGTTTAAAAATTTAAACAAATACAAAAACCTTCATAAGCATCCCAGAATAATTTTTAGAAAACTTTACAAGAAATCAATTTATTAATATTTATTATAAAACAACCCCCACATTTTTTATTCAACACAGAAGTCTTTTTTTTTTTCTCCCCTCGATTACTACTAATAGACTGATAGCGGGCACTCTTATTTAAAGACACTAAAAAAAAAAAGGTTCCAAGTTTTAAGCAGAAATTAAGTTTGAGTTAAAATATTAAATTTTTATCCAAACAATATTGTATTTTAAAAGCTAACAAGGGAAAGCGTTGAAATAATTTATGTACCGAGAATTTTTTTTTAAATAATATAATAAGTTTTTAAAAAATAAAGTTTTATTTATTTCACATAATTAAATCCCACGTAAAATATACTCTTTACTTAATTTTTGTATGTAATTTAGTGGTGAGTCTTACTCCTACTCATCTTTCAAAAAAAAAAAAAAATCCTATTTATCTAAAAAATCTGAATTTATTTTATTAATAAATTGATATGATAAGGAAAAATAAATTATTAAACCAATTCAATATAGACAATTTTTTTTATGAATTTCGTGAAAAAAAGAGTAAATTCCATTAAATTATATGATACAATAGGCTAACATAGTAAAATATCTATTACTGCATCTCAATATGAAAATATCTTCCACCTATCACCGCCACCGCCCGCGGCCATCGCCGCCGAAACCCTGCCACCTATGCATCTCATGAGAACTGAGATTTTGAGAATTCTATGACATGGGAATCTATAACAAAAGAGAAAAAAAATGAAGAGAAATGAAACGAAGGAACTTCGATGGTTTAGTCCATAGCATTTGGACCAGAACAAGCCTTCAATACAGGGCTCCAAATCCATTGCACCAAGAACTTCCTTCCCTTGCTTCCATTCAGATTGAAGGTCCTTCCGCCACCATCTTTCATAACCTGCCCAATATACCCGCCACCGCCTCCTGTTCCGTACAACCCTTCACACAAATCCCCAATCTCCGTCGGAGCCGTTGGATCTTCCCCGGCGTACCAAGCATTAACCAAGGGGTTCGAAGACAACTCCGCCAGTTCATGGCCGATCACGCTGATCATCCCGTCCACACCCACGTCGCCGTTCGGAGGGGACAATGCCCCGGGTCCACCACCCGCCATGTACCCGGGGATGGCGAAGGGGTATGCACAGACTTCAGGGCATTGCTTGCCGGAATTGCCGATCCAAGCGTAGGGGAGAGTGTAACCCACCATGGATGGGAATGTGAAGTAGTGGAACCCACAAACGGCCCGGCAGAAATCCTGCATGGTGACGTCTTGGGAAGTGAGGATGAGATAGATCCCCTTCCGATGGTCTACTGGGAAGGGTGCGGATCGGACGGCCGTCGCAATGACTTGCTGAACCGATAAACGGGTGAGCTGATTCCCATGAGAGTATCGGAGATCGGAGTACTCGCCTGCTATGGTCAGGGTGCGAGAAATATTGGCGCCGGTCTGGTCGGTATAGAGGGAGACGGTGCGCCACCAATCTGCGACGGAGGGTGAAGGCGCATTGGGGGTAGAGATAGACAGGAGGAAGTCTTTGATGAGATGCTTCTGGGGCTGTGCCCACTTGCCGTACCAGATCAGGTAGATATTGATTGGGGAGGAGAGGACTGGACCCATGTGGTACCGGAGACGGACCAAGTCCGATGAGCCCTCGAATCTCTTGGAGGAGGAGAGGGTCCGGGGTGGAAGTTTGGGGTTGAATTTGGAATACTGTGGGTTAGTGTTCAGAGTCTGGACCTCTGGTTTCTGTGGAACAGCTTGAAGTTGAAACAAGCACGAGAGGAAAATCAGCAGCAAAAACATGAGTAAAGCTGACATTTTTTTTGGTGGTGCGACGAAGAAGATGGCGGTGGAAGTGGCGCTGATACTGGTGGTGTGAATTTCCGTGGAAGTGGTACCACATATATAATGGAGAGTGAGGAGTAGGGCAATGAAAGAGTAGAAAAGCTTTTCATTAGGAGGGACATGGGCTGGAGACAGCTGCCATGTGTGGGCGCACTTTATTTCTCAAGTCATCAATCTCTTTCTTTCTCTCTTTCTCTTCTTTCCCCATGCCTTTCTTTCCTCTGTTTGGTTTTTTGAAAACCGGGAATCAATTTTGTTGTGTTGACCCATGGGACTGACTATTTATTTTATTTTTTATTAACAATTGTATTTTTAACTAATTGGGTGAGAGATTAATTATTTGAGAGTGAAATGAATAGAGTCCTCTTCAACTTGGTGTATCTTTTTTAAATTGGCGTATCTCGAGCCTTTGTCGTTCTCTGAAGTTCAATTAACTCCTACGAACGGCCCAAATTGAGTGCCTATTTGTTTTTGTTGTGATGGTCTGATGGAAGTTAGTCTTTTACCCTCTCTCTCTCTCTCTCACACACATGGTCAGCTTGTTACTTTTACCTCCTGGTTACTTTTAATTTTGTTGGTACATTAAAGAGAGTGGAACACTTGACTCATTATTTAATTTTTTATCCTTTAATTAAAATTTTTTTTTATTAAAATATTAAAATGTTTTTATTTTTAAAGTTAATCGATATAAAATAAAATAAAATATTTATTAAAAAATTATATTATTTTGATTAAAATTATTATGTTATAAAATATTTCGATAAATTATTTTTATTTCGATGGTAATACTTTTATTTCAGTCAAAATACTCTTATTTTGAGTTATTTTGATGAAAATATTTTTATTTTAAATTGTTTTTGAGTTGTTTCGATAAAAATATTTTTATTTCGAGTTGTTTCGATGAAAAAATATTAAATTAATTTAAAAAATAAAAAAATTGAAAATTTAAAAATAAATTAAAATAATATCATATCATATCATATTCAATATTAAATTATTATTTTTCACAAGTCATAATATTTGTATAATTTTTCTACTCTTTTCTTTCATTCTCATGATATTACTTTTTTATATTTTTTTTATTTTAAAAAAATGCTACAAAAATAATAAAAATAGAGATTAAGAAATAAAGAGAGAAAAAAATATTTGAGAGATATACTTAAAAATAGAGACAAAATCATAGTTGACAGATAAAAATTTAAAAATAAAGACAACAAAAAAATTAAGAAGATGGAAAGATAGATATAAGAAAAAAAATATAGTTAAATGTTGTTAAAATTTGAATCGAAAATTTTTAATAATATATTTATTTATTATTTAATTATAAATATTAATTTAAATTAATTTTAATATAATTTTATATATTTATATAATTAATATTATATTAAAATTTTTTAAAATTAAAACAAAATATTGTTTAAAATTATTTTAAATTTTTTTAAATTTTTTTTATTTTTATAAATTTTTTAAAATATTTTTATTTTTAAATTTATAGAAACGATAGGAAATTTAGTACTTAGTTACTTTTAATAACTCTATGTGAAACGGTACTGTCAATCGATTGTAGAAGAAAGGGTTGCATGCCGTTGCAAAGCGAGTTAAAAACTTGAAACCTTAATTGGTATCATTATTAAGTTAAGAAAGGGTTGAAAACTTGGAATAGAATTAATGGATATGGATGGGTACGAGGTGGTGGCGGAGGATTGGAAACTGTTGAGGCGCAGGGAGAGCATTTACACAAGCGCGGCACACGGTTTGTCATTTAAGGTTTTCTGTTCTGGTTTCGCATCTGATTTTTTGGTTATTCATAAAGATCTGGGATTCCTTTTTTGGAAGCATAAAATTTTGCGTGTCTCTTTTTGGTTGTTGATAGATTCTTTTTGTTTATCTGGAAGTGTTGGATTCGGTGCTTATCTTCTGTGAGAACTCAAAATTGCAGGTTGAGAATTTGGTTTAGAATAAATTCTGATAAGTTAGTTGGCGAGCATCTCAGATGCTAATTTGTGAGGAAGTATTGTGAGTGAAATTGAAATGTGCAATCTTGGTGAACTCTTTATGGACATTTTTTTTTCATATCCGAAACATTTAGATAATGTTAAAGGACTTTTCCACTCTGCATCAACCTTGGCCTAGTTATTTTTAAAAAAAAAGAAATTTCCATTTTCATAAAAAGTGATTAGCACCCCTTTCTAGAATAAAAAGATGCCCTCTCAATTTGTGATTAATCCAATTTTTCTTTTGAATTGTTCTCACCATAACAAGTTTTAGTAAACTCATTCATCTGAGTTACTGTAATCTAACTCTGATGTTTCTGCGAGAATATGTGAATAAAGCACTTAATTGTAGCAACAAAGATGAGATGCACATAATTATGTATACCTGTGTTTTTTTAAGCCGTCTCTCTATAGTTCTAGGTGGAATAGATATATAGGGAGCTAGCTATCCTCCATATATATTTTTTGATGGCAATAGTCAAGAATCAACAGTAATTTAATTGATATCAAGCTATTCAAGTTCCACCTTTGTGCATATTTTCTTTTACATCGTAACTTCAACTTTCAATGACTCTTAAAATCTAAATATGCCTAAAATCTCTCTAATATGTTAATTTATGAACATCCCAGAAAAAAGTATGGTGTCATGAGGGATAGGAGATGAAAGTAATGCCTAAACCGTGCAATAAAGTCTTAAGTGCCCTTTCGGTATCCTCTTGAGAAGAGGTTTGATATCTTCTCCCTCAACAGTGCTATAAGAATCGGTACTAATATTCCCTCGTAATTGTACGGGCTCTCCCAGCAATAACATACTTTGGTCTAGGCAGTTGCTCATATAATCTAGCTAAAGATGCCATTTTCATTATTACTGTGCCTGTTAAAATTAGTTCTGCTTGTCTAGGTCTAAGTCATATAACCAGTCCTTAACGATCAAAGTTAAATTGTGATCTTATTAATGAAGCAACAATTGGTATTATGGAGAAAGCCGTAAACTGGATAGTCCCTCTTGAGAAGTCTTTTACCCTATGAAGTATTGTTCTGCAGACATTTACAGATTTTTGGCTTCATATGACACTAACAATATATGCTTATGCTGTTTCTTTGGGGACTCAAAATAAAGATATCTGTGTACCAACACAATTTGTAGGTGTAAAGTAGCTAGCTTTAGATTACAATAGACCAGATTTACAACTTAAGTCATTCCTTTATCTAGAAAAGCAGTAGTTTCACTTGCTTTAGTGGGATTAAGCATTTTATTTTTTTGTTAGATTTATAAATTTTAGCACTTATTGTGAAAAAGACGATGAAATCTCATTTAAGGTGGTTTAGCTATGTATAGAGAAAATTTGTAAAAATCTTAGTACAAAGAGTAGACTAGATAGAGGGTAGCCCGATAGTTAGAAGTAGAGGAAGGATAAAAAAAATAATAGGTGAAACTATTAAGAAAGATTTAACAATTAATAATCTTTCTATTAATTTAATTTATAATAGATCACTGATGTTATTTGATCTATGTAGTCGACTTTATCTAGTAAAAAAAAATTTAATTATTGTTGTTTTGATATTAGATTTATAAATTTTAGTGCATTTGTTGAAGATTAAATTGGGGCTTAATTATTGTTGTTTTGATGTTAGATTTATAAATTTTAGTGCATTTGTCGAAGATTAAATTGAGTAATAGGTTATAACACAGAAAATGGTGTCTACCAAATTGTTAATTAGTTACACAGGTAGGTGCTCTAGTAAGCCTTAAAAAGTTTGGACAATTAAATTGTTAATCTAGCGTTTTGTTGTTATTATTCAATTTTCTGATGCTTATTTTGTGTCACCAAAAATATATAGGGAGCAGGAATTGTGTCATGAGATATGCATATGCGGTTGTTCAATTCATGGTATAACAGAGGTTTAATGAATTGTAAAGCTTGCAAATATTGGTAGCCTCCTTTTCCTTTTATATTAATGCTGAAACAGAACTGGTACATTTGGAAAGCAGAAGATATACCTCAAAACTGATAAGCTAATTTCCAGATAGCGATGAAGCAATAATTAAACTCAGATAATGAAATTCTTTAATTTGTTCAAGGTACATTGTAAATAAAATTACGGTCTTCAATGCTTCAAAATTAAATTTACCGGAGGAATGCTCTCAACTCAAGCATTTTTATCTTTCTTATTTTTTAATTTTTTTTTTGCCCTTTAGAAATAATATTAGATTCATACTGTTGCTTTCCATGAAATTTGAAAGAGGAAATTTTGCTGTCCCTCATTTATATAAACAATGAGATCATCCCATCTACTTTATGGTTTGTTTTGAGACCATATATCAAAGACAAACATTTGAGGCAAATCTAGCTCTCGATGAAGCTAGGGCACGAGTAAAGGCTATCAATATGGTTCCATAACAAGTTGGTGCATCTGAATAAAATAATTAAAAATTAAAATAGGGTGTACAAACAAAACTTCTTTTTATACAACCTATTTTGATTTATGTTGATTGGATAGAATCAAATAGTAGAATCAAATTCTACTGCTTTGAAAAAATTTGAATAACAACCATTAAGTCTTTTTCTACTAAGTAGGATAAGCTACATAGATCAAACGACGTCACAGTAATATATTATAAATGAAATTAATATAAAAATTATTAATTGTTAAATATTTTTTAATAGTTTCACTTATTATTTATTATTTTCTTTTGATCTACATCTAACTATTGGGCTACTCTTCATCTAATCTATTCTTTTCAATAGGGCATCTACAGGTCTTTTCCACACAAAGTCAAACCATCTTTAGTGAGATTTTACTATTTTCTCTACGACAGGTGCTATTTCAACTTTCTCTCTAATGCACTCATTTTTAATTATATCTTTTCTAGTATATCCACATATCTAGCACAATATTTTCATCTTTGCGACATTGAATTTATCTTCATATTGTCTTTTAAATGTCCAACATTCAATACCATACAATATTACATGTCTTATAGTTGTACAATATAATTTTTTTTTACTTTAAACTTTAATTTTCTATCATAAATGACACTCAAAACTTTCTTTCATTTCATCCATCCTGCTTGAATCTTCTGATTTACGAACTTTTTTATTTTATCGTCATTTTGTATAATAGACCCAAAATATTTAAACTTGTGACTTATTTTAATAGATACTCTCCAAATTTTATTTATAAATTCGTATTTGTTCACATTTTACTAAAATTACATTCTATATATTTTGTTTTATTTCTACTTATATGAAAGCCATTTGATTCCAAAATTTATCTCCATGGCTCTAACTTTATATTTATTTCTTCTTTTGATTCACCAATTAGAACTATATCATTTGTAAAAATTATAAATCAAGGTCCCAAATTTTGGATATGTTCAATAACTGTTTTCAAAATCAAGTTAAAAATATATGGACTCAGATATAACCTTTGATGTAGTACTATAATTGTGAAAAAAATTGTGTCCCTATTTTGTGTTTTTACGCAAATCATGATCTTATCGTACATACTTTTTATTGTTTGAATAGAAGTAATACGTAGTCATTTCTTCTATAAAACTTCTCTCAACATTCTATCATATATCTTTTTCAAATCGATAAAAACCATATGTAAATCTTTTTATTTCCTTTAATATCTTTTTATCAATCTCCGCATTAAATAAATTGCTTCTATAGTTAACCTCTCTGACATGAAACCAAATTGATTCTCTGTAACCTGAATCTTTTGTTTTAATCTTTACTCAATGACCTTCTCCCATAATTTCATAGTATGGCTCGTGAACTTAATCTCCGTGTAGTTGGTATAATTCTATATGTTCCCCTTATTTTATAGATAAGAATTAAAGTACTTTTTCTTCATTCGTTCAACATTTTCTTAAATTTCATTATCACATTAAACAACTTAGTGAGCCAACTTATGTCTTTCCTACTTAGACCTTTCCATACCTCAATAGGTATATTGTTAGGTCCTACTACATTGCTATTATCCATTCTCTTCAAAACCTCCTTTACTTCAAACTCGTGAATTTTATGGTAAAAGGTATAATTTCGATCTTTCTTTGCAATAAATCTATAAGAATAATATGCCAATTCACGTCTTTCGTTATAAAGCCCTTGAAAAGTAACTCTTCTATCGTATTTAGATATTTTGCTCTCTTATCAAAACATTACCTTCTTTGTCTTTAAAACATTTTACTTAGTCTAAGTCTCTTATTTTTCTTTTTCTATCCTTTACAAGCTTGTAAATTTTTCTTTCCCTATCTTTAGTTCTTAAGGGTTGATATAGTTGTTCAAAAGTTTTAGATCTCGTTTTACTCACAACCTTTTAACATCTTTCTTAACAATTTTATATTTTTTCCAATTTTCATTATCTTTACCTAAGTGCCACACTTTACAACACTCTCTTTTAACGTTAATCCTATCTTGCACTTCTGCATCTCACCACCAAGATTTTTTATCCTCTGGTTCAACATCTCTTGATTTTTCAAGTGTCTCTCTTGCTATTTTTCTAATTCCTTTGGCCATCTCATCCCACTTAAAACCCCTCTTTCTCCACCCTTCTTTAAAAGCTCCTTTGTTTTTTATTCTTCAAATGTCATCACTTAATTTTCAAAATATTTTTCTTACTCTTTCGTTCAACTCTTCTCTTAACTCATATGTCCATAACTAAAATTCTGTATTGGGTAGTCAAGCTTTATCTAGGTTTGACTTTGTAATCAATGCAAAATTTTCTATTTGATTTCCTTACCAAGAAAAAATCTATTTGAGAGTTTGCTTCTTCACTCTTCTACTTGATAAGATGTTCTATCCGCTTTCTAAAACAAGTGTTTGCTATTGTAAAATTAAAAGTTAAAGAAAAATTCAAAATAGTTTTACCCTCTTCATTTGCTTTCCCTGACTCAAAATCTCTATATATACCCTTGTATCCTTTAGATTTACTCTCTGCATACCCATTTAGATATTCTCCTAGAAATTTTTTTTCTCCTAAAAGTATTTCTTGAACCAAACCTTCTACATCCTCCAAAAAATTTATCTTTTGATGTTCCTCTAATCTAACTTGTAGTGTATATACGCTAAACAGGAAGCTCTCAACCCAGGCATTTTTACTTGCTCTTTTTTTTTTTTTCTGGTTTTATGTTTATTAGGTCCAAACTGATGCATTTTCATGAAATTTTAGGAAAGGAAACTTTGTTCATTTATTTAAACAATAAGATACCCCCTTACTTTGTAGTTTCTTGGAGACTACTTAATGATATATGTATATATTGTAGCCACAGATCCACTGTATATAGTCTGATCAATATCTTTCCTCATTGAGTGTTCTCTTAGCTATTGTTAATTTGAAACAACATTTCATTTTCCTGAGTCAAAACTAACTTTCTCTGTCCAACTTAGTAACTTATTGTATGCCCTGTTGCCTTTTAAACAACTTTCCTTTAGGGGGCGTTTGGTAAACAGTAAAAATTTTTGTTCTCAGGAATCATATTTCTTGAGAAACATAATTGATGGGAATTATAATTTTCGAGAATGTATAAAATATGTTTGGTTGACCTTTAAGATTACTGGAAATTTTTAAATAATGTTTTATGTAAATCTTCTATTTTTCTATTTGGTTATACTTAATTTTCTAAAAATCTTCGTATATTTTTTTAAAAAACTCTTTATTCTTCTGAGAGAGAAAGTAAGAGTGAAGAGAGGGAATGAGAGAGAAAGTGAGAGAGAGGATGAGAGAGAGAGTGAAAAGAGAAAGAGATGAGTAGAGTGAGAGTGGAGAGAGAGTAAAATTTTTTTTTGTTATTATTACAATTATCCCATTAATAAAGAGTATAATTATCTTTTAACATCACGAGGATTCTCATTCCCATGGGAAACTAAAGGTGCGTTTGGTTTGCGAAAATGTTTTCTGTTTTCATTTTCTATTTTCATTTCCTGAAAACAGTTTTCATCTAATTTTCATATTTTTGAAAATATGTTTGGTTTGTGTTTTCATTTTTACTATTTTTTAGTTATAT
Organism: Gleditsia sinensis; assembly: GCA_037074535.1. NCBI lineage: Eukaryota > Viridiplantae > Streptophyta > Magnoliopsida > Fabales > Fabaceae > Gleditsia > Gleditsia sinensis. The sequence continues at coordinate 20,080,549 of CM073475.1, forward strand.
TGTTGTAATTTCATTTTTATTACTTTATAATTATATAAATAGTAAAACATTATGTATATAATTCAAAATAATTGTGAAAATTCCATCATTGCAATGCACTACAAAATTGAAAATTTTGAAAACGTCTTTTTGGTGTTTTAAGAATTTTCAGAAATTCAGAAAATATTTCTTGAAAATGAAAACAGAAAACAGTAAATAAACGCGTTTTCATGTCTTTTTTCAGTTTTCAGTGAGAAAATGAAAACTGAAAACAGACAAACCAAACAGACCCTAAGATTCCCACCCCTCCCCATGGAAATGTTTTTGTGGGAATCTTAATAAAAAATAATTTCTGGGAATCTTAGTTTCTCGGGAATGAATTTTTAAAAACTTACCAAACATGGGAATTCTAATTTCCCATATTGAGATTTCCAGGAAACCAAAAAGAATTCTTGTACCAAATACCCCCTTAGGGACAAGGTCTTCCATGTGGTAATTCATTTTGTGTTGTATAAAATATATAGGCCATATTTCAATTACATATCTGTATTTTATTCTCTAAAATTTGAGGGCTCTAGTATTATACTGTGTAATGAAATTGCACTTTCTCTTTATTGCCCAGTCATATAATGGTTTAGGTTGAGAGTAGTAGTACCTTTTCTTTTTGGGTGCAGGGATATGGGCTGCATGAGACATGTGGCAGCTTGAGATTGGGGCAGTTTTAGGTATCTTTTAGGAATAGGCTATAAATAAAGGGTGAGGGAAGAGTTGAAAAGATTTGCAAAATCTTATGGAAATTAAGTCATGGGAGGGATCTAGCTTGTTGAAGTGCTAGATGTTATCTTTCTCTATATTTTTAGTATTAATGCCTGTGTTTTTGTACTATTTTCTTAGTATATTTCATATGAAGATCTAGATTTCCATCATTGGTATCAGAGCAGTGCCTATTCTAGATGCTGGTTAACAAATATGGAAAGAAGTTTTGAAAAAATGGAGAAGGCCGTTATAGAGATGATGAAGGATATGAGTATAATGAAAGAATGCTTACTAGAAACAAGGGAGAATCTAGTAGAACTATGAAGTCCATGGGAAAATCTAGATGCATTGACGGTTTTGAAGTAAGAAGGGACAATAACTGAATATCTTAGGAGAAATTCGAGATGCTTGCTCCATTGAGAGAAATTGGTGAAGAGCAATTAATGGAGGCATTTAAAAATGGTTTGAAGGAGGAAATCAAATTGAGATTCAAATGGATAAAATTGCTAATCTTAAGCAATTAATGGAGTGTGCTCACAAGATTCAAGAAAGAAAAAAGATTTTGGAAAAAGCTAAGGAAGTAAGGATGAACAAAGGAGGAAAGGAGATTGGAGATCCATGGCAGATTAGGTTTAAGGGATTAGGTCTGAGTGTCACCCTTGTCATCCCAAGCAAACCACAGTAGGTACAAAACACTAGTCCCAGGCAAGGATACACAACACAACGTTCACCTCCAAAATAGAGTGCCAGAACCCACAATTATCAGAAGCTAAGGATGTGCTAAAATTTGAGAAATGGGAGCAGAATTACTTTCAGCTTTTGGGTTTCTCATGAAAAGGGAAGGACACAACTGAGCCCAAAGCTAGAACACCTTCTTTGACATCATCGCTCGTGGGAGAAAACCATGGCCAGTGCTTGACAGAAGTCGAAATAGCAAGAAAGGGGAATTAGGGCTCTATTGCTTCGATGAGGAGAATTATTTCACACATCACTACCAGGTTTTACTAATGGTCCAAGAAACAGGGGAAAAAGGGAGATGAGGACACGAAAACTAAAACAGAGGCAGAGGAGAAGATGGAACCGAAGTAAAGGGTAGTAAAGAAGATGCAGAGGGTAAAGTAGGGAAGATAGGAGAAGGGAAAGATGAGAGTGATAAACCTAAAGCAAAGGGTAGTGGAGATGGCAGGAGGGAAAGAGATGATTGGGAGAAGACAAGACTAACTAAATCTAGCTTATGGAAGCGTGCAACAATGATAGAGTATTGGAATGGGTCATTCAAAGGGAAAGATTTCTTGTCTATGAGACATGTGCAAAAAAGATACATGGGGGATATTAGGGCTGAAATTGAGATTGTTGGGCCTAAAAATTGGTCCATATCTTTATAATTTACAATGCTTAAAAATTGTTGAACTTCTTTCCTTGTTAAGTTTTCATCGAAAAAATGAGTAACTCCGGCCTAATATGAGATCTTGGCTGATAATTTCTTTGGGAAAAATGAATTCTCAAAAAATCAATTTGGGTCTGGGCCAGTTGACTTTTCATTTTAGAAACTATAACACCATTTTTTTTGTAAGCTCAAGAAATTGAATTAAAGGGAACTTGATGGGCCTATTCATCATTTGAAAATAAAAAAAATATCATCAATGTACAATAATGTACTATGGAGTATGGGCTTTGATATTCTAATCATGGACTTTTGAAACAACGATGGGGGTACTTTGAGGCAATATGGAGGGATTGCCCATTGGTATTGGGTATTTGGAAGGGAAAAGGCTGTTTTGTATCGATCTTTAGGATCAAAACGAATTTGTCAAAATGTTGCTTTAAGGTCAAATTTTGAATAGATTCTGGCATCTTTGAGATAGTTGAATAAAAAATTGATTTTTGGAATGGAAAATTTATCATCATTTAGAAAATGATTTAGAGGCTTGTAATTAATAACTAATCTTTTTTTTTTTTGGAAATTTTTTCAAATCTTTTTTCAACAAAGAATGCCTGACATGCTCATTCTGATTTTGTGAGTTCAATGAGTTCTTGTTGTAAAAGATGAGAGTATTCTTTTTTGGCTAATTGCAAATCTGTAAGTGTCATTCTTGGATGAATAGCCTTTGTAGAGATAATATCTTCATTTAGTCTGAATGGGAGTTAAAGAAAGAATTGTTAATTCTTCCATAAGGGACAAGGATGTTTGAATTCTACATGGCTATCTGCACAAACTTGTAACAGTTTTGCCTTTGATATCACTATATGCTTTTGAGGAGTCTTGTAATGCAAATATTTCATAGACTGAAGTATATGGCTTAAATTGTTGTTTGTGTCTAGGACCATTAGGTAGAATTTGCAAATACTTTGCTTAGCAATAGGCATCCATGCAGGTCACAATGTCTCCATCAGGAAGATTAGTTCCTAATATTTTTGTCTCAATCTAGGAAGATTTTTATACCAACCTTATTTCTGGTACTGAAGATCTTTTCATTAGCAGTTTTGAAGAATTCAACAAGAGGCTTCCATTTTTCAATTAGGAAGATTGCTGGATCTATCATAGTTCTCTGTGCTCAAGTATTCATATATGTTATGGCCCTAATTGTCTTAGCAAATTTGAATAATAAGATTTGAACCTTTCCATGGGGTAAAGGAGTGGGTTTTGAGACTATGACGTACTTTAAACATTTTTGTGTTAAGAAGATTGGAAGGTAATATAGGAGATAATCTGGAACTTCTTCAGATTCTAAACATTCTTATTTGTATTCTTGTGAATCTCCATCAAAAGAGTCAGAAAGGGCAAATGCAGTTTTATCGTTTAACTTATTTTGTTATGAAAAAAGTGATTTTATATCTACATCTTCATGTAGAAGTATGGCATGAACACGTTTAAGTATCTTTATTGCTTTGGTGGACTTGTTGGGGAAGTTCTCTGCAAAATGTCTCTCTTTATTGCAAATATAACTCCTATTAGATTTTTGTCTTTCTCTTTGGATTTTTTTCTAAAAAATTTAAAGAATTTTATGTTTCTTCTTCTCTTTGCGAAATTCTTCTGGAAAGTAGGATTGTGGCCTCTTCTTTTACTTGAACAACTACAATGTGTATCTTTGCATTTAATTTGTAGGTGTGACTTTTTGCACATCTTTTTGAACTTGTTACGATCATCAAGCATATTGACAAAAAACTTTTGTTGTTCACAAAGCTTATTAAGAGCTAGAAAGGTAATATGGTGAATTTCTCTTAGAATGATTGCTGCCATATCTTTCTTAGTGCACAAAGTGACCTTTGTAGTTTAAGCTGTAATTTGAGGCAAGGAGGCTATATAAGTGTACCTGAGGTTAAGATTATTGAATCCTTTGAGCATGTAATATCTTTTTAACATGCTCTGATAGTTGAATTCAATATCCTTTTTCTGTAACGAATAACACTTCATCTCAAAGTATTCTTGTCTGGTTTGCTTGTCAATAGATTATAATCTCCAATTAATTCTTGGTGCATAGCGCTGAGAACTTCACTTGTTGTCAGAGCTTGAGTAAATTGAATTTGTCCATAAGGACCAAAACTCTGGAACCCTTCTCTCATAATGCCAATCATTCTTGAAGTAAATTTAGTGAGAACAAGTTTGAAACTAGGTCTTGTCATTTGCAAAACTATCCATGCACCAAATTCTTGAATTCTATTCTGTCATTCAGTTGGAGGAACATCATCAAGAGTAAATCAAGAATCAGAAGTTGATTTGTTGAATTATATTGCATTAGTGGTTTGTGGAGGAGGGTCCTTTGTAATAAGAGGATCTGTTTCAGGATCATCCTTATTCATGTTTGAAGGTTTTTGTGGATTAGTAGAGATAGCCATTAACATAGTCGTAATGTATGTGACCTCTTCATCTTCATTTGGGATTTGAACTATAGAGCCAACTTCATTCATCAGACTTCTCATTGTTAGCATTTTGGATGGGATCAGCCATAGAGATCATGTGCTGCAAAGGATAAGTAGGTTGTTTTTCTTTACTTTCCCTAGTGTTCCTTACAAGGGATGCATTAGATTTTGATTTAGAGAATGAAGCAATACTTTTGTGTGAATATTGAGTATTTTCTCTGGGTTTAGGCCGACGAAGTGCTTTAAGAAAGGGACTAGGCAAAAGTTCATGGGTCATTGTGAAGCATTTAGAATAATTAGGCTGAGAATAAATATAGGCTGATGGATATAGTGGAACATATGCTGAAAAAGGACAAGGGGCTTTGAACAGTGGTTGTGTTTGGGCTTTTTTGGTCATGTCATCCTCAATTTGCTTGATTTGAGAGTTGAGAGCATTTATTCAGCTTTTAAAAAAAATCAAATATTTCTCCACTAGGTGAGGTCGACTACATAAATAAAATGATGTCAAAAATATATTTGTTGAAAAGATAGAGCCAAAATTTATTTGTTGAAGAAGATATCTCAATTCAGCATCTATCTGTTGCAGACATTATGTTTGCAGATTTTGATACAAAGTTTGGATTTAATATGTTAAAGAGTCAATCTTTGAGTTCAATTGAGTAATATGAGCCATAACTTTGTCAATCTTTGAATTTATCTTCTATATATAGTGATTTTGAGATGTGGCATTATGAGTGTGCCAGTTTAAGACTTCTTCAGTCGATTATACTAATTCTAAAGTGCCTCTTGGTAATACTTTTGAAGGTTAAGCATATGGCTTAATGAGACATTGAGAGTGGGATCCATCTATTTTTCCAAAGATGGAAAATGTTGATCATAACAAACAAGGAGATGCTGTTGTAAACATCATACGTGGAGACGGATTGGATGGAAACAGATTGGATGAGCTTAAAGACTCTTGGTGACTCATTTGATGTCTCCTCCTCATCTAAATCTAGAAGACCTTTTTCCTTTAACTTTTCTAGTGCTAGCTCATAAAAAGATAAATGTTCATATTTTTTGTGTATTCCAATCTATAGACCATTGTCTAAGTTAGACTTCTAGGTAATGGAGGTCTACAAGATCCTCTTTTCTCCATTTGTTGTTCTTCCCACTATTCTTGTTTTGCTTCCTCACATATTTTCATATTTGCTGAAATATTTATATTCACATTCAGAATCATACATACTTGGGTCAACATCCCAAATAAAGCGACCATTGATTTTATCTATATAGGCAACATATCCATCTAGGTAAAAGGCATAAATTGGAATCGCTTGATCTGCTGAAAGAATGGAAGTAATCATGTGACTTTGGAATGGGAAACTAGAAAAGCTGCTATTACTTTTTTCAGGACTTTTAAAAGTTGTTTTGATTGTACCATCGTGCATTTTTTGGAAAATGAGATTTGAGAAAATTTGAATAGGCTTAGTCTTCTAACAAAAAATTTCATAATTTATCATCCATTCAAGTGGCATAAGTTTCAATAGCTCTTTTTTGAAGATATGTATATAGGAATCTGCACGATTTTTAGAATCTCAATATTCTCATGAGCATCTATGAACAGAGTATCTAGAGAATGGCTTGTGGATAGATTTAGTGAATCATTTTGAACACAATAGATAATCTGATGATGTAGGGTAGCCGAGAGTGGCTGAGAGTATCTAGAGAATTACCTGACCATTGATTCAATGATAGTTGAGAGTGCATGAACACAATAGATGCTGTGTGTGGTGCTCTTATGATCTGGATCTAAATTTTAAAACAATCTAGAAGGATGCTATCATTGAAACTGACATTATAATTGAGATAAAATGTCAGGACTATGCTTCCAACATGGACAGTTGTAAGGATTGGGCCAATAACAACTTGTTCATAAGTGAGGTAATTTGTATCTAAAAAAGCAAGCAGTGCTGGTAAGCCTTGTCTGTCGTCCAGAGTTAATATCAGTCTTACTACTCTTAGATGCTCGTGGGTATATCCCTCAATTTTCCATTGGATAATAAAATTTTTAGGAATCTCAATAGTGACATACTGCTTAGCTTAACAAGCTGAGAGTGAACATTGATCTATTTTGTAAGTTTGAATTATTCCTTGACATTAGAAGGCCTATTTATGCGAATCAAATTTCAGATGCTTCTTGTTTTAGTAAAGATATTATAAGGACCAAGAATAGGTGCCTAAGTTCCTTGAACTATTGCTTTTTTTGAAATATAAGAATATTCCACAAGATTTTTTATTTTGAAAGAATTTACACGGGCACAAGATTTAGGAATAGAAAAAGATGAAAATTTGGGTAGAGAAAGTGAAGAGGAGAGGTGAACAGCACCATATCAGAAGATTGGGAATCTATCTATAACTAATTTTCTTCCTTATTCACTAGAGTTTTTTTAATATTTGTTTTTCTACTCACAGCCACACTAAAGCCAAAAGGAAGGCTTTGATACCACAAAGGGTAGTATGACTAATATGACCCATATCTAATCTCACTCTGGATCAATGAGTTGACGATCAAGATCAGTATACTATGAACAAACAATTATTTCATTGCCGAGCTCTATAAACACCTTAACTCAAGTGATCGTAGCTCAAGGCCAAATATCTCATAAGTGTTTCATTATAAATAAAGAATCTGATCTCTAGATTAATCTTTAGAGAAAATTGATATTTTCTTATACACATTATCCTCTAATGAGACAAGTGCAGAGCATACTCATATATTTGTCTCAACTAAGAGTATTAAACAAATACTTAGAACTTTTGTTTTCAGGAAAAGGGAAAATTTAGAAAGAGAACATTTTTTGGGAACACAAGGATTTTCTATTCACAAAACTTAACTTGATTTACAACACTGGTGGCTAACTGTATCCATAGCCACTAGAGGACACAAGAAAACAAATATAACTTAATAATTTACATGATGACTCATACATTAAGTCTAATAACTCACCCTACCTTTAATGATGACAAAAGTACATTAAGGATCTATTATCTTAAGTATGATACTCATCCTAACTTTAATGATGACTCACCAGATGGATATGTTACCTACACAGATAAAATTAATGGTTACTTTATTTGATATGTTAATTTAAGTATGTGTGCTTCTGAATGTGAATGCAAATATTCTAACTAGTACAAAGAGATGTACGAGAAAGCAGTACAAGAACTGTGGAAAGAACAACAAAGGAGGAAAAAAAAGGGTCTTGTAGACCTCCACCACCTTCTAGAAGAAGATTTGACCCAGACAATGTTCTAGCATATAAAAAGAGATAACAACATCATCTCGGACTTACTCTCAAGGTCAAAGTCCATTCAAGTCATCACGTCAACTTCAGTCTTCTTTTTTTTTATCATGGCCTCTACCTCTCACTTACCTCTAAGGGTTGGAAACCAAAAACGTTTTCCTCTATATTTACAAATTCCACTTACACCAGCCTTTGCCAGAGAAAGTTCTCATAAAAAAGGGACTTAATTCAGAAAAATCCGTACTTAGGTTAGAAAAAAGCCGTGTTTCATCTTGAATACCCATTTTTAATCCTTTAGCATATAAGACCTAAACAACCTTTCTTTGAAGAGGAATTGTGGTATCTTTGTGCCATATCCATTGAATTTTTAATCATGTACATGTATCATCACCTCTACAATCTTGAAAATGAGAATACACTTTTGTAGACGTTTTTTGAATGGTTTTCTCCATTAATGTGGTTGGTCTTTGGAAATAATCCATCAAAGATTCACCAAATTTCATCAATTTTCATATTTCATAGACCTTATTTTGAAAGCCTATAAAAATAATTTTGTGAAAAAAATAATAATTTAGTTCATTCTAACTGACTTGAATCAATAATTCATTTATTTAATCGTCAAGTAAGAGTCAATTCAATTTAATTGTCAAAATAATCTAATTATTAAAATCCAGGTCGATCAAAGTCTTATAAAATTATAATTTTTACATATACAACATCATAAATTCATTTTGTTTGTTTATTTGATATAAATGTTTAAAATTCTAACTAATATAAAAAACTATGAAAAGATATTTTTTAAAATTTATCAAAATAATATAAAAAAATATATCATATAAAGCCTATTGCCCATATAAAATTTTTAAAATTTTATTCAAAAAAATAAAATTTTAGTTTCTTCTAGTTTACTCAATTATTTAATAACTTTGTAGTTTTAATTATAAAATATTGGTTTTCATGTATATTAAAATTAAACCTCGATTTATTTTCTTTTTTGATTTAATATATAATTAACAAAAAATTAATTGAGTGTAAGTAAAATACTCTATCAACATTAGCTGATCACAGTAGTTAAAATTATATAATTAACAAAAAAATAATTGTTCGAATTTCAAAATATGTCCAAAATTTGATTTTTGAATTTTTTGGTTCGAAAAAAATTTTATCCGCTGCACTCTTAACTTAAAAGTAATTATTAGTCTTTTATTTAATTAAGTGAGAAATTCTTTTGCTAGTCCAAAAAAAAAAATTCTCTATTGAATTTATGAGTTATCCATTGTTAAAAAATTGGACTAAAAAAAATTAAAAATCAATTTTTTTTCATCATTTCTGTTTAGCCTTTTAAATCAATTTAACCCCCTTTTCGGATTAAATTACGGGTTGAAATTTTAAAATATTGAATTTAGGTATCTGAAAAATCAAAGAGCCTCTTCTCTTCTAAATTAACAACAGCATGAAAACAACGTCCCACCCCATCTTTCTTTTCTTTCTCGTTCAATGCATCTAATCAGAAAACAACATTTTACCCAATGCAATTCCTCATTGGCAAAGAGTTTTTTCAGTGAGGGTTTTCCGCATAAAACTGCCTTCTTGTTTTTGTTGGTTTTCATATTTCCGGTGGCGGTTTAGCTTGACAAATGGTGGAATATTATCCTCAAAATAAATAAATAAATAATAAATGTAAAGGCAGCGGCTCCAGTACAATTGATTTGATGACATTAAATAAAAACAAAAAACAAAATTTATCTTAAAACTTACCCCTGAAATTGTAAAATTGAATTGAGCAAAGTGAAAATCATCTACAATATCATATATTAAAATTTGAAAAAAAAATTATAAAAAAAAGACAATTTCAGTATTTTAACTAAAATTAGTTTTATATTTAAAAAATATTTATACCATCTAAAAAAGTTTTAACTATAGTTTTATCTCTCTATTTTAAAAAAAATTATCAATTTAATCATTTTATAATTTATAATATAATATGTCCTTTTAGTTTAACAAACACGTTATTTTTTTTTTGTTAAATTTATAGTTTATTATGTCTTTAATTTATTATATGTACACTACGTGTTTATCACTAAATCTATTATTAATATACTTTTTAAAACAATTGAATATAATTGTATCATTTAATAATGTATACATAATATATATGTTATATATTAATGACAAAATAAACAACATATTTAACAAAAAAATTATTTTGATTCATTTTTAAAAAAATTGAGAGATTAATTTTATATTAAAAATTATATAAAATAAATAAATTAACATATTATTAAAAATAAAAAAAATATTGAAAATATAATTAAGTCTAAAAACAAAACTTCAAGTTCTTTGATAGAGTTATAATATATAAATATGTTTCTATAATTTAAAATTATATTTTTAATTTCGTAAAAAAAAATTTACGTCTTATAATTTTATTAAAAAATTTGATAATAAACATCTTAAAGTCGTAATTAATTTTTTTTAAAATAAAATCATCAATCTCTTTCTCCATTTGTCATCAATTTTGTCTGATCTTTCGGGTTCCCCAATGGTATTTATTATTCAGTGGGTTGCTTCTTCAATGGGCTGTGGCCCAAACGTCACAAGAATGGGCCCCAGTAAAAAAAATTATTGACCCCTAAGACTCAACACGACAATGTCAGTGATATTTATACGCGATTAAAGACATTGATTTAATCATTTGTCCCCAAAAAAGACAAATTAGCTGAGTTGGTAGTGTCTTTTTTTCATAAAGCAAATATATTAAAAAATTTCATGATATCAAAAATTTATTTTAATAAATTTTTATTATTTATATTTTATTTTAAAAAAAATTATAATAATTTAATATTTTTATTATCAGCTATACAAATAATTAATACATTGTATATATGTAATATATAATGCAATATTTATTATATAATACTTATACTAAAATAAATTAATAATTTATTCATTTTAACTTTAATCATAAATTCTTTTAATAGCATGAGCTACGCTTCTGTCAAATGTCTAATGTCTATTAAAAAAATATGAAAGTGTAATTAGTTTGATAATTCAGAGAATAATTACCGTATTTAAAAAAAATTAAAATCTAAAATTAATCGAGTTTATAAATTGAAACATCTAATTATCAATTTAGTTGTGTACATTATATATAATATTTTTTATATTTATATTTTTTTCCTTTTGAATTAAGGTAAATGAAATTTTGACCATAAAAATTTCTCAAATCAAATTCTAACTACACCAAATTCAAAAGAGATTGAAGGAAGAAGAATAGTAATTTTTCATTAGAATACAAAAAATTTAAATTATTTCATAAATAATATATAATTATTTTTTTCATATACATCATACTTAATTAATTTTTTAAAATTACGAGAAAGAATCAAAGAATGATAATATTCACAACAAAGGATCAAATAATTACATTAGAATATCAATAATAATAAAATTATTACCAAATTAAGTTATATAATTTTTTTTATAATTTCGTTTTTCTAGTTTGAAATTATTTTCCAACTGTCAAACCACTTTATGGAAAGAAACATATATAGACAAAACAGGAGGAAAATCATTATTCACCATATGTATGCACACCATTCTTATAAACACGTAGTAAATAAATTATAGATAATAACTTAATTTATGAAAATAAATAATCTAATTCAATTATAAATAATATATAAACATTTCATAATTTATTTTAATTTTAAAAACGTGTATTTAACATTATACATAATATATCTATATGTTAATTATAATTGACTTAATTTAGATATAATTTTTGTGTGTTAAAAGTAATAATAATCTTATGTCACGTGCCAAAACACTTATATGTGTAAAGATGTCACGTGCCAAAACACTTATATGTGTAAAGATAAAGTCTACTAAATAACAAAGAGAGAGAGTGGCTCATGTGACCTAGAATTAGAAAATTTTTGTAGCGAAAGTTGACCACCAACTCAAGTTTTGGATATTATAGAAAGTTGAATAAAATTTAAATATAAATTTTAAAGTATTTATTATTAAATTTTATAATAAAAATAGGAATATTTTTTATAACTCAATATTATATAATTAATTTCAAGATGTCTTATTTTTTTATTAAAAAACTTTTAAAGAACTTAATAAAATTACGAAGAGTTCAGTCCCTCAAAAAGTAAAATTTTTTTATCTTTAAATTGAATTTATTTTATTAAAGTTTATGTATATAAATTATAAAATATAAATACACATAAATTTGAACCCAATCTTAGGGCGAAAAATTCAACCTTTTTAAACGGTGGAACCCGTCGTACACTTTACATTAATTTTTTTTTTTCTAAATTCAAACCAGCGCCAGGAGATCTCTGATGTTGTGATAATGATTTGCCTAAAAACTTGAACGTAGTTCTTGAAATCTTAAAAGAGCGAAAAAAAATAAAAAAAAAATTAATTAATTACGTTGTAATTGTGGCTAGGTTTCAAACCTGTCTATAATTATGAGACGTCGTTGTCAAGTCTGATGTGGAAGTTGTTTATCTAAATTGCACGCAAACGCGTTAAGAGGGCCACCATCTTTTTCTCTTTTTTTGACTTTTTTGCCAACTGACAAGGTAGAATTGAGCTTAAGTTGAATTTTACTTCCTTTTTTTAACTTATAAATTTTAATTTTAATTTTTAAAAAATTCATTTAATTTCTATTTTTTTGTTCATTTGAATACATTTTTAAGTTTTGATAATTTTTTACACAATTTCTGTACAAAATAAAAAATAACTGACTCAGACACGTATTACATTTAATTTATTTAAATAATTAATTTAATCAAAAAATTTATTGTTCCTGTTAAACAACTATATCTTATTATTTCATCTTTAATGATTAATTTTAATTAAAATAATAAGACGTTTTTGTTTTAAAATGATAAAATAAAATTTTTGATTAAGTTAATTATTTGAATAAATAATTTAACAATTTAAATATAATGTGTATTTAAAATTAATATTTTTTATTAATTTTTTTATGAATTTAGTTTAAAGACTGAAAAAGATAATTTATGAAATGATAGAAATATATTCAAACAAAAAATAAAGAAATAAATTAAATTTCACTTACATTTTTTTATGTTACATATAAAATTAATTTTTTAAAAAACATTAAAATTATTTTTAAAAAAATATTTTTTTCATAAATTTAAACTACTAAAATTGTAACTGCTGAGCCACTTAAACTACGAGGCCATGGCTTGAAATATTATTATTAAAGCATTCAAAGTTTAGTTTGATCATAAATTTATTAAATTTAAATTCAAGTTGAGTTTTAATTTCAACTTCAAAAGAGGTTAATTTGATTAAAAGAATTATTTTCAATCACTGACTTAATTTGATTTAATTATAATTTCAAAATATCACATTTATATTTATTTATAAAATTAATTAATCTTGTATTTGCATGCTTTATGCAATAAAAATATATAAGAATTATATTGCTATTTTTAAAAAATATATATAAAGCAAACACTGATTTAATTTGATAATAAATTGTAATAATTATTACAATAATATAAAAATATATTTTTTGAAATGATAAAGGGAGTGAAAATGAGCACTTTTTCCTAAAGAATTATTTGTTAAAACAATTTTCATCTAAATATACTTTGGACAAACCATTTGTTGCACGCCACAATTGCCCTACCAACACTAATCTAACTTACACCAACAAAGGCATGTCGACGTAACTAACACTAACATTTCTTCCAATCAGCATCTAGTTATTGGTTTAATATTGAGATATTTTAGAGTAAACTAATAATTTAATATTTAAATTTATAAATTTATTTATATTTATATTTTTATTTTTTAAATAAATAGATTAATATATGACGATTTTAATATTTTTAAAAATTAATAAAATAATTAAAATACAAAATATTTGATAATTTTAAATACTAATTTGTATATATAATAAAATCTAAGGATTAAAAAAAATTAAATTCAATATCTAGACTCAATTTAAATAGTTTTATTAATTAATGTTTGTTACACCTAATTTAGAGAAATTTTATAATATTAAAGTTGTCTCATATTTGTGAGTTATAAATAATGTGATAGATCAAGGACCATTTAAGAATATTATGATTTTCTTTCTGCTTTTTTTTTTTTTACAACAAAAACCATAAACTTATGGTTTGGATCGATTTTTCTATAGTGAGTTTTTGTATTTTTTAATAAGCACCCCAGGAATGCTTTTAAAAGAAGATATAATTGTTAAAAAATTAAATAATGGTTAAAATTAATTTTAAATTTGATACAAATAATAAATATATTTTTACATTTAGTAATTATTGCTCATGAATAACAAAATTACCTAAAACTTTTTAACAGTGTAAAATAAATTCTTTTTAAGTAAATAAATTATAATGCCTATTATTGTCATTTTATATATCCACATCAATTTTTGAAAATTATTACTAACATATTATCGGTCAATTTTATTCTTATAATCGGTTTCATAAAAATTTTATTTTAAAAAAAAATTGACGATAACTTTCACGGTGCACAATTTTTTTTTAAGACTAATTTTGCTTGAACTCGTTGCGACAAAAGCCATCATTTGTTAATATGAATCCATATTTACAATCGTAAGTTGATCCCAAGCTTACCCAAGAAAATGCATCAATATTTACCACGAGAAAATCAATGTGCAAGAAAAAAAATGCATCTCTTATTTTTACAATCTTAATTTTGTTAATTTCTTTAGTCAATATACAAAACAAAAATACGAATCTCTTATTTTCCATGTGAATATATTTTGATTATATTATAAAAATTAATTAATTAAAATACGCACCTGCGATTAATAAATCACAAAATAAATAAAAAAATAGTGTGCACTAATATAAAAAATTAATGAATTTTGAAAGATGAGGTGTTCTTTGCAATATAAATATATATTGAAGAACAATACAGCAACTTTTAGATTAAATAAAAAAAAAATCGGAGTAAATAAATAAATATTATTTTTTCAAAGATCACATTTAAGATTTTTATCCAAATCTCCTTTTTTTCACTTGATAAATGAATTTATAAATATGCACAACTTTTTTTTTATGAAAATAACTTCACTTAAATTATTTTTAATTTATCTAAATATAGACATTTATATAGAATATAAAACATAAAAAAAAATTAAAAAAAATTTAAGTTGAGAGGACGATGAGTTAGGATAGATCTATGAACTCCGCAATTTTTTTTATTTTAAAAAATAAATTAAAATAGTTTTTTTATTAAATTTATTATTTATTATGTCGTTAATATATTATATATATTATTAAATTTATTATTAATATATTTTTAAGTGACTTCACGTAACACTTATTATATAAGTATACACACAAAACAAAACATAGGCAGAAGATTGACAGCAAATAGATAATAAATTTAATAAAATTATTTTTATTTATTTATTAAATTTATATTATAAATTTAAAAAATTAAATTAACGCATTTTTAAAAAAATCAGAACTTCAATTTAAAAAAAAAAAACCCAAATAAAGTCACAGACGTGTCACACAATGCACATGCAATAAAGAAAGGCTCTGCAAAAAGAGAAATGTCAAATCACTATTGGATAAGGAGCTTCCACTTTTCTTTTTCTTTTTCCTTTTTTGCCAATCTTCTCTCACTCTCGCTCTCTGGATTAGGCGCATTCCTCAGCATCCGTGCCAGATCCCCACGAACTCCACCTTCGCTATTTTTTTTTATTTTTTTTCATGATATCACCAAATTAAAGAAACAGAAAAAAGTACTTTAATCCAACGGCCACAATCCGAGAAACCCCACCAGTCTTTACCGTGGGGATGTGCACATCCTGTCGGAGCACTTTCCGTTTCAAGCTTTCATGTGTAAGGACTGAATAGGAATATTGACTATTGAGTGGCACTCTTCGTTTTCGTGTGGAGCAGGCAATCTCCCTTAAATTCAAAATCTGCCTCTCGCAAGCAATCTTTTGTAAAGTGCTGGTAGCTTATTGTGAAAGTATTTTACTGTACTAATTTATTTAATTTATAATATCATTAATTATTTTCTAATAAAAATATTATTATCTATTACTTAAATTTTCGACCAATTTTTATATAGTATATTTTAAGACTTTAAAATTAATTTTTTATTGTTAGATTATTGTAAAAAATTTGTCAATTGATGATAAATTAATAAAATAAATTTAAATCGCGTATAATTTTAAGTGATTAAAATTCAATTATGTATGCATAAAAAGAGTGTTTTACTAGTGGCAAACTAGTAACAAGAACTTGATTATAAATAAATAAAAACTGTGATAAACTAATTTTAAATTTTTAAATTATAAGAACATATTTAAAAGTTAATTTAAATTATAGGGAATAATTGAGTAATTAAACTTTGAATAAACTTAATGATGAATGAAATGATCAATTTAAACAATATTAATATATGAAAATGAGTAAATTAATGTTTTAAGTCACTAAAAATAAACATTTTTCAAAATGATTTCTAATTTAATTTCATATTTTAATTTTTAATTTTTCATTGATTTAATCTTCATGTTGCAAATTTTTTTAATGAGCAAACTATTCTTATGTCCATTTGTTCATATTTTGAAAAAACAATTGTACAAATAATTTGATTATAAAATGTGATTTAAGCTGATAAAAAATGAATTAAAAGATAACGAGTCAACTAAAAAATTTATTGAAAATGATTAAAAAGAAATTATCACATTAAAAAATATATATATTTTGAAGATTAAAATACAATTTTCTCAAAATTTTATGATACAATATTGTGCCTGGCTAATAAGTAAAGATATTTTTTTTTAAGAAATGCTATATTTTAAAATACTGAAAATATTGACTCATTAATTTTAATTTTTTTAATGTCTTAAATAATTCCAAAAAAATCCCATGATAAAATAAATAATGAAAAATTATTATAAAAACAATAGAAAAAAAGTCCTCATAATATTACAAGCTAGACATATATGTATGAAATATGTAATTAAGAGTATAGTTATATATAGTAAACTATTAATTTTTTTTTATAGGCGGATTTAATTTTAATATTTAAATTTTTTTGAGGACGTCAACTAATTTTTAAAAATATTAAATTTAGAAGTTATTATACAATAAATTATATATTTTAGATATTTAACAAGAGTTTATTCAAGTAGTACAATTTATTTATAAAACATGAATTTATTTTTTATTATTAACATATTTTTTAATAAATAATTTATAAATATTATTATAAGTCATTGTTAAAATTTATAATATATTTTAAATTTAAAATAAAATAATTTTCCCTTATTTCAATTTTTTATAAAAAAATTTAACATATAATAATTTTTAAAATTAACTTATATATTAAAAAATTAAAATTATTTATAAATTTAAAAAATAAATTATTAATTACTTTTAATTAATTAAGATGGAAATAAATTAACTCAAATACTACCTTATCACAATATTAAAAAGAATTTATATATATATATATATATATATATATATATATGAACGTTATCACTTTTTTTGTTTGATGAATAATGATTGTCAGCGACTCAGTGCTATCATATAAAATGAAGAGGGGAGGTGGGGCCCACAACCTTTCTTATATTAGTTCTTCTGAGGGCTCTGTGATGGGGCCCACCCACATTGCAAATAGTGGGAGTAAAAAAAAATTTATTTTTATTTTTCTTAAAACGATTATCTTGTGGAGGATATAAGATGTTGCCCAGCATAATGGATTACCTGAGGCCCACCGCAATGATTGTGAATATCTTATGTGTCCGTGTATATAAATATATATATATAATAACCTAATTTATTCACAAATAATTAAATTAAAATAAAAAATTATAATTCAATAATTTAAAAAATTTGTGTAATGTTAAAAGTTTGAAATTATTTTAAAAAACTTGTAAAAAATAAAAATATCAATATTTTATGTAAATTTATATACTAAATTTAATTATTCAATTTTGTCCTTATAGTTTAATAATTTTTTATAATTTAAAAGTTTAAAATTAAATTTTTATAATTTTAAAATTTTTAATCAACAGACTTTTGATGTTACTATTATAATAAAAGACACTAATTAAAAGAAATTTTAATTAAGAATTCAATTTCAAACTTTTATACTATTAAAACTTATTTAAAAATTGATAGAAATTATAAAGTCCAACTACATAATAAAACAGTAACATATATTTAACATAATTATTTTAGCGACCAAATTAAAAGTTTTCTTAATTTGAGTATAAATAAATAAATTTATTAAATGTTTGTTAACATAATTAATATAAAAACGTTTTTAAAAATGAAAAATTCTTTAGAAAATGAAAATTTAAACAAATAATTTTTTAAAATTGAAACAACAATTCAACCTAAAAATAAAATAAAATAAAAGTCAGAGAGGTGAGAGGGAGTTGAAGGTCATTGGGCTTGAAAAATATAAATCACCAAATTTGGTGCAGAGGGAGTTGTTGAAGCCAAGATGGTCAAAATAATATAGTTCACTGTTTTCAACCTTCCCAACCGCCACTGCCATTCTATTTTGTACGCCCTCGCACGTGTCTGTGACTTCACCCAGCCTTCCTTGCCATTCTATTTAAATACTTAATATTATAAAGACTTGTTAATTTTGAATTAAAATTTATTTATTATTTATAATATTTTTGTCCTTTAATTTATAAATTTTTAGGTGATATTTCATTTTTAATTAATTTGAATTTAATATTCAATTTATTTATTTTTATGTAATTTGATAATCAAATTTTAGATATTTTTTTATAATGCGAATGTATTTTGAGAATTTATATCGCTTATTTAACTAAATTAATAAAAATATTAAATTAAAAATATACAAATTTGAAATATTATAATGAAAAATTTACATCTTAGATATTAAAATATTAACTCAAATTTTCGTCGATCAATTAATTATATTACAAATTGAATATATAAAAAATCAAAATACTCACTTTTTCAAAAAAAAAAAAGTAAATAAATTACCTTTAATTGCTCAAACTGACCAAACCTTCTGAGCTTTTTATTTTTTATTTTTTAACCGGAGTACATGAGTTTCATGAACAACTGCCACGTGGGTTTTTAATAACCAAGTTAAAAAAAACCAATACTTACTTTTTATTTAAGTTAATGTCTTAATACTTTTGGTTTAATTATTAAGTAAATTTAAATTAAATAGTTAAAATATTTCTATAATATTAAAAATTTAAATATATAAAAAAATTATTGTGATTATTTTAATATTTTAAATAATATTAATTTTATATAAAATAAATGTAGAATCCCAACAAAAAGAAAAATAAAGATTACTGTGCTAATTCTGATACAGAAAAAATATAGACATATTCCCGTGTCTCTTTATAGGGAGCTTTGGTAACTGGGCAAGATAAAGGTGGAATGGAGATTTTCACTTTTTCACTTTTTTACTTTTTGCAGCACTTTTAAAGTCTTTAAAATATAAAAAGAATATTATTTTTTTCTATTATTAATTATGTCTGTTTTTTTATATTTATTTTGAGTTTTGCTCCTTCCTCACGGTGTTCTAGATGCCACGAGCCTTCCTTCCTGCCGGCGTCACCACCTCCCCTCTAATTACCTGCTTTATAAAAGAACTCAAAATAATAATAATTATTTAAATGAGAAATTCTTAAAATAATTATAAAAGAAGAAGAAAATTATTAAATTTAAGTTTAGAAAACTCCAGTTGTCTCCCCTCTGCTCTGCCTCAAACAAATCAACCCCCTACCTAGTTTACACATCCCATCAAATAAATAAATAGATAACATTTTTTAATTATGAAAAATAATATAAAATATCAAAATAATTTATTTTTAAAATATGAATTGAATTCTTAATGTAAATTTTTATTCTTGATCAAAATTCTGTAAATATTATTATAAATTTTTAATAAAATTTTTGACATCTTATATTGAAATGTGAAAACTGCTCCTCACTTTAAATCTTTCTAATAAAAAAATAAAGAAAAAAGTCTGTACGATAAATAGAATAATTTTTAATTTAATATCTCATAATTAATTTTTATTGATTTGGCCTCTAACAAATTAAAATACTTTTAATGTGACCTTTTAATTAAATATTATGTATAAAATTTAATCATAAAATTAAATAATTTCTAAGTTTGCAGTAATAATTATTATGTATAGTAATTATCTAATTTGAGATAAAATTTTAGACAAAACATTAATATTAATATATATATATATATATATATATATATATATATATATATATATATATATATGTATTTGAAAGAACTATAAGGAAATCGCTTTTTTTTTTTATAGAGGACGATTTTTTCTTTATATTTTCAACATAAAAATTTATAGTTTTCCACTTAGATCTTCAAAATTTGTACATCATTTTTTCTTTCTACAAGTATTTTATTACATTGATCATATGTAGTTGCTTCTTACAAAGTGTCCCCTTGCAAACAATAAATAAGGGAAAACAAAATAGCAAAATAAAAAAATAAAAAAAGAGAGAGATTTATCCGAATTTCTCTCGTTATACTTTTTTTTTTAATTAAGGATTAGGGGCAAAAAAGATTGGAAGTGCAAAATTTTGAGGATCATGGTTTCTCCTTGAGAAGAGAGGCTAATCCCGTGACGACCTTTGTTCCTCTCTCAACGCCCTTTGGTTTGATCGCCGGAGGTTGCCACGACGGAGCCGCCGCCTCCGCCACCACAGGTTTGGCCATCTCTTCGCCGGGATCAACCTCCGGCTTCGGCGGCGATGTCTTCTCGCCGAAAATCAGTTCCAACTCACCACAATCGTCCTCCGTTGTCGCTGAGTCGTCGTCGTTCAAGTTCCCCTTCGAGGTCTGGGATGCAGGAACGACGTCGGTTTGGACGGAGGGGGACGAAGGGGGTTGCTTTGCCCTAGTGTAGGAAGAAAGCCACTTGGCTCGCATATATTCCGCCTTCCTCCACGGCGGAAAGTGCATCCCTTTCTTCTTCAGGCTCTGCTTCGCCGCCTCCGATACGACCGAGACGATTTGACCCAGACGATCCGATTTTCCAATGAAAATGTGAGGCAGGCATTGATGGATGGCCTTGTAGGTCCCAGTTGAACGAGCTATCTCAAACTCTGATGGGAAATCGATATCGATGATCAGTCTCTCCCCTTCAACAATCGCATCGATGTATTCGTATTCACCTGCGAATCAACGAGAAAATTTTATAGCTTAATTTATATTTTCATTTGAAATTTGAGGTAATTTCAGCGAGAAAGATAAATTGAGGAAGAAAGAGTACCAGCTGGGTAAGATGGGGTTTTGTCCCATTTGGATTTACAGATGGAAGAATCGTAGCCAAGCAAAGAAAGGCCCTCTGTAACGATCTTTCTCAAATCGTCTTTTTGTTTGTAGACCTTGTTGTTCTTCTCAACGATTTTCGCAGTGTCAGCCAAGAGGTTCCTCTCCGCAACACTAGCGCATAGAATCAAACTCTGAAAGAAAACTTTGATTTCAGCTTCTTAACTATTTTGTTTTGTTCGGTTTATAAGAAAATCTGTAGAAGCTGTGGCATTTTCGTTACTAACTAAGCCTGAGATTTTGCAATTTTATCTCAGAATTAAAAGAAAATGAAGAGTTAATTTGAGACATTTACCTTCAGCACGTCGCTGGCATCACTGAAAGATCCACCGGTGATTGATTCACCAAAACCACCGAACAAGTCGAATTCCTCGTCGGAGCTATCATTATTGTTTCCGTTGAAACAATTGCAGCGATTACGACCACATTTCGCCGCCGGTGGCTGCTTCTCGTTGGTTTCCTCCATGAAATTCTGCACCATTTTCGCCAAGCAAACTGAGCTCGGCTCAAACTCCGTTCCTCCTCCTCCTCCTCCTCCTCCTCCTGCATCTTTGTTGTACTGAGCTTCACTGGCGATGGATTTCTCCGCGGAGGAAGTCTTCAAAACGCTCGGAAACTGCCGATCAAACACGAACAGCCTCTTGAGCCTTGACTTCAACACTGGTTTCACCGAATCGTTTCGCACCGCTGCTTCCTTCACTTTCTGGGAATCAACATGAATATCAATCGGTTGGATCTTCATCGGAGGCATGGCTGAGGAAAATTAAAACAGATGATCTAAAAACCCGGTACGGTTTTTTCCTCTCGCTCTCTCTCTTTCACAACCTCGTAATTATCCTAAACTGTACCCCTCTGTGTCAGCTCTGCCCCATTTTCAGAGCTTAATGAACTAGAACTCGCTCAAAAAAGTAGGAGTCTCACAGTGACGAAGTCAGACATAGATGATGAAAATGTACATTGAAATTGAAACACTTCTTTTGATGAACAAGAAGAAGCTAAAACGCTAGGCCAATTCAACCAGTAACCCAGTTAACAAACTTTAATCATCTACTACGTACTCTGGTTAGCTAAAAGACAAAAACCACTCACAGAATCGGCATGTTCTTCACAGACCTAATCTCCGATCAACGAAACGAAAAGGAAAAATCTACCAAAACTTATGTACGGACGATAAACCGATACTTTTCTCTAGACACGGAGAAGAAGCGTCGAATAACTTCTAGAAAAAGCGAAGACAGAAGGAGATCACTCTAAGGTCACAATTTTCGTGGAAAACATGACGGCGATGATCGGAGAGGCGAGCATTGTTCATCGACAGGGAAGAAACGTTGGCCGGAATATTCATATCTCCGGCGCGTCAGGACCGCCGGCGTTGGAGCACGGTGGAGGAAACAGAAGGGGAAAAGGCAGCAAGAAAGCTTTTGGGGGACACCTCTGGTTTTTTCGTGTAGAGCGATTTGGATTAGGTGACTAAGTGTGTGGGTGGGTTTGCGTTTTTATAAGGAAGGTGCGAGATGCTGACTTGGAATTTTAGTGCCACGTTTTTTCCGACGTGTCAGGAACTATTGAGGAAGTCCGGATAGCTAACGTGACCGTGGACGCACCAAAGGTGATGCGTGAGGTTTTAGATCTACGACGCGTGTCGAATCTGGTAATCGTGCGACATACGATTGGATTAGTTTTGATGAAATTACCATAGTGTCCTTTCCCTGGTATGGAATATCGGGTGGATGCCCCTCGTATTCCGGGTTATCGAAAACCACCCAGCTGCATAATGATTTGTGCAACTGTGCATTTCCTGTGTGTGTGTTTTTAATGGGACAAAAATTACCTAAATTTTTTTTTTATAATTTAAGAATATAGTATTAATTTTTTAAATTATATAAATTTAGGTGTTATTATTTTATTAAAAAATTGGATAATAAATATTTTTAAATTATAACTATTTCTTTAATGAAAATAAAGAAAATTGAACCCAATTTTTTTTTATTAAGACCTTGTTGTTAAGATGTGTGCGCCTGAAGTTGTGCACACGTGTAAGTAAAGCAAGTTACACCAATCAAAATAAGTTAAAATTTTATTAATAAATATTTTTAACCTCTCAATCAATTAATTCAAAATTTTCTTATATATATATGAGGTCCATCAAGAATAAAGTAATTTGAATCATTGACAGTAACAAACTCAAAATTTGAATTATTATATATATCATTTTATGGGTTGACTTAGATTGTGCAAAATAAAAGTAGCAAGTTTTTTTTTAAAATAAAAATAATTTAGTATGAATTTTAATTACATTTTATAATTTTGGATTGAACTTTTCATTTTTTAAAAATAAAATTAATTGAAATTCAATTGTTTTTTAACAACAAAATTATTGGGTATTTTATTATTCTAATATTTCAAAATTTATGTATTACTTTAATATTAAAGAGTATTATTTTATCTCAATTCTATAAAATATTTGATTCTCCAATGCTACATAATATTATTGAAGTACCTTTAGAAGAGCAAAATTGAAAAAAAAAAAAAATTCATACATTGGGAGTTCCAATGTGGTGCAAAAAAAAATTTAGATTATCAAAATTGGTAATCACATTAACATTAAAATTGATAATATAGTATATGACAAACCTCATTTATTAGGTTGATCCAGTTTCAACAGGCGAATAACCAACCTAGTCCAATTGAAATTTAATGGAGTGGCTAAACTGACCCAATTAGCATATACAAATTATTGGACGATTCAACTTAATAGGTCTAATTTACAAACAATTTAAACCTAGATAATGACAAAAAAGAGATATATCAGTATTAGTTATTTTGATATTGTCTCTTATGACTGTAATATAAAATAACGATACGATTTTTTATATTAACTGTACGATCTGTATGGAATCAATAAAAAAACTTAACACGTATTGACTAGAATTTTTAAAATACTCTTTAACTTATTTGTAAATAAGACTCTTCCCCCATTAAAGTATTGATCTTTGGATCTTCTTTTTTCTTCTTCTCTGCCTTAGAGCTAAATTAATTAGGTGTTAGTTTTTAAAAAATAACCCTTATTTAATTTATATTGATTTTGAGCTATTTAATATTAATACCTTTTGAGAAGCTCGACCAATACATATTCAATCGAACAAGCATCAAGACAAAGTTATAAGAGCTATGTGAGCTCCATTCTAACAAATCTTGAGTATAAATATACCATTACATAATAAAAAAAATGAGTATAAATATTTAAATATAAAAAAAGCAAAAATAAATTATAAAGTTTAAATTACACAAGAATTGAATGTGTATAAAAAAAAATGAAAAGGACTTAACATATATTAACAATATCATCCATAAATTTGTAGCTCAAATAACAAGTAAAGTAGAATTTTAGCAATATCATAGTTAAATTAAAAAAAACACTTATTGAAAATGAAAAACTGAATATATTAATCGAGATTAATTGTAAATACTTTTAATTTCTAAAAAAAATTAGGATTTGAAAAAAAATTCTTTAAGCTTATCCTTAGGCTTAATTATAAATTTTAATTTCTATTTTTTTTTGAAGTGGAATTTTAAACAAATCAATTGTAAAAACTACTAACTTATAAATTTTTTACCATAAAAAGTGAATTAACCGAATTAAATTGTTTTAGAAAAAATTTATTTGGACCAGATCAAGCTTAACTGATATTCTCAATTCATGATAAGAGGACGTGTCAATTTTGAAAAATGAGACGAAATTTTGAATGTATAATATTTTATTAATTATTCACAACCTTTATCATTTTGACTTAAAGTGATCTAAATTTTTTTAATGAATTTTTACTAAATAGATAAATTTTTAATTTAATTTTTTATATATAAATTTTTTTAATTTAGTTCTTCAAATAAAAATATTTATAATATCATCATTCAATTAAATCACTATGTAAAATTTAATGTCAAATTTAATTCACTGCTGATTTTATAATTTTTTATCATATTTATTTAACTTAACATATAAATTAATATTTAGACAAAATTTATAAATTAAATTAAATTTATTAAAAAATTAAAATTTTTATCTATAAATAGTAATTTATATATCAAATTAAATAATTATAATAAAAAATTATAATATAAATTAAATTGATGTCAAATTTTAAATAATAATTTAACTGAAAAGTAATATTATAAGTATTTATATATGTGAAAAATTAAATTAAAAAATTACTCTATAAAATAATAAATTAAAAATTTATTTACCCGTCACGTATAAAAATAAGATTTTTATCTTATTTATTTAACACTTATTTTGAATGTAAATAGTGTGTCTAGGAATGATTTCAAGTTTGTATTTTTCTTCAACTTACATGAAAATGACAAAATATCATGAAAGTACACAGCTTGCGATATAAGGTTACACTTGAAGACTTGAAAAGGTCATATAATTCTCTTGTTTGACATTAGCGGCGATGTTCAAGTCTAGGACTACAATGAAATTAACAAAGAAATTGCTCAAAAGTTGGTCATAAAACTGTAGTTTAAATAACAAATAAATTTAAATTTAATAATTAAAAAAGAAATTGCTCAAAAGTTGGTCATAAAATTGTAGTTTAAATAATAAATAAATTTAAATTTAATAATTAAGAGATTCTCTGTAATATTAAGAGGAGTTTGAGTTAAAAAAAATACTTATAAAAAATTATAGTCTTATTATCTCAAACAAAATTAATTTTATACATAAAGAGTATGAATATACTTATATATGGACAAAAAAAAATTAATGGAAGGTATATTCAATCTTACTTGGAGTGAGAAGGGTTAAAAAAATTTTAAATAAAATTAAATGATGTGTGTGTAAAACATCAAATATTTTTAAAGTTATTAAAATTATATATTATTTAAATTGAAAATGAATTAAAATGATATTTATAATTAAATTTTCTTCAAAAGTATGATTTTTGAACTGAGTTAGGTTAAAACTGTTGAAACAAATCTAGTCCTCCACCCAAATTAAAAAATATACTTAAATTTAATTTAAGATCAAATTTATAATTTTAGAAAACTTTTCACTATTAAATTATATTAAAATTTGTATATATTTATGAATACGTACGGATTTTTTTAAAAAAAATCAACAATTCAATAGGGAGGAAAAACCAACCTCGAGGTCTTCGTAGATTCACCTATTTTCTTGGGGCTACTTAACTCAGGACAAGTCAAGTCTAGATCATCAGAGAAATTGCTCAAAAGTTAGTCGCCCAAAACAGTCAAACGATGTCGTAGATGATCAGAATATTCCCTCTTT
Source organism: Gleditsia sinensis (assembly GCA_037074535.1). Lineage (NCBI taxonomy): Eukaryota > Viridiplantae > Streptophyta > Magnoliopsida > Fabales > Fabaceae > Gleditsia > Gleditsia sinensis. Next base: position 20,107,096 of record CM073475.1, read on the forward strand.
TTCTTACAGTAGGAAGGGGTTAAAGCGTGGAAGAAAATTATTTTTTATTGTATAATTCACAGTAATAAACTAAAAAGAAAGACTTTGAAATAGAGATAAGACCAATTTTCTTTTTTATTATTGAAAAATTGAGGAAGAAGAATTATGAGAATCAAATTCCTACCTTCAAACCTTATGATACTTAAAATTAGTAAAAGGTGGAGGAAAACATTTTAATTTCTCTAAAATTTAATATTAAATACATATACCTTCTTTATTTTGAGAATATATACCGATTTTCTTTATCGTTTATAAATATATTTTTTTTTTTTGAGCTTTTTTCAAAATGATGCTTGTCAAGTAAAGAAGGTATATGTCTTTAGTATAACTATACTATTTTTTGGGCCTTTATTTTTTTCAGAACAGCCTACACGGATGAGCACCAATCCGGTAACTCGACTCAAATTGACTTAATATGATTAAAAAAATTACTTTAAGTTAGGTAAAAAAAATTGATGAGTCAAAATTAAAAAAAAAAATTTGAATAAGAAGATTAGATATTTTAAAAAAAAAAATTAAAATTCGATTTGATCTAACTCAATCAATCTAATTAATTCAACTCAAATTAACTTAAATCTTTTATAACTTCAAATTTTGATGGAGTTTAAGGACTTGTTTAATTTTATTTTTATTTTTTTGTTTTTAAAAATTATTTTTAAAAATTATGTTTAAAAGATATTCTATAGAATAAAAGTAAAAAAAATTCGTTTGATAAACTGTTTTAAAAATATATTATTTTTTGCTTTTTTTAAAAAAATAAAAACTGAAAATAAAAATTTTTCATTGTTTCTGTTTTTTTGTTTTAAAAATAACTTGTTTTTAAAATTTATTTCCAAAACAACAATAAAAAATAGTTACCAAACAAATTTTTTATTTTGAAAATAATTGAAAATATAAAACAATTTTTAAAACTAAAAAATAAATAGACCCTAAATTTTTTTTTCAACTCACTTTTTTTGGATCAACCAATAGAGGTAAGCACAAAATCCGATAACTCAACCCAATTCGATTTAATTTGATTAAAAAAATTACTTTAAGTCAAGTGAAAGAGTTGGTATGAATCAAAATTTTAAAAAATAAAATTTTAATAAAAAGATTAGATATTTAAAAAAAAAATTTAAATTCGATCCGATGTAACTCAATCAACCTGGCTAATTTGATTCAAATTAATTAAAATTTTTTAAATAACTTAAAATTTCGATCGAGTTTAAATTTTTTTTTAACTCAATTTTTATCAAATTAAATTAATAACCTAACTCTTTTCGCGCTCATCAAGCTAGTTCAACTCAATTTTTTTAGTTTGTAACTGGTATTTTCAATTACAATATTATCATTAATACATTAAAAAAAATATTTAGTACACCGGTGGTGGACAATTTTATGTCCATCAACGGTGTCTAAATTGCGACATGTGGTAAGAATAGTATTTTTTAAAATTATTCCAATAATAAGTATACAATTTTATAAGAAATAAATATATTAATAAAATTATGAAATTTTTTTATGGAGTCACCTAAAATTGAAAATATAACATCATAAAAAAAATAATGGTAATCTAAAATATTTATTTCAATTTAACGACGAGCTAAGCAACTTACTCCAATATAATAATAAAATTCTGTATAAATATGTAATTAAAATAATAAGTATATTATTTTAGAAAAAAAAATCATATTTTTATCTTTGATAAATAGACAAATTAAGTTCAATCTTTTATAGGCTTTTTTTTTTAATTTAGTCAGTCACATATGAAAGTATTTACATTATAATTTTTTAGTTAAATTATCGTTTAAAATTTTATATCAAATTTAATTTATTATTAATATTACAATTTTTTTTATTTTATTTTATCTAATTTAAAATATAAATTGACACATACTTACTCTTGACTTGATACTCATATAATACTTATAGATACAAAATTCTTAAATATGACTGAAATATTAATAATTTTATTTATAAGTATTAAATAAATGTTAAATGAATATCAATTTTTATATAAAATAAGATAACAAAATTTAATATCAACTGCAAATTAAATTTGATAATAAATTTTAAATAAAAATATAATGAAATAATAAGTTTATAAAATTTTGATTTGTGAAATAATAAATTAAAAAATATTAATCGTTGCATTCATTTACTTTATAATAATAACCCCTAAGATTATTCGTGAGGGAATAGGGACATTATGGCATTGCATCGCGATGATAATGGTGAAATATTAGTTTTGTTTTTGGTAGTACATGCGAAGGACAAAAGAAACATTATGACATTGCTGCACGCACCAATCCCAATTATAAGTTTTATGGAAATCATCATGCAAAATTATTCTTCTCCACTTGATGTTAGAGAAGAAAAGAATTTGCGACAAAAGAAATTCTTAATAATAAAACGATGGCTTAAATACATATCTCACATTTTTTTTCAATTTTTTTATCTTTGAAAGTTCATCCGTACTTTTATTAATTATTAATTTTTAAAATTTCAATTAAAAATGTTCGAATCAATTTATTTTTTTATTTTTCATAATTTCACTTCATTTTTATAAAAAAATTGCAAATATTGTTTTTTGTATGCTGTGAAATATAATTTATAATAATAAAATTAATTTTTAAAGGTGTATTTTAATTTAAAATTATAATTTTTTTTATTTTGCTTATATAAATAATTAATTAAGTTTTGTAAGAAAATTTACACATACTTTTTTTGATATCACTTAGGATACTAAGAAATTTGATGCCTTACGATGAAAAATAGAGACGGAGGCACAAAAATACAAGAAGCTTCTATTCTTTGTTAATTTATTTTTTCATATTATTCTTGCTCAATTTAATATAATAAATTACAAATAAAATCAATAAATTTCATCGTAATATTACATGCAATTAATTATAATTATTTATAATCTATAAAAAGGTATTAACTCATTTTTTTACACAAAATTACATGTACATTCTAGTACAATAATAATATAATAGTATGTGTGTCAAATAATAAATAAATTTAAATATTTATAAAAAATAAATTTAATATCATATATTTAAAAAATATAAAAATAGATATACAGAAGCGAACAAAAATAGTGTAGGTGCTATTGCCTCATATACACGGGTAACTTTTACTAGTCAAACAATTCATGAACTTGGACGGTAGGGTTAAAGGCAATCAAAATGATGAAGTGATATATTGTCTTTTACGAGGGCAAAAAATTAATAGTAAAAAAAAGAAAAGAAAAGTAAAGAGGACTAGAGGAGCCTTGAATTGTACGCATGTCTGGTCAAATTGTGATCAGAATTACAGTGAAGACATATCCCAGGACCCCAGCTATCTTGTTGTGTACCATTTTTTGTACATTTCCCCACCCTCTATTATTCGTCTTATTCATACCACGCAGCAGGAGACAAAGAATTTTTTTCCAAATAAATAAATAATAATTTCCTTTTTCTTCTTTCCTATTTTTTTCAATTTAATTTTTTATTTATTTCAGTCTTTAAAATAAATCCTAAGAGATTTGGCTTCTTGACTTAGTTTAACTACTTAGTCCGTTTAATTTTGTATTTTTTTAATTAAAATAAGATATTTTTTGTTGAAAAAATAAGGTAATAAATTTTTTTTTTTGAATAAATCTCCGGCACTATTAAAACATAGCATATCAAATTAAATTAAATAAATTTTTAGTTATATTGAATAAGTAAATTTGTTACAGAGTTAATTTAGTAATATTTTTGAAAATATGATAATTTGTAAAAAAAATTAAAATAAAAAAAATTAAACTTTGAGCGACTAAATTGAGATTAATACATTTTAAGGATTAAAATAACAATTCACCCTTACTTTCTTATTGACTAAAAAAAATTGATGAAATTAAAATTTAAACATAAAAATATGTTTAACTATACTCATTTTCATCCGGGGTTAAAAAAGAGGATTTTACAAATGATTACTATTTATAATTATGTCTAATTATAGATATTAAATAATATTATTATATTATGTGATAAGTAAGTTTAATTTAAATTTTATTTTGAATAACTAATGGCTTTATTGTATTATTATAATTTGGTCATTGTAAGTAAATATTATCATGATATATTGGGTCTTCATTATTTATATATAAAAAAAGAATACCAAATTAGAAATTAATGTGTCGATCCAATTCCAATTAGGAGCAAAGAACTAAACGGGATTTCTTGGGTTGAAAAAAAAAGGAAAAAATTATTTAGGAGAATTATAATTAAATTAAGAACTTTTTTAATCAAGTTTTTATATTTAAAAGGCTAAAAATAATTGTTAATTATGAATCAAACTGAATAAACATATTTTTTGTCAATTACTATGATCTTGATTATAATTCACCATTTTCAATTATCTACTATTGTTTCATTTCGGTAGCAAAGTACATATACATATTACCCTTTTGAACTATGACTTAATTATATCTTTAGTACGTCAATTTTATAAAACTTTCTTCAATCTTTCACTAAATGTGAAAATAATAATTTTAATTTCATGTGACTTTTAACGTGCAAATTACAGTTGAGGAGTTCATGGTGTTACACCTTAACTTACACGCAAGTTTTTCCCTTTTTTACTTACCAAAAATAAAATTCAAATAACCCCATAAAAATTGAAGCATTTTTTTTTTAAATTAAAGGTGGTCAAATGTTTCTAGAGTGGAATTAGTGAAAAGAATAAAAATGAAGGAAAAATCTTTGCATAGGTGTTAACGTAAGAGATTATGTGCTTTTCTCAGAGATTTAATGCTTTCATTTTTTGTGAAAAATTGAGGGAATATTTTGTTACGTTTTCAAATTGATATATTAAAATTGTAATTAAGTCAGAGTTCAAAATAATAATAAAAAATTCCCCTTAAGACACTATATTTGGGAGAGTTTTACTTAATGCACTACCAACCCAACCCCTCCCCCCCCCCCTTCCATCCAAGAAGAATAGTTAGAGGGCATGCTCTAGCTTCTTTAAATTTTAACTTTCTCTATTAGTCGATAATATTCTCAAAATTAAGGTAAATTTGATGTTTTAAATTTAACTCAAAATCTTTACATTTTTTTCTAGTCTTCTCTCTAATTCATGAATTTTTTTTAAATATATATTTTAATAAATTTGTTGTCTTAAAAAGTTTCAACTTTCTCTCACTTCATCTTTTTGATTTGGAAAAGGGAGAGAGAATCACTTTAGGAGTGAAGGAAAGTCTTGCCAACAATATAGCCAATATCTTTTCACAATCAACTGTAACCCAAACTTTGATTTATGAATAGTGTTCAATTGATTATATATTTGTTTATTAGATTGTGAAACTTTTTCATGATGGAAATTTAATTTCCTGTGGTTCGTTTTGTTTTTTGGGTTTTTTTCTTCTTCTAATTATTTGATTTGAAACATATGATTGTACTGTATATTGCGGTGGCATTTATATATGAATTTGGGATTTAATTTTTTTCTTAATAAATGATTTAATTTGTAAAACTAAAAAAATGCACATGCTTTCTCAATGCTCATATTATATTATTAGCCCATCAATAAATAAAAATTATTTGATCTAAAAATTTGAGATAATTTGGAATATATAAAAATGTAGTTATTTATTTAAGCAAGTGAGATGTGAAATTTATCAAAAAATAACCTAACATATTGACATTATTATTTTCATTTATCTAAATAATTAGACATAATTTATTTAAATTTTATTTTTAAAATTAATAAAATTGATCTCATAATTTATATATTTCTTTTGGGAAAGAAAGAGAAATTTTGAATTAAATCTTAATCCTTAAACTTGAAGTTCCTTTTTTTTTTTTTCATATTTCTGAATTCTTTCAATTTGTGAAATTTTCAATATCCAAATAAAAAGCAGAGAAATTATTTAACCATCTATTCCTTACTTTTTCTCTCTTCTAATTTTTTTTTTGCAATAATAGGTTGTGTTTGGTTTTTGAAAAATTTTCAATTTTCATTCTCTAATTTTATCTTTCAATTTGTTTTTATCTTATTTTTACAAAATATTATTTTAAACTCTGCTAAAATTTTTTTAATTATATTTTATATTTTTAATAAAATTAAAAACAAAAAACAAACAAATTAAAAAAGAAAGCCCTTAATCTTCTCTTTCTCTCCCACCTCCAAAACATACATTAAAATAACATCATCCAAGTCTTAACTTTTCTCAAACATTGAATTTATTTATCATTAAAAAAATATAAATCTTTTTGGCTCTTTTATTATTAAGATGCCATAAAGCTAAAGGGTTTGCAATCAGTGAGACATAATCATGATAAATGGATTAGGTAAATGTCACTAATTAAACACTTGGGCTTCTTTTTCAATGTTAGAACTTTAACGAGGCAAGACTATTGATGCAACTTTAATTAATGAACTTCTTTTTATGATGTCTTCTGAAATTATTGAAATTTCTTTTAGAAAAGAAAAATAAAGAATAAAAACCCATCATAATCTCTTTAAATCTTTTGGGAACATGGGCTAGTTATTAGCTTTTAAAGGTTAAAATGCTTTAATTTTACTAGGGTTTTGCTTTTTTGTGACATGTGGAAAAGTTGCACTCTCTTCCCTTTTTTTTTATTAGGTTTATCAATTTTTTTTTATTTTGACACAAATATTTTATATTATTTAAATATAAAATAAAATTTATTTAAAATAGTGAAACTATTTCTCTTCTTAAATATTTTTTAAAAAATTAAATCTTTAACATTATAAAACTCTGTTAATTAGTAAATTTAAACTTACAAACTATTTGAATAGTAAATTTTTGAATCAATATAATATATTTAAAATTGTACTTAAAAAAATATCATCCCACTTTTATGATTTTATCAACTTCTCACGGGTTAAAAGTTGAAATCTTTTTGTTAGGTGAGTGAGTAGTTTAAGAAATGCATTTAGGAGGTCCTACCTCCATGATTTGCAGAGATATCAACAGCATTTTTTTTTTTAATTTCCCAGAAAGTCATCCTGAAGGACAATTACATTTGTTTCATCAAACTTGCCAGAATTAATTATAAGATTGAGGGAGAAAAGGAAGAAAGTATGCAGCTAATTAAGCAGGAAAGTAAGCAGACCAACAGAAAATAAAGATGTTACCCTATTTTTTTTTTTTGTGTTTGATTGTTTATATTGCCATCTAATAGTGGTTCAATTAATTTTTACAAAATTTAATTAGTGTGTTTTTTTATTGAGTTCAAAGTAATTTACTAAGGAATGGTAACGGATGGCTAGTTGATTATTTTTTATATCTGAATCTAAATTCGAAACTCATATGCATCACCTAAATCCTATCCAAATTGAAACATTTTTACATTTCTTATACCCCGCATTCAAAATGCATGATATATATTTGAAATAGTCCAAAACTTTTATAAAAGTAGTTGGGTAATGAATAGTAAACATTGAATATATCAGATAGATATATTTGAAATACTAGATACTTATATTCACTTTCCATAATAAAATTTATAAAATAAATTTAAAGTTTTAATATTTCGTAATTATTAAGATATTCTGAGGGATGTATATAATTTATTATATATAATATAATACATTATATATATTATGTTAATTATTATATATAAGATTTGGATATTGAAAATTGAATATTAGGTAATCTATCTTTGGTATTGGACGAATATTATTCGAAAAGCTAAATTCAAATTCTCCATTTCTAATTTTAATATTAGAATCCTTTTCACTATCCATTATTGATCAAATAAGAGTATTTATTTTGGCTAAATATAATTGGGTATTAAAAAATATCAGTCCAAATTGTCATCCCTAAATTTACATTAAAATAGAGGATTTCCATAAAAAAAAACTCATTGCAAATTGAATTTTTTTTAAGTAAATTCGGTTTATAAAAAAATAAATAGACCAAATTAATCATAAATAGGCAATAAGTATACTTTTTTTGCTAAAAGCCAAGAGTCAAAGACTTGAAAACACAGAGCTGGGATGATGTTCCACTCCTAACATCATCCATAAGTAGGATTCTTAGATCGTTAGGAGGTTTTTCAAGAAGGTGCAGACCCATGCTCATGTTGTGAGCCCTCTAGCCAGCTAGTTAGCTATTCTGTTCCCTTCCCTAAATGCATGCTGAATTGCCACTCTCCAAGTCTTGCTTGTGAGCAAATTTATATGGGAAACTAGCCTAGCGCAGGAGTGCTCTTTGTTGCACCCTTTGTTGCACAATTCCATAGCAACCATTGAGTTTGTCTCCACCACTAACTGTCTGAATCTCCCAAGCTAGCTTTAATGCTCTTGCAATTCCCTACGACTTGGCTTTAGTTATGCTACATGTGCCAAGGTTTCTAACGAACCCCATTGTCCAACCTCCTGCAACATTTTTGAGAGCCCCACCACAAATAACTATATTAGAGTTGAAAATAGAACCATTCACATTAAACTTTACTTAGTAGCCCATCAGATGATACCAATCAACTTCACGAATGCAGGCACATTCTCCTTGTAGAATTGCCCTAATTTCCATCCAGTTTGAGTGTTTCCTTGCCCTTTCCAAACAAAAAAAGAGGATGTCATTTGATTGGTGAAAGTTTAGTTGGAAGATCATTTGACATCTAGTTCATATGCACCAAGCTGCCATGCCGAAAATGATTTTCTAGCTAAGGTTGTTGATCCTTTCATGGTTGAGGTTATGGGAAAGGTTTTGTTTCAGCCACTCTAGATTGCCCCCATAAAAAAAAAAATCCTCAGCAACTCGAATTAACCAGTCTCATCCAAATGTTTCTGGCATGTGTATAGTTCTGGATGCAGTGCAAAGTTGTTTATTGTTCCCTTCGACAAATCTCATAAGTGCCCGAAATATCCAAGTTTTTATCAAATCTCAGTTTGTTAGTAAGCAATCTATCTTGTCCCACCAACCCCATCTCCCCATAAGGTGGCATAGTTAAAGTTACAACTTCCTTTACATTCTCCAATAGCAACTTTTGAAATTTTGGCTAATCACATTCTTCATTTTGTGATAACATATCCGAGACAAAGCAATTAATTTGTTCATCATTAATTATGCCCAAGGCCTGAAATTTCAGTTTTCCAACACTTGAAACCTATTCATCCTTCCAAAAATTTGTTGTTCTACCATTTCGTATGTTCCAATTAATGCCATTCTCAACTTCCCTCTAGACTTTGGTAATCCTTTTCCATATATTTGAAGATTTTGGAATTTCATTATGCAGCTTGGGAATTATGCCATCATTGCATTTGTATTTTGATTTGAGGCTATTCACTCATAGAGCTTTTGGTATGCAGAATATGCCTCAAGCAACTTTCATTAGGAAAGCATCGTTCATTTTTCTAAGTTTTCTGATTCCCAAACACCCATGTCTTTCAACTCTCAAAATGCCTCCAAATTATTCAAATGTAACCTCTTTATGCCCTCCATATCCCCCACATAAAAATTTAACTTATTTTTTTTCTAATTCATTGCACAAACCCATCAGAAGCATGAAGTAGTAAGGGAGATTATTTAGGATATTGTCAGTGAGTGTTATTCTACTCATGGGAGCAAATACTTTCAACTTCCACCCATTTAATCTTTTCTTAACCCTTTCAGAGATATACTTAAAAGTTCTCTGATTTACTTTCTTGTGCAATAAGGGAATGTCAAGGTAGACTCTTAAATCATTGGTGAAAAGGAAACTCAACTCCTGATTATATTGTTTTGCCCAGGTATGATTAACATTATTGGAAAAGAGGCATTTTATTCTACATTCATTTACTATCTACTCAAAACTTTAGCAGAAGATATCAAGGTAGTCTTTGATTAAAGTACATTTATCCAGACCAGCTTCTATTAAAAGAATGAGGTCATTTGCAAAAAAAATTAAGTGAGACAGTTATGGTCTTTTTTCTACAAAAATTTAGTAATTTCTGTAGTTTGTCATCTAAAACATGTTTAATGGATTAGGACAGTCTTTCTACACACAATAAAAAGAAGTATGGGGATAATTGATCTCTTTGCCTTATGCCTTTAGAAAGTCTAAATGGTTTAGTCACCTCTCTATTACATAGGATACTTATTGAGTCAATAAAAATAATCAAATTTCACAACATGGTTGTTCAGCCCTATCTTTGAGAGTATTTTCAAGGAAATCCCACCTTATTCTCTCATAGGCTTTTTCAAAGGTTGATTTTGATTGCCAAAAGCCTCTTTTTATTTTCTTCGTGAAGTGTATGACCTCTTGACTTATAATCACATTGTTGTTTATTTTTCTCCTTGGTATAAAGCTGCTTTAGCACATGTGTATCCAACTGTTCATGAAGGGTTTAATTATGTTGGCCATTGCCTTAGTCAGGATTTTAAACACCACACTGCATAGTGTTGTGAGTTTAAATTCTCTGAGGTACTTTGGCTCCTCTACCTTTAGAATTAGAATAAGAGAGAATTGGTTTATGTTCATCACTATGCTTGGGTTGTCATATATTTTCACAATTAGATTACACACTAATTTTCCAACCACTTCCCATTAGTTGTGAAAGAACATAGTGTGTAAACCATTAGGTATTAAAGCTTTTAGAGCCCCTATGCTAAAAATCACTTTTTTTATATTCTTTTTCAAAAAATGTGTTTGTATCATAGCCAGATCTTCCTCATTAATGTTAGGAAAGCATCCTTGTAAGGGTAGATGGGAGAAAGGTGAGCCACCATGGCTAGTAAAGAGTTTGATAGAAGTTTTTAGCCATGTCCTTTAGTCTGCCATCTTAATGTACCCGTTTACCCTCTTTCAGCACTATTATTTATTTCTTCTTCCTCTCATTACTGTTAAGGTATGAAAGTATCTTATGTTTTTGTCTTTCATTTTCAGCTACTATAGTAGAAATATGGTACCATATATCTTCTTCTTTGAATAAAATAATTTTAGTCTCCACAGTTTTTTTAGCTTAAAGAGAATATGGTTCTACTGATTGCTCAAAGTCTTTTCTATGCCCATAAGCCTTTTGATTATCTCTCTTTTCTATTTGAAGACATTCACAAAAACTTTATGGTTTTAGTCCATAATATCATGCCAAAATTTGTTTGCTTTCTCTTGCCAATTTTGGTTATCTCCCTAAGCTCTTTTGATTACCCACTTGAAAAAGTTGTAAAGGAGCCAAGCATATTGGAATCTGAAAGCTTTTGGTCTATTATCAATGCTGGTCCCTAGTGTGAGCTTTACACATAATGGCCTATGATCTAGTTTAATTTTAGGTAGGTAGAGGAAATGAGCATAAGGGAAAACAAATTGCCAAGCCGAGATGTTGATGGTTTGGTTGTTTCTCTCCTTCACCATTCCTCTTTTTAAAGGTAAATTTGGTCCTTTACATCCTAAGTCCACGAGCAAGCAGTGAACTACAAAACTATTAAAATCTCGCATGAAGCTCTAATTGAAGTATTGGCTCTCTTCCTTCTTAGATATGTTCTTGTAGGTATTGAAGTCACCCAAAAGTATCCATGAGTGGTTATTTGTCTCGTTCAGGTCCTTTAGCTCCCTCCATGATTCCCTTCTACAAGTTTGGTGGGGACTACCATATATTACCACAATCAAGCATATTTTTCTTTCAATTTTGAACATCATTTCCATGTGGATGAATTGGTTGTGCATTTTTATAATCTTGATATCCACCAAACCCAGGTCCTATAGAATCCAAATGCCTCAAGAAAACCCTTGGCCTAAACCTACAACTGCCTCTCTAACCAATTTTCTTCATCACTGATTTCATTTTCCTCCCACTTATTTTCATTTCAAATTGGGCAATAATGCATAACCTGTGAAATTAAATCATGTCTTTTGTTAAGTTGGGGAAGGATTTCTAGCTTGGTCCCGTATAGTTTTAAGCAAAGAGATTTATAAACATAAGAAATAAAACATTATAGTTGAGGAGAGCCTTGAAGCATGTTACTGTAATGACTCCCAAAACTCTCGAGCAATGCCCAATTACTTTCTTTGGGCACTAAGGCATTTTGCGATAACTTAATTAGCTATGGGTCTATATTAATGGGTTTGGGTTTGATGATATCCTAATCACGTGTATTCCTCATCCATGCGTTACTTCCACCCAATTCCTCAATTGGATTTAAGCTGAAAATTCTGCTATCTTTTGTAATTTGGTATTTCCTTTGTAGGTTCGATGTTTTTTTTAGTTCGAAGCCTTTGTTTTGCTTATCGGGTCTTGAAAGACCTATAAATGCCAGCTTGTTTCTATTGGGCCTATTGTCTTCGTTATTTTTCAACCTACTTGTAGTTGGGTTTATGCCAAGATTTTTGAATCCTCGGTTTATCAGTTTCTCTTAGGCTAATGAAGCTTGATCCATTTTCTTTTACGATTTTTCTCTCTATGAACCTATGCCCACATTTTTCTTACTAACCACAAGGTTTCCTTTTCCTTTATTCCTTAGTGAAGTAACCACTTTTTTGCTGAAGCTATTATCTTTGTCTTTTGTGTGTTTGACTTTTGTCTCCTTTATTAATGTTGGTTAATTTGACATATCCAAATTCTCATCAACTTCTTTCAGTAAGTCAAATATAGTGCTCAGCTTTAACTTTGGGATTTGAACAACTGTTGTTGTCGACATTTTGTCAATCTTATCACTACCTTCAACCTTTTAGTTGATCTTCGATTGCTAAGCTCTAACTATTCATTTATTTTCTAATTGCCTAACCACCATCCATAGGCCAAAATCCCCCTTGCTTTTATGGTTCAAGCTCTCACTTCCTTTAATTTTTAGTATATTTCTTGGCATACTTGGTTTCTCTAAAACTTCCCTCGAAATGATCTTCTGGTCTTCCTCCTTGAAGGGCACAATTCTATTTTATGATCATATTTGTCACATTCAAAGTAAATGAAGTAAAGTTCCTCATACTCAATGTTAAACAAATATTTTCCTAAGCAAAATTTGAGTACTAGTTTTTTCCTTATATCGATCTCCATGCATATGGGGTGAATTTACCCTTCTTCATTTTAACGTCTTCACTTGATTCAGATTTCATCTTCCTTAAAGTGTGGTTATCAAACTTTAGAGTTCTGCTTATCTGGTTCCTTAATCTCCAAAGAAAATCACTATTGTAATATTTGATAGGAAGTCAAAGGATTTCAATCCAAACAACCATTTTCTTAAAATTATCTTTTTATGATCTAAAATATGGTCTTTACCTTTGCATAATCAGATAATGATTAGATATCATCCATGAACCTTCATATAGAGTAAACTGGTAGTCCTCGAAAAGGATGCCATAACTTGGTTAATATATCCTTTAGATATTTGAATCCAATCTTTCTCCCCATTAGTTTGATGATTAGTGATTTCCTTCACGACTTATAGTAACCCCTTCTTTCTTCGAGTGAAATCTCTATAATTAGGAATATGCTCCCCTCGTGTGGTTCACCCTTTTTCATTTTCTCATCTTTCGAATAATCTTTTGAGAAGTTATCATTGATCCCTTCCTTTGGTTCCAGGTTATTTGTAATGTCGTTAAAACCTAACAATTTGTCTTTGTATGAACCTCCCTTGACTCCACTAGGTGCCTTAGGTATATCAGAGTTACTTTTACTAGTGCAAGGGTTGCCATCTTACTTCCGAGAGCTGTGGTGTCATTTGTCATGGTTATTGGCTTTGGACTTTCCTTTAGGCTCTTCTCTGAGTTAGTCCTTATAGTTACCAAGATCCTCTGTTTTAGGTTTTCCATCTTTCTCTCCCTTTGTGTCATTCGTAGGTTTTTCTATGCTTTAATTTTCTTGCAGTTCTTGGTTAGGAGGTCCTCCTCCTCTTTGTACAATGTTATCTTTCCAATGTTGTTAGTCATTTGTTTGTCGATATTGTCCCTTTGCAAAGCTTTTAAACTCATTGGCATTACGTATACTAAATTATTTTTTAATATAATTTATTTCTGACATACTTATATGTTATTCTATAATTGTTTTTTTTATAATAAAAATTGTAATGAAGATGTATTACTCCTTTGAAAGTGAAAAAAAATGCAAACTCTTTTTCAACTTTGAAAATAAAAAATGACCCCTCAACTGTTACTAGTTAGTACTTGGCATCTTTTTATTTATTTCTTATTAACATGACTAACATAGATACCATAATTTTTTTACACGACATCTTACTATTAGGGTTACAAGTCCATATTTTTAAAAGGTGAGTGAAATGGTATCTCTGTTAGTTTTACTAACGGAAAATAAAAAGAATGTATCAAATGTTGGTAAGAAAATGTTGACTGGGTATATTTATTTTTTTTTTAAAAATTTAATCAAACACATATCTATTTTTTTCATAGAAAAATTTTAGAAAAGAGAGAGGAAGTTTAAGAAGAGGGGTATATCATAAGTCTCAACGAGGGCTTACTACCAAGAAACACTGCTAATTATAAAAATTAAATTTAAGTTTTACAAGTGAAATGTTTTGAATTTTATCAGTTGAACCAACTCTGAATTATTCTATTTTCTAGTGAAGCTGCATTTAGCCCTTTACAACAATTGAAAACTATGTTCAAGCTTAATCATATACATGATTTAGATAAGTAACAGGATATTACAATGATGCCCTTCTCAGTTTGATCCAAAATTATTTGTCTATCAATAGTTAATTAAATTTGTGATTTAATTTGAAATATTCCAAACTATTCATTCATGATATAGCAATAAATGTCATTTGTTATAATTATAAATAAAAAAATTTCACCCACAAATTTTAAATAACATGCGCAAAAAAGTTAATGTTAAAAAATTATTTCTCTCACAAAATAAAATTTTTAGGAAAAAATTTCAACAATAAATTTCTTTTAGCAATTTTAATTTTAAAACACAACCACGTTGTTTGCGCTTGTTTTTAATATTCTGTAAGGAATAGTTTGCAATTTAAATGGACAATAAATTTTTTAATTAAAATTAGATATGTGAGGCTATAGATATGGCAATTGAAAATTTATATTTTTGTTTAATAAACAGTTGAATTTTTAATTTATTCTCTTATAAATTAATTTTTTCAATTTAATTTTTTAGAGACAAAAGTGCTACAATGTCACTCATTAATTAAGCTATAGTTCAAATTTTGACATCAAATTTTATTTATTGCTGAAATTACAATTTTTTGCTGTATTTATCTAACTTGACATCTGAATTAATATTCATGTAACATTTATAGATGAAATTACTTAATATGGTTAATGTAATTAAAAAAATTAGAAATTTTATCTTTGAATACTATGAAAATGTCAATTTAGTGTTAACTGAATGAAAATTTATATAACAAATTCGATAAATACGTTAAAAATTTCAATTTTAGCATTGAATTAAGTTCAGTATCAAATTTAAACAATTGTTTAATTAAGGGATAACATTACTTTCATCTCTAAGAGATTAAATTAAAAAAATTAGTATATGAGATATTAAATTAAAAATAGCCTATCTGTCAAAGATGAAAATATGATTTTTCTTATATAACAGAAGATCTCAATATTATAATTTTTAAAAATGCTCATGATGGCCATGGATAAAGTACATATTATCCCTTTATGGTTTGGTTCAACATCTGGAAGTCCCATATGATGTAAAGTATGTTATTTAACTTTGTTATGGCTTTTCTTTAAGTTAAAACCTTATAGTTGTTATGAATATTTTGTGTGGATATCTATCATCCCGATCTTTCGGTTATCTTATCAGATAAGATATTATTTTCAATAATTATTTAAGAGGATAATTATTATTAGAGAGTTATCTTACAATTGTATATCGCTACTAGCACTCTCTCACCTACTTGTATAAATACTCCCTCATACATGAATGGAAAGAACAATTCACTCTCTTGTCTTTCTCTTATTTCTCTCTCTATTTTTAAGTTATTTCATAATACGTTATCAGCATGACGCTCTACCTCATATTTTAAGGTTAGTAATCTTTATGTACAATTATATTGCTATTGATTTATTTTATCCTTAAAGGATTACATCAATTAATATACAATTTTTTTCTTATTTAAATCTCTCTTCCTCCTGCTTCAAACTATATATCTTTGAAGGATTACACCAATTTATGTGCAATTATATGTCCCTGAAGGACTACACTAATTTATGTGCAATTATATGTCCTTGAAAGATTGCACCAAATTATATATTTCTGAAGGACTGCACCAACTTATATACAAATTCTATTACTTTAGTTTGTCCTGGAAAGACTACAACAATTTCAGTTGCCTCAAGTTTATCTCTGAAGGACAATGGTTTAAGTATAGCAAATAAATTTTATCTCTTCTATTAAATTATTTTTTTAGTAACTCAATATATAGTTCTTCATGTAATTTTTTTAATCAATTAATATGTATAGTTGCATAGATTTACTTAATATATGTAAATAACAGTAATCATATCGATAGAAAACTGTAATACTTTCAAAAGTTCGATATGATCGGATGCATCTTTGCTTACAAGACATTACAACTGTAAGCGAATATAATTATGCACTATTTAGAATAAGTTCTTGATTAAAGTTATGTGGAGAAAAAATCACTGATGATGATGTGTTAGAAAAATATTCTATACTTTTCATGCATTCAATATACTCCAGCAGCAGCAATATCTTGAAAAAAGATTTAAGAAATATTCCGAGCTGATTTCTTGCCTTCTTGTAGCTGAACAAAATAATGAACTTCTTATGAAAAATCACGAGTCCCGTCTAACTGGGACTGCTCCATTCCCTGAAGTGAATGTCGCAACATATGACCACTATGGAAATATTCAAAGTTGAAGTCGTGGTCGCAGTCGTGGTTGTGGTTTTATCCGTGGTCGTGGTGGCTATTCCAAGAACATAGCTTCCCACCAGAAGTGGAAAAATAATAAGGCCAAAAATGAAAAAGAGAAAGGTCTACAAAATAGTAAACATATTTAAAACACATGATATTGTTGTGGTGGCAAAGGACATTGGTCACGTACCTGTCGTATGCTAAGGCATCTTGTTGATCTTTATCAAAAATATATTAAAGAGAAAAAGATAAAGACTAATTTATTTGAGGAAGATAGTTCCAATGATGGCTATATTGATGCAACTCTTTTAGATGTTACAGATTTCTTTGCTCATCCTAATAGAAAAAATGATTATTTAATTAGTGATGGTAGTGTTCAAAAATAAATTTTTTGTATAATTTTTATGAAATTAAACTTTAAGGTTTCCCTTTTTTTAGTAAAATTTATTCTTTAAAGTTGTTATTTTATTTTATGTACTATTTCCTCATATTGACTATTCTTATTTTATTTTTCAATTAAGAATGAGTGCCTTCTTTATTGATACCAACATCACTAATGAAGAGATATGTCTCGTCGATAGTGGCACAACTCACACAATTCTCAAAGATAAAAATTATTTTTCCTAATTAGTAATGCAAGGAGCCAATGTTAGTATTATATCTGGTAGTACAAAGTTAATTAAAAGCTCTGTAAAAATTAGTATAATGTTACTTGGAGGAACGAAACTGTATATTGACAAAATTTTATACTCCTCCAAGTCTCTTAAAAATTTACTAAGTTTTAAGGATATCTACTGAAATAGATATCGCATTGAGACAACAAATGAAGGAAATATTGAATATTTTCATATTACAAGTACAATCTTAGGGAACAAAGGCATATTGAAAAAGTTACTTGCATTCTCCTCTAGATTGTACTTTACATATATAAATACAATTCAAATATATGTTTTTGTAAACCAAAAGTTGGCAAATCATAATAACTTTGTGATTTGGCATGACCAGTTAGGCCATCTCTAATCAATTATGATGCGAAAAATAATTAAAGATTCAAGTGGACATTCATTGCAAAGCCAGCAGATTCTTTAATTGAATAATTTCTCATGTTTCGGTTGGTCCCAAAGAAAATTGATTATTCGACCATCACCAGTCAAAATTATGGGTGAATCCCTCATATTTTTAGAAAGAATACGATGCAATTATTGTGGGCCAATACACCCACCATGTGGACCATTTAGGTATTTTATGATTTTAATTAATGTATCAACTAAATGGTCACATATGTGCTCGTTATCATCTCGTAACACGGCGTTTGTGAGATTATTTGCACAATTAATTAGATTACGATCACATTTTTCTAATTTTTCAATTGAGAAAATACGCCTTGATAATGCTGGTGAATTCACTTCCCAAACATTCAATGAGTATTGTATGTCTGAGTATTGCGCAATTGATTAGATTACAAACATATTTTTTTAATTTTCCAATTGAGAAAATATGACTTGATAATGCTGGTGAATTCACTTCCCAAACATTCAATGAGTATTGTTTGTCTATTAAGATTGATGTTAAACATCCTGTAGCACATGTTCATACACAAAATGGTCATACAAAATCATTCATTAAACATTTGAAGTTAATTGCAAGACCATTACTTATGAACTCAAAACTCTCAATATGTACTTGGGGATATGCAATTTTGCATGCTGCATCATTAATTCGCATAAAGCTAACAAGTTATTATAAACACTCCCCATTACAAATGATTTTTAGTTGTGAATAAAATATTTTTCATTTAAGAATTTTTGAATGTGCGGTATATGTCTCTATTGCCCCACCATAAAGCACTAAGATGGGTCCTCAAAGAAGGTTGAGAATATATGTTGGACATGAATCACCTTTTATAATAAAGTATCTTGTACCATTAAGAAGAGATCTATTCACAGCTTAGTTTACTGATTGTTATTTTAATGAGCCAGTTTTTCCAACATTAGAGAGAGAAAATAAGCAGTTGAAAAGGAAAATTAGTTGGCATAAATTATTACTAACTCATCTTGATCCTTATACAAAACAATATGAACTCGAAGTTAAAAAGATAACTTATTTGTAAAATTTAGCTAATCAATTGCCAGACACATTTACTGACTAAAAAATAGTTACTAAATCACATATACCAACTGCTAATGCTTCAGTTAAAATTGATGTCACTGTCGAACAATTCCCCATTACAAATAAGCCTGAGACCTGTATAAAGCGTGGTAGGCTCTCGGAAAAGAAAAGGAGCGAAGAATCAAGATGGTCAAATCAAGGATTTAACAACTCCAGAAGAGTTTCAGAAATAGTTCTAAAACATAATTAAATTTTAGTTTCAGAAGAAACTCAGGTACTTGAAGTTTGTAAAAATAAAGAGATCTCAATTAATTATGTTATGAATAGAATACGATTGAACTGACAAAAGGCCAATGTTGATAATAATTTTACATATAATATAGCGCGCAATGTTATATATGATAATGAGGATCATGAATCAAAGTTTGTTCAGAAATGCAGACAAATGAATGATTGGCCAAAATGGAAAAACGCAATTGAAGTAGAGTTAAAATAACTTGAAAAGTGAAAAGTTATTGAACCTGTAGTCCGTACACTTGAAGATGTAAAACCAGTTAGATACAAATAGATCTTTGTACGAAATTGAAATGAAAATAGTGAAATTGTGAGATATAAGGCAAGACTTATTATCCAAAGTATTTCGCAAAGACCCAAAATTGATTTTAAGGAAACATACTCACTTGTGGTGGATGCAGCTATTTTTCGATATTTAATTAGTCTGACAGTACGTAAAAAACTCGATTTACGTCTAATTGATGTTGTTACAGCTTATTTGTACGGGTCACTTGATAGTGATATTTATATGAAAGTCTCTGAAGGATTTAAGTTGCTTGGAGCATACAATTTCAATTCTCGAGTAGACTACTCAATCAAATTAAATAAATCACTTTATATCTTAAAACAATTTGGGAGTATGTGGTATAATCGCCTTAATGAATACCTATCATGTCCCAGATTTTTATCCGAGCACGAGACCGGCACGAAATGAGGCTTTCTTCCCACTTCGCAAGCCTAACCAATGCATTCTGAATCTAAAACTCGATAATCATTATGGTTTAGCATATGATCACATATTCACTCTGTAAAACTTTAAACACATATAATATATAAATAAATATCTAGTTTTATTAAGCGATACCAATTCATTTTGCATTTCTTGCTTTACATAGGTTTTACCTTTTCTTCTCACACATAGGAAACGGGGATCCTGCTTGTGGTAATGTGGAGCAACTCTAGAGTACAAATACATAAGACAACAAGAAACAAAACCCATCAGGATAAATTTGGACTCACCTCGAAAATTTTACTGCTTCGGCGTATGCCTTCAATTTTAACCTTATCTAAAATTATTTAAAAGAATGGGGTGAATCTTGCGACACAGCATGTAAATAACACAATTTTAACATGTAGAAAAATTATATTTTATATTAGGTTACGATTCAGCTTATGTTGTTTATGTTATGAATATTTTGAAGTATTCTTGCTAGTTTTATTTACTTATACACATTAGAAATATGTTATGAATAGTATCTTATTTATAAAATTTATTCAACAATATTGAAGATTATTAGTTCATTCGTTTACCTTGGTTTAATCCATTCTCATACTTTTTCTTATCTAGTTTCATCATCATAAACATGTAGGCCTCTAAAAGACTCTTTAACTTTTCTCAGTCACTTTCCTTTATTGTTCTTCATTTAAGTAGACATTTGAACATTTCTACGTGCAAACTTTTGCACACGCTGTATCAAATGGGATAGATCCACTTTATCATCTTTCTTAAAATTAGGCCACTATATTATTATGCTCCTACGTCATATAAAATTATCCTATGTTATTTGTGTACATATAGATATGTATTTAATACTCAAGTTATGTATATTCAAGAGTATAATTAAAGTAAAATAATTATATTAATTTATTATATATTAATAAGACTTATTCTTTTATTAATATCTTTCAATTTTTATTTTTTATTTATTATTATCTTTATTATATTTTATTTAGTTTGGAGGATTACAATCCAGAACCATTTCAACATACCCAAACACACAACCTGGTAAGGAAAAATCACCATTTTACCCAAGCACACAGCAAGGGTGGGTAAATCACCACATACATGTTTTATCCCAAGCACATAGCAATGGAACGAGTAACATCATCATTTTCTCGTCATTCATATTATAAGGTTGGGAGGAGCTCTCCTCAACTCTCTAACTTTTCTATATGATAACTGTTCTAAGCACATAGTAATAAGACGGGTAAATCACCTCATTCTTACCATAGGTAACCGGGCCAATTGTTATTGGCTATTAGAGGAGACATACCTCAACTCCACATTTATTCACATTTCAATCCTCATGTGCTCGTTCGCACAAGGGGCTAGCAATTTCCTTGCTAATTAGGGTTACAAGGTGCACCAAGGCTAACTATCTT
Organism: Gleditsia sinensis; assembly: GCA_037074535.1. NCBI lineage: Eukaryota > Viridiplantae > Streptophyta > Magnoliopsida > Fabales > Fabaceae > Gleditsia > Gleditsia sinensis. The sequence continues at coordinate 20,128,442 of CM073475.1, forward strand.
TGCCGCTAGATGACAGTGTTTTGTAAAAGGAATCCAATGTGATGATTATTAATCTTATTTAATTATTTCTTTGTTTTAAAGTTTTAATATAAAGTGTTGTTTTAATCAACATCTAGTGATAACCCATTGTGATCAAATCATCATAATCATTATCTCCACATTTGATACTTTACCATCACTGAGTATCAAATTTAATAATCATCACACTTAGTCATATCACTTTCATTCATTCATTTTCTTTTGACTCATTTACATTTTTAAAATGCACGTATACATATCTATGTGCTTACTTGAATAAAGAAATTTCAATTTGATAGTCATATCTCATTTTCATTACATATAACTTTATAATCTTATATCATTATTTATTATTTCAGTATCCAATAGAGTTGCCATCATTAAATATTATTTGAAATGCCATTATACATAAATATTCACATACTTATATGTGTTCATAGTATAAGTATCATATGTTACGGAATATCATCATATTAAATTTTTTCGTTAGAACATTTTACACCCTTGGGATAGAATATACCCAATACATTATACATATATAACTTATTTTAATAAATTCTCATACCATTATGGGTTATCTTCACTAATATTTGAACTATCCTTAAATTCGCATATTTATATCCATTAGTCAATATAATTAGGAACCATACACATATAATAATATATACACATCCATATAGGGTAACCAACTTTTCTTATTCCAAACTTATACTAAGTCATTCTAAAATCTTACATATCAAGTTCAAACCATACATCCCATCATCTAAGTCTAACATCTATTAAGCATTTTAAGTTCCCATGTGTCACTAACACTTACCTAACAACTTTAGCTTATGTCGACATGATAATTCTGTAACGTTATTTTAAGGCTACACTTTCGTCACCATTGAACTCAAATCTTTCTTATGCTTCTAATATATCAACATAAAATTCTAACCTCTTCATTTCCACTTTACCAATCCTAGCACCTTAAAGGGTTTCATAACAAATGTACATACATAAAATCTCTAATCTTGAACTATCCCAAATTTTACATAAAGGACCTCATCTTAGTATGTCATAACCCATTAATATATATACCTAGATCACTTATGCTCTATTCGAACGTTATTTTAAAATGTTCTCCACACTTCCACTTTAGTAGGCCAAACTAATTCACTTAAACTCTACTTTCCATATTCGATCATCAAGGAGTTCTAGCACCATTGATTCTTCTAGTACATTTTTAAACTATCATAAAAGTTTCTCAATTGATTCTTTTTAAATAAACCTTTCGATGTACTTTCGGCAGCTAAAATCACTAATTATATTATAAGAAATTTAATGTCTAAGTACCACCCAAATTTTCACTATCAACACTTCCAAATAAAAATTATGATCACTAATTCCCTTGTCTCATTTTTCCTATACTCACATAAATCCCACATATCTCAAATTCTCTCTCTAAAACATTTTCTTAATGCTCCTTATTTCCAAAAAAATTTACCCTATAATCACATACGTTTAGCTTCACCCACAAAAATTCATACACCATCCAATTCACCAATTTCCAACTAAAAGAATTGGCCAATAATTTAAATTACATAACCTCAACACATAGTATAAAATTTAAATACAAAATATAATTCAACCTTATATTATAATTTTTGCTATTTACTTACCAATTTGAAGCTTTATCTAACATAGCCTTTTCTCCAAGAAAAATTAGTCACCAACACCCCCAAAACATGCTCTTCTACTTGATAATTTTGGATTGCATATTTAACCAATTCGGGTGTTGTTCATACACTGTTCACCGAAGAACATTTTGCATGATTTAGGCATCAAATCATGTTATCTTTCCATGAAATTTGTCATACATATACTACACTATGTCCTTATTAAAACGCATAACTTAGTATTTCAAGAAAACACCAAAAATCACAAGATTTTTCTGAAATTTACCTAAGCTGGGTGCAGGTACTGTAGCTTCGATTTTTTGCTGTTTTCATATATTTTTGCTGCCATAATTCCTCCAATCTTCATGTATGTTACTTGATTAAGGTGCCTTGATACTTTGTTGTTGAGGATTGAAGGAAGGAGATGGAAGAAAAAAAGATTTGGGGCTGAAAAATGAAGAGCACGAAAGAAGGGAAAAGATGCAGGGAGGAAGAAGGAAGAAAAAAAAACTGATATGCAGAAGCTTTAGGAAATTCTCACATGGGTAGGAGAAAAATAAACAACTAGGGGTAGTTTTGCCATTTTCTACATAAATCAGATTTTTTTAAGGCATTCTTGGGATTTTAGTGCAACAAAAGAGGTAAAAATTAGTAATTCTAGTAAACCAGATTTTTAGAATAAAATTAAAATGAAAATAAAAACTTTTATCTTTAAGGGAAAAACATAAATACTTCTCATAAAATATAATTATTAAAGCAAGATATGACATTTTAAAATTTTGGGATATTACAATACCTGTTGCAAGAAGGGTATAGAAATGACACAATTTTTCCATGTATCTTTATTAAAAAAATTGAAAATGAGTTTGCCATAATTGCAGTTTATATTGATAATTTGAATATTATTGGAACTCTTGAAAAACTCCAAAAAGCTGTTAATTTCTTAAAGAAAAAATTTGAAATGAAAGATCTTGGAAGAACAAAATTTTGCCTTGGATTACAAATTGAATATTTAAAGAATAACATCTTTGTGTATCAAAAAACTTATGTGACAAAAGTGTTAAAACGATTCTATATGGATAAATCACATCCATTATGTACACAATAGTTGTCAGGTCATTAAATGTGAACAAAAATCTTTTCAAACATTGTGAAAAGGACGAAGAACTACTTGGTCTTGAAGTACCATATCTTAATGTAGTTGGAACATTGATGTATTTTGCTAGTCATACTCTACCTGATATAGCATTTGCTGTTAATCTGTTAGCAATATATAGTTCTTCACCTAGACGAAGGCGTTGGAATTGAGTTAAGCATATACTTTGTTATCTTAAAGGAATAATGGATATGGGCCTATTTTATTCAAATGTACCCGAGTTTAAACTGATTGGTTATGCGGATGTAGGATATTTATCCGACCCTCATAATGGACGATCACAAACAGGCTATTTGTTTATATATGGGGGTATTGCAATTTCATAGCGATCTATGAATCAAACTATCTCTGTTACATCAGTTAACCATACAGAAATTTGAGCATTACATGAGGCAAGTCGAGAATGTGTTTGACTACGATCTGTGATTCAACACATACATGGATCTTGCAGCTTGTCTAGAAAAACAATCCCGACGATCTTATACGAATATAATGCTACATATGTCGCCCAATTGAAAGAAGGGTATATTAAAAGGGATAGAACAAAGCATATATAACCTAAATTTTTTTTCACTCATGATCTTCAAAAGAATAGTAATATTGATGTTTAGTAAATTCATTCAAGTGATAATCTGACAGATTTATTTACTAAGATTCTTTCTACTATAACATTTGAGAAGCTGGTATATAATATTAAGAATATCAAATGATATTGTCATATATATATATATATATATATATATATATATATGTATATATATATATATATATATACATATATATATATATATATATATATATATATATATATATATATATATATTCGATAGTATCTTAAAGAAAAGAATGTTGTACTCTTTTTTTTTTACTAAGTTTTTATTCCACAGGGTTTTTCCTAATAAGGTTTTAACAAGGCACATTTTTAAGGGATGAACATCCAAGGGGGAGTGTTATAAATATCTTGTGTGGATATCCATCATTCCGATCTTTCAGTTATTCTATCTAATAAGATATTATTTTTAATAATTATTTAAGAGGATAATTATTACTAGAGAGTTATTCTACAGCTGTATATCGCTACTGGGGCTCTCTCATCTATTTGTATAAATACTCTCTAATACATAAATAAAAAGAATAATTAATTCTCTTGTCTCTCTTTACTTTTAAGTTATTTCATAACAATAGTGATTTATTATGTGATTATTGAACCTATTTTTTTAGCTAAATCTTAATATGACCGTATTAATATAAAAATAATAAATAATTTTATTATTTCAAATATATTTTATTTATACTTTAAACAATTTTTAGTCTTTTAAAATTATTGTCAGACTAAGATGACATATATAAATTGAATTGATTAGTTTAATTTTAATAATAGTTTCATTACTATAAAACCGTACAAATTTTATAAGTGAAAAAATCTATTAACAATAAAATTATTCATCATTTTAATATTTATATGATTATTTTCATTAAATTTTAAAAGAAAAATGCCGCAATGTAACTAAATGATAACATAACAAATTATAAGAAGATTAAATTATATACTATAAACAAAACTAATTTTGGATTAAATAACAAAAGAATAAATTGTAATTTATCCTATAATTATATAAATTGTATTTAAGTTTATCTGTCATAGTTTATTGTTGTCAATCTATATCTTTGATATTAAGGTGAACCTAATGTCAAATATTTAATTTCATTAATTTTTTTTAGTACATGAGACAATTCAAAAAAATATTAACTTGTTGTATATTAATATTTAGAAGGATTAATATACAATGTATTTATTTTTTAAAAAATTAAAAAATAATTAACATATAATAATTTTTAATTTTAATAAATAATTTGTGTATTTAAAAAATTTTAAAAATGAAAATAAATAAATTTATTAATTCAGAACTAAATTATTAGTTTATTTATTTATTTTTATTTTTTCATCTTCCTATTCCCAAGTCCTTTGACTCCTTTCCAAAGATAATATTTCTCACAATTTCAATGACAATAAAAAAAATTATTTTATATATCTAAAATTATAACATTTCGTAAGAGTATTTCATGAAATTTTATTTTCTTATCTGGTCTTGCTCTAAGGTACTATTTAAAATTTATTTTAAATATTAAACAAAAAATAAATTTGATAAAACATAGTTTTAAAATACGACCTTTGTGACACTTCAAGAAATTTCATTAGAAACAAGGGTGCTGCTTCTTCTACAATTACAGTGGAGAAATCCAAATGTGTGTATTTTTTTTAACTATTATTATAGTCAATGATGCTTCCCAAATTTATTTGAAATTAAATTCACTCTACGCATGATTATAATGGTAAACTCTCTTATTTTGGCACCATATGTTTTAAAAATTTATTATAATTTTTTATTCAAATTTTAAACTTAGTAATTGAAAAGTTCCTGCAATGTCATGAATTTGATCATGCTAAAAAAAATATTTGTGAAAAAAAATATTTTAAATAAAATTAATTTTATATTTTTAAAGAGTGTAGAGATATTCTTATCAACAACAAAAAAAATTAAAATTTTATTTTAAAATTTCAAATATAATTGTCATTATTTTAGTCTCAACTTGTTAAAAAATATATCATTTAAATCCCTAATGATAGGTCTATTAATAAAGTGCTTAGATATTAGTATGATGAAAAATTCAATTAGCGTTTTCTTAATAAATCAAATATTGAAACTTAAAATTATTTATTTTAAAAAAAAATTAATCTTAAAAAAATGGCATATCTTTTAAGAGTCAAACTGATAATATCAACTTATTTCGTGAACTAAAATAATGGTTTTCTCTGTGGCCAATTTAAATATGTGAGTGACATCACACTCTGCCAAATGAAGAGGGAAGAGGCAACAAATTAAGGTGGATGAGTGTCATTTTCCATGTAGTCATTACAGTTGAAGCAGGCCTATTAATAAAGTGGGCCTCTTGAATAAGTTTTCTTGCAGACGAGGGGTCAAATCTTTCTTCATTTTCCCCCTGGAAAATGCTGCTCTCCTGAACATAAATCTTTCTGTACATTTTCTGTCTGGCAGACATTAAAATCCTGCCATTTCAGTCTAGCAAATTGGCACTTTCATGCATCCACTGCCCTTGTGGTACCATCATTGCTGTGACCATTATTGCTTTGCGAAGGTTTTCACTGAGACATTTTGTCCTCCCATAAATATATTTAGCAATATATTAGAGATATTACTAATTACATTCAATTTATCTATAAATTTATTATTTAGATAATAAATAAATTTATGTTTAATAGTTAAAAGATTTAAAAAATTTCAAAAGTTTGAATTGACAAAACAAATACTAATTTTAGTACCACGAATAAAATTAGTCTTATAATTTTAGTATTTTTTTTTATTTTCTAAATATATTTATTACTAATTATAGGACTTTTAAAATATGTCACTTTTAGTTCTCGATATTAAGAATGTTAATAAAATGCTAATAAATCTGTTCATACGAATTAATTTAATCTAATATAAATTGTTAGAATTCATACAAAAGTTAAATTCAAACAAAATTGGGAACTAAATTTATTCTAATTTTATTAAAAAACAAATGGTGTGTTTTGCATCAATCTAGATTTAAATTGTCCACTTCAATAGTTAAAGTTTTACACAGCATAAAATTAGTCTATGTACATAATTTTGTAATGCCTTCTTAGCAAATACCAAAGATTAAAATAATATATTATTTAAAAAGTGCGGACTTATAAAATAATGACTCAAGGATCAAAATTACAATTTACTCTAAAATAATGTTATAAAAACTGAATTAAACTAGTCAGTTAGATTAAAAAAGTGGTGAACCAGAAGCGACACTAGTTTGATTTAATCTTTTATACTACTCAACAAAAAATCAATAAAAAATTGTCAAAAAATAATCAAAATTTATCAAAAATTGGTGAATAAGACGCTTTGAACTTTTTTCTTTTTTTTTTGTTATTAAAATAACATCAGTTTGAATTTTTTTAAATAAAGACAATGTCATTTTGTTTAATTTTTTTATATTAATGATAATTACACATATATTTTAATTTTTTTGTGATTAAAAATAATATTATATTAACTATTAAGTATTATATTATAACAAAGTTTAAACTTCTTCTATATATAATAGAGTTATTAATAATATTAACATGTATTATTTGATTATTTCTATGAAGGAAGAGTGGGCAGGTCTTTGGGACTAGGCAAATTTTGATAGTTCTATTCTCTTTATGTATTTTTTTTTAAAGTTAAATTCAAATATAGGCTTATATACAATGTAAATTATAAACTTATTATTGTTTGAATATAATTATTACAAACATATTATTGTTAACAAATTTGAACCTTTTGCATAAATGCAGATGATGTCGGGTTTTATTTTAAAAATAAAATTTTAAATATATTAAATTGATGTTAAAAATATTTTTTAATTGTTTGAAAAAAAGAGTTAATTTTGAGTAAAATTTTAGGACACGTGACTGTAATACAAAAAAAAACAAAATTATAGAGATTAATTTAGTGATAAAAGCAAACATATAATTTGTTGTTAGATGTATTATTAAAATATAAATTTTAATTATGTAAATTTTTCGGGGTCAGATGGTAAATTTTTTTATGAATTACTTGCGGTTACACTCACAATAAAAAAAAAATTATTGCAGACACAATTTATATTAGTCACACTTTTCTTCTAAAAAATTTTGAGTATGGGAATGAAAGTGTTGGCTTCTTAATTAATGGGGTTTATCCGATTTTCATTTCAAATTCCATTAGTTGAAAAGGATGTGTTTTTTTTTCTCTTAAAATTTTTCAATTCGGGTTTTACATTTCAAAAAAGAAATTTTGAAGACTTTAATCCTGTACTGTTTCAAAAAAATATTTTTAAATTAACTCTGTTAATAAATTAACTTTTTTTTTTGAGCAAGAACTTATCTAATATGCTATATTTTATTGAATATTAGAAATTTATTCAAAAATTTTCTTTGTTATTTTACTTTTTCAAATGAAAATTTCTTAATTTTGAATAAAATATAACAAATTAAATTAATATTTTTTTTGGTAAAACAAATTAAGTTAAGATAGATAAGAACTTAAATGCCAGTTTTACTTTTAGTTAAACTTAGATTATGTTTGACAAAAATAACTGATAAGTTAACTAACAGTTTAAAAGTTAACTGAAAGTTTAAAAATTAATTTTTAACTGAAAACTGTTAAACTAATTTATTGTGTTAGAAATATTTGATAAAATTAGTTATTGAATTAGCTGATAAATGTAAAATGACATAAAAAGATATACTTATATAAAATTTATCATTTTTTGTTAGTAATTACAGTTTATTATATAATCTCAAAAAATACAAACTAAATATATCATATAGAGTCATACAATAAATTAACAATATTATTGCAATTCTCTTTTATCTCAGTAGATATTTCTAAATTTGTATTCTTTGTATCACTATCAATAATTTCTGAAAGTTCATCATGAAGTATGTAATTTGGATGTTGTTCGAATATAATAAAAATAATGTCATCTTATGAATATGATAGTATTGGAATTTGAATAAAATAATAAAGATAAAAAATGAATAAAATTATAAAAACTATCAGTTAAAAGTTATATGCTACTTACAGTAGCGTATGATAAAAAGTTATAAGCTACTCAAATAAATTTGACTTACCAAACATATTCTCAAAGTCTTTAAAATTGAACTAAACCAGTCTCTCATGACCTAACTGCAGAAATTGACCAAAAATAAAAATTAACTGACTTTTCTTAGTGCCTTTTTTCAAGAAAGAAGAATGTTTTGATTTAAACTTTTTTTTAAGGTTTGATTTATGTAAAATCTAACCCAACGGAGCTACATGCTATTAATTTTTATTTTTTTTGTAGCGTTGGATTGGTGAAGGCTTTTAGAATTTTCAAGAAAGTTACGTGGAAGTAATATATTTTCATATTTAACTTTTTCCTGCGAGTGAGAAGTTTGTTTTTTTTTTTTTGTTTTTTTATTAAAAATATAGAACATGACTGAAAATATATTTGATAAAATTTTAAAAAAAATATATTTTTTAAAAACATTTCATAAAACAGAAAAATACAAAATTTTTAGAAGATATTTTTAGTGACTTAAAAAAATAATTTGTGGTATTTTTTGTAATATTTCATAGTTTTCAAATAACTATGTTTTATTATAAATAATGTATATTAAATTTAAATTATTATATTTTACTTAAAGTAATTACGTCTTACTCTAAATAATTTTATTTCATCTTGATAAATATTCTTTATTTTTTTAATATACATAAATATTTATTTTCATATAATTTATTTTATTGAAAATTTTATTAAAAAATTTATAGTTTAAGTGAAATACTTTCGAATTTAATCGCTTATGTAATTTTTTAATGTGAATATAAGGTGTTATTGTTTCATATTCTTAATGTTTAACTAGTTAAAAGTTATTTTTATGTTGGAATACTTTTAGTGATCTTGATTTTGATTAAAAATAGGATTTAGAAGTTTTGAAAGCAAGATGAAAACAAATTGAAGTGATGAAGATGAAAAAAATGTGAAATTTTAAAATGATTCAGATATTTGTTCATTTATTTGTGTGTAATATTCTCATATGAACTCCAATTAAATTGATTTAAGTGGTTATGAAAAATTAAAACAAAAGACTATAATTTTGTGTTGGACGTTTTGACAAATTTTGATAAATTTAAAGTGAAAAAAAAGGCAAAAATGTAACCTTGATGTTGAAGTAGGTGCTGCCGAACTTGCGAACATGTACGCATTGTGAGCGCAGATATATATTGGCACGAACACGACGAAGACACATGCTAGTCACACAAGTGCTCCCACTGTGATTTTCGCCCTTCCATTTTTAATCCACCATATGTTGAGTTACAGACGTCTGAGTGATGAACTGTTTATATTTGTGGCAACAAAAGTTTTAAAATCTACTGATTGGATTTACCGAAAAGTCATTGAAATCTTATTGGAATGTCGTGAACAGTAGCTACATGATGAGTTTTTTTATGAATATGTTTAGAAGCTCTTATTTCCAATTTTTTTGACATAAACAGCCATTAAATAGATAGTATGATAGAAATTGAAGTTTTATGACTATATGATTTATTTTTTTTGCCGTCATGAACAGTGTTTTAGGCCGGAGTGAATATTATTTTTTAGCAAGTGAACGGTATCCATGACCTAGACTTGTTTCCTAAGTATTAGAATGTTCAATAATCATTTTCGATGATTGGTTTGCCTGTTTCAATTCTAAAATTCATCATATGCATTACTCTAGATCCGAACTTAAAGTTTTGTGAGTATATAATATATACTATGACATAATTTTTTATATTATTTTAGTTTTTAAACTATGTATTGTATAGATGTATATGATAGATTGAAGTTCATGTGGTTTTTTAAATTTACACTTTGGCTGTAATCATTATTTCAAGATTTTCTAATTATTCACAATTTTGTTTTGTCTAAATTATCCTTGAAGTTTATAGCTTAAACACAACTTTTTCTTCAAATCACACTTTGAGCAAAATAAAATCATTTGATTTATATTTTCTGTTACCTTTTTTTTAAAGAAGAAATAGTATTTGAAGAAGATAATATTTTATTTTTCTTTTCTCCTTTCAAACAAAGAAGTATTAAAATGATTATGCTTTAATTTTTTCTTTTATTTTTGGAGTTTGATTTGTTAAATATTTTTAATCTTTCATTTATTGTTTTTTTATTTAACCAAGTTTAAATAATATAATTACAGTATTTTTTGATATAGCTTAGATTGTTTTTCAAATAAAAATATAACTCGAAGGACATATGTTTTCAAGGATACTGGCTATATAAGAAGCATTTTCAGTAAAATCGTAGTTTTAAGAAAAATGTTTTTCCTATAAGCATTATTTTCAATTGATAACTATTTTTAATATTAACATGCATTTAAATATCTTTTCTTATCAAAGAAAATATTGAGATTTGGTGTAGATGAATAGTATGTATAACTTTATACTTTTTTTCTTTAACAAAGTTTGATCTTTAGAATCACATACTTATTAGACTTGGCAATAGATTAGGAATTTTGTTTATCGACTTTTGTTATAGAAACGTTATTATGTATATTTGAATATTATGCTTTTGTTTTAAAGAGTGTACTTTTGTAGAGTAATTTTTTTTTACGGTTTGTCTTGATCTTCTATAGAATATACTATTTATTCATTAAGTCGTAAGATTCACTCTTTTTTTTTTATATGTTTCAGATAACGATAAAATTATGGTCATGTATAACAACAATAAGATATCATGAGCACAATTTGTTCTAATGGGTTTAATTTTTTGTTATTATATATATTTTTATCCTAGAGTTAGATTCACGTTACCACTCGCAAGATTTCCGCTTCATATGTATAATAGTTATGTTATTTTTTAATAAATAATTTTGTATATAAATAAAAATAATGTTTTCAATTAAATTGAATGCAAGTTTTATTAGCATATTTATTTCTATTATCGGATTATGTTGAATGAAGAAAAGAAAAGCCATATTTTTATAATTTGATGTTTTATGAATAAAGTTTTTAAAAGAAAAGTTCTTGGATTTTTTTATTTATAAACATAATGTTTTGAATTATATAAAATTTAAATTTGATGATGCGTTCCATAGATTATACTTACGAAATGAGTTAATTTTCATCCTCGTGGTGGTTATGCACTCAAAAATTTGAGCTATGATAATTTTTTCAATTTTAAAAAAGAGTATATCATAATTACTCAATAAAATTAAAATAATATCATAATTATAAAACTAAACATAAAAATCAAATAATATTTATAACTATTTATGTCAATTAAATTTAAAAAAAATGAATGAATGTTCAATTTCACAAAACAAAAGTATTTTTAAAATAATAAAAATTTAAAAATAAAAATATATTTTAAAAAATGAAAATTAAAAAATGTTTTCGTAATCCAAAGATAAATATTTCCACCAAATCCTCCATTTTCATTCCTATCTTTTCACAAAAGTACTTGCTTGTTTCTAGTTTTTATTTTTATTAAAAATAAAAAAAAATTATTAAAATTGTGTTTAACAAAGTTTTGATAAAAATATTTTATGAAAATAATTTTTAAAATAAGATAAAAACAAAAAGTATCCAAATGATTTTTTAGGGATTTTAATAAACAATGATTAATATTTTTATATTTTTAAAAGAGACTATATAATAATTATTAAAAAATTATAAATAATCTCATAATCATTAAAGATTTAACTCGAAAATTCGTTATTTTCAAGTATTTTTATTTAACTATTTTTTAAAAATAATATTAAAATTATTTTTTTAAAACAAAAAAATTAAAATATATGTTTAAATATAAATTTTAAAAATAATATTTGAAATCATAATTGTGTAATTTACGTTATAAATAAAAATTAATTTTAACAAATTATTTATAATTTTATAATTAATAAAAATAATTTTATTATTTTTTAAAAAAATGTAAAAACAAATTTATACAAAAATACAGAATAATATTTTTTAAAATTAATTTTTAAATTATACTTTTATAAACTAATTTTTAAAAATAATTTATAAAAATAACATAACAAACAGAATATTTTATTTTATTTTTTAAATTTTTTTTGAAAAACAGTATTTAAACAAATCCAAATGACACTTATAACTACTTGTGTGATTTGCATTTGAAAATAAAATTGAATAAACTTTTAATTTTATAAAATTAATGTACTAATTTCTAAATAATAATAAATTATTAATAAATATAGATTTAAAAAAAATAAAAATTGAAAATATGAGATTTTTTTTGAAGGCTGAAAGAGTTTTTGGCAAAACCCTAAACCCTCTTCCCCGACCGGCTCGTGTTTCTCAATCTCCTCCGCCATTGTGAAGCTTCGTCTACTCTGGTTGCTTGCCGTGACGCCGCCGTTGTGCGCGGTCTCCTCGAATCGTTTGCCGTCGCCGGTGAGGTAAGGTTCCACAAGCTCTTCTGTTTTATCTTCCAGTCACAAAATCTCTCATCTGTTTCCACTAGAAACCGCAGAATCATGGCGTTGTGTTTGGAACCAAGTGAACCCATTTTGGAAAAATCATAAGGCTTTAACTTCCTGATAACATTTTCTGGAAGATCTATAACCCCCAGACCCATGGGTGTTGAAAGTTATTTTGACGGAGCTAGTCTAGGACTAAAAAGAAAAATTTAGGAACTAAATCGAATTTCATTGCAAATTTAAGAAACTAAAATAAGACTTTGTTTGTCTTTGTAAGTGTTTTCTCTGTATATTGGGGCAATTCGTAATCCAGATAGTGGAAGAAATTTTAAGCAAAATGGAGGGAGTGCTTGCTTGAGTGGTTTCTATTTTCTAACTACTATTTATTTATTGATTGCAAATTCACTTCTCAAGGTAGGAAATGCCCAAGATCTAGAGAGTAATATTTAGCAAGTTGCTTCCAACTCTTCTCAAACCAAACATCACCATCATGTTCTGTCCATTTTACTTCACAAATCACATTGTGTTATATATTTTTTTTTAGTAATTGATTGATTTATTTTTCTAAGGGGATGTTTATCATGGATTGATATATTTGTCCAATATACTTCACATTGTGCAGCTTTTCATTCCTGTTTGGCTTTCTCAGCTAAAGTGCTCTGTTACCATGTGGGCTCTTCGTCGAGCTTCAGTTCCTCTAAGGTAACTCTCCATAATATCTGTTTGTTAAACTTGAATGCTGGATAGGCATCGGTCATCTCTTTGTGGTCTATTTGAGATGGAAGTCTGTTTTTTTTTTTCCCTACTGGCGTCAAGGAAGCTGTGGAAAGTATGCATAGTCAAATGTTTGAGGTTCCTGTTTTTTCTATATAGTCATTTGCTTTTTCCAACATAAAATTTACTTGTTTAAGTTTTGGTTATCTGTATGATTTGTTTTCTTGAAGTGAAACACGTGTAGAATGGAGGCCATAGGGTTGTTGGCATGTTTCCAGTTTTTTTTTTTTGTCTCTGGAAATGCTTGTAGTGAGTGCATTCTGTTTTCAAAGAACAAGCCAAGTGGGTTAATAGAAGAAACTAACACCGATTTAATATAAGTAATGGATATGATAAATTGAGAATGGGGGCCCCCGTATATATGCTCTCTGATACGTATGTTGCACAAATTTTTCGTATATGTCAATGCATTATTGTTTCTCATGAAGTAATTTCTCTCTGTAATGTTGTGTAGAATCTAGAGAGACTACTGTTTATTTTATCTGGACTTTATATTTGTTATAATTTTATATTTGTAATAGTTTTGGTGATAGTTTATTGCAATTTGTTTGTAGGCGTCGAGGATTCGTGGTAGGAAATGCTCATGCTTGTTGTGTTAAATTAGCTCCTACTGCTTGTGTGGAAGAAGACACTGGTATCTCTGAGTGTTTTAATAGATCTCTCTCATTGAACACAGTTCCATACCATTTGGGACATGCTTCCTCGAATTTTATTGTGAGTAGACGAGAACTTTCTTCACAAGCCAGTGCAAGAAGCACAAAAGAGGAGGATGATTTGGAAGACGGATTTTCTGAACTGGAGACACCAACTGCGGAAAATAGCATTGATGTACTTTCTGAACCTGACCTATCTGATGACAGCGAGGATGTTGAAGAACCACAAAATGAGCTGGAGTTATCAGATACAGAGATTGATCCAATTGAGAAAAAGTCACCACAAGGGAGAAGGGTTCGATCAGAACTATTCAAGGCAATCTTAGATGCCCGAGGCTTGTCTGTCCAATCTACTCTGGAAAAGTGGGTTGAAGAAGGGAAGACACTAAGTAGGTCAGAGATCTCATTTACTATGGTTAATCTTCGCAAGCGTCGAATGTATGGCAAGGCTTTGCAGGTAAATGGGTTAGATTAACATTCGCTTCCAATTTGCACAGTTAGAACAATTTTGAACTATTGTGCACATTAATTAACTTAAATTCCTATTACTTCACATTGTGGCTATTTGATAGCATTTTACTAATATTATTTGTTGCTATGATATGTTTTTGTGATTATTCCTTCAAAGTGAAACCTTCACACTATAGCAAAATAATGCTAGGCTTTGATACCATGCCATGCTTGTTTAAGTTTTACTACACTGGTGAGAACTTAATGGTGAATATGTCCATATGAAGCTGACTAGGTATTGCTTCGTTAATATTTTAGTAGTTGCCTTCTTAAAATTTTTTTAATATTCCTGTTAGAGGATTGATAGCTTGGAGATCATCTTATAAAATAAGTTACAAGTTTTAAATATCTTGAATCTATTATACAAAATGGTGGAGAAGTAAAGGAGAACGTAAACCATAGGATTTAAGCGGAATAGATGAAATGGAGGAAGGTTTTGGATGTCATCTGTGATAAAAAAGTGCTGTTTAAAATTAAGAAAAAATTCTATTGTACAGTTAGAAGACCTACAATATTGTACGATATTGACACAATAATAAATTCAATGTCACATAGATGAAAATATTGCATTGGATGTGTGAACACACTAGACGAAATATGATTAAAAATGATTGCATTAGAGAGAAAGTTAGAGTAGCACCTATTGTAGAAAGGATGATGGAATTTAGCCTAAAGGTGGATTGGCCATGTGTAGAGGAGATCTGTGGAAGCTCCGATAAGAAGAGTAGATCAAGAGTAATCTGATAGTTAGAGGAAGAGAAAGACTAAAGAAAATAATAGGTAAAACCATTAAAAATGATTTAATAATTAATAATTTTTCTATTGATCTCGTTTATAATAGGTCACTTTGGCAGCGTTTAATCTCGACTCCACTTGATGGAAAAATATTTGCTTGTTGTTGTTGTTATTCCTGTTAGAGGATTGATAGCTGATATGGGGTTAGAAATCTATATATTAAATTTTTAGTAATAAATTCTAAAGAAGCTTAGTTTTGGATTTGGGTCTGTTTGTCTTGTCATCTAGAGCTCTTTCATTTCACTTTTGTGCTTTGTTTTTCTCCCTTGCTAACCTTTTTTCCTTTTTTTTAATAAGGCTCCAGCTCTTATTTTTTTTATAATTTCTCCCAGATTGTTTCCTTCCTTTAACCATCTAGTGGGAAAAAGCTTAGATGGATGTGGATTAAGCATAAAAAAGCACGCTAGTTTCATTTGTAACATTTTGTTGAATTTTATTATCCAAACTCAATGTCTTAGTAGTTAGGGCGGTTAAGGACAAGCATTTATGACATAGTGATCAGTTACAAATGTTTTCATGAGTGGGAAAATTTCTGTTGTGTTAGTCTGTTAGAGTTATTAAATGAAACTAATCTTAGGCCTTCACCGAACATCTTAATAATTTGGGATGAAGTGGTCTTTGATATAGCATGAGAGCCTCTATCACCAAGTGGTTCAGCACAAGGTATGCTTACTAGTGTTTTGTCCATGCTTCATGCTCAAGCTCGAAAGGGCCTTTGCATGAAGAGACATGTTAGAGTTAATAAAATCAATTCTAAACCTTCATTTAATGGCTTAAGCTTTTGGGATTAAGTTGTCCTTGACATGTTGAAAATACCTGTATATGATATTTTCATTAGTTACTTGATACAACTCGTCTCATACCTATAATTGTTCTAGAAAGGCATTATATGCCTATCCAAGAGATATCAGTTATTTTACTGCTTTCCCGTATAATTATAAATTGACCTTGTTTTAGTTTCTTGTTTTGTTTCATGGCATAATTGCATCTATATTAATTCTTTGTTGGTTCTGTAGCTCTCAGAGTGGCTCGAGGCAAAAAATCAGCTTGAATTTGTTGAGAGAGATTATGCATCTCGACTTGATTTGATTGCCAAATTGCATGGCCTCCAGAAGGCAGAGAACTACATAGAGAGTATTCCAGAATCGTTCAGAGGGGAAATAATATACCGAACTTTACTGGCTAACTGTGTTAGCCAGAACAATGAGAGAAAAGCAAAGCAAGTATTCAATAAAATGAAAGTTTTAGAGTTTCCTCTAACATCGTTTGCTTGCAACCAGTTACTTCTTTTGTATCAGAGGATTGACAAGAAGAAAATAGCTGATGTGTTATTGTTAATGGAAAAAGAGAATGTTAAACCTTCTCTTTTTACTTACAAAATCTTAATAACTGCAAAGGGCCAGTCCCATGATATTGCTGGAATGGATCAAATTGTTGAGACAATGAAGACTGAAGGCATTGAACCAGACATCCAAATAAAGGCAATCTTGGCTAAGCATTATGCCTCAGCTGGGTTTAAAGAAAAAGCTGAAGATGTATTGAGAGAGATGGAAGGGGAAAACTTAAAAGGAAATCGGTGGTTATGTCATTTTTTGCTTCCCCTCTATGCATGTCTGGGAAAGCCTGATGAAGTTGAGAGGATTTGGAAGATTTGTGAGTCAAATCCTCGGAGTGATGAGTGTCAGGCTGCAATTGAAGCTTGGGGAAAGTTGAAGAAAATTGAAGAAGCAGAGGAAGTTTTTAAGATGGTAAGGAAAAAATGGAAGAAACCTTCCAGGCACTATTCAGTACTGCTGAAGGTTTACGCAAATCACAACATGCTAATGAAGGGTAAGGATCTTATTAAGCAAATGGCAGATAGTGGGTGCCGAATAGGTCCTTTGACTTGGGATGCACTTGTAAAACTTTATGTTCAAGCTGGGGAAGTGGAAAAGGCAGACTCTGTTTTGCAAAAGGCAGTCCAGCAGAACCACACGAAGCCAATGTTCAGTACCTACATGGTTATTTTGAATCAGTATGCAAAGAGGGGTGACATCCATAATTCAGAAAAGATTTTCTATAGAATGAGACAAGCCGGTTATACCTCTCGGATAAGCCATTACCAAACTCTAATACAGGCCTATATAAAGGCCAAGCTTCCAGCATATGGGATTAGGGAGAGGATGAAAGCCGATAACATATTCCCAAATAAAGTTGTTGCGAGCATGTTGGCCCAAGTTGATGCATTTAGGAAGACAGAAATATCCGATTTGCTTGATTAAGGAAATTAACCAAACCTTCCGGTATGATACTTTCTTCTCGTGCAACTAGCATAAGATAAGATAAATGTAGTTGCGGCATCTTGGATTTGAATGTTGTCTTTCTATTGCCATCTAATATGCGAACAATTGGTCTTTAACCACAGTATATGCCAGATGTTGTTTCGTAAATATTCTGTTTTGGGTGAAATGCCAACGTACGTGAGATGACTCCTCTGCATAGTAATTTTGCTCTGTTGAAGGGTTCTTGGACCTGAATGGATCATTAATAACACATTTCTTTCCATTTTCAACTATTATTACTTGTTAGTAATCTTGTTAAACTTTCCATTTTGGAAACTTTAGTGGATTGCTAAAACATCATTATCATCCTGAGAGAGCTAGAATTTTTTTTGATCAGGCACTGAAGGGTAAAATCACCTAATGCAGGTGGTACTCAAACAGCACAAATATCTATGTAGTTGTATTTAGATATGTAAAAATGTGCATCCCATGTGTGTCAAGACAGATTCTTGGTTCAAGACTTTTAATATAAATATAGCACTTTTTATTTATTTATAAATTACTTAAAATGCAGTGGGTTCAATTGGACTCGGTGCAAATAGATAACTGAGTTGTATCATCTATACTTATAGTCCTTGCCCAATGAACGCATGTCTAAATTGATGTATTTTGATATTTTGTTTGAAAAAAAAATTTCTCTTTTGTCTTCTTGCAATCTGTGCATTATGATGTTTTGATTCAATAAAAAATATTTTTCTCATTAACTCTTTTATATATAAATTATTAACAACAATTGATATTAGTATGTCTCTCTTCGTTGCAGTGACACAGAACCACAGACGAAGTTGTTGTTTTGTACCTTCATGTTTATTTTGAATCAGTATGCAAAAGAGAGGTGACATTCATAATTCAGAAGATATTTTCTATAGATTGAGACAAGCCGGTTATATCTCATCAACTACTACCAAACTCCAATAAAGGCCTATATAGATGCCAAACTTCCAGCGTATGGCATTAGGGAGAGGGATGAAAGCTGATAACATATTCCCAAATAAAGTTAAGGTGAAATGCAAATATTAATTGGGATAATTTTCAACTTTTTAATTATAAAAAAAAGTTGAGTATGAGAAAAATGAAGTGTCTAACAATCAATTTTTTGTAATATATATATATATATATATATATATATATATATATATATATATATATATATATATATATATATATATATATATATATATATAATGATATTATATTTAGAAAGAAATTTGTAGGCTCACATCATGAAAAGTAAAACCTATAATAACTATTTACTACAATGATTTGATATTTTTTAAATTCTCCTATGAACACCCGGGAGTCATATATATTAGCCATTAATAATTAATATATATATATATATATATATATATATATATATATATATATATATATATATATATATATATATATATATATATATATATATAAGAGAAGCAATATATAAATTATATACTTCTTAGGAGAACCCAACATTTCAATTTTATACTCAACAAATTAAAAAAACTTGCATGTCAAACATCACGCAATGTTTATTTAATTTCGTACATTTGTCCACATGGGATTGGACCCACAAATTGATTGAAATGTTGGGTTCTCCTAAGAAGTATATAATTTATATATTGCTTCTCTCATATATATATATATATATATATATATATATATATATATATATGTTTGCTCACTCTTCCTATGTACAAAAGCCAAATGGCTCAATTTTTTATATTAATTGACTTAGTAATGAAAAAAAAACATGTGATGTGTCATACATTACATTGTCATATTTTTAAATTTTAATTATATCAATTTTTTAGAATTGTTATAAGAAATATTTTTATAAACTTTTTAATTTTAATATGAATAATCTATTTTTGACTAAATTAAAAAAATAAATGAGTATATTGTGTTCAGACTCACCCCTACACCAGCCCAAATCAATAGTAAAAAATAGAATATATATTTTGTTTTGCTTTTCAAAAGTATATATCTTTTGTGATGATGATCTGCACACCACATTCATGAGTGGATAATCATCATGATGAATGGTCCCTTCATTTATAATTTAAAAAAAGGGGGGGGGGGGTTTTCCATTTGTTTATATCAAAGGCAACAAAAGTTGTTGCAAATAGTAATAATTTTTCTTAGTTTATATATTTTTTTATAAACCAAGAGATGATGACTGATGAGGACATAAAGGAACTTGACAGAGAAAGGCCTACAAGAGAAATGATGGCTCTTTCTTTGTTCCTCATCCCTAAAACCAGCTTTGGAATTATTGTTGTTGGATTCTTGTCTTTGGGTTTTCTTGTTTTTCCTTTGTCAAAAGCCGATGAAGGCTTCAATTTAACGTTGTTCCCCTTATTTAATTATGACTTGTGGTTTTGGTTATTGTGCTCCAATAATGGCACAATTCAGAGACGGTGAGAGAGAGAGAGAGAGAGAGAGAGAGAGAGAGAGACTAAATTTACATTTTTGTCACTGAAATATTCTTGACTTAGGTTTTATCTTTAGATAATATAAAATATATAATTTAGTCTTCAATTTTTTTTTGTTTATGTTTAATTTAATTTTTTAGTGGCTCACAAAAAAAAATTGAGTTGAACATAAAAATCAATATATTTGAAGATCCAAATGTACATTTTTTAAGATAAAACTTTCCATAAATAATATTTTTTGAAGACTAAATTGTGAGTTTAATCTATAAATTTTTTTAGGTAATCTGGATATAAAGAATTAGTAGACTAGATCAACTATTGATAAATATTTAGATATATGAATATACTTTTTAGCAGAATTTATTTATAACATATTTATATATTTTATTTTTTTACAGCTTGAGTCTACATGAAAATATTTCCTAGGGTTGAAGAAGTCATAGTTGATGATGAATTTGTGGGCCTCTTCATGAATATTATAAATATATGATGATGATGTTAGAATTTCACAACATTATTTTCCATCAAAGACATTTTCCATGATTTTTTTCATCACCCTTTTGAACAAGTAAGAGATTAAACTCAGCAATGAGTATCTTCTCATGTGTGATGATAAGATCGGGTCAGTTTGGACGATCTTGTTTAGATATTATTAACTAAACCCAACTAGTGATTAAATTGATACGGTTTGATATGAGAATATTTATTTTATTGTTAATAAGATTACGATATTTAAAAATATATATTTATTAAAGATTTTTAATTTAATTAGTAGGATTGAAATAAAGAATTTTAATAAATAACAGTTCAGTACGATGGTTAAGCATGACAACAAATAATTGTATAAAGTGATTGTTTAGTAGTTCTACAGAGAAAATAGTATTTAATACTATGTTAGATTGACTTTACTAATGAAGTTAGTCAAACAGTCAAGCTAAACATAAAAAATATGCACAATTTAGAGTATAAAAAATAAAATGTATAAAGTTAATACTAGTGAGATGGAGGGAGGGAGTCTATTTATAGAATTGTAAAGTTGAATAGGCTTAAGAATAGTTAAATCTTTTTATATGTCAATTATGAAAATGTTATAGTTTGTTTAAATTTCTTAATGAAATAATCAGAGTTAATTATATTGACATGACTTAGTTATTAAAGTGATTCTCGATAGATAGACAAACTTAAAATGTGTAATTATGCTTCTTTAGTGGCATGAGCATATTGAATTTGATCAATCTAATAAAAAGGTATTATAGATTTCATTTCAATTTTTATAAACAATTTTTATTAGTAGACGACTACTAATTACAATATACGTTAGAATTGTTTATATTTTTTAAAATTATTTTTATCTTAAAAGGAATTATTAACAAAATAATAGTATTTTATAGTTTCAAAATTTTATGTATCCATATATTAAGCGCACATATTTATAGATTACAAGGACATTCTATGTTGAGAGTGTCCATAATAACTGGTAATGTGGCAGGCATTGTATGGTGATTTCAAACTTCAATTCAGGTCACCCTCAAAATTATTATTTAAAAGAGATTTATTTGCAACTTGGGTATAAATCTGGGCCCACTAAATTATGGAGTTGGGGTTTGAAAGTTTGAGCATAATCTATGGCCTGGCCTGCCAAGTTGAAAGCCACTTTAGTATCCTGTTTCAAAGCTAGGCCCACTATGCTGTTTCAAGTTGAAAGTTTGAGCATAATCACTGTATCTAGCACCGTTGAAGGGCGCTGTTGTTGATGGCTCCTCTCTCCATTTTCATCGTTTATTTTTTTATCTTATATTTTCTTTTTTTCTTTTTTTTTTTACCTTTCTTTTTTCTCTCTAGAAGTTTTCTCTTTTTCTATTGAGAGTTATTTTATTTTTATAAGGAAATTTTCTTCTTTTAAAATTTTGTATCTCTTATATTTAAATTTATAATTTATTTATTTATATTTTAATAGAAAAAATAGTTAATTTTTAGAGAAATTTAAAGTTATGTAACCTCGTTTTAATTGTTTTTATATTATATTATATTACTTATGTTTTTAAAATATATAATCGTAATTTTTAATATAATATTTTTAAATTTTTATTTAAAATATGTGTTATCTCTTTTTTTTAATATTAATATTTTGCTCAGGAGTGCAGAACTAGATTTTTATTTATTTTATTTTCAAGTAGATTCAATCTCTTATTTCTATTTTTCAAAAGTTAAATACTGCAAAAAATTTAAATATAGATTTAGTCTATAAAAAAAATGTAAATCAAATTAGTCGTAAAAATACACATTATTATATTAGAAATTAGTCTCATTGAAAAGCCTTACCGACGTATAAATCTATATATCTTTTGAAAACCCAATCAACCTAAGAAGTTTTCCCCTTTAAGCAATCTGCCCTCTTTGGTTCTTTTGTTTATTTTAACTTCAAGAATGTTGGACCCGCTCTTTACTCTCTTTTTTTCTTGAAGAATATGTTTTATTTATTTCTCTATTCTTTTCTGTGTTCGTTTATTCTTTCTGGGTTCCAGTTAAAGGGAAAAGAACAAAAGGAAGCAGTTGTAGATTAGACCTCTTCAAATTTTGAAGTGGAAAAAACGAAAGAAAGTTAAAGAGCTCTCTGCATCTGGGGTTGTTGCAGTACTTTTGTGGATGTTTGGTATAAAGACTGCAAAACTGCAGATATGATTTTCCAAAAGCATAACTGCACCGAACCAAAATAGAAGAGCGTGCTCTTAACAAAATTTGAGAAGGACAATTACCCACCATAATCTTTTAGGGGGTGTTTGGTATAAAGAAGAGAAGCGAAGGAGATAAAAAAAAATAATTTTTTTTATTTAGTTTAATTTAAAAACAAATAATTATTATATAATTTTTTTAAAAAAATTATTAAAATTTTTATTTTTAGCCAATCTCTAATATGTCTTTTTTATTTTTTAATTAAAAATTTTTGAATTTTTTTATCATTGTTTTTTTTGGTATTATTTTGTAGTTAAATTTTTATTATTTTAACGTAAAACATGAAATAAAATAATTTATTGAATCAAATTATTGAATTAAACAGAATAATTTTTTAAAAAAATCTCTCACGTTCCTTCTATTCAATCCAACTAAATACTCAGTTAATTAAAATTTCAGTGACTGTGTAAGGAGTTAATTAAAATTTACTAAAATTAGTATTTCCGATGATGAAAGCTCCGGACAAACATGGCAAAAGATACCGCAAAAGAAAGCAAAAGGTGTATGTAATAATTTCTGCAACCAATGTGTCATTTTTCTCCCTCGTCCTTTTCTTTTTTCCACTTTCAGGCTTTTTTTGGTGGGGTTGGCCTGGATTGGAAGACAAGACAGCGAAGGCATTTGTTCAAAAAGTGAAATTTTTAAATACAAGTTTCAGTCAAAATCTTAGTTACTAATTACTGCAGTAATTTATGACATTGGCTTGGTTCATTTATATTACAAGCAGGCTATTGCAACTTACCAAATGAATTTGATTGGGGATTTATTTACCCTTTTTGGTACTTTTTCTTTTTGCTTTGGTATTCTTTTGTCCACTCTCTTCTTGTGAAAAGAGCTCAAGAACACCTTGCTTCCAGTTTCAGATTTCCCATTGTGAATAACAGAAGCAGTAGAATTTTCTTACCAAAAAAAAAAAAAAAAAAAAAGCAGTAGAATTTAGATTGGTAGACTTATTTAATTCTAATTTTTATAATTTTTTAATATATATAATTTTTAAAAACATCAAATTTATTATACATTAAACTTTGAACTCTAGAATCTGAAAAGATTAATATACAAAAAATTTCATATTTCCAATTATTAGTAAAATAACTAATTTATCAATAACTTTAAAGTTTAATTTGTACACACACAAAAATTTAGACTAAAATTAAGTAAATTTAAAAATTTTAAATAAAATTATTAGTTTACTTTTAAAATAATTTTTAAAGGATTTGTAATTTTTTTTTTAATCGGAATTTGATTTAAATTTAACGTAGGACTTGTGACAATGTGGCCTCAGCTATAATGTTGTGCTCATTTATGGCATCATCTGTGCCTTCACTTGTATTGTGATCTTCACTTGTGTGTGGGGCTTTATTTTTTATGGTTACATTTGTAATTTGCTATAGGAGAAATATTTACATAAATTTATTTTGATAAGTACAAAAGATTAATAAAAAATTATTAAAATAAATGCGTCTAATCAACTTATCACCTTACATATTTTTTTTTTAAAGTAGATTGAGTTTATAAAAATTTAGTTAACTAAACTAATACCAAGAGATATATAAATATATTAAATATATTTTTAAATGAAATTTATTTTTGACATACAGAGATATATGTGTGTGTGTGTGTTTTTGGTTTTATGAGTGAGTTGATATGCTTATTTTTTATAAACTGAATTTATAAAATTAAAGTGCATTTGATGTCAATGATTTGATCCTCTTTTCTCACGCTACTCTTAAGGCCTTAGGGCTTACTTTATTTAAAAAATAAATAAAAATAGGGTTGCATCATAAATATATCATTGGACTTTGACGTATTTATAATAAGTCATCACCAACTTCTAAATTTAGATTTTAGACCCTTATGTTATAATGAAGTAGGAAATAAACTCTTAGATCGGCATTTGGTTAGATAGATAACAGAAAGAGCGATGACACTATGTGAGCTGCAAACCACAAAGCCTATCCTACAGAATATGAACAATCTAGGGATTTTGCTTTGGGATGTTTATTTGCATTTTTTTTTTTGGGGGGGAGGGGGGCGCTCACATTTGTCGGTGAAAATAGGAGGAGGTTATTCAATTATCAGGTTCAATAGTCCTGTCCAGCAGCAGATGGCAAAAATACCTAGACTCAGTGGAAACTCGCAAATTTTACCCGCTTGCATATGGGCATAGGGATCAAAAAATGAAGTTGTGTTTGGTCTGAATATTTTTAAGGGGTCAATAATTAGCCAATACGCTCATTTGGCCAACCTTCATCTTCAAGAAAATTACCAATAGTGACAGCAAAATCACACGTCTACAATCACAACAAAATACAATTCACCTCTTAGCAACATAGTAGTCTGGTGGACAGACAAATTGGAACACCCCTCACAGGAATCTTTATTTGAAATAAAAAACCATATTTAATACAGAAGTTAATGGTACAACATAACTAATACAAAAGCTAGATTGCAACCAGTTGAAAGTGAAAACAGAAACTACATCTTACAAGGATAAATTTGCCACTATAATCCCTCACCCTAACAAAAAAATGGTATAATAGAGAACTCCAGAGGCCAAAATGTATCACACAAATTTTACTTGCAGCCTTCAAAGCAGAAGATGTAATATGATATGACAGTTCATCTCATGGATCAGTCTTTGCTCCATTGTACATAAGAGCAGTACGCAAATTTCGAACCAAAGGCAATATTAATAATGTAATCTAGAACTATTAGGACCATGCTTGGCTTGCAGCAGAAATGAAACATGTTCTCAAGGAACATTCATAACTTGTATGGACTGCAACATATCTGAGACGGCAATGACAAGGTCACCTGATTTGATCAAATTTCTGGCCTTAAGCAATGAAAAGGTTTTGTTGAGATTGCTTTCCATATCATCAGAGAAGGTAAGACGAAAAGGTATCAGGCCCCACTGGAGGTTCAGACGCCTACGCACTGATGGAGTGGTAGTGAATGCAAAGATTGGGCAGTCAGGACGGCATCTTGATAGCAGAGATGCCATGTGCCCTGTCTTTGTGTAGACAAAAAGCGCATCCACTTCTAAATTATTGGCTGCAAAAGATATAACTCTAGTCAAGATACAAGACTAAGAAACTCACGAATCCAACAATCTAAGAAATAACCCAAGAAAGGGGAAGAAAAATTGTTATCTTAATCATGAAGGGTTCCTGTAACTTAGATAATAAATGAAGCAGGTGCCTAACCAGAGTGTTAGTAATTATTTAGTAGCGTTTCAAAAAGGAAAACTTCAAACTAAGAAATCCTCATCAAATAAAGTCGGGAACACAGCAATCCTCCTAGAAACATTTAATCACTCTATAGTGTTGTTGAAGACATGTATCATGCAAAAGAAACTAAGTAGAAGACAACAATGATAATAATAATTAATATAAAGACAACATACGAAGTTGGGAACAAAATGGATAAAGCAAATAATGGACTTCCACGCATAAGCTTCCCAAATCATAGAGGTCATTGAAACCTCTGTCAGTTACTACGTACCATGGTTATTATTATTATAATAATCAAACCTGTAGATAGGCATTATATATAGAAATAGATTGATGATATTAAATTATGGTATTGCATATACATCAATCAGAAAGCTCTACAGCTGTCTATAGAAGTTTCTTTACATGATACTTTGATTATATGCTGATGCTATGTCCAATTGAATATGCTAGTTATAAATGTTTTTGTAATTAAAAAATAAGACAAGCATCATTAATACTTGCATTATCAAGTGTATGTCATAACCAATCCAAGAAAAAAACAAGAAAATTTAACCGAAGCAAGCAGAAAGTGTAGATATGGGGGCTGCTTACCCAATTTTGCAGCAGAAGTGCATATCTCTTCAGATATATTTTCTGAAAATGTATGCCCAATGGATGGAAGTGCCATAGCTTCATGGCGTTTCTCTTCCCTCCACCACCTTTCAATCCTCAAACTGACACTCCTTAAAACAGCCAAGGCCTTCTCTGGGTATTGGCCCATGGCTGATTCACCAGAAAGCATTAAAGCATCAGCTCTCTGCCTGACTGCTTCAGAAACATCCGCTACTTCAGCTCTCGTAGGTGTAGGGTATTCAATCATAGACTCGAGTAACTGAGAGGCAACAATGACTGGCTTATTCAGCTGCCTGCAAACTTGAACAATCCTCTGCTGGGCAGATGGAACCTGTTCTAAAGGTATCTGAGCACCCAAATCTCCTCTTGCCACCATAGCTCCATCTGATGCTAGAATGATCTCCTCCAAGTTCTTTAACGAGTCAATACTTTCTATCTTTGCAATGACAGCAATATCACTGCATAACCACATTACAGTAACTCAGTTGAGATTAGCATCTGCCAATAATTTAATAAAGTTAACATTCATAATAGTAATAAAATAATGATATAACGTTCAGTTCAGGAGCTCATACTCCTATAATAGTTGCAATGACTGCATAGCCAACACCTGGAAAAGAAATTTTCACTAAAAGCTAGCTACCAGAAGTATAAATAAAATGAGTTCCATTTCCAAGAAAAAAGACTCCAATGTTACACGAATTAATGACTGGCTAGAGAAATATCCTTCCCAAACTCCTGAGGTTAGGGACAGATTGGTTCCTAGATAAGTTTTTGGTCACCAATGTGTCTAGATAGTGATTAAAACTTTTCATGTATTCAGTGTATCATACAAACATTAGATCACAATTTACAAATCAAAGTACCTTTACTCTTTTGGTTGCCTCAGCTTTAGTTGCAAATTTGCAACTTATCTCAAGTAATAGTTAACATCCAATGTTGCAACAGGATTTTTAACCTCCAAAAATGGATTTGTTTATCCCATCAAAGAGCAATGATACAATTTTAAGTTTCTACAAATAGTTCTTTTGAGGATCATACAACAATGTTCCCTGTCCTACTGGTTACTTGCTATTTAACTTTCTTTTGTATTCTATATTTTTTACTCCTTTATCTCTATGCTTAAATGCTGCAATTAGTTTACGTCAGCTAGAATGTAGTATTTGATTCCAAAAGTAACAAATCCCAGTTTCCATCTGAGCATCTGACAAGAGTTTTTTGCGCTCCCAACTAATTTACAGGAATTCTACTCTAGTTGAATGAACATTCTGCTATGGGGATCAATATGTCCCTATAATTTAAAAAAAAAAAACATAAATTTCAATGCAATTGAGCTTTGACTAAGAAATCTATATCCATATTCCATATTTTTAGTCCAGTCACACATTAGATGAAATCAATGCAGGCGTTTTTTGTTTCACATTCTTCTGGATTGGGTTATAGACTTATAGTTCTTGGGGAAATTTTTCAAAAATAAAATGATATTAATTGGTCACCTGTCACCCAAATATTATAAGATAAAAATGTGAACCAGCCATGAGACCCATATCAATTGGGTAAATAGATGATAGTACTAAAATTGTTGTATAATAATAAAAAAAAGTGTTCATACCTATCACGAGATCGTGCAGCAATATAGCTTTTAAGATGATTAATAACTTCAGCAGACTTGACAAATGATATAGCAATGAAATCAACACCCTCAGCAATACCAAAATCAATGTCCAACCAATCCTGCAGATAGGAAAAAAAAACGCTTGAGAATCAGATAAATGAAAAATTACATCAATTAGGATAGATAAGTGTCTGAAAAAAATATATATTTGTGCACAGAATCATCAACAACTCCAAACCCAAAAAAAAAAATTGTTTAAAGACAAATACCCAAAAACATGCGTAGAAGATGTATTTTCAGACTTCACCATATTCATTATGCAACAGATTGATTGATTTATGATAAAACCACATGACTCACAGGTGCCTTCATTGTCAGATATATGATGGGCGCTGCATAATATATTTGAATGCTTCACCAAAATTTTACTAGGTAAAAAGAACCAAAAAATATAAAAATTAATGCAGACAATAAGTTTTATTAAAGATGTTATTTGTAGAATCAAAGTTGCAGAATAAGAACTTGCAGCACTAGTTTGTATAAATAAACAAAAGCACTAATCTTGACAACTTAATCAGAAATTTGACGCACTTATCACGTGACAGAATTGCGATTCCATCCTAACAATCTACATTGAGAAACAAATTAATACCATTGAGTTTGAATTATTTACTAGTTAATCAATGTTCTTAAAGCATGTGATTTGAGTGCTCAAACATCCTATCTGAAAAACCTCCTAAAAAATACATCATTAAGGTTGGCTTGAGTCACAAAAAGGAGTGCCTCAAATGAAATATCATTTACGTTGTTTGGTTTGTGATGGTACACCAGATATAATTGACTTAACAACCAAAATTTCTAGAAGATAACACGCCAAGCTGTTTTTAGCCAAGAAAGAGAGAAAAATATATAAAGCAAGGGATCAATGCATAAATGCCATACCATATAATTCAATAGATGAAATAAATTATTATTACGCATTTTCTTTTAAGTTTTTATCCCACTATATTTAATAAAATTCTATGTAAAAATTTATCTCATTATATGCAATAAAATATTTTGCTCAGGCTTGCCCCCAGGTTGCAAGAATACTTGGCGCTAAAGTAAACGTACAGCTTTAACAGCACTACCTTGGATAATATCATAAATTAACAAGCATTGACTCTTTGCTTAAGGCATTTTAACTAAGCAATTTAATTACAAAAATAGATATCATATTCTCTCCATCACTTATCTTACCACAAAAAATACTAAAATTAAACAGAGGAAAATAAATTAAAGGGGAAAGAGTTGCCAACCTTTGAAGAAATTGTAGGGAGCATGGAATTCCGTTCTCGTACTAGACTCCCATTCCTCCAAAATGTCAGATTGGCCCTTGGCAGCAACAACCCAGGATCAGTACAACGACACTTGACATCTGGACCAATCTTTTCAATCACCTCAAACCTAACCATTCCTCCATCCACTAGGAGTTCATCCCCCACTTTGACATCTGTGGTGTATTAGATTTTGGTTCAAAGCAGTTTAACAACATCATCCAAGATTAACAAATAAAACTAGGGACATAATAACCCACAAAAAGCAAAATATATCATTAGGAATTTCAAAAAGATTAACCTTCAGCGAAACCTTCATAATTAACAATGATGGTGTGTTCTGGAAGAGTTGAATCAAAAGCTCTAACACTGAAAGTCCAGATCTCACCATCCTGCAAGAGAGTATTCAAACATGATGAACTTCACGATGGAAAAAGTTAACAAATGTTGATATATGATCATAACTATGGTTAATCAAATAATCGGATCAATCATCCATCCATGTAACATATTAGCCCCAAATCATTGAAATGCTGTCATCAATTTTCTTTTTAATTTTCTAAATAATCATCAAGATCAAAAATGAATTAAGCATATACTTCCCTTATAGTAACCATTTGAGAAATATGATCAGAATTCGAAATGGGAGTGCAAAACCAAAAAAAATGCATAAACTCCACATCAGATAGACTGAATATAGGATTATAGGAAGTCTTAAGCTTCAAATGTTGAAGTTACTTAATCATCCAAATCAGATCTGTATTGAACTATCAGCTTTAGCTGAAATTATCCAAGTCATGTTATAAATATCATAATAGTTTAATGATGATTAAATTTCTATATCGTCAACCCAACATTCTGCAACATTGTTACAATAACAATCATTTTATAGACCATTAAAAAAAGGCATTGCAGTGATGGGCATACTATTAGTTCTTTTCCAACTTATCAGCAATAGCTGCCACCAAATTAATTTTTAATACTTTAAAATACAGCAGACAATAAACAAAGTTGTTACTGAAGCACAGTATTTCCTGAATGGACTTTTTTCTTATACTCCCTAACTTTATAAAGAGTTGAGAGGAGATCACTAAATTATGCCAAGAAGTTAGAGAAGTGGCAATAGACAACAACAGCTAGTGAACTGTTTATAGGAGGCAAATGATATGATGTTCTCTAGCATAAGCACTGGAAAAGCTACTGAAATTTTCTTCCTATAATATTTAATATAATCTCTAAAAAAGAAAATTCTAACTCAGATAACATTTCAATATGTGCTTTCAATGCCTACCTGGTGATTTTTACAACAATACATGAAAAATTGCACCTTCTCCAGAGCTTAGATGATGAAGAGGAGAGCCCTCCTAAAAGCTAGGCAGACAAGAGGGAACGTGGGGAGCCTCCACTTTAAATAGGAGATTAATGTCTCACACCCTACCAATATGTGACTCACTCATGTACGTACATCAACCCTTGGGTTGGAACAGAGGAGGACCTATTAGTGGTCCGTCCACACCAGACAGATCAAACTAGGAGTTCTGCGTCCCACACCCAACCAAA
This sequence comes from Gleditsia sinensis, assembly GCA_037074535.1. Taxonomy (NCBI): domain Eukaryota; kingdom Viridiplantae; phylum Streptophyta; class Magnoliopsida; order Fabales; family Fabaceae; genus Gleditsia; species Gleditsia sinensis. The sequence goes on from CM073475.1 coordinate 20,159,855, forward strand.
GTGGGACTCGCACTCATACTCCTGCATAAACCTAAATGGGCTGACATAGAGGACGATCCATGAGCAGTTCATATACACCCAGCTGATGTGGGACTCATGCTCATGCTCCTGCATCATTATCTAAGGAAGTAACTGTAGCACAACTCACGAAAGAACCATGAATGCATAGTCACTAAGAATAGAAATTTTGAAGTGCATTATGGGAACAAATTTTTCTGCCCGTTAACTGACAAACATGTCTTAAAACCCTTTCACTGAGGTTAAAACCCATAAAAAGAATTCTGTTGCAATGTGAGAATCTCCATAGAAATAATATCTTAAATGAAAAATAATAATTAATTGCTCTCATGTCCATAATGGACACTGAACCCAATTTACTCAGATTAAGCTAATAACAGCAACATGAAGACAAATCAAAGCAGTAAAAATATCTGAAATATTCGTGAGACAGTTATAAATGAGATTTGAGAAAGAAGCTGCTCATAAATCTGTGCTGGAAAGAAAAACAAATTCAACAAAAAAAAAACCTCGTCAAGCCATTATCTTAGACCTTTGTTCATTTTGAAGTAACACTATTATGAACTATGCATTGCCAGAACAAATTATAAGACGTTGTTTAATTAGACATATTTGAAGGTGGCAAGGTGCACTTTCTAATTAGTAGGAGGTTATTCAATTTATATCTAAAAACTCAAATTAGAAAAAAGAAAAGGATTATGAATTGAAGTATACAAGCTGCCTCACTTATTAAGAATAACGACAAGAATGCTTCAATTACCATTATCTGCAAATAAAATATAAAATTCCAGCGATATCATTAATGCTATAACTACCATCAACATTGTAGTCAACAGTAGAGTTAAAGTTACTACCCATTTTAGGAATACCATGACCTCAATAGTACCCCAAATGCAATATTACTTCCTCAATCTTTATCAGTGTAGTTAATACTTTGGCAGTGCCAATATTCTCAAGTCATTATATTGCCACATGATCCTCCATCAACCCCTCGACTTTAGTCACTATCATTTTTTGTTTCCATCAAATTTCCTTTGAACTTAGATAGAATTGAATGTCATAAGCACCATCTTCTAACTGATTATAACTTATAAGCATGTAGCATAAATAATCAAAGGTTCAATATGTAGCACAGGTACAGATACAGTTAAGAGTATTGTATCCAATATGAGGAATGGTACATGATAGGTAAATTTTTTTAATATAGGGTACAGTTATGGTAATATATACTATATAAATAAAAAAAATTATAATATATAACAATTCTTGTAATAACAAAATTAGATAACAAACTATTTATAAGAAATTTGTTTTTGAGAGTAGGATCCATTTTAAAACTTGAAATGTAAGCACACTTACGAGTAAACCTATAAAAACAGTTGATACCATGATTAGAAAAGATTAATATCATGTTTCTACAAAAAACAAAATAGGTAGAAGAAAAGACAAAGAAATTAGATGCTTCAGATTTTAAACTTTGATATACTGATAAGACAAGATATAGCAATAGGGTATGCATAATAGTTGATAAAAATTAGACGAACTACATGGCAGATGTAAAAAAATTAAGAGATAGAATCATAATCTAAAACTTATTGTCGAGCGGAACACTTTTAATGTGATTAGTGTATATACACCACAAGTATGATTAAAAGAGCATCACAAGATATATTTTTTAGAAGATTTAAATGGTTTGGTTCAAGAAATACCGTTGGGAGAAAATTTTTCCTAAGAAGGGATCTAAATGGTCATGTGGAGAGTGAACCCAAAAGATATGGGGATATGGGCTAGAAGAAGCAAATGAAAAGGGTAGAACTATCTTAAATTTTTTTTAACCTCTAATTTTACTAAAGTAAATACTTATTTTAAAAAGTGAGTAGAACATCTTATCACATATAAGAGTAAGAGGACAAGATCTCAAATAAATTTTTTCTTGTTAAAGAAATCGGATAGAAAGTACTACATAGATTACAAAATCATATCTCGAGAAAGCTTAGCTACCCATCACAAAGTTTTAGTTATGGATGTATAAGTTAAGAGAAGAGTAAAAAGAAAGAATAAAAATGTGTTCTAAGTATTAGGTGGTAAAATTTGAAGGATGAACAATAGCGGAGCTTCTAGAGTGTGGGAAGAGAGATTTTGCGAAGTACAAAGAAGTGCTAACGATATGTGAAATTAGATGGCTAAAGGGATTAGAAAAATAACAAAAGAGATACTTAATTAAGAGACGCTGGACTTAAAGATAAAAAATCTTGATAGTGGGATAGAAAAGTGAAAGATAGAATTAATGTTAAAATAAAATGTTCTAAAGATTGACACTTGTGTAAAGACAATAAAAATTGAAAAAATATAAAATAGTTAAGGAAGATGTTAAGAAGGCTGTGAGTAAAGTGAGACCCAAAACTTTTGAAGAATTATACCAATCCTTAAGAACTAAAGATGATGAAAGAAAGTTCTTTAAGCTTGCAAAGGGTAGAATAAGAGACCTAAAACAAGTGAAATATATTAAAAGATGAAGAATGTAATGTCATGATAAGGAAAAAAAGTTCAGTTATAATGGAAGAATTACTTTTAAGTATTTTTTAATGAAAAACATGAGATTTCTTACATTCTGATAGAAATGAAAAACATGAGATTTCTTATATTCTAATAGATTAAACATTACAAAAAAATAATGAAAGTATACCTCTTATCGTACAATTTAAAAGTTTAAAATAAAGAAAATTATGAAGATAATGGACAATGACAAAACAATAGCTCCTAATAATATACCTATGGAGGTATATAAATGTCTAAGTAGAAAAAACATAAATTGGATCACTAAATTATTTAATAAGATAATGAGATATATGAAAATATCGAATAAATAAAAGAGAAGTACTTTAATCTCTATTTATAAAAATAAAGGACACATAAAAAATTATGTAAACTATAAAGTATTAAACTCAGGAACAATATTATGAAGTTACGTGAAAAGTCATTGTGCAGGTAGTAAGACAAGAGATTTGAGTAACAAAGAAGCAATTTACTTAATGCAAAAAATTGATGGAGAGATATCAAATGCATCAAAAAGACCTACATATCATTTTTATGACAAAGTGTTGATAGAGTTATTATGGAAGATTTTAGCGAAAAAAATACATATTGTTTATATCCGAACAATTAAAGATACGTACAAAAATATCATAATTTGTGTAAAGACACAAAATACTTTTTCATATTTATAAGACTACGTCAAATTCTTATCTGAACCTATATCCTTTTAACTTGATCTTAAATACAATTACTAAATATATCTAAGATTTGAGACCCGATATATGATTTCTAAAGATGATAGTAGGTAAAAAAGAAAAAATAAATGTAAAATTAAAGTCGTGAAAATAAATTTTGAATGCGATTTCATAAAAATAAAAATAAAACAGAATATTTATGGAATGTATTTTAGGAAAAGGTGCACAAATTCAGATTTAGGGACGAAACTTTGATATCATCGTATAAAATAAGTACAAGTTTTAAATATTTGGGTCCACGAAGTAGTAAAGGGAATGTAAAGCAGTGTTGATGGATGAAATGGTTTGTAATAGAAAGTGCCACTCAATATAAGGGAAAACACTGAGTAGTGCAGTGCTTTTGTTTAGAAAAGGTTATCAGTTTCCATCCACTTGAATACAAAAGAGTTCTTTTCCTTTTACGAAGCAGATAGGTCTAAGGCATGTAAATTGCAGATTTCAAAGCACAATGAAACATGCATGCATTCCATACAGTTATTGATCCAATAGCAACCAAAAAGCATTCAATAACTGCTGACCAATCAGAGATAGGAAAATTGCAGTAACAAACTTCTTGAAAATTATTGATACTGTCAGCAATGAGGACGAAGGGCATAAAAGAATTGAATTAAATGTACCTCAGTTTTGGCCGAGGAAGCACCACCAAGATCGCCCATGTGGATTTCACTACCCTCCGTATCCATCATGATAGCCACAGCAAAACCCTTCTCTTCGTTGAGCCTACGCACGCGTTCGATCACCATTTTATGCCACTCCCGCGTGCCATGGCACATGTTGATTCGCGCCACATTCATCCCTCCCACGGCTAGCGCCTCAAGCTGCTCAAACCCACACGTCGCCGGTCCAATGGTGCAGACGAGCTTGGTTCTCCTCGTGCTGCGGAACCCATTCTCCTTAAGCTCGGTCTCGGTAACCGCATCAACTTCAATCGAGCTCAGATCGGTGACTAACCCCGAAGACCGGATAGACACAAACCCAGCTCCAGCTCCATTGTCAGAGACCAGCGCCTGGGAAGACGATAACGAAGAATCTAGATCCGAAGCGGACGAGGCCCGAATGAAGAGATTCGATGTAAGGGTCGCCGGAAACCGACAATTCGAGCTCCGGGAAAATGAAAGTTGGGTGTGGGTCGGAAAAACACTGACATTCAGGGTCCGAGTGGATGATGGGGTGAAGAGGTGGAGAGACTGTGACATAGCGGCGGCAACTGAAACTCCAGCTAAGGACGGAGGAAAAAGAAGAGAGACAGAAAGAAGAAAGACGGGTTTTCGAATGCGAAGAGACGATGAGGTTTATGGCGTAGAAAAGAGGAGAGAGAGAAAGGGGGCGGAGAGAACAAAGAAGGAGGAATTGCCTTCGAAGTGTTTCAGAGCTTCGAAGATGTCGCCCAAGGTTAGCGAAGGTAGGACAAGGTTTGCGGAAAATGGAACCGGCTAAACGAATCAAGGAGGGTTTATGATCATACGGGGACCAGATTGCTACGTTTAAGTGAGGAGAGAGTTAGTTGGTCTGAAATTATTTTTAGGTTCAAATAAGTATTTAGGTTTAGGCTTTTTTTTTTTCTTAATAAAAAAAATTGAAATTGAGAAATTTGTCTTCAAACTCCAGCAAGTCTAAGAAATTTACAATCAAACTATCAATTATAAGTTCATTCGCTTTTTGGCGACACTAAGCTGTCCTTTTCTAATTAGTTTGTAATACGGACACTTTTTCCTTACATTTTGTGTATTTCTTGTTTTTACTATTTCAATAGTTACATTTTATTAAAATAAAATAGACACAATAAAAAAATATAATAAAGAGTTATTATTTAATTAAAATTAATTTATATGAAATAAATTTTTTTAAATAGAGTAGTCACTTTTAAATTTACAAATTTTATGTAAAAAATTCATTATTTTTCTTAATGTAACATTTATTTTTGAAAAATATGATTCTGTGATTATTCAAGAAGTTGATTAATGACAGAAAAAGAAAAAAAATATTTCATAAAATATAATAAATTAAATTCTTAAATAATAATTTTTTAATAAAATACTCTATATTTTAAGTAAACTTTGTCTCTATTTTAAAAATATATATAAATATTTTTTTTATACTTTCAACAAAGCCTGCAACTTAATCAACGATTAACAGAAATGTTAACTTTTTCATTAAATATCTAAAAGTAATGGACTTAATGATAAAATTTTGAGTAAATAAGGATCATATCATTTGTGAAAATTACAATCACATCTTTTTTAATTTTAAGATATAAGAAATATGTATTGTACTCACAAAATTATTAATAAAATTTATATTTTATAATTTTTGTATGGTAAAAATTTGTAAAATAACTTAATTCAATATATTAAAAGATCAAATTAATATTTATGACAGTTTAAAATAAAAAAAATTAGAGGGCATGAACGTTATATTTTTGTTTTAAATTTGATATTAGAAGAAGTATTAGTGTACTTTTTATAAACTTTAGAGAACTTTAAAACTTTTTAAAATACATGAGTGAATAATATGAAAATAATATGATTTTCATTTCCATGTATAAAAACGAAGAGTCAACAACGAAGCACTCCAAGGACGAAGCCTATTTTGGAAGGGCAATCAATTCAAAGAGTCAACAATGAACACATGGAAAATTTCACGACGGAGCTGTTACGATAGTGAGCCAATTGAGTTTGACCTTCGTTTCAGAAACGTTTTCATTATGTTTGACGCAGGCAGAGGGAAGCCGAAAACCCTCGAATTTTCTTAGTGGCATCCCAAAGATTCTAGGTCTGCTCATATCTGCTTCTAGTGTGTGGTTTAATTATGATATTGCGACTTTTCTTTTTAAAATGAGGTGAAAAAAAAACGTTTTATATTATAAATAAAATTTATTTTTGAATATAAAAAAAATTCTTAAAAATAAATATTAATAAAAAAAAACTTTTTCACCCGACGTAAATGAAATATTTTTATGAAAGTAAAAAAATATTATGTATAAAATGACTTAATTATTTTTCTTTTTTCTTTTTTAATTATTTTTTTATTTTAAAATTTTTTTAAAAAAATATTTTACGTGAATTAAATATATGAATAAAAATTTAATAAAAATACGATAAATTATTTTTTAAAAAATAAAGTGGAAATTAAATATATTTTTTTAATTTTATTATGTATTTTATTTTTAAAAATGAGATTTTTAAAATTATAATTTTTTTAAAATAAAATATTTTATGAACTAAATTAATTATTGAAAGAATAGTGAATGGTACTGTTATTGTTTATCAAGGTCTGGCACAGTTGGTAAGATGGTTGGATCCTTAAGCATGTTATCCCTACTTTGATTCGGACCGTGTCTATGAAAAAAGTGTTGTTGGCAGAGGCAATAATTCCTGTATAAAAGAAAAAAAAGTAATTTAAGTTTATAACACTTATAAAATTTAAAATATTTGGTCCAAAATGATTGGCTGGACAAAATTTTGAAGGGCGAGAAGTGTCGGCACTGAAAAATTTAAAGTGTGAGAAAGCTCCGGGTCAAGATTATTTTAATTTATTTGAAACATCAAAAGAGGGGACCGTCATGACATAATTATTTCTTCTCTCTACGGAGCAATTACTTTTAAAAAAACATTTTATGAAAGAGCTTTTCCTATACAATAGAAAAAGATTCCATAATCTTAAACCGATTTATTTGAGATCGTAAATCTTGAATTTGTCTGTTAAAATGTTTTTGAGGGGGTATTTGGTAGAATTTTTTTTATTTGAGAAAATTAAATTTTTATATTTTTTTTTCAATTTTAAAAAAGAGTTTCAAAAATATAGATTTTAAAAATAATTTTTGAAAATGATTCCTATTAAAAGTTTTTCAGAAGAGAGAGTGAGAATTAAAATTTTTTATGTTAGGATAATAATATTTTTCATTCTGCTCTCTCTCATTTTTTTTTCTTCATTTTATGTTTAATTTCTCAATTTTAAAATAAAATTTTTAAAAAATATAAATTTTTTACAATGATTTTTTAAAAAAATTTCCTCCAAAACATTTTTCATGAGATGAGAATATAAAATTTTCATGTTATATAATTTTTTTAAATATAAAAAAATATTATTTATTCTTTCATTTGGTCTTCCACCTCTCTAGTCTTTACTTTTTTACTTTATCTCTCATCCTCTATCTCTCTCTCTCTTTTATTTATTTATTTCTCTTCCAATTTATCTATAATTTCTTTTCACTTTATCTCTCAACTTCTATTTCTTTTCAATTTTATCTCTCTCTTCTTGTTTTTTCTCTTATTCCCTCTCTCTTACATTAACTTTAAAAAAAAATACCAAAATTTCTAATAAAATATAATTACAACCAAACATAATTAATTTTTTTTAAATAAATATTTAAAATTAACAAATACATTTTGTACATTTTCAATAATCATTATTCTCAAACAATAAACTTTATTTTTAAAAATAAAAAATATTACTTTATATCAAATGCTTGATCTTCATAAATAAAAAATGTTACGTCATATCAAATGCTTCTTAAGGGTTAATTAAATAATTTTTATTTATTTAACATGTTTAAATATTAATAAAAAATAATATATTCTCAAAAATATTTGTAACAGAGTTCATATTTAGACCAACTTGTATATATTTAAAATAAATGGAAAATATGCATATTTACATTAAAAAGAGAGGTCAAAATATTTTATTTTATTTTATCAAGAGGAGAAAACCACAAAGAGTTGGGGTTAGTACTTTTTTAAACTATCCTGATTAATTCGTGTTTTGGAAATAGTTAAATAGGACTGGTAATTGATTTTTGAATAAATATATAATTTAATTTTTAAATTATTTAGATTATTATATTTTTATTTTTAAATTAAATTATTGTATAATTTAGTTCCCAAATTTATTCAACGTTAGACAATTTAGTTTTTTTGTTATCTTTATATTAATTAATTATTAATGTGATCTATTAAGTACTTATGTGATAAGTTAAATGTCAACTAATCATATCATAATAGCGCTGATTCGATTTTTTTAAAAAAAGTAAATACACAATTTAGTTTCTGAATTTATTAAGTTCATATAATTTAATTTTTAAATTTATTATATCCCTACGATTTAATTCAAATCATGTCACATTAGCGTTGATTCAATTTTTAAAAAAAATAAATATATAATTTAGTCTCTAAATTTATTAGGTCCTTACAATTTAATCTTTTAATTTATTATATCCCAATAATTTAGTTTCTAAATTTATGTCACTATACAATTTCATTTTTAAATTTATTAAATATCAAATAATTTTGTCATTTTGTTATTTTTATCTTAATTTTTTTATTAATATAATATATTAAGTGTTTACATGATACGTTAAATGCTAACTAATAATACCACATTAATATTGACTAATTTGTAAATTTTTAAAATGAAATTGTTCTCTCAACTTCATGCAATGTTATTTACTTCAAATTATTAAACTAACTATTGCATTCATTTTGTTGGACAATGAAAATTGTAGAAACATTCAAATAAAATGAAAGCAATCGTAAAATGTATTTACAATTCAATAAATTTTTTTCATACTATAAACTATTTAGCAATAGAGTGACAATATTTTTATAAGTTAAAGTATTTTTTTTTCTGTCTCCAAATGAAAAAAAAATAATAAGCAAAAAGATCTGCAAAAAAAGAAATATCTTATTATAATATACAATCATTTAAATACAATCACGAGAGTTAATTAATAAATATCAATTATAAATTTTTTAACATTAAAATATATGAATTAAAATAAAAATCATAAGAAATAATATAACATTAAACAAGAAGAAATTGAAAACGTTGAAATAATGACTTCTTCTTATAGCTCAAAATGTGTAAAGTGTCAAGTTAATTACCCATGGTTGTTAATATTATAAATTTCAGAATAAATTTTTTATTTTTAGTCAAAAAAAACTTATTAAAATATTTTTGTAGTAAATAGGTGTTTTATGGCATCATTAGTTGAAGATAGAAAATATGTTTTTTTATATAAGAAGTGAACAAATAAAGTGAAAAATAATGCATTTTGATATTTTTTTAAACTGAGTCAACATTAATGTATGTGTGCTATATTATAAGCAGTTATTGTAAAAATAAAAAAAAAATTAAGTTGTTTGATTTTTGGTAAAATCGAAGATTAAATTGTATAATAACTTAATTTAAGGACTAAATTATTGGGATCTAATAAATTTAAAAATTAAATTATGTATTTATTATTTTTGTAGGCTCAGTCAATACTAATGTGACATAATTAATTGACATTTAACATATTACGTAACTATTTAATAGACCACGTCAGCAAGCAGTTAATGTAAAGATAATAAAAAAATTAAATTATTTAATATTTGATAAATTTAAAGATTAAACAATATAATAAATTAAAATTAATAAAATTAAGAATTAAAGTATAATAACTTAATAAATTTAAAGACTAAATTGTATATTTATTCTTGATTTTTCTAATTTGGCAGTTTAGTTCAGTCTAATTTTTAAGTAGCACTTATTTAATAGAATAAATTTTATTTATTTATTAATTTCTTGAAATTTTTATTTACAATTTCTCTAATTTTAAAATTATTAATAAAATTTATATTATATATATATATATATTTATTCAAAATTTATAAATAATTTAATTTAATATAATATAAATTATAAAAATTTAAATTAAATAAATTAGTATAATTTTTAAAAAGTTTGAAAAGATAAAAGTGTGAGTTTTATCATTTTTAAAAGAAGCTTTTGTTTCAAGGGTCGATTTGGCCTCAATCAGCAACTCCAAAAACTAATGATTGTCAAATCATAAATTCATTTTTTAGTGTAATTTTTATAAACTAAAAAAATATAATTTTTTCCGTTTCATTTGATTACGTGAAAAATATAATTAATAAAAATAATAATTTTTAAAAATATTAAAAAATTTTAAATAATAATTTTTAAAAATTTTCATATATTTTTTAAAAATAGTTTTTTATCTTTTAAAATATGAAAATAAAATTAAAAAAATAAATATAATGATTGAATATGTGTGTAAAATTATCATTTTATTTTATAAAAATATTTTTACTCTGATGAAAAACTTCAATTTTCAACCCTCTAAATAAATTTTTTTTTTTGATAATCCATATCAAAAAATTATTTTAAAAAATTAAAATTTTTAAGAATTAATTTTAAAATTAAATACAGAAATATTATATTAATAAATTAACATTTTCATAATTTCAAAATAAAACTCCAAAGTCGAAATTTTTTTTTTTTTGGTATAATAAAGTCCAAACTAAACGTCCCTTTAGATTGGGTTAATTTAATAATTTATCTACGTGTCTCTCCACTCAGGCATCATCCACAAAGCTGGCAGCGACGGCAATGCACTCCGTGTCATTTCTGAGAAACCCCACGCTGTACCTCAATTTTGATTTGGTAAAGGATCATCAATTTTTTATTCGTACTTTCTGAGCGAAAGAATTAATGCTTCACAGGTCACAATTGAGGTTTCCAGAGTTCCAATCAACCCCATCTCTATCGTTATTCCCTAATAAGCGCAAGCAACTCTATCCGATTTTAATCCACAACGCAATCTCCTCATAACTACTCCAGGTTCATTTTTTTTTCACGTTTTTCATGCATGCAATTTTATCGATCTTAAAAATTGATATTGATCCGACTTTGGTTGGATGCTTTTCGGTCGAAAATCAGATTTGTGGTTTTCCTATTTGTTGCCAAATAATTGGAGCTTGTGAATTAATAAGTTTGATTATTGATTTCGTAGGCTATTGATTTATAGTGGATAAGGATGGGTGCATTGGTATCCAAGTTCTGGTTCATGTTATTCCCTGCTAAGGAGTATAAAATTGTGGTTGTTGGTTTGGATAATGCTGGGAAGACCACGACCCTCTATAAATTACATCTCGGTGAGGTTGTTACTACGAACCCTACTGTAGGCAGCAACGTTGAAGAGCTCGTCTACAAGAATATAAGATTCGAGGTGCGTTAAACATTTTCAATGAGTGCTTTTTTATATTTTTGATCGTGCTTCATGAGCAATAATTATTTGTTCTCCTCTCTTTGTAACATTTTTTTTGTTACCAAATCCTCTCTTTTTAACTTATTTTTGGCTTATTAGCTGATAGGTTAGTAAAGACATGAACGAAGTAAAGGACAAAGATTAACCAAAAGGTATATACAGGGTGAAAAGTTTCCAGCCTGCTCATGAGAAGCAGAGGGGGAAATTGCTTCTAGTTAGTTGGCCTAGTTCTTGGTTAGTTTTATGTTGTATATACAAGTGCTTGATGTTAAAGGACATATGTCACTCCATACACGGGACTAGGAAACCTTCTCTCTCTATTTATCTGTGTATTCTTAATTTTTTTTTTAATAAATTTTTTTGGAGGGGTGTCCAAAGTTGGGTCCAAAGAGAAGATGCCTATGCATTCTTGTCCATCTTAGCTTATATCTATAGCTTCCTTCCATCATAACATAAGTGTTGAAATTGAAGACCCATTTGTTTTATCATTCAATGCGAGTTAACTAAGCTGTCTGCAGTCAGATGCTTTTCTTGAGTCCTTTAGAATCATTAGGAGGATGCCAATGCCCATGGATGAAGTTAGAGAGGTGAGTTTTGGCGCAACAGTAAGGTTGCTGTTTTGTGACCTGAAGGTTACGGGTTTAAGTTTTGGAAACAGCTTCTTCGTTTACGGGGATAAAATTGCGTACATCTACCCTCTCCAAACCCCACTAGATGGAAGTTTCGTGCACTGGACTGTCCTTTTTTTTTCAGATACAGGCACATTATTTGATACAGAGCAATTTTCTTAATATCTAGGATAAGGGTGAGCTGGTAAGGTGAGGGTACTTCAATTAAGTATTATTAAATTATAATTACATGCATAAATAAATGGTACTAGAATTTAGTTATTGTAAAATATATATTCATTCTAAAAACTACTAAATTTTTTGTAAAAATCAATTGTTATGTTGTGTTTCAGATCCTTGTTGACATGTTCTGAAGCACTTTTGCATGCTTCAACACATTTAGAGCTTTATTGTTGTGTTTCAAAACGTTTAGGCATTATTTCATCCCTTTGAAACCTTTGATACAATATTACTTTTAAACATCATTATAGAAATCACATGATTCACAATTCGAATTGTGCAATTCGACTTGATTCTATCTTCCAGTGATACAGATTGCTGGAAGAATTGGAATCACTAGAATCGTGCAATTTGTGCTAGAAATCACACGATCCTAAGATTCTGCTGTTGCGAATTCTGATGGGTAGCTAAGTTGGGTCATTCGTGATCCAATGTGACCTGAATAGAAAAAGTCAGGATTTTTCTTTTTCTCTTTTTTGTTTAATAATAAAACCCATAAGACCCCCCAAACGCATTGTTCTGTTGCAAACTTAGCATCTGAACTTAACTTTCAAACCCCTAGTTCAATTAAAGAATTCTACTAGGTCTTGAAGGTGTTGTTTCATGTTTCCCATTCTCAAAATTTTGGCACCAAGCAAACTCCTCTGGTTCTTTGACTTCTCTCTATATCCCAACATAAAAAAAACCTTCTTTAGCTCTGCTTTGCTTTTTGTTGCTGCCATGACTTTGTTTTGAGGTGTGCTCTTTGATGTGAATTTGTGAGTGGTGTAGCTTTACTACTACTGTGGTATATTTATGGCTACAAAAACATATGGTGAAAAAAGATTCATAATTAATTATTTATGTTAATTGAGGAGGATAATTATATTTCAATTAATTATTTAGGAATTTATGATTTATGAACTTCATTATAACTTGTTTAAGGCTTATAGTTAATTAGTTTTGTTAATGGTCTGGGTAAATATATTATTTTGAATATTTTGTTTATGCTATTTGTTTATATATATTTTATATTATATATTTCAAATTATTTTTCAATTTGTTCATAAATCTTACGATTGATGATTTTGAAATATGCCTTTTGATTCTTGATTTGACAACTATGTTTTTAAAAAAAGAGGTATTTCACATTTTTTGTGATATTCCTATTTCTATACATATCCAATACAGATACTTCACTCTTAGTGCTGTATCCGTGCTTCCTAAGAACGATAATTCTTATTTTATAGGATAGCTTTTGCGACAGTAGAAGACAAAGTTATAAATTTTATTTTTCTGAACGTGAATTTTTTGTGATGATTCATTTCGGTTGTCATAAAGGATTTTTCTTTTAAGTCTCAAATATTTGTGTATGGGTTTAAGGTTGTAAATGCTGCCACTGAACTTTCTTTCCTCTGAAAGGAGTAGTAGGGGTGGGATGGAGGGTTTTACGAAGAGCTTTAAATCCTTACATATATGGTTCTCCTTTTTTCTTGTAATTCAAATTAAATGGAAATCTGTATTGTGTTGTGTGTTAACTGTCATGGTTGAGAAAATTCATCCTATTATTTCAGTTTTTTTTTTGTATTTTAAAGGTCGTGAGGGAATAAAACAAGTAAGGAAACTTGTTCTGAGTGAGAATAAAAGAAAAGGAAATGGAATATAAGAGTATGGATTAAATTTATTTTTAATAATTTATAATTTTTATGGATGTTTTTTGAAGGACAAGATGGAAAGTTGGGATAGTGTTTTTTCATTTTCGTATAATTACAATGGGCATGTAGTGAGTGAATTTATAAGATATGAGGGTATAGATAAAAATTTTGGGTTTGGAGAAGTAAATACATAGGGTAAAACTATTTTAGATTTTTTTTAACTTTAAATTTTACAATAACAAACACTTGTTTTAAGAAGCAGATAGAATATACAATAGTGGATAAGTAAACTCTCGAATAGAATTATTCTTGGTAAGAAAATCGGATAGAAAGTATTGCATAGATTGCAAAGTTACAACTGGAGAGTTTGTTTACCTAACACAGAATTTTAGTTATAGACATACGAGTTAATAGAAGATTAAAAAGAAAGAGTCAAAAAAAAAGTTCTGAGAGTTAGATGGTGGTTTTTAAAGGATGAAAAACAAAAGAATTTTCAAAGAAGGGTGAGGGGAGAGTGGTTTTGAAAAATAAAAGGAAGTGCCAACGATATGTGGGTCGAGGTGGTCAAAGAGATTAGGAAAATAGTAAAATAGACACTTGGAGAATTAAGAGGCGTTGAACTAAAAGATAAAGAATTTTGATAGTGAGATGTAAAAGTGCAAGATAAGATTAAAGTTAAAAGGGAGTGTTATAAAGTGTGACACCTATGTAAAGATAATGAAAATTGAAAAAAATATAAAGTTGTTAAGATAGGCTAAGAATCTAGAGCTTTTGAAGGGTTTTATCAATTTTTAAGAATTAAAGATGGTGAAAGAAGAATTTTTAGGCTAGTAAAGGTAGAGAAAGAAATACAAGAAATTTCAACAAAGTGACATGTATTAAAGATAAAGAAGGTAAGGTCTTGGTAAGGGAGTAAGATATTCAAGTACAATGGAAGAGTTATTTTTAAGGATTTTTTAACGAAATACATGAGTTTTTTTGTTATTCTGATAGATTAAATAGTACAAAGGAGGACTGAAATTATATATTTTCTTGTAGAATTCAAGAGTTTGAAGTAGAAATTTTTTTGAAAAGAATGAATAATGACAAAATAGTAGAATATGATAATATACCTATTGAAGTGTAGAAAGGTCTATGCAGGAAAGGCATTAGTTGGCACTAAGTTGTTTAATTAGATAATGAAATATAAGAAAATATTGGATGATCGGATGAGGAATATTTTAATCCCTATATATAAAAATAAGAGGAACATTCAGAACTGTGCCAATTATAAGGGGATTAAACTCATAAGCCATATTATAAAATTATAGAAAAATGTTATTAAGATTAAGATAAGATGCTCAAGTTACAGAAAATCAATTTGGTTTTATGCAAAAAGTCTACCATAGAAGCAATTTCACTCAAGTCACAGAAAATCAATTTAGTTTTATATTAAGAAGGTCTTTAATAAAAGTAATTTACTTACTGTAGAGATTGATAAAGAGGTATTAAAGAAATAAAAAAGATTTACATATAGTTTTTATTGATTTGAAAAATGCGTATGATAGGGTGCTGAGAGAGGTTTTATGAAAAGTTTTAGAGAAGAAAATAGTACGTATTACTTATATTCGAATAATAAAAATATGTATAATAAGATCACGACTTGCGTGAGGATACAAAATGAGGATACAAATGATTTTTCCACAACTATAGGACTACATTAAGGTTTATCTTTGAGTCCATATTTTTTTAATTTGATTTTGGATGTAGTTACTGAACATATTCAAGATTTAAGTCCTCGTATGATTTTTGCATATGATATAATTCTAGTTAATGAATCGAAAGAGGAAATAAATATGAAATTAAAGTCATGGAGACAAATTTTAAAAACAAATAGCTTTGTATAAGTAGAAATAAAACATAATATATGGAATGTAATTTTAGTAAAAGATGAACAGATACGAATTTAGAAGTAAAATTTGAAAATCATCTTATAAAACAAGTCACACGTTTTAAATATTTTGAATTCATTATATAAAATGACGGAGAAGTAAAGGAGTACGTAAACCATAGAATTCAAACGGGATGGATAAAATGGAAGAAGGTTTTGGGTGGATAAAAAGTGCCGTTCAAGGTTAAAAGAAAATTCTACCGTTACAGTTATGAGACCGACAATATTGTATGGTAATGAATGTTAGATGGTTAAAAGACAACATGAAGATAAATTCAATGTTGTAAAGATGAGAATGTTGCGTTAGATATGTGGACACATTAGAAAATATATGATTAAAAAAAAGTGCATTAGAGAGAATTAGGTAGTACCTATTGTTGAGAAGACGGTGAAATCTCGTTTAAAGTTGTTTGGCTATGTGTGAAGAAGACCTGGAGAAGATTTAGTGCGAAGAGTAGATCAGATGAAGAGAAACTCGATAGTTAAAAGTAAAGGGACGTAAAAAAAAAAGGTAAAACCATTAAGAATGATTTAACTATTAATAATTAATAATTTCTCTATTAGCTTCATTTATAATAGGTTATTGTATCGTTGTTTGATTCATGTAGTCAACCTCATTTAATGAGAAAATGTTTAGTTGATGTTGTTATAATTATAAAGTTAAAAGGATTATTTGTACTTTTTTTCCATTATGGTGTTTGTTGGAGATGGCTTTATTCCTATATAAGTGAATGATTTTATTGGAAATTTTAGAACTAAATTTGCATAATTTATGAACATTAATAATATTAATGTTACTGCCGGGACAAAGTTGATTCAAATCCAATAATTTAATGGGGGCATAATCAAAGCTGGTGGGAATTCCTTTGGGCTGTATTCAGAGACTACTTATAGAAATGCAGTCTGAAGCTGGATAATGGCTGTTCTATGCTCAACAGAGGTAGATTCAACTATAAGCATTTTACATATAGTGAAGGCCAATGGCACTTTTTCCATCCATACTTCAGTAGCTGATGGCGATATTACCCCTCTTCCATAAATTATCTGCATGCTGTGATAATTGTGGTCGCTTTCTGTAAAATGAAGGCCGCAGTAGGTGGAGTGGACTCAAATATACTCTTTTAATGGGTAAACCTTTTTTCCAGTCTTGCTGAAAACCGATCTACAATGTTCTCTTTTCAAATTATTTGTGTTTATTCAGTCTCCACTTCGAACAGCTCCTTGCCAAAGTGGAATGTATGTCTGAAAAGATACACCTTTGATTGGTATTCATTATTTAAATCTATTTGAAACGATAAATCATCTCCTGCATATTCATACAAATTAGGATAAGAAACTAGGAATTCAGATATAGTATATAGCCATGTCCAGGGATCCTTGGGCAGCTATGCCTACTTTTTGGACTATGGATGATCTTCCGAATTACTTTTGGTTGCTGATAAAACTGCTTGTGGGATAATATTTAGTATGAATTAAAGGTTCTTTTTGGGATATTACTTTCGTCATATCAATTCAAAGCTGGGAAGTCCTAACCCTTCATGCATACATACATACAGACAGACAGGCGTGTGTGTAATAGGTCTGTCAGTGTTCCAAGAAAATGTGCTTGGAAGATAGTTGAATATTGTTAAAGTTCACGTGTCATGTATATTTCCTTTTCCTTTTTAGCCTTGTAAAGTTACTTAACTTCCCTTGCTTCTCTATAGCTCCAATCATCTTTGGCATGTGATGAGGTGCTAGGTGTTTCTCCAGTTGCATATGGGATGATAACTTGTTAGTGTATATCACATTATTTATATTCCCTCTGCCCTTTTGAAATTTAGTAAACCATGCATACTTTTTAAATTGGTGAAACTGACCACTGTCCTCTTGTCTGCTTCTGAGTTGCTTTTAATAAAATAGGAAGATCTTTCTTTCTGGTTTGGGGTAACTGGAATTTGATAACTAATGGAGACTTAAGCAAGCCGGGGGAACTTACCCTTAAAAACTGGCTTGCAAGGGAGAAGAATCTCACCGCATAAGTATCACATGAATTTTCATGGGCTTCCCATTTGGGACTCCATTGTAAAATAACATCAGTTACAAGTTACAGCTGTCTCTAATTTAGGTTTTTGAGAGGCACACGTTTTTAATCTTTCTATTGGACCTATGGTAACAGACAGATGGACATTGGCTGAGGTATTACTCACTTCAATAGGTTATTCATTTCAGGTCTGGGATCTTGGTGGGCAAGAAAGACTCCGGACTTCATGGGCGACATATTATCGAGGAACTCATGCTGTAATTGTGGTGATAGACAGCAGTGATAGAGCCAGGGTCTCCATTATGAAGGAAGAACTTTTCCGGCTGCTGGGGCATGAAGAGTTACAGCACTCTGTCATTCTAGTCTTTGCAAATAAACAAGACCTCAAGGATGCTATGACTCCTGCTGAGATCACCGATGCACTATCTCTACACAGCATCAAAAATCATGATTGGCATATACAAGCCTGCAGTGCCCTCTCAGGTGAAGGGCTGTATGACGGTCTTGGGTGGATCGCCCAGCGAGTAACGGGGAAACCACCAACATGATGTTGGGGTTGCTGAAAACTGTCAACCAGTTTCATTTTCATGTACTCATTGAGTTTCAGTAATGAGTAATCAGAGTCTGTATCATCAATACATTTGTAAATTGTTATTTCAATTTATGTACAATTAATTGACCTGTAATGGAGCATATTATTTACTAAAGGTACTTCTCTCTCCTGTTTAGACTAGTAATTATTTGATTAAAAATTTAGTGTGTACCAAATATTCACACTTAAAAGAATATAAGTTATTTTTTTAATAGAATAGCCCCTTTGATGCTTACAAATCTTTTTTTTTTTTAAATAAATAATTTATAGAGGGAAGATTACTCTCTACCAAGGATAGTGCATATAACAAATCTACAATGGAGTAATGGAGGTTTTATAGTTTATAAGCCAAGTGTTTTGACTTTTACTAGATTAACTAAACTCTTGTTGGCTTGATGCTTACAAATTCTAATAACACTAGGTTCAGGAAATAACCTTTTTGGTAATATAATGACTAATTTTTCAAAGAGTCAATTGAAAAAAAAAAAATAGAAGAGACAAAAAAAAATGCAAGGATGTCTATTAGGAATTTGTCATCATCAAGCAATATTATAAAAACGATTATTTTTCTGTTTTAAAAAATAAATGTAGGCATCGTATATTTAGTGGTTGATTTTGTGATTTGGATGGTAAATAGAATTATACATCATTTGAAAAGATGATATTATTTTAAGTAACATCTCATGCTATTAAAAAATCAATTATGGGAATCGCACATTTAATATTTTTATTATAACAACTTTCAATTGAATTTTTGGTAGGAGAATTGGATTAGTCATTCTTTTTGTCTTTTTATTTTTAAAAATGATTTAATTTAATATTTTTATTTTAATATATATCAATTTGATCTTTAATATTTTGTCAAACATTATAATAAGGTCTCTTCATTTAAAAATTTATTTACAATCTAGTAAAAATTTTAATAGTTACATTATCAAAATCTATCGATGTGTAAATAAATTATTAACAGAGAAACTTGATTGTAATATTTTGTAAAATATTAGAGATAGTGCTAAAATAAAAGGATGAATTTGTAGGGGTATACAAAATCGAATAAAATTGATCGAACTATTCTAAAATAAAAAAAAATCAATTTTTTATAGTTTAAATTGATTTTTTTTTATAAAATTTGAATGATTTAATTTGATTTTCGGTTGAAATTTTTTTTCAATCAAACTATACCGAACCAATAGTTCTAATATAATATTATATTACTGTCTTGGTACTTCATTCATAATGCAAAGCTCAAGTACACCATAGGGCTACCTTGAGCCAATTAATATCAGTGTGGTTTTTTTAAAAAAAAGAAAGTGTAATCACATTGAGGATGATATAATTTTTTTTAATTATAAATTAAGCCATACATCATTACATATAAGCTTTCATTTAGTATGAAAGACTCCTTGAGCCACTCAGTGTGAATTTTTTAAAAAGAAAGTATAGTTTCCAAGATACTTAATAGATTTTTTTTATTCTAAAAGCTGAGAACAGTGCAACTGGCATACATAGTTCCCTTGAAAATTGTTTTTCTTGTCATGAATCTGTTGAAATTTCTTTCAATCTAGCTTGCAAAGCTTTTTTTCCAACCTTTGTGACATAGCCCTCAACTAATGGATCACGATCCTTTACTATGGCAAAAAACACATCACCAGAAGCCAAAAAAGTCAAGATAACAGGACAGACGATTGGTAAAAAATACCAATCACCTGGTTGGGAACCAGGCCATTGGTTTAGGAGCTGCTTCACTCTAGAAGTAGTCAGGCCCTTGGCTAGGCTCTTGGCCAAGGGCCTGTTTGTTTTTGGAGTGATAACCAGTCGACTGATCAACCCCTAGCCAAAATCAGAAGCAACTAGGCCCTTGACCAGGTGCTTGGTTACTTTTGTTACTCGCAATCAATCGGCTGGTTACAACGCCCATCGACTGTTTTTCATCCAAAAGCCATGTAATATTTTTAGCAAATACTTGCTCATTTTCTAAATGCAGCCATCCTTAACCCAAAATAATGTTGAATCTATGATTTAGCTATAGTTTGTCAATCTATAATTTATCTCTATATTTTCTAAAAAACATACGATGCGTAGCCATTATTTATTCACTTTTCATATTTTTTGCTATGTCAACCAAAACATAGCATTATGTGAAAACATATATTTTGGTAACATAACATAAAAGCATGAAGCACAGTAGAGTGAGAAAACCATATAGAATTGGTGAATGAAAAAGTGACAGACCATCAGGGAATGGAGTTGAATAAAGTAGAGGGAAAAATGGCAGTACTTAACGAATCGGTAGTAGACTAAGGGAAAATCAAAATGCTGAAAAAAGCAATAGCAGAGCAAATGAAAATGGAGTTACTGAATGACTCGGTAGTAGTAGTAGAGTAGCAACAGAAGATGGACCATTCTATGGAGTGTGATTTGAAGTCGAAATGAGCTATAAATTTTGATAGCGTAGAAGTTGCATGAAAGTTTTGGGTGTACTATGAAAAAAAATAAGATTTAGAGTTAGAAAACATTACTTTAATCATAATAAGAAAGATGGAAACATAAATTCATACAAATTTATCTGTTGTAAATAAGGGTGTCAAAAAGCTGATAAAAGGGATTTTTTTATTGTAAATGTTCGACTTGAGACAAGAACAAATTGTAAAGCGAGAATGTGAGTGACTCTTAACAATGGTAGATATAAAATCAATGATTTAGTTGAAGAACATAATCATCCAGTACATCTTCCTGAAACAATACATATATTGACTTCACAATGTAAATTATCCAAAGTTCAAGGCTATGAAATTAAGTTGGCTAAAGATTTAGGGCTTTAATAGAAATCATCTTTTGATCTAATGAGTAGGCAAGTGACAGGAAAAACTCATCTTGGCTATACTCGATTAGATGTAAAAAATTATATTCGATCAAAAAAGCAAAAAAACATAGTTTATGGTGAAGCTGGTTGTCTACTACAGTATTATTAACGTCAGTTGTTAGAAAACTCATCATTTTTTTATGCTTATTGTAACAGCTCCATTTATGTAACAATTTTTTTTATTTAACATCATGAAGTTATTACCTCATCTTAACTCACAATAACATTTATTTAATTATACAATACTAAGTTTACACTCACACCATTAATACAAACATTTGTACAAGACATACATGTACATATATGCCCTAATCATCCCCATAGACTATTTCTGGGGCCACTGGTGCGGGTGGCGGCACGGGCTTATCTCAGTCACTTCAACAACTGATATGTCCGCAATAATAGGTATTTGCCCAAGATAGGGTACCTCGATCATACGTACGGCAATAACAAGTCTCATTGAAAACAACTGCATAGCTAATTTTCTGAACATGATATGGAAATATAGTGAGAATTAAATCTCAGTATGTTCAACAATAATTCATCATCAATATAGTTCATCACGTCATGTTTAGCTGTATAAACTACAGAAAATATCTTTAGGTCACATGAATGCACTTTATCATGCACATGAAAATTATATAGTTATGACATGTATGGCATGAATAACTATTTTTCGAATTTTATATGATGGCTATAAACTTATTCTTACTTCAAACTACCCCGGTCAGGGTGAGTATTCTCTACTTTTCGGTACGGGCTTATCTCGCTCCGTCCGACATGGCACATTTTCTCTTTCTTTTCTCATGAACATAATCATAACCGTTGGTAGGGCGTCCCCTACTGGTGCACCACACGGATTGCCATGTGACCGTGCTCATTTCTTTTCATTTCATATTAATAGCCAAAAATATGATTCTAATAACAAGTATGTTCATTATATTCTCATGCCATAATTTATTAAAACATAATCATTCTCAAAATTCATTGGTAAACTGAAATTATGCCATGAATATAATCATTTTCTAATTTTCACTTTATAAAATATTTCCATGTCAAAATTCCACACTAATACCTCGGTAACTGGATAGTAATTGTAGTCTGTAAACAGCGCACCAGGAAAGTTCCCAGAAAAGAGAGGTGGGTCACTAATGGACACGCTTAAGTACCAAGTCTTTCCTTGCCAGAGCTTTCCTTAGACATGCACTTTTCACAAATCACAATTTTTTTTCCAGTAACTAGAATAATTCTTTTCTGATGTGGAAATACCGCAACCACGGAGCACACTAAGATTTTTCAAATAAAACCGGCACTTTCAAAACTTCTTGGAAATTTTATATGAGTACTAGGGTAAATTCCATGTTAAAAATTACACGCTTAAAATGGTAGTAAATTCATGCAATAGCAATAGCTAGGGCATACACTAGACATTTATTATTTTCATTTATAAAATTCCTCTTCTTTCTTGAATATTATTTTCATCTTTTCATTTTCTTTATGTCTAGGCATTTAATCATTTTATTTCTACTTATATAATTTCCAACACATGTTCTTACAAATTTTATAGAGCATTTTTCCTCAAATTGATTTCTACTATTACCTTATAGTTTTTAAAAAAAATCATCTAGGGTAGAAAAAATATTGAAAATATGTTTTACTAACTTTTAACACAGCCTTTGCTAACAAATCAAAGCATAACTCTCTCATTTTAACTCCGATTAAGATGATCTTAGTGTCTATGAAAAGTTAAGACAATTATCTAAAACTATTATGTTAATCATATCAACAAAATAATAAGATATCGTGGTTTTATTACTCTTTTAAATTTAGTATTATTTCTTCTCGTGTAGGTTCTGACCTTTACTGACTAATTAGACCATATCTCCCAAATTTGAACTCCAAATTGAGTTATTCCAATTGGTAAAAATCCATGAGCCATATATCTATAATTGTTATGTTGGCACGCTATTTTAATTCCCTACAGAATATTCCCAGAAATTCAAAAACTAAAGCTATAATAACATACTCTTCCCTGAATAAACATTTTCTGTCCTCTGCTTACTAATGAGATCATATCTACCTCATATGAACTCCAAATTGCATAATTTCAGTGGATAAATTTCCATGAGCCATATATCTATAATTGTTATGTTGGCACACTATTTTAATTCCCTACAGAATATTTTCAGAAATTTAAAAACTAAAACTTTAATAACATACTCTTCCCTGAATAAACATTTTCTGACCTCTTCTTACTAATCGGATCATATCTATCTCATATGAACTCCAAATTGCATAATTCCAGTGGCTAAATTTCCATGAACCATATATCTATAATTGTTATGTTGGCGCGCTATTTTAATTCCCTATAGAATATTTTCAGAAATTCAAAAACTAAAGTTTTAATAATATACTCTTCCCTGAATAAATATTTTCTGACCTCTGCTTACTAATCGAATCATATCTACCTCATATGAACTCCAAATTGCATAATTCCAGTGGATAAATTTCCATGAGCCATATATCTATAATTGTTATGTTGACGCGCTATTTTAATTCTCTACAGAATATTTTCAGAAATTCAAAAACTAAAACTTTAATAGCATACTCTTCCCTGAATAAACATTTTCTGACCTCTGCTTACTAATCGGATCATATCTACCTCATATGAACTCCAAATTGCATAATTCCAATGGCTAAATTTCCATGAGACATAGATCTATAACTTTCATGTTAACCATTTATTTTAATTACTTACCAATTTTTTCCAGAATCTTAAAAACAGAAACTAAAAGTTTTACCGTCCATAGCCATACCTATGCAGAACTATCTAAACCAGCCTAAGTATTTAAACATACATCACATGCATGATCAATATGTAACATAATGAAGCAACATTCATGACCAATAATCAAAGTTCTAAGATCAAAATTCCATATAAATATTACAAATTTCAAAACTTTTTTTCAAAAAGAAATATTGTTAAACTTATCTAAAAATCTCCCTAACTCACTTAGTGAATTGGTTTTCTTGTTTGCTCTTGAAAGAAGTAGCAAGACTCTTCCCTTCCCTTAGCTTTTCTAGCAGCTTAGGTAAGAGAAGGAGGGTGAGTTTTTGACCCTCATAGATGAAGAAGAAAAAATGGATTCAAGTGGGGATTAAAGTAACTTACCTTGAGTATTTAGCCTTCTAAACTTCTCCTTCTTTTTCCTTCCTTTCTTCTCCTCTCTTTCTCTCATTTCCTCACTCTACCTTACTTCTATTTCTCTCTCTTCCTCACTTGGACAAAATTAAGATGTTATGGGGTGGGTTTTGCTTATATAGTCCACCAATAGTTCACCTTTCTTGATCATGGATCTACCTTATCACAATTAAGATACACTTTGTTGAATTTTTGGAAAACAAACAACTTATATTCTTGTCTTCCTCTTCCTTAGTCAAGATATGCATAGGAAAAGGAGATTTTCAATTTGAAATTTATGATGATATGTTCTTAAGATAAGGGACAAGGTCCCTTTGATTTATAGATTCATTTCCATTTTCTTTTGTCTTAAACAAGTATGATAGGTTTGCCTTTTTAGGTGACAAATTTTTAGCCTTTGAATTTCTATTATTTGGTTGATATTTTTTTGTGTGGGATAGAAATGTTTTGTTCTAATGCCAAGTATTATCATACCACTTGCTAAAATTATGAGTGTAGGATATAGATGTTTTTGTCCTAAAGCCTTGTATTATCATGCCACTTGGCAAAATTATGAATGTAGAATCATACCACTTACTAAATTTTTGTCTTAATGCCATGTAACCTAATCTTTATTATTATTACATTATTATATCATCACCTAATTTATTTTATTTTATTTTTTCTCTTGGGTTTGGGCTTATTCCTACCCATTATGGGCTTATTCCTACCCATTTTCTTTGCTTTGAATAAAATTTTACCTTTCTTGGAGGGCTTGAATACATTATCATAATTTTTTGGGCTATTGGTCCAATTTCTATATCCTAATTTAAGTCTATGTTTCATTTCTTGTTTAGGATATCTAATGGGCTTGCTAGAAACTTATGTGAAGTGGAAAAATTCTATATGAAGTGTCTATAGGTAAAAGCCCAATGTATGGGTGAAGATGTTAAACTTAATAATTCTAGTTCTTGAATTAGGAAAAATTACCCTAATCCAATGTTCTTGAAATTTTAAGACCTTTACTTGTTTCTAAAAATTTATCTTCCTTATCCAAGAATTTTACATCTCTTTAATATGTTATTTCTAATTTTTTTCCTATTAGGTTTTTCCTCTTTATTTGTTTTCTTAATGCTAGAAACATTTTCTATGCATATACATAAGGTGAATAATTTCTAAGGATTATATTTTCCTTAGATATCTAAAATATTGTCTAATAAATTTTATTTCGTTAATGTACTTTTAATGAAATTAGGGATGTTACACTTATTAAATGGATATGGAAGAACATATAACTAATATCTTTTGAGCAGATGTAAAAATATTGATTGATTATAGTTATTTTGGTGATAGATTTTTTTAGACACAACATACAATACTAACAAAGCACACTGACTACTTGCTTTATTCTATGGATTCAATCCTTTCAAAGGAGTGATAGTTTTTGGAGCAGCTTTTATGTATGATGAAATAATGGAATCATTTAAATGGTTATTTGAAACTTTTTTGAAGGCACACAAGAAAAAAAAACCCATCTAAACAATGTCAAAAGCATTGTATGAAGTGATGCTAAGAACTTTTCATGGATTATGCACATAGCATTTTATGCAAAATATTATCAAACACCTCGGCAACTTGATGAAGGATGACTTTCATATCTTAACGGATGTAAATAAGTGCATGTATGAATATGATGACGAAATGCAATTTGAAGTGGCATGGATTAACTTATTGTCAAAATATGGTGTTAAGGATAATACGTGGCTCATATCTTTGTATAAGATAAAAGAGAAGTTGGCAGCTTGTTATATGAAAAATGCTTTCACACTTGGTATGTAAAGTGCACAACTTAGTGAAAATTTAAATTCAATCTTTAAGAGTTGTATGAAATCAGAGTTATATATCATTTAGTTCTTTAAAAAAATTGAGAGTTGTGGAAGAAAAACACTATAATGAGTTGAAGTATGTTTGAGTCATGCCATAAAATACCTAGATTGAAAATAGAGAATTCATCTATGCTGCAATAGCTTGCTTACATTTATACCGCTACCATTTTTTACTTGTTCCAGAAGGAGTTCTATCTATATGTGACTGCATGCATAAAACGAAGAAATGAAAGTCAGGAATTGCATGAATATGTTGTTGTAATGGTTAATCAAGAAGTTGACTATAGAATTCTATTCGATTCTGTCATTATGTCTATTTATTGTAGTTGTAGAAAGTTTGAAATTTTTGATATATTGTACTGCCATGCTTTGAAGGTGTTTGATGTGCTAGTTGTTAAAACACTTCTCACTCAATACATACTAAAGAGGTGGACGAAAAAAGCAAGGAGAAATATGGTCCATGATATAAGAGAGAATGAAATTGATGAAAATCCTAGGCTTCAGAGCATGCAACAATATAGACAACTCTGTCCTAAATTGATAAGATTGGTAACTAAAGTGTCTGACAATTCAGAAGACTTTTTAATGGTAAATAAAGCCATCGATGATCTTAGCAAGCAAGTGATGCAGCTTTGTTTAAGATAAAATATCCTAGATCAGGCTACGATAGCACTAAATGTGTCACATAAGCGAAATGATTGAAAAAAAATTAGTATAAAGAGTAAGAGACATTTAAAAAGTTAGGTTGAGGATTAGTCTCAGAAAAAAAGGACGCTGACATCAAATAAATCGAAGGTAAGTGAAATTATACATTTTGTTGTGTTCTTGATTTTCTATTTATTGAAGAAGTACTAATTTCTCATTATTTTATAGGAACGTGGATTGCACAGTGTAACCCAATTAGGAATATCCACACCTCCAGCACTTTCTGCATGTACTCAACTGCAAGAAAGTGATTTTAGTTTTATTAGATTGTTAGCGGCAAGAGCTTCTCTTATATTTTAATAAATTATAAGATTCTTGATTATTTTTTTAATTAGATGCCACAATCATGATTATTATTATTATTTTATGTAAGTGCCGCTTGATCCTTCCATCGAGTCACTAGATTCAACGGAATTCTCTAAAACTTTATAAATTATACCATGCATTTTTTGTGGATTAGAAGTGGGCATTTTGTAAATATTATATTGAAAGTGCATATTTTGTATATACTACTTATGTAAAACTGAAAAAAACTTATAATGCAATCACAAATTTGTAAAAGTAGCTATGAAATTCACAATTTTCTTAGAATTTATCTATTCATTGCATTGAAGAGTACATTTTTCAGTACACATGTTAACATAGCTAAAAATTCCATTGTCATATAAAAAAGGGAAGTAATACAAAACTACCTGTATAACATAGAATTGAAACAAAGAAAATGAAACAAAAAATAAACTATCTAGGTTTAATGGCCCTAGTCTCGTTCTTCATCCTTTGCCTCCTGACATAGTTGCTCATGCTCTGTGTGTCTATCTCTTGCCTCTTGACATGGTTTCTTATGACCTATGTGTCCACGTTGTGCTTCTTTAAACCTACACAGTCTCACAGAAAGATAAGCCATATTTTGTTCTATGCTTATCACCTGAGTACTCAAATCAGTCAGGGTGCAATCCATGTTGGTTAGTTTAGAATTTGTTATCTCAAGCAAACCAATTATATGTTGTAGCATTATAGTGTATGTTGCTCCTTGCTCTGTTGATTGTTCCAGATTCCCAATGGCATGGAAAACAGGATTATCCTCGTTTTCTCTTTTCCAAACCCACATATTGTCTTTCTTTGTAAACTCCATCATATTCATGTTATATTCATTGAAAACTTTGGGAATAACTACTTGCCCATCTTTTGTATTGATGTCAAAAATTTAGAGAAGTCTAGTGATTGCTGATGCATAAGGCAGGCACTTTTAAGCCTGCCTGTGAGCTGTGATGATGAATTTTAACATGTAGTAAGGGTAATCTATAACCTTACCTTGTAACCAGCAATATACCATTAGATACTCCAAGTCACTCATGTAAGAGTAATTTCTAGCCTTGGAAAGTAACATATGGCTGATCATGTAGACAATGACATTCCTATCCATGCTCAAGTCTTTTGTGTAAATCTTAGTGTTGATAAACACTTCTCCTAAAATCCTAGACACAACAGCTCCTCTCTTGTACCATGGAATTTTAGATATAATTTCATCTAACCAGCAAGCATCTTCATCAACATCAGGCAATTCAACTACTCTAGCGAAGAGATCCTTATTGAATGAAAAACTTACCCCTTTGGCTTATGAGGTAAACTTTAATTCCTCCTCATTATAAATAAGATTGGTAAAAAATACTCTAATTATAGATGGTGAATACGATGTATAAAAGTTAAGGTATTGTTCTATTGCTTAAGATTTCACTAGATGGCTAAATTTTAATTTTTCTGTAGCTAGAAAATCTATATTAAGGTGCATACCCTACACCACAGTTTGGTGCATGAAAGTCTTATAGTACCTTTGCTCTTGTTTAGTCGAGGTGAGTAGTGGTTGAGGAGGTTAAGATGAACTTGAAGCCCTTCCGAGTGCCCTTGATCTTTTGAAAGATGTCTTCAGAGCCATTTATAGTAAAATCTTGAGATATTTCAAAGAAACTTGATCAAGGAAACCTTGCCTGTGATTTTGGATAATTTCTTGGATTCTCGACAAATTTGGGGATATTATGATGGATTTTGACTGGTGTTTTTGGTATAGATTATGTAAACTAATACTTAATCAATGGTTTTTGGCCAAAAATTGAAATTTGGGGATGTAGGATTCGTGGATTTAAGAGACAAGCTGATGTTCTACCGAATAGAAATGATAGAAATTAGGGGGAATCTAGGTTTAAGGGTGAACATCAGTCGATTGTTGTGAATATCAATCGATTGGTAATCTCAGTACTGAAGGAAAACAATCTACTAATTGTGGGTAACAGAAGCAATTAGGCGTTTGGCCATAGCCCTGGTTGCTTCTTTTGCAACAATCAATTGACTGAGGATAAATTAAGAAGCAATCAAGCCTTTGGCCAGACGCCTGGCTTAGGGCTTGGTTGCTTCTGAATTTTGGCTAGGGATTGACCAGTTGATTGGTAATAAAACCAATTCACTAGTTATCACTCAATAAGTAAATAGGCCCTTGGCCAGGCGCTTGACCAAGGGCTTAACTACTTTTAGAGTGAATCAGCCTCTGAACTAGTGGCTTGGTTCACAATCAGGCAACTGGTATTTTTTACTAGTCACTTGTCTTACTGTTCTGGCATTTTGGCTTTTGGTTCTGTGTTTCTTGCCACAACAGAGGATTCTGATCCTCAACTAATATTGACTTCAAATTTTTTTAATGAGAGAAATAGAAAATTGAATATTGCACTACTTTTATGAGTTTTTGCTTAGGCTTTTGATTTCTTTCATTGCCCAGCATTTTTTTCCTTGCCTTATTGAGCGACTATGCTCTATTTGTGCTAAAAAAAGTCAAATGTAACTATTATAGATTCGACTTAGAGAGAAGAACGACCTTAGATCTATGAATGAGAGATGAACATTTGGGCATTGGGACTCAAAGAAGCATCGTATGATAAATCAACTACAACAGCCTATACTCTTTACCCATGTTCCAATTCTCTTATATCTTCTTGCTACCTCTTTTGCCTCAATTTAAGGTTTGTTTATTTTTTCTGTTGGCTGAAACTAGCAATCAGTGACTGAGTTGAAAGGCCTCTAATTACCCACAAACAAATTGACTCAGTTCCACAAATCTCAAGCAAATCGAACATATCTATTTTTTAAAAAAAAGTTTGTAATTGGTCTGATTTGGTTAAACATTCAAAATTAATCGAATTGAACCGATGAATACCATTGTTAAATTGAGTTCTTTCTGAAATTAAAAGAGATAAAAAATGATAAGAGTGTAGAAAACATAACAAAATCGACCGAACTATTAAAAACTAAAAAAATTGAATTTGAATGGTTTCGATCAATTTTTTTTTACATAGTGAATAGAATGGTTTAATTTGATTTTTAGTTAAATTTTTTTTTAACGAAATCGGACCAAATTGATTGCTACTTTATAAATTTTAAATATTATATTTAAATTAATTTTTTCTTTGCCTCTGTGGCTATTCTCAAGTGCTTCGTCCTTTTGCCCAGTTCCATGTTCCATAGGGGTCAAGCCAGGCGGGACACTGCTTGATGCAAATTATTGTGACTTTTTCATACTTTAATTTTTTTTTTAAAAATTTAATAATTCACAATAAATTATGTGGCCTGCCATCTTTCTTTGGCGACAATGGTCACATCCTTACTGAGGAACGACGGGCAGAGATATGATGAAGCTTGAGTGCTGATACAAGAGTGAGTCTTCTCGAGACTTACATTGTAGATGGCCATCTGTTCTTCTTTTATGGATGCTGACCCATCGCATGGAGTGTCGAATTTATTTGAATTTTTTTTTGCTTTCTAATCAATGAATAAAAGAAATTTCAATTAAAATAAAAACTTACCCATAACCAAATAATTAAGTGCACGGACTAATGAATGCAATACCCATTTGACAAAGGAATTAAATGAGTTGTACTGGCCAAAGCTTTGGTCACATCTACTGTCAATCTTGAGTTCAAATTTTTTTTGAACTTGCATAGAAAACACAATGCCAAAGACTTTCTACACTCATGTGAGAAAGTAATCAAGAGTTCGGTTGATATTTGCAACTATACTTGCATTCGTTCACTGCTTGAGACTTATCTATGGCTTTGGGGCTTTCGTGTTTTTTCCATCTCTTTCATTAAAATACTTTCATGGAGGATGAGCTTTGCGCAAGCATAATCGAGTGCGGGCGAGTGAATTATCAACAAATTAAAGCAGTGCATATTTGCCAGCCATTCGATCATTGCGCGAGGCCGATGTTACAAAAGGAAACGAATGGTCATAGTAGTAGTTAAACAAGTTTCAATTGTTCCTTCTATTTGGCTTTGATTTTCTTTGTCAACCTCAAAGAAGGCATTAAGGCGGGGAGCAACGGAAAAGAAAAAAAATCAATGGATCAAATCAAACTAAATTGACTTTTTATAATGTGATTTGGTTTAGTTTTGTAGATATATCCTAAATTAAATAAGTCTATTTTATTAAAAATATTTTATAACCAATTCAATTTAGTTGAACCTCCAAATTCGATCGAATTGAATTGATATACACCCTAAAAAATGCAAATAAATCAAGTTTTTTGGATAGTATTAATGGTCAACGTGGTTCTCCACTCAGCATGACCCGCCATCCTGGCACCGACTGCAATGCGCTCCATGTCATTTCCGAGAAACATCTCCCATTTTATATTCGCGTATTTAAATGGATCCCAAAACTTACTGAGCGAAAAAAAGAAAGTAATTCTTCATAAATTGCAATTGGGATTTCTTAGCATTTCAATCTACGCCGTCTCTATCCTCTAATCAGATCAAGCAACTCTATCAGCACGACTCCGGGTTCGATTTGTTTTTCATTATTCATGCATTCAATTTTATCGATTTTAAAATCGGATTGGATGCTTTTTTGTTGAAAATCAGATTTATAGTTGACCTATTTGTTCCCAATACATGGGTTTTGTGAATTAATTAGTTTGATTATTGATTTTGTAGGTGATTGATTCCAAGTGATTAAGAAGGATGGGGGCTTTGATGTCCAAGTTCTGGTTCATGTTATTCCCTGCTAAGGAGTATAAGATTGTGGTTGTTGGGTTGGATAATGCTGGGAAGACGACGACCCTTTACAAATTGCATCTGGGTGAGGTTGTTACTACGAACCCTACTGTAGGTAGCAACGTGGAAGAGCTCGTCTACAAGAATATAAGATTTGAGGTGCGTTAAACATTTTCTATAAATGCTTTTCAGTATTTTGATCGTGCTTTAAAGGTTTGTGATGGGATCTAAAATGTGAAGTAGTGGTTTTTCTCTCCACTCATAATAATTTACTTACGGTTCATTAGCTGATTGGTTAATAAAGACATGAGCTAAGTAAAGGACAAAGATTCATCAAAAGGTATATATAGTGTGCAAAGTTTCCGGCTTCTTCACAAGGAGAATGGGAGTTGCTTCTAGTTAGGGGGCCTTCTTGGTTGATTTTCGGTTGAAATTATTAGTGCTTAATGTTAAAGGATACTTTTTTCGCCTTACAAAGACTAGGAAACCTTCTCCCTCTATTTCTCTTTGGCTTCTTTCTTTATTCTTTTATTTTCCTGGAGGGGATGTCTAAAGTTGGGTTAACAGAGATGACGCCTATGCATTCATTCCATCTCAGGCATTTATATCTATAGCTTCCTTCCATCATAACTGAAGTGGTGAAAATGGAGACTTATCTGTAATGTCATTCTGCAAATTAACTCAGCTGACCGCAGTCAGATGCTTTTCTTGGGTCCTTTAAAATCATTAGGAGGATGTTGATGCCAGCGGATGCAATTATTGGATGGAAAAAGATGCAATATGGGAAAATGCCTATGTTCCACTGATATAGGCACAGGCAAATACTAGAAACAGCAACTTTGTGAAAATCTAGGATAAGGGTAAGGTGGGGCACTTTAAATAAATACTATTAAAGAATATTTACATGCATATAAAAATTAATAATGCCACTAGAAATAATATTATAAAGCTACTTTACAATACATATATGTTTGCTCTAAAAAATAGGAAAGATTAAAAAAAAGTTCAATTCTTCTTCTGTTTCTGAAGTATTTTCCATATATTTTGAAGCATTTTAGTTTGCCTCAAGGCATTTCAGAGCTGTTTTGAAGTGTTTCAAAACTTTTAGAAATCATTTCAGTCCTTTAAAACGTTTCAAACACTTTTTGTAATGAAAGAGGTGTACCCCATTTTCTGTGGTATCCCCGTATCTGTACATATTTAATACAGATTCATCACATTAAGTGCTGTATCGGTGCTTCCTAGGAATGGAATACATCTTACTTCGTAGGTTAGTTTATGTGGGAGTAGAAGACAAAGTTGTAGATTTGATGCTTTACTCTCTTTGTTATTTTACATGATGTGTTAGTGAAGGTCATAGGCTATTAACCCTACATAGGATAATAGTAATAAATTGCAAAAAAAATAAAAAAATTGTGAAGATTCATTTCAATTGTCACTGAGAATTTATCTTTTGAATCTCAACTATGTGTTGCCGCCATACTTTCTTTCCACTGGGAGGGGTAATAGAGGATGGATTGGAGGTCTTTTGTAGAGCCTTCAAATCCAGTTCAGAGGATGAAAATTTTTAGAATGAAAATTGCATATTTGGGCATTAAAAATATTAGTGTTACTCCTGGGACAAAGTTGATTCAAATTCAATAATTTAATAGGGTTATACTCAATGCTGGAGGGAGTTTCTTTGGGTTGTATTCAGACTTCAGGGACATACTTGGAATTTGGAAATGCAATCTAAAGCTGGATTAAAGGAGGTATATCCTAACAATAGGAAGAAGGGAAAAAGTCAGCTGTTGTACATGTTCATGTAAAAAACAGAAGGGGGTGGGGGGTTATGGAGGAGGGAGTGAAAAGTAAGGAAGATAATATTGACTGAAAGGTGTTAATAACATTGATGCCTAGACCTACATTATATTGATACTTGACCGTGATGCTTGTACCCCCTATTTGGGTTCACTACAGCCTACAGGTGTTACCTTCCCTAATTCCTTATTACTCTCCTAATCCCTCAACTATTTTGAATCAAACATGTTGACAGATCTATAAGTAATACTCCAGAAAAAGAAGAATGTGAGGACATTCTGCCTTCATTTTCTAATATTCTATGAACTCCTAGCCCCACTCCAATGAGCACAAATACATTAATCATCTGTACATCATATGCAAAGGAACTTTTGTGAAATAAGCGTTTCACTAAAAGTGAAGGCCGCTTTATGCATTACAGCATCCATATTTCAGTAGCTGATCGTGATATTATCTTCCATAAATTATCTGCATGTTGTTTATACTCATGGTCGCTGTCTATAAAATGAAGGCTGCTTTAGGTGGGCTTGCATAGGCTCTTCCAATGGTAACACTTATCCTGCCTTGCTCAAAACCAATATTGAAAGGGGCAAATGAACCCTGTTTATTTGGTCTCCACTTCGATCAGGTCCTTGCCAAAGGGAAGTATAAGTATGGAGCAGTACACCTTTGTTTGGTAGGATTCATCGTCTTAATCTATTTGAAGCCATAATATCATCTCCTGCATATGCATACAAAATAGGATTAAAAGAAGAAAGGTTGTATGTTTTACAATGTTTGGATACTGTTCCTAATTACATG
This sequence comes from Gleditsia sinensis, assembly GCA_037074535.1. Classification (NCBI taxonomy): domain Eukaryota; kingdom Viridiplantae; phylum Streptophyta; class Magnoliopsida; order Fabales; family Fabaceae; genus Gleditsia; species Gleditsia sinensis. The sequence goes on from CM073475.1 coordinate 20,194,509, forward strand.
CGATTGCTGAGAATACTGCTGGTGGCTTAATATTTAGTATTAATCAAAATGTCAGACAGACAGATGGACACGTGTGTTTGTGTGTGTAAGTGATGCTGTCAGGGTTCCATGAAAATATGTTTGGAAGATAGTAGAACATTGTTAAGTTCTCGTCTTTTACGTGGTTAAGATCACGTGGCCTTCTTGCTTATCTATAGCTCCAATCATTTTTGGTATGCGTTGTAGTTGCAGGGAAGGGTGCTAGGTGTTTCTTTAGTTGAACATCAGATGACAACTCGTTAGTGTATATCAGATTAGTTATATACTCTCTGCCTTTTTTAAGTTTAGTAAACCATGTATACTTTTTAAAGTGATGAAACTGACTATAATCTTTTTGTCTGCTTCTGAGTTGTTTTTAATAAAATAGGAAGATCTTTGTTTTTGGTTTGGGGGAAAGCGGAATTTGATAACGTCTGTTTCAACTATTTTTTTACTTCAGTGGGAGCAGATGTTTCTAACCCCTATTGGTCCTTTGCTAACATTTTTTTTTTTCGTGGGGTGGATATGGTTTTCATAATAATCCACATTCACGTATCTAGAAGACACTTAGTGGGAAATATATACATCTCTTAAATCTTGCACTGGCTGAGGTATCTCATTTCACTATGTTATTCACTTCAGGTCTGGGATCTTGGTGGGCAAGAAAGACTCCGTACTTCATGGGCCACATATTATCGAGGAACTCATGCTGTAATTGTGGTGATTGACAGCAGTGATAGAGCCAGGATCTCCATCATGAAGGATGAACTTTTCAGGCTGTTGGGGCATGAAGAATTACAACATTCTGTCATTCTTGTCTTTGCAAATAAACAAGACCTCAAGGATGCTATGACACCTGCTGAGATCACTGATGCACTATCTCTGCACAGCATCAAGAATCAAGATTGGCACATACAAGCTTGCAGTGCCCTCTCTGGGGAAGGGCTGTATGATGGTCTTGGGTGGATCGCCCAGCGAGTAACTGGGAAAGCACCAACATGATGTTGGAATTCGTGGAAAACTGTCAACCAGTTTCATTTTTCATGCACTAATGAGTTTGAGTTATGATTGACAAAATCTGTGTATCATTTATACATCGGACAGTCATGGCAAGCAAATTTGTAGATTGTTTCAGTTTGTGTACAATTTATAGACCTGCAGTGGAGCATATCATGCGCCAAAGGTATATACCTCATTTTTTTGGGCGTTCTTTGGACCAAAGAAATTGAAATACCTCCTCATTCCACATACTTTACCACTGGTAAAAAAATATCTCACACAACTGTTACGACAAAATATTGATATACAATCATCTGCACAATTAAGCTGTTCTCACAAACACGAAAACTATGTATTTGCTTTAATTGTCATCTGCACAAGGAAGCATATAATGAAAATCGGCCAATACCAATACTGCTCCAAAACTTTCTAAAACTTTCCAGGCCAACCTGGGAAAAAGAAATGGGGGAAAAAGAATGTAAAACTTCCACATCTGTTGGTTGAACTGTTGAAGCCTCTGTTAACAGACAATAATGGTCGCAACCAGCAATAATCTTCAGAGAATCCAGCATCTGCAGCCTTTCGAATCTTGGGGGCCTTCAAACCATCGATCCCATAAAGGATTTAGGGGGCCAATTGTTCTGTCAAACCAGGAAAATAAAGTTCTTGAAAAGATCAAATATAAACATGCTAATGAGTTTGGCACAGCTCCTTTTTAAAAAAATCTGTGCTTCACAGATAACATGCATGTAACAAAGATAGAGAAGTTAAGAGAAGATATTTTACGCTGGGAGTAATGGATCAGGTCTTTTTTCCACATTACTCAGCATTCTGGCAAAAGAAGCACCGGATGGAAAATTGATTAAAATCACAATAAAGTATTAGACTAATAATGATTAAACACTAAAGATTATTTCTTGCTTGCTTCTAAGCTTACTCTTTGCACGATGCAGACGCCTTCTCCATCCTTTCAAGCTGCTCCAGCTCCTCCTGCATTCAATTTCCAGTGAAAATTGAAACAATGGTAGTACAAGTTTGAAACTTGAATTTCATGTTAGTCAATGGAGAGACTAAGAACCACAATCATGAAAACACAGCACATGGCTGCCCACATTTCTTATATTTTATATTATACAAGTTTGAAAATCACGCAAGAAAAAGCCAAAGGTAACAGTAGCACATACAATACAGAAATAAGAACAAGGAATTTAAACCAAGAGTAGGGAAAAAAAATATGAACACTAATAAAATAGAGTCTAAAGCAGCCAAGATCATTTTGAAAGGGGCCTTTTCATCTAGTTCGATAATTCTCTCCCCTCTTTTCTCGTTAGGGACATAGACCAAGTTGTCCTGACCAGAATACAAAGTTTTCCATGGTATTCTGAAACCTGTTTCTTCAAGACAAGGATACTGTAAGGAGATTTCATGTTGTAAGAATTATCATATCCAATGTCCTCAAACAAAAGGAAAAGATCTAACTTAAAAGAGAGTCCTACTAACAAGCTTCTGCTAAATGCCTAGAGGGTATGACAATAGGACAGGAAGCATCTTCTTTCTATGAGAGCATCCCCTTAAAACATGAAATCATTTCACGCATTTGTCTAAAATATTTTATGTTCTCCTACCCACTTCAAAGTGATCAACACAGTCAGCACTTCCAATGAGGATGTTCTGAAAGCAAAACAAAACAAAATCAATATCTCTGAGAAATTAATGCTTGCTTATTTACTCAATAAATGAAATAGCCATCATGATGGGTAGAACTGTCTCAGCTAGGAAAGAACTTTATTGCACATTTAAGAAAAAATTGCAACTGAAGTATGTCAGACAAGATATTGATATTCGAGAGTGCATTGAACTAAAAAGTTTGGCCATGTATCAACTAACCGTTTGTTTGAACCAATGGAAGAAAATGGAATAGAAAGGAATACAACAGTCATCAAGGAATGGAATAGAATAGAAAAGAGAATACTGATAATCATTCCTCAGTTTGGATAAAAGAATTCAAACGAATATGATTGGGAACGAATGGAATGGAAAGGAAATAATTTTTATAGAAATTAACTATTCTAACTTTTTCTACTTTATTGCCTATTTATTTACTGGATAAAATCGGAAGTCCATAAATTTTCATTAATAGTTTTTCCTTTCCCTTTTCTTACTGCTTACTTTTGCAACCGAAAAAAAACGTTAAGGAAAAATGCTTCCATAGGAAACACCTCAATTTTTCCACTTCCTTCTCTTCCTTTTTTACATGTATCCAAGCAAGGGATTAAATGGTTTCTTCCATCATTTTCTATTCTGTCCATTCCATTCTGGCAAAGAACCATCAATTCCAAAAGCACAGGACAAGGCCAAGATAACACATTCTCTAAGTTAAAGCCCTTTAAGCTTGAAGCGTGGACAATGCACATTTTCATCATATCTTGTACTGAAATTCAATTACAAGAATGAAGGACAGCAAGGATCAAAACCCTAACCATTTGGATGAAGACTCTGAAAACATATCAAGGAACTTAGAATCCCAAAAGGTTAAGTTGTTAGGAGAAGACTCAGGAATGGATTTTACTATCTTTAACACTTCCATCCATCCAAACAAGTTGTACATGTTAGTCATTGACAAATTATGAAATAAGCCAAATGAGGTGGCCACTGTAATAGATCACTAACATTGTTTTGCTCCTCATGTCAATTGATGAAGATAAATTGCTCAGGGGTGTTTTGCCAACTCTCTTAAACCTTACTAGTGATTGCTCAATTTCTAAACTAAGCAGTGCCAGAACTCATAAAGGAGTTGGCAGTAATCCATTCAGGTTGACAACTTTCATCTCCCCTCTCCCTCAAAATTTAAGGGTTGCTAGTCAAAACGTTTGGCCAAAGATAAAATTAAAGGGCAATTCTATGGAGAGTTTAATCTCTCAAGAGGTTGAGCTTTTTCATCAATAGATATGCCTTGAGATTCTCACCTTAATAATTCATTGGTTAAATTATAAATCAAAACATTAGAGTGAAAAACTCTATCTCTCCATAAAATCACCCAAAACAAAAACCTTTATGAGTTTATACTAATATTTATTAAACAGAAATGAAAGAACAATGAGACCAAGTAATAAGATACTGATTGACAAGGACTAGATGCAAACTGTAAGACTTATAATGGAATAAATGGAGTATCTTATCTTTTTTATGAAAAAGCTATTCCATGACATTATTATCTTCACAGTTAAGGTAAAACCTAAAGAAAATATTCTAATGGAAGAAGGTATGTTCAGTATATAGCACCTCAAGCCAACTATGTCAATTGCACTAATACTTAGGGGAAGTGTAACCAAAGTTCTCCAATGCTGACCATGAAAGTATCACTAAAGCTAAAAGAATTGCTCACACACTCGCACCCCCACCCCCACTTCCCTACTTTACTCCAAACCAAAAAATACCAAGGTCAATATCTGAGTAATAAAATATTAGGAGAGAGCACCTAAAACGTCCAACACAAAACTTTGTATGAGTTTCAAATGCCATAGGTGAGTTCATATAGATCTATCTTTTATGATGACCATTATTTGAACTACAAACCTTAAAAGAAGACTATTCTGAGAAAGACCCCCCTCTCTCCACATCTTTAAGATACTTTATAATTATGATTATACATAAATTCTACACTTCTACTACCTTTATTGGATTTAAATTTCTACTAGAAATCAATGAATCATCGTCAGGAGCCTTCACTTTGTACACTCCCATTTTGAAACTTCATCACCCAGCTGGCTTCACTTGAGATTAATCTTATATAATCATTCTTATATTAATTTACAGATGAATACAAGATCTTGCAAATCCCAGCTAGTTTTGGTTGAAATGTTTGGCTCTCGTTCAATTATTATTATTTCTTTAACATTGTGATGATAAATGACAGGAGGAGCAGTAACTATGGACTGCAGAAAGCATATTATTCTTCCAAGAAAAGTAGTTCCTAATTTTATCAAAGAGGCACAGAAGACATACAAGACCAGCATTGGGCAAGTGAGAACCTAAGAATTAAAAAAAAACGGACTTCATAATGTTGGAACTCCTGGAGTACACCTTTAGCAATGGTCCTGATTAAACTTCATTTTAAAACTTGAGGCTAAAAATCAGGAGAAACATTGATTAACAACTTCAAGAATATAATTCAACAAAGCAACATACATAATTTGAATACAAGGAAATCAAGTACAGGCCCAAAATTTGGAAATTCATTTTACTCATGAAGCTTACTTTTCAGTTATACTTAATGCTAAAACCAAGCCAGCTTAATTTCCCCAACAGGACTTTGTTCTTTGTTCAATATTATGATCAATTAATTAATTATTGTCTTATCATCATTTTGTTTTAGAGTGATGTGATGAATTTAGAATAAAATACATGTCAGACTTCGGGGATTTTTAAAATCAATCCTTTTGTTTTTGACTTTAAAGAATCATGACTTCCAAGAGTACTTTTATAGGTATGAGAAACAAGATGGTGAAAGCAACGTGGATGCAAATCAACAATGCTTCAAATGGACAGACATTATTTTTCCTTTCAAAAAATAGACCTATGTAAAAATTAAACTGGGCCAAAGTTATTAATGACACACAGAAAACTGCTGCAGAAAGGGTTCCTACAGCCATCGCACATGGCACATTGCATTGTGCATTGCAACGTTGAGGTAAGGCACACAATAATCAACACAGATAAAGCAACCAATATATATGATAACAAAACGACATACAGTAAAGATTTTAATGTAGCTGCAATTTCTAGAGTTTCCATGAGACCTGTGATCACAAAGCTATAATGCAGAGTAATATTAAATATAATTATTTTATTACTTTACTTGTCTAGATATGAAGAGAGTGGCAAAATCAAATACCTCTCTTGAGCTTCTGACAAAAAGGTCAAAAAGCAATTATCTATAAACAATCTACTCTGATGCAAAGTGCCTATAAGATAGCAAAAATACAATTCAATGTGCTTCCATGAGTAAGAGATTCTAAACAATAGAATCGTGATTTCATGCGCACTTAAATGTTACTGCACTCTTAACTCCTTCCTTCACTCCGACATATTAAAGATATACTTTTCTACTTGATAGAAGAATTACAGAGAGAGTGAATAAAAATAGTATCTGATCATACTTCTCTCTCAAACCTAACATAACCAATTTGGATCTCAAAGCATTGTAAGGTTCTGTTTCATTTTGAGGAGAGGTAAAAGAGAAAGGTGAGTTTTTCGAATAGGAGTTGATGATCTTTGAGTTGGAGGAAGGAAAAAATGAATGGACGTGAATCGACTTCTGCTGTTGCCTGTGAATTAATTTCTGCCAAGTACAGACACATGTTAAATATTGAGGGCTGACCACAATCCATTTTTATATTTTGGCCTTATTTTCATATGGCACAGCACACACAAGGTGCCATAGAAAACTGCACATGTTGCATGCGCCATGACATGCCATATAAATTTGTAACGCCAAAGTGTTGCATGGCGCTCCCCCTGCAGCACAGCATGCCATTGAAAACAATGAACGGGATTAAGTCCCTTCAAGCATAGTGGACAAAAATTGTCAATATTTGAGTCACCACAAACAGATTTTGTGCTTTTGGAATACTTTGTAGTGATGATGAACGGATTTTCTGGCATCTTCCAAGGAAGAATACAAAAAGAAGTACTCCAAACCACAAGTCTCAACAATAGAAAAGAAACAAAATAACGAAAAACGATTATAAAATGGACCATAAGTTTAGTTGCATTGCATAATTTAAATCATTAGCTCAGAATACTGCAGATCCTCTACTCAAATGCTTTTTCCTCTTTCTCAAGACAGGATAACCAACTATGACACATCTGTCTGCTAAAAATAATCAATAATCCAAATCTTATCAACTTAGAAAGTAAATGAAGAGAAAAACCCTGCTATTATTATATCAATTACCCAAATTGTCTTTGTTTTCCAAATCCATAAACCATAATCATCAACTCAGCCGACAGAACAATACCAAGGTATCAACTAAATAAGACAGAAGCTCATAGACCTAATTCTTAATTTAAGGCCATCATATGCAACTTCATCAATTGAGTATTTCCAACACAACAATGAAGAAAAATTTCAAACTTTCCCATTTTACCATTCCTCGTTCATAAACGCATCTGATCAAATAGTGAAAATACTCTAGAAATTCAGCACAAAAAAAAAAACAGTAATTCCACCAATAAACAAAACTTTAAAAAACCGGATGATGAAGTACCTCTAAGAATCTCGCTTCTTGCTCCAGCCGTTTCAGTTCCGCCTGTATCCTATGCTTCCCTCTCGTATCCGCAGATGACAAAGACTGAACCCGGTAGGTCGTCGGGCTCGCGGATTCAGACCCACTAGATTGCATCTCAACTAGGAACAAAAAAATAACAATGGAAAATCCCTTGCTTCCACACACTTGAACTGCTATGAAACTGACTGAGAAACAGAGGCGATTCACGGTAAAGACGCCATTTTTTAGAAAAACAAGGAGGACCCAGAAGAAATCTTCATGGACCCCATGGAGTTTATGCCATGAAAGCAAAGTGGCTTCTGCAAATAGTCGGATCTATGCTTGTACTGAAAGCAGGTAGACAGAGACAGAAATTTATTTTGGGGGGGGTATAGGGGAAGAAAGAAGGGTTAGTAGAAGAAGTTTCACTTTTTTGGTGTTTGGCTGTTTCAACTTTCCTGCTGGAATATGGTGAAAAGAAAACCTTTTTTGGCCAAAGGAAAGCTTTGTTGAAGTTGTCGTTGTTGGGTAGTGTTAGTCGAAAGCTGGTTTTCTTTTGCGTTTCTTCTCATTTTCTGTGTCTTTTTTGTCTCTCTCTAAGTTGTATGGCTCTTCCTTCCTCTCTCCACCTTTCCTAGTTTGTGCAGTCTCACGCGATGTCACACTCTGACTCTGGGAGCTCGGCTCAGTGGCAAAAGCAAATAAATACAAATTAAATAAATTAATATTACATCTAAATTTCAATAAAATTTATAAATTATTTATTAAAAAATTATTTTCAACCTTAAAACGTTCGTAGCATTAACTTTTTAAAAATTTTCTTTCATTTCATAGGCAGTTCCATGGCTAATTAAACATAAATGTGAAGCTTAGTGCAAAAAAATTATTAAATTACGGTATTTAAAAATAACTAAGATTTTGTTATTATTATTATTGTTATTGTTAAATATAATTTGATTTTATCGATGAAGAAAAGGGACTTAGTTATTACAGAGTACAAGATGTAAAGTATATTTTAATTATTCTAAACACATGTTCAATTTAAATAGAAGATACAAAAATTCAATAGAAAAATATCAAATTTAAAAAATTATATTTTGAGCTCTCTAAATACGTTAAAAAATGTGAGTCACACTCAAGTAATTTTTAATTAATATTTATTACTATTCATATTATTTATCACAATTACATAGGCTTTTTATCATTTTACTGTAGAAGAGTGGAGAAATATTATAAAATTTATATTTAACACCAAATTAATTTATTAAATATTATTAATATCATCACAAAATATAACAATATACAATATTTTATGTTTATGTTTATAAGATAAAAAGTCAACAATAATTGAATCACAAAAAAAAATTGATCAAAAGATGATAACGTAATAGTTTTTAAAATATTGAAAAATGGTGACGGCTAAATTTTACAAAGAAAAAAAAAATTCTATCTAAATGAGAGAATAATAAAATAAAATAAAAAACTAAAAATGACAAAAACTAAAGGAGGACAACCATTGTAGCAGCTTGCTCTCAACCAACAAAGTAACGATGACACTAAAGAGAGAAAAAACCTAATAACTCTTGGAAGTGTAGTTTTTGCCGAAGATTTTATTAGTTTATCATAAAAGCTTTGTAATTCATCCACGTTGAAAAAATTAAAATAACTAGTAAAAGAGTAACAATGTAAAAGTATCTAAAAAATATTATGACAAAATTATTGATAAATAATTATATAAATATATCAATTAATTTTTAATAAATTCTGCCTTTAACATAACCACATAATTATTTTTTTATTAGCTTAATTTATACCTTTAATAAAATTTTTGAAAAAAAAATTCTGGATGGTCCTCACCGACAGGTCACGGTCCCACATAGAATTATACATTCTTTTTTTTTTATTAAAAGAAAAAATAAAAATATTCAGAAGGGTCAAATCCCACCAACTTTCGTAGCTCAATTGTCTTGTCCACTTGGCATCTAGTAGAATCATGATTGGTAGAGAGTAAAGCGATGAAGCAGGACACGTGTCGTTCAATTCGATCTCGGTAGTCTTCCGTTCACCGTAGTCAAGAAATTTTGTCCATTATGCGGGAAGCCAAAGTAGGACCTTTTCCGGCCTCGTTGAGCGTGTTCTGCACGCGTCCCCATTCAAATTACCCTGACGCGTGCTGCTGCTGCTGCTTTATCTTGTCTTTTTTGAATTTAGAAGATCAGCTTCTTTCCTTCTCGCTTTTTTGTCTTTTTAACTCATTTTAAATTAATGATAAACAGTTAAATAAATAAAATAATTAATTATAAAATATTTCAAAATACATTTTAAAAATATAATAAGTTTCTAATTTTCAATTTAATTACGCTGAACTGTTACAATATATATTTTTAGTATTATTTCATATTTTTAATATAAAAGTAATCTCACTTAAAATATTAAAACTATTTTTTCTATAAATATTTTTTAACATGTTCAAATTTTTATCATAACAAGGATTTTTGAATCTAACAGCTCAAAATTAATTATCACTTTAATTACAGCTTTGTGATACATTTACAATATTGTGTTAATCCTTGTTAAAAAAATTGTAACGTTTTTCAAATTGTGTCAATTTGATGCGAAAACTAAATAAATGGATCGGTTGATTAAAATTCTGATAAACCCTATTTTGTATATCGTTTTTTATTTGAAATTAAATTTGAATTTAAATCACTCAAATTTTTATAACATTTATATTAATTTTTTACTCAAGTTTTATCTTTATTTAAATATTTAAAAAAAATCATAATTTATCTTCAAAAATTGTTGATGCAATTTTTTTAAGAACAATATATATAATAATTAAATAGTAAAATTAATGATATTATAACGAAAATAGATTTGTTCTCCTTTTCACCTATAACCTCTTTCCCCATATTGTAAAGGATGATGTTAAAGTTCATATATAATACAAGTTTGAAAAAAAATTACCATAATAAATAACTACTATTAATAATTATTTATTTATTTTTTTTAACACCCACTAAAAGAAACTAAACTTTATTAAAGTCATATTCATTAAGCACCGTCAATGTCTTAATAAATGAAAGTTTGATTCTTCACTTTTTTGCTAAAGCAATATCTTTTGAAAAAACAATAAAGATATAATAATTAGTAAAATAATTTTATAAAAAATAAAAAATTAAATAAAATATTTTACAGAATATTGATTAATTAGTTAATATAAATTATTTTTGAAATTACTTATATTAGTAAATCAACCTGAATTATTTTATAAAATTTTAAATAAACTAATAATTTAATCACTAAATTAATAGATTTACTTTATTTTAAACTTTAAATATTTTAGAATATAAGAGTTAGTCTATGAATATATAAAATTTGGTGTTAACTAAATTTAATATTCAATAAATTTAATATTTGTAAAAATTAATAAACTAATTAATGTATAATAAATTTACAATTTCATAAATTAATTTGTGTTTAAATAAATTTAAAAATTAAAATTAAATCAGCCAATGTATTCTAATTTTTTTTAAATATTTGTATCTCTTTGCAGAAAAACATGCAGAGGTTTGCTACGTGTTGAGGCACTACCATGCAGGACCGAATACCCATTCTTCGCTGGCATCTCCTACGCCTTGCAAGTGTTTCCCCGTTTCCACCTTCCATTCCCCTCATAGCCCTCTCTTTCTCCATTCCAAGCTCTCTTCGTCACCATTTCTGAAACCTCCAAAAATGGCATCTCCATCAATCTCTTCTTTCTTCTCCTCGTCCCTCCTCAAGAGAACCATCCCACTCTACACCACCAACCCTAACCCCATCATCATCACTTCCAAAATCCCATCTCACAGAAATTCTATTTCTTTTTCGGGTCTGCTTCTCGCTCGCGACGCGTCTGATGCACCCGAATACCCGGGAAAGTTTCCACCGGAGATCCCGTCAGTGCCCAGAACGGAACCTCCTTCTTTTCCGAAAGAGGATCCATTAATTCCGACCCGGGATCCAGAAATGGACCCCGGGGTCCCGCCTGAGATAGTGGTCGATCCTCCTCCGACTAACCCGATGCCCAACCCAAACCCGACTCCAAAACCCGATGCTCCGAAAGCCCCGCTATCCCCTCCCGGGCCTGATACCTCACTGCCTGAACCTGATGTTCTGCCGCCGCGGCCTCCGGATGTTGTACCTCCACGGGAGCCTGGGCCGGAGATTGTTCCGCCGCCTTCGACTCCACCAGATATTACGCCGCCTACGAATCCTGGAGGGCCCACTATCATTGTGTAGGGAAGAATAATAGTTAGAAAATTTACTAGCTTTGGGGTCGTCATAGATGATCTTAGATTGCAAGCTCAAGGGCCCTTAAATTTCTGCTTTTGGTCAAACAAATTAAATATGAGGTAATTTCGTTTTCACTTATTTTTTTTTTTTTTGTTTTTATCTTTTATGTTTTGGGAAGAGTGACCACTTGATGAAGGGGAAAATTAATAGTTCTAGACAATGACATCAATAAAAATAAGATAAATATTTTGGTCTTCAAGGTGAAAGGCGAGACGGTCTATTGGAGGAATTTTTAGATAGACTATATTTATATAGAAAAAAAGATGAAAAGATTAAATTAATCATTATTTAACGGATAAATTTTTATTTTAATTAATTTGGTCAAGGAACTTTTTTAAAAAAAATTGATTTTACCTAATCATTTGTCGAACTCTTATTTGGGTGGGTTAGTGGACATCTATTTTCAAATTTGAAGGACTTTTTCATCATTTGTTTGAGGTGGCCTGTTAAAAAGATCATAAAAAAAAAAAAATTAAAGTTGTCGGTGCTTAAAGTTTTGTTCGATTTATTAAATTACTCTTTATAGTTTAAATATTTTTATAATTTTAAGAAATTGTGATTGAATTTCTATTATATTTTTGTTTGTGAATCGTAAATTTTGCTTATGTGACTAACAATATTTCAAAATTTAAATTAACTCTTGGGTTGAAGTTTAGTTGTTCAGTTTATAAGTTGGCACATTATTATTTATTTAGCTTGAATGCATATTGGAATACATGTCTAATATTTAAACCAGATTGCCAATGTATTAGTTGAAGATGGTAAGGGTTGAACCACTTCATTATAACGCGTGGGTTTAATTTTTGTTGTCTTAGTCTCTCTTGTTAGGTGCATGAGTTTAATTTTTGCTGTCTCTAGTATCTTTTTATAGATTATTTTTTAAGTACCAAAAAAATATTCAAACTAGATTGATTGTGTTTTAATTTGAATATTAAGAAGTAGTGGAATAGTGTCGATAGTTTGAGTTTTTTTTAAAAAATATACATAAAATTAATATTGACAATTTTATTCTTCAAATTATTTTTACTCTATTAGTAATATTATAATTTTTAAATAATAGAGAATGAGTTTTATATATATAAAACTTCTAAACAATAAAATGAGAACTTTCTCTTTTCTTACTCTATTAACGATCACTCCAGTTTATTTTCTTCAGAATTTTCTTAAACAAACTTAAGTCTTGATGGAAAATTTGGCAGTGAAATATAGTGGGATGCTAAATTAATATGAACCAAAAGTATAGTAGGGGATTAAAAAGTGATTGAAACGAGAGGAATTAATTTGGTAAGGAAAGTTAACGAAGAAAACTTTTCTGTCCTTGTATTTTATTTTATTTTAGTATTATGATTTTAATAACATGATTTATATATAGAACAACTATATGCCAGATCATTTCATATAGTTTTATGTGTTCTTCCTCCTCCTCCCTTGCATGTTGCAATACATAAATCATTTCATCTATCAAGTGGTTTACTTATTTCTTGTTTAATCCTCTTTAATATAACGAAAATGAAACATGTGGTATTCTTTTACGTTTAATTATATTTTTTGAAATTTAAAATATTTTCTTCGTTAATTTTAATTTGAAACTCCAATTTAGGTAAAATATAATTGTATTGTTAATTCTTTTATGTGTATATCATGTATATATTATTAAAATATAACGACAAAAAATATATTTGTTTTATGTACTTATAAATTGAAGGCGTTACAAAAACAATCAAACAAAATAAATTATTGAAAGAATGTATATACAACACTGACCCTTCAAACTCTATTCATTCTTACCCTCATTCAAACTAGGTATGGATTCATTGGGCTGAATATCGGTTTAGTTGTTATTTTCTTGTAAACAATATTTAAATTAAAAAGTTAATGCTTATAATCAATTTAAATTTTAAATTACTAAAAAAAATTTAGGTTAACTCAGGTCGGTTGAGTTGATTAAGATTAAACAAAATTGTGTTGGAAAAGATAAAAATAAATAAATTTTGTATGTCGAGTTAATTTGATTGAATTTAAATTTTTTTAAAAAAGTACATTTTATTTGTTTATGTAAATATAATTTTTTTAATAAAATATAATTCATTTAAATTTATTAATTTGATTTAATTTGACTGATGTAATTTTTTTTAATGAATTTAACCTTATTTGAATGGATTGTTAGCTAGTTATGGACTGTAAGAGCACTGTATAGTGGAATAGAAATATGCACATAAGATGATAATGTGTCCAAGAGCATGTGGGAAAACATGGAAGGCGAAGCCAGGGTAGTTCCCATAATTATTGGAGCAGGATGTTGTTGCGATTGGCAGTACAATGATTAAACTTGAAACATGTACCAATAGAAGTTCCTTAGCAGCATAGCAGGTACATGAAGTTAATGTCCACTACATCAAGTCTGACTTCTTTCTTGACTAAAAGCAATAATTCAATGAAGTGTTCAGAACAAAATTCAACTAAATTTGAATATTCAATGAATAGATAGATGACACCAAGTATGGTCCTAAACGTTTTGAAAATAAAATAAAATAAAAGAGATTCAGTAAAAACATTTAAAATGTTGTCTTTTAAGCTGTCTAAAATTAAAAAAAATTAAAAAATAACCGAATCTTTTATGCAATTGAAAAAATATATTTGGTGACACATTTAATATTGTCATTCTAACTAGGTATATTTGATGTTGTCAAGTGTTATTACCGAAATTTAATTTGGGTGATGATTTTTTAATATCATCATCGAATCTTTTAAATAATTTAAAAAAAATAAAAAATAAAATATAAATTCATTTAGGTGACATGAAATGTTGTATTTAATCTTTTCAGTCATGAATATTTTGCCATCATTAAAAGTGGAATATTTGGTGACAAAATTTATAATCTTCACTAAATAGATACTTTCAGTGACAATTTTAAATATTGTAAAGTGTGATTTTTTATAGTGGTTCAAGAATTTAAAGGCCATGAGTATGGCTTTTATTGCCAAGCAGGCGTGAATCTTGCAACTACTATGTCCTCCTTTCTTGGTTGTTTTATGAAGGCAAGGTATTATCCATGTTCTCACTTCCTTGATGAGAAAATGGGTAAATGACCGGTCTTGCGAGGTATCTTAGAAGGAAAGAAGGTCATCAAATTAAAGGGGTTCAAGATGGAAGCCAATTTACCAATTTACGGTCCAGCTAGGGTGCAACTTGGGCCTTTTTGTTTGTTTGTTTTCATTTGGTTCTGACATCTAGCAGCAGAATCTGGTGGGGGATCTTATGATTTCAGACTAAGGAGAATGGGATGAAAATAAAGAACGTGAACTGCTTCCTCAAGCAGTAGCAGAATCGGTTTTGACAAATCCCATTACTAATGAGTTTGATGAACTGATCTGGCATTATACGAAATCTCACACTTGCGCTGTGGCTTCCGAATACATTCTAGTAGTCTATAGAAGCATGGAATTTCTAGATTCAATTTATATTCACTGCGATATATAAGTGCGATATGGGTATTTTTTTTTAATACTTCTTGGTACCTCTAAATGCATATCATGTAATTTTTTTTTTGAAAATTTAGTTTGGACAAATAAAGTAAATTGTAAGTATAACGTAACTACAAAATTTTAACTAAATATAAAATTAAATCTTAAAAATTCAACAATAAAAAAAACTAATATACACAATTGCATTTACAACTTTGATCACTCTGATTTATTTTTAATAGTATCATATGAACTTTTAGATTATATTAAAAAACTTATGTATTAACATGTTTTTTATTTATAGAGAAAATTACTCTCCTCTTTTCTGTCTTTTACTTTTATTATATGATTCTTTTCTTTATTTTTAAAACAGTCCTCCATTGAAATAAAAAAAAATGTTTCAACTAAAATCATTTAAAATATTTTATTAATTATTTTATTATTTTACTGTTTATTTGTATTTTTTTTTTTAGCAAAATACCCTTCACTAATGTTATATTATTATATATAATATTTTTTCCCATTTCAAAATAAATGCAAGTGACAATTTGATAGCGGTTTTATGTTTTTTTTTTAATTTGTACTGAAAACAATGTTATTGCTTGCTTTTTTAAAAAAAATATGTTTAAATTATTTTTAATAGTTTAATAGTATAAACATTACTAAACATTAACGGATACATATGTTTTGAAAAAAAAACTAGAAATATTTAAAATATTTTTTAATGTAACATTTGTTTATACATTTTTTGGATCTAAAATTTGAATTTTTGTACAATTTTTTGCAAATAGGCTTAGAAAAATATATATGATCTACGGCTTTGCAAAGTTTCATAATTTTTGGATAAAAATATTTTATGTATTGCATCTTTCGAAATATTCCAAAAATTCCAAACAATAAATTTTTCACTTATGGCTCCAAAATTTCTTGAAAGCGATTCTTGGGTCCCTTTCATCACATAAAATTTAAAATAGAATTGGTTGTTTATAATTTTGTAATATTTATATTGTTAAATTATTGAAATTAATTAGAATATATTTAAAAATAACTAAATAATAACATTGTTTTTGGTAGAAATTAAAAAAAAACACTATCTAATGTCACTTGTATTTTTTTAATAAAAAAAAGTAAAAAAGTAAAAATATAATATTATATGAAGGTATTTTGGTCAAAAAAATAAACAGTAAAATAATAGAATAATTAACGAAATATTTTAAATATATTTAGTTGTAAAATATCTTTTATTTTAAGAAAGATATGTATATATTTTAAAACTAAAAAAGTATCGTGTAATAAGAGTAAAATACATCATAGAGGAGAGCATTTTTCTCTTATTTATATAATATTAGCATACCAGTACCCTATATTTTAAAATCCATACCCATTCCGGAAACAATACTCATATCCATGCAACATAGCTCCTAGTAACTTTTTTTGCATTCGAATTATAGTATTCCTCCAAGCTACTTAGTTAAGAAAGAATGGAAGAGGTACGGGAAATTGTGTGTGCAGGAGAAAATGAAAATCTTTCACATAGAAGGCAAAGTTGAATGGTATAGCGGTTAAAGATAATATGTTAACAAGGGGGTTTCTCTTTAAGACTCTCTAATGGAAATCAAGGTCTTGTCAAATCTATTTCAAACTATTTTCAAAATTTTTTGCAAGGGATAGATGATCTAATGATTAAGAGTAGGGCGAAGCGGGCTAAATTTTTTTTATTACGCTTGATCTTAGACGTGCAGATTAAAAAAAAACTATTAGACAAAGTCAATATATCAAATGGATAACGCTTTATAGCTTTGAGAATGACGTTAACAAGGGTAGTTTGGAGCATAAGTTTGAGGCTAAATATATGGGCATTCTTAGAAGTTAAATAGAGCTTGTTGGATCTTGAAGACAACTGGTCCAAATTTGTATAAGTTAAATATGTATTATTGATTTTATGTTATATGCTTTTTTCTAGGCTATTATTAGTATTTAATGTACTTTGAGCCCATTTTTTATGTTGGCCAAATATTAGTTCAATTATAAGTTTATATTTTTGTTAGTTTAGTTGAGTCGAATAACTAATATGTTTGGTCCATATAGGACGTATTCCATAGAAGTTCAATTAAGTTTTTTTAGGGTTTCTATAGAGCAACTATATAAAGGATTCCTTATACTTATGTAATAGAGATTTGGATGATTAATAAGAATTGAATTTTCTCCTAAAGTGAAAGTTTTCTCTGATTTTTGGGTAAAGAATTAAATTCAATCTTATTGAGACAACTCGTGGCTATCAAGATATCCGTTGAATTTTTAAGACGATTCTCACTTCTACCAAACACTCTATTTCTTAGCTTAAGGAAATGCAGCATTTGGTATCAGAGCATTAACTCCTTGAAATTCGGTTGGTATCCTATCTTTTATTCTTTTATTTGTGTGTTAGAGCCGTTCTTGTTTTTCTACCTTTCTTTAGATCATATTAGAGCCTTAATTCTAGTTAGTTTTTTCTTTTCTAGTTATAGTCTAACTCATTCAAAAAAAGAGAATCATAGTTTTACTTAAATTTTTTTTCTTAGTTACAATCTAATTCCTTCCAAAGATAGAGAGTTCTAGTTCTAACCAATTTTCTTTTCCTAATTATAGTCTAATTCCTCAAAAACACAAAAAAAAGGAAGTCCTAATCCAATTTGATTTCATGAATACAAAAAAAGGAGAAAAAAAGTTTTTGTTCCAAAAAAGAGCAAGTAGAAGTTCAAAAAAAGAAGAAGAGAAGAAATTCATCCAAAAAAGAGAGTAAAAATTCGTTATAAAAAAGGAAGCAGAAAATAGCATACTAGTTTTACTATAACTCATTTTCTCAAATTCAGTTCCTATAGTTGTCATAGTTTAAAATTTTGTTATTATCATTCTTAATTCACTTT